>OX608080.1:74232-1274232 GCA_951509765.1 Sphenella marginata | reverse complement strand
CACGAGCAACAACAACAAGAACACATTTGAGTTGATTTCATATAAGATTTCCAATTTTATAAATGTAAATAAATGAAAATCGAAAATCCGTAAAGAACATAGGCGAAAGCAGAAGCAAACCATTTGAGTAGTCTACTCTCAGTTACCCACGAGTGTGCATGGGTGTGTGTGTGTGTGTGTGTTTCTACTTGGGTGAGTGCAATGGCAGCATTTGCAACACTGTTTTCAAGCATAAAATGCGCCTTGCAAATGACTTCGTGCGTTTAGCATACAGAAATGTGCATGTTTGAGCGTGTGTGTCGAGTTGTATAGGCATTGTCCTGCTGTGCACATTCACACACACACACACCATCCAGTGCACTCGTAACCAAGTTATTCGTCCTTTCTCTCGCTATTTTTGCCCTGCTGCTGCTCAATTCTCAAATGTTGCTTACAAATCTTCACTCAACTTCACACTCCATATTCTTGCATACTCTCCTCTCTCTCTTGATTTGCTCGTGCTCTTGCATGCATTGCAGAGTGTATGTTTATTCTTTTGTGGATTGTATTTTTGCTTGGCCTTTTTCTCCTTTAGTTGCGTTCTAACTGGATTGCTTTCAAGCTCCCCATTTGCAGCACTCTCTCACGTACAAAACAAAAAACAAAGTTCAATGCAAGCAAATGCATGTCAGTGCGTGTGTATGTATGTTACGAATTTTTTCTCTTTCACTCAGCTCATACACAGCATTCGGCATATTTCGCTGGCTCGTTCGCAGTGGCCCCCTTGATTAGCATAAGAAGTGAGTGTTTGTTTGTTGCATGTGGCTCGTTAGCGTGAGGTGCTGTTTATGCGCCTTTCATGGCGTTCATGATGACTTGCAGCAGTGGCTGTTTGTAGGGATGCGCATAGCCCCAATTGCAGCGACAGCAACTTGGCTCCCCATTCAGATGTGTGGATGCAAGATGCTGTGTGTGTGTGTGCCTGTTTATTTGTGCATATATTTACATATCTCTCTGTATGTTAGTGTTCGTATTTATGAGAATGGGTGTGGCTTCCCACCAGGAATTTTCGTTAGGTCCTACTTGTGTGATTCATTCCAGCATGCATGATTTTGTTAGGTTTATCGCAGGTGCTGCTAAAATGTGTTAGCTGGTCATGACATTTTTGAGTATCTAATTTTCCACCTTACTATAGCAGCTTAAAGTAGGAGAAGCCGAAGTTATCAGATGACAAAGTAAGGCTGTGAGCAGCTACGAATTCAGCATCTTTAGGAAGATGTCGGATACAAAAGCAGTAACAAATATGATTGCGAAAAATACCGCTACAAAAATATAATTTTGCTGATTTTTTTAAACCTGATTTCAGTGATAAAAAGGGTCGTAAGCGCTAATGTTATAAAAAAAAATTACGCGTGTTGTCAGAGCTACTGACGAGTACGTGAAAATGGCAGCTGTGAAGTGAGGTCAGCTGCTATTTTCAGGTATGAAGGAGTTATATACTGAGCTGGTTCGTATACTCACTATCTTACCTTCCTTCCACCTAACGTATGTATCATAACAACCAAATGAAAAAGGCAGCTATGTTAGCATGTACGCACGATTATTTCCGAACGATCACTCTTCATTCCTTTTTGTACTATACAAAGTCATTCATGCGAAGGCGGCCATCGCCGTGCGTTAGTCATGGGGAAAAGTCATGGAAGTTGTTATGCTCCGCTGGTGAAGAGTAAGGCTGAAAGTATTCATGATTTCCACCTTCGGTGGCCTACTGGGTTATGCATAAAGTATCAAAGTAATTGAGTCGTTTTTCATAGCAATAAAATGTAAAATCTGCAGTTGCCAATTCTTGTTGTTGTTTTTTCGTTTTGTACTTGTTGTTTTTGCTGCGGTGGCCCTTTCAAGTGCTTATGGAGATGCTTGAATAAATAATTAAAGTTGCTTCATGGCGTGGTTAAAGGTGTTTTATATTGATTTTGCTATATTTCTTGGAGTAAGTGCAAAAACAAGCAGTAGACCGTATCAGAAAAAGAGCACCAGAGATTCGTCTTAGAGCTCGCATGTAAAGTATTTTTAAAGCAATTTTTTTCTTGTTAAAAAGAATGCTGTGGTTACCCGAAATAATAAAAAAAATATATGTTTGCATGTAAAATTAAAAAGAGGAACGAGAATTTTAACATAAAACATTTACATATCTCTATGTACATAGTAGATATGTATGTACATAGAATGCAAATATTTAAGTATACATATGTATATCTATCAGATGTAGAAAAGTATAGCCAAGTCATATACATATGTACATATGTATGTATAAAAAGTAAGACAGATTTTAATGACCCCTAATTGTACCTAATAGAATAATTCAATATTGCATTACTTGTAATGCACACGATTTCGTTTCAACTTCATTTGAATCATTTAATTACGTTGACATTGAAGCAAGGACATACACACACGTACCCATACATGCATACATTCATATTTAATTACCCGTGCAATATTAAACGCTTGACCTTTGAGCGGAATTATGTAAAACGTCCAAAGTTGCCAATGAACCGAGTATAAGGAGCACTTCAGAATTTTTTACTTCAACAAAAATAGATTGTCGACTAATTGCGTGTGTGTGGGTGTTTGATTGTATGTGTGTATGTAAAGTGAATTGCATATTTATAGCTCACTCACATTGGCGTGTCCAATAATTTCGTTTCGATTTCAACATTTTTATGAAATAAATATAGTATGTATGTATGTAACTCCTGAGCCGTATGCATCTGCAACTCGAAAAAGGTTAAAAAAAAATGTTTGGGATGTTTCAATCCAAAATAGGAAAATAAAGTGTAAATATTCAGTAGTTTAAAATTTGTTTTGAGTTCTTATAATGTTCGAACTTAAGTTTTTAGGCGCCGATCTATATACATACATATATGTATATATTTTCAAGTTTTCTTTTTGAGTTAAGACATGCCAACTTTTCTTGAATTCATTATTACGATTGGTTGAAAAATATCCAAAACAGAGCACTGGGATATTTTTTTTTGGTTACTTACGCTTCGTACTCAATTCAAATTTATATGGGATCTAGATTAGATTTAAATGAGAGCAAAATGAAATTAAAATCAAATGTCGCAATATGAAAGTCTTATAAATATGCGACACGCCTTCTAAAACTAAACATGCCATTGCACTTAGTTTGCGTAATTGTATCGATATAATAAGCGGTTTACATAAGAACCTATATCTACATACATACATACATATGTACATATATAATTATTGTTTGTAGTCCTAGGACTTGAACAGTAGATTCACAAATAACGTCGAAATCGTTTAATTGAAATTTAATACTCGTCCAATAATTTGGGTAGTTACTTATGGACGAATTAGTGTATTTATATTTGTAGGTATGTATGTAGCTATGTAGAGCGTACAACTGTCAGTCCGCTAGGTCAAACACCTCAAGCATTGGTGTCTTCGGGGGCTCATGACCTGTCTCATCTCGTGTCATAATCATGAAGATGTTGCAGGTTCATCTGGTTTCAGGCGATATTTAATTCAGCGTAACTTTTGTTATTGCAATGCGACAATGTGTGCGACTAATCGCTAAAGAGAGTGGACTGCGTTTAATTTATTTTGGATACTGTAGCCTGAATCTAAAGTTGTTGGACCGCACCTTAGGGTGAACAAAAGCAGATCTGTGCGAATTTGAAATTGTCTTCTTATAAAATTGAGAGACTTTATTGCCAGCTCTGGTAGGTAAATCTTAATTGCATAATTAGTCTAGAGTAACTTACTACTTGGGCGTCTCCTGTGACAGGGATGACCCGCTGGGGCCGTCAAAGGGACACGCTGTGAGGGTAAAGATCGGCTAATGCGCTTTTCGAGAATAGCAAGTATAGTTGTTGTTGTTGTTTGTACGTCCATTACCGACTTGCTATATAGAGATATCGAAAGCAGCCAACATAATTGTTGCTGTAGTGAACATATGCGCCTAAATTATCCTAACGGTATTAACTTAGAGCAGAAAATTTCCAGAAATTCTGAAAATATCCTTAATTCCTCGCATATGCACCACATTCACTACTTAAAGTTTGAAAATTGAAACCGTCCTGCAGATTAGATTCCCCCGTCCGTAGACCTGTCAATTTACGAATAGCCCACATAACGGAATATCAGCAAATTTACATTTCGCTTTTCATGAAGGCAAATTGTTTTTGGCATTCTGTCCACCCTCTTGTAATGAATTGAGGTAAATTCGTTCAGAAAGTTCACCAAACTCTGCATTCGTTTGCTGATTAAAGTTGTCACAAAACTCGATGACACTGTGGAGGGGGGGACGGAGACAGGGCGGAGAATCTAAGCAACAACGTGCAACTTGATTATTGCCAAAAACAGACGCACGCCAGACAGTCACAGCGCACACATACACACGTCACTGAGCAGCAAACACACATAGGCAAAGATTAGTGCGTAAGTGTGTGTGTGTGTATGTGTGTAAACACCCGGCAAGAAATGCGATTAGTCTAGAACGAGTCCAAGACTAGTCACAAATCAGCAGACGATGAATGCCAGACCTGGTCTTGTTTGTTTGGGAGTGTTCTAGTCCTGAAGAGAAAAATAACTTGAGTCCTCTGAACTCTTACTTAAAAACCAGTATGAACACCGAACTCAACTAGTCAGCCAATTGCTTTCAGGATTTATAAGGAAAATTTAAGGTCAGTTTTAGTGGTTTACGCTTTATCTCTGAAACAGTCCAGATATGGGAAACAATTTTTGGACACCTTGACCCACACATTGGGCGATAACTCCTAAACCCGTCGCGCTATCGAGATAAGGAATACCTTAAAAATCAAGTTGGACCTACAGTAATGGAACGGTGGAAAAGACATTCGATTTCATTCAGCATTTTCTAAGTGATGCGCGCACAAACATACAGAAAGACAGACAGACGGACTGACGAAAATTCTAAAAACTGTTGATCAGGAGTCTAAAGGCTCGGTAATGATTTCTTCAGTAAATTTTGTTACCATTTAATTATATAGAGAGACGTTAAATGCCTATAATTGAACTACCACCATCAAGGTAATTACGTCGTCAGCCCACCTGGGAGGGGTTACAGGTTCGAGCTCTGGGTACTCCAGTAATGTCTAAGAAGCTTAATTTTTGTTGCTTTAAATATGGTGGACTAGTTGAAGCTGAGTTAGGAAATTCTAGTTACCAACAACTTACTGCAGGATATGGAGTTGCTTGAAGGCATCGGCGGCAGGACAATTCAAAAGGAAAATCTTTCGTACGCACAAAGACTAAAATTGCATTTCGTTTATTGTGCGGGTGTTGTTATAGTTGAATAGTTATTCTATATGCATATGGGCTTCTCGGTATATAAAAATGTATTTATGTATGTGTGTGAGTGTATGTGGTGGCGTGTGCGTGTTTTGCATCGTGTGGAAATTAATCAAGAAAACAAACGAAGTGAACGCAAATGAATGGACATTCCGAAATTCGAAGTAGTTGGACGTCCAAAAAAGGGGGATTTTTGCATGGCTTTGAGATGTGAATACTCGCCGCCGTTTGGTGTAGGGTGGGTGCGCATACAACCGTCAAGCTAACATACATACCTACAGGGGCAGACGAATGGCAATAAGATGAATCAAACGAATCCGAACTGCAACAAATTTAAATACTACGAAATCACCATAAATAGTATTTAGAAAGGGAGACGAATTGGAATTTGTGAGTAACTAAGTGTTGGATGCTGAGTTAACCACCAAAAAATGAGCGAACAGAAACTGGAAAACTCCGGTGGTTTTTCGCTAAGCAGCGTTTCTGGTATGCTTGGTCAGCACAGGGGTATGAGTACAAGGCACTGTTGATGAGGTCTCCGGTTGAAGCGGATGTCTGTCTCGTTAGTTATTGTAATCGCTTACACAATATTTGTTGGCTACTTACATATACATATCTATCTACAGAAGCTTTAATTCGCATCGTTCTATCTACAATGTAGTGTAGCTGCATGTATGTATGTATATAAATAGTTGTATATAAGTATGGAACTATATTTAAGTATGTATAGTAATTGTGAATAATTCGGCAGACGCTTGCAAAAATATCTCCCGTACTTAGTAGCAGTAGTTATAAAGCTCCGAGACGCATTGCGATTAGCTTGATTCATTCTCTCATACAAACGCATTTATATCTGTATCGATGTATGTATGTACATTAAGGTGCCTCGCCAAAAAAAGTTGCACTGTTTCTACCGGAATTTCAAAATTCACTCTTTTCTAAGGACTCCCCCAAAATATTTCGGCAAAATATTCAGATTTACCGGAGCTAAACCGCGTTAAAAAAACGCTAAAAATATCCTTTTTTATAAATAAAAGGAGTATGAAAAAATATTTTATAATAAAAAGCATCTGAGATGATAGAGTGCAAAAGGTAAGCATAAAAACGTTTAAAAATTTTATCAACACTATTATTGTATATCTGTGTGCTAATATTCGCAATGTGTAAAATTGGACCAAAAAGGGTTAAATTTTGCAGAAATGACAACGTCTCGAAAATACCATTCAAATGATACCCTAATCTTCCAAATCCGTCAATAATTGGTTGAGTTATTAAAGTTTTCCACAAACCTACCCCTCGAAATATGACCAAAAACAGCAACATACATCTCAATATTTGGATTGCGTTGATAAAATTTTTAAACTTTTTTATGCTTACCTTTTGCACTCCAGCTAATGCATCATGTCAGGTGCTTTTCATTAAAAAATATTTTTCCATACTCCTTTTATACATAAAAAACGAGATTTTTAGCGTTTTTTTAACGCGGTTTAGCTCCGGTAAATATTAATATTTTTTCGAAATATTTTGACCAAGGTCTTAGAATACATTGAAGTTTATAATTCCGATGGAAACAGGGTGTCCATTTTTTTTTGTATGGAGCGTGAGGCGCCTTAATGTACATATATGTATATATTAGAAATTTAATATTCAGAAAGCGTATTCGTATTCCTAAGAATCGAAATGAGACTTTCACTCTTTAATGAATCCAGCAAATGACGTTCTGAAACTCTCATTAATCGTAGAGTTTTCATCTTCAAAATCATTTAAATGTTGATTTATTCATAAGCACTTACAAGGTACATACTCGTATACACATATATACATACTCAAGTACATAAATAATAAAGAGATAAGGAGTCGAATGAGTTAATACAATGGTACTTTGTACTGGTAAAACAAAAGAATGACCGTTAGCGCCCTCATTAAGAAAACGAAGAGAGATAAAGACGGTGGGTCAAAGAAAAAAAGGAGGGGAGGACTAGAGGGACCATGCCTTTTTTTCAGAGGTGAAAGCATCGAAAGCCTTACAGTCAGTGTGGGACTTGAACCAGCACTAAAACTTCTGCCGTCTTATAACGACCCCAACCTTTAAGTTCCGTCGGACGGTGGTCTAAGGTCCATATGCTCATTTTCAAAATGTTACACTTTTGCTAAATCCATCCAATTTTAAACCATTTTTCTAGTTGGACTATTCGTCAACATTTTTGGAAAAAAACTCTCCGCTCCCACCTCGACAACAACCGTAAATTAGTATGCGTGTGTGTGCATGTGTGGGTGTGTGTCCATTTCAAAAGCTAATCAAACTCCATTACACGTGAAAAAATATGAATTTACACCGAACATAAACAAACATGCGTAAACAATTCCAACCATTTTAATGCCCCTCAGCCATTTTTATTTAATGGAATTTAAAACCACTTTGGTTGCGGGTATCCCAAAGTATTTTATTGAGTAATAACATGAAGAAGCAACAACAGCAACAACACCAAAGCACAAACTAAATTTACTCACCACCCGCCGGCAGCATTTATGTGGAACCAAAGCATGAGCATTGTAACCTTTGACATGGCTCGACTTTAAAGTCCCAGAAACATCACACTAATACACTCATATTCCATGGCATTTGACAGCAACAACACCATGAATGTAAACGTACTGCAACAACACCACCCTCAAGTAATTTAAAAAAAAAAAAAAGAAAAGCAATGTTCACAAGTTTCGAGTGTAAGCCATGTTAAGATTTTGAACAACAACAACGCGTATATGGAGCGGTGGGTAGCAGCGGAAGGCTGTATGTTTTGTGAATGTGTGCGTGCTGGTGTATTGGTGTGTGTGTGCGTCAGATTTATTGGGGGAGGTTGCTTTTGTTAATGGGACAAAGGTGGCGGTAAAAAATTCCAAATCCAATAAAAACACTTTAAAAGGTATAAAAGAATGAAATCATAAATTCCACCCATAAGTAAATGCGTAGAAATTGGATTAGTGCACTTGTCTTTGCTCAGCTATGTATGCTCGAGTTTTGAAAATGGGGTGTTGTTTGAGTGTGAAATTAAAGTTTGTACGTGTGTGTGTGTGTGTGTAAGCAGCGCAAATCTTTGAATTACTCCGAGAAATCTGGGTGAAAATATATACAAATTTCGTGTTAACAATACATTTTTTTTTGTTATAAAAGGCGTGCTAAACTTTAGGCCAAACATCTAGTAATACTCCGGTAAAAATTTCGTACCATTCCACTTCCTAATTCTAGCGTGATGCGCGTTCAAATATACCGACAACTTGACAAAAATTCTACAAAAACTTAGTTTAGCTGCTTTTGGCTGATATTTTTACTGCACCGATATAGCTATGTAATAAATAATACTAAGAACCTTACTAGTATTGTTACTATGAGTTTATGTCATGATATTTTTGAAAGGATGTGGAAGAATCCTTTAATAAATATTTGTGCACATACTTATACATACATACATAGATGTGTATACATGGAAAAGTAAATAGCATTGGTTACAGCACAAACTTTCACACAGAAGTTAGATTTATGGCAATTAAAATTATTTCACTAATCAACTCTTAATATTTTCGCTTTATAGTCTTTCACTATCCATTTTAGGGTTATTTTTATTTTTAAGGCCAAATTTCCAATTTCAAATGATTTTAATTAAAAATCGCATTAAAGACTATTAAAGAACTCATTTCGTCGGTTGCAAAAAGTGTGAGAAAAAATGCAGCAAAATACGTTAAATTTCTGTAAAAATTGCAGAATCTCTAGCACCCTTTTCAACGACAGCTGAGATCAATAATTTTTTTGTTTTTTTTTTAAGCAACATTTCACCGTTTTCAATGCCTAAAAGTACGGTGGCATTTTTTATCTTTCAACTACACACATACAAACATTTGTATACATTTCTATGTACATATGTATGTATGTATTTGTGTACTTTCATATTTTTGTAACGCATTTCAAATCTTAGGCAAAAAAAATCCGTATGAAATGTCGCAATTTTTTCCTATAAAAAACGGTAAATTTAAAATCCAGGGTGATAAACAACAATTTTTTCCTAATTTTTGTTTGCTTTTGTGTTTGTGAGTTTGGATTTTTTGACGCAGTTACGATTTCTTTTCTTCTTTCTATTTTACAATTTTTTAAGGGTGGAAACAACCCTCCGCCTTGTTAGCCTCCACACACACACACACACACGCACACACTCGCTTAAGCCGTCGATGATCTTGCGTAATCTTTGTTTGTGTCTCTTTGATGCTGCTCGCATTGTTCACGATCGAACGAACGATTGAATGTTTTAGAATTTCTCGATTTTTACCCTTGAATTTACCTTAAAAAAGGCCAACAAAATTTTTATGCGCAAAAAAAGAAATTTCTAAAGAAAAAAACCAAATAAGATGGAGCGGTGAGACATTCTTGATTGCATTGCTGCCGAGATCAATAATGAAATGTAATAAATAATCAATTCCGTCCGTGTGGCAAGTTGTGAAAAGAGGAAGTTAAGGAAGGGATTCGATTCGATTTTGGATTCTGTGTTTTGAGCAAATAAACCGTTTGTTTTCCGTTACGTTCGGATAGTTTCTTTTGTGATTCGCAGTCAATGGCATTTTCTCTTGTTTTTTGGGAAGGTTTTTTGCGGGAAAAATTAATGTGTAAGGGTTTTCTTTTTCATTGCTAAAGGATATTGCATTTTATTCAATCAAATCTCAAAGGATACGCTACTATATAGTACTTAGAAAGGGACATTTGTATTGTCTTTATATATACATGAATATATATCATAGAACTACAGTATATACATACATATGTACATAATTAGAAATTATGTGAAACTATTTGCGCGGGAATTCTGTTAACGGCTTAAGTAAGATGCTAGGTGTGGAGCCGCTTTGGGTGAGATATGTATAACTTATTTTTTGCGAAAAGAATTCATATTTTGCCAACAATTTTCTGGTTTCAATAAATGTATGTATCAATATAGAGATCTCCTTTCCAACCCAGTTACACTCTCTGTATTATTTGTGGTTTGTATGAGATAACTTGACTACAATGAGCTGTAGTTTTTGGTAACGTCTGGTGTTTTGTGAAAGAAATCGAAACATTGGAGCTGTCTTAACACTTTGATCCCCGTGTGTACACCGGTGGTCATTTTTTTTCTGCACCGGGGGACCGCGTGCTGATCAAGGGTTGTATTAGTTGACATCCTGGGACCGAAATTTGTTTACTTAGTTTTATTGATTTTTTGCAAGTGGGGTAACTTTGTGATAATTATTTTTGATGAACCAAATGTATTTTACTTGTTTTTTCATGTTTTTAATAAATATAAAATAAACTTAATTCACTATTTTTTAGGCTTTGGCAGACCAAATTACAAAGTCCAAGTCAAAAAGGTTGACCTCCTGGGACCAAACTAATTTTATTTCAATGGAAAATGTATGCAAAACGTTTAAACCGGTGATCACAACGTCGGTAAATGAAACACGACGTATGTCCACGGGTGGTCACGATGTCCCCACTCGCAAAAACATAAATGTCCACCGGTGGAACACGCGGGGCTCAAAGTGTTAAAGATCCGCAAAGGAAAATATTTCCAAAAAATAGTCAATATTTAAATAAATAAAATTAATTTCAAGTAAAATTTTCGTTCCTCGACTTCTAAGTTCCCAAAAATGCAAGATCTTTCGTTGTAGTATCGGATGATAGAAAATAAATCTTCCCAGGATCCAATAAAGCAATCGTTTCTGCTCCGTTTCTCTTGCTTTTTTCGACTTTCAGATTAATAAAATTATTTTATAGAGAATACTGTGGAATGGACCAAGTGTGAAGTAGTTCACTTCAAGAGTTTCTAAGAAATATTTCTGTCCGAAATCCGACAGATCCCTGCGAGTTGTTAAAAATACCAGTTGGCTGATTAGTTGGCTCTTGGTGCTCGTACTAGTCTTGAGGTAGTCTCCAACTAGTTCCTAAGCTCATTGCACCAATGCATGACGTCACTACACAATCGGAGCCCCCCAAAAACTCGTTCAAAACGAGATATCAAATTTTCCATTCATTGCCACTTACCTGCAATTTTCACATTCGCACTTCGTTGTTTGGTCATCTTTGCGTGGTGCGCGCATTTATCCTGCCCACGGGTACACGGCTGGTCTGAGGCGTTTGAGATTTCTTCATCGTCTCGTGTGGTCATTTCCTCGAAGTGCGCCGAATCATCCCTCACAGTGTAAGCGTCCAACGTCCGACACGCCACCGCTACCCGCTGTGCTTGCTCCAACACTTGCGGCGGCACAATGTCATCAACACCAACACCAGCGCCGACACCATTCCAATTACAATTAGCGTGAGTATTACTCGTAACAAAGGCAATGCCATTTGCAGCTCCAGCAATCCCTGTACTTGTTGTTCTTGTTGTTGTTGGAGTGGTACGAGGAGTTGTCGTCAGAGGCGCAACAATAGCAACAGCCGAATCGAAGGCAGCTACAGACGCGGATGCAGACTTGGTTGTTGGTGTTGTTGTAGCAGCCACCTTCACACTTTCAAGGATTCCGGTTGACCCCAGACGTGCTGTCGTCTCTTTGTGTTGTGAAGTTGTTGTTTGCCAATTGCGCTCGCCTTTACCATCGCCCTCACCTCCGCCCTCCCTAATACCACCACGCGAGTCTTTTCTTTCTTTCCCGGCGTTCGCATCCGCCACATGCTCATCACTTAAGGTGTTATATAGACGATGCTTTAATTGATGCTCTCGTATTAGACGATCTCTCTCGTGAAAGTGTTGCACGAAAACTTGTTCTCTGTTGCTGCTATGGCCGAAGGAGGATGTGTAAGCTAACGGTTCGTGCTGCTGTTGCCCATTGTATTTGCCGTTATGATTTTGTTTCTTATTTTGTATTTGTTTTTGTCTTTGTTTTTGCTTAAGCTTGCTTTTGATTTTCGATGAGTGGTTGGGTTGTGGGACGTAGGGGTTGTGGGGGATGGTGGTGATGTGACCAAGTCTCGACATTTGGTCATTAGACGTTTTACCATGAATGTTGTTGGCATTCTGGGTTAATGACTTTCTAACGCATAAAGGCAATGCCATTGCAGACGTCTCGTGAGGTGAATCTCCATACTCCACATCCCATTCGTTGGGGTATTTATAGAACTGAGGTGTTGGTGCCGTAGTGATGGGTTTCCGGTGAGCGTAAGCTAAAGATGTTGCCGTTGTTTGAGGTAGGGAAATGAATGAAGGTTGAAGCGTATTAATTAGTCGTTCGATTGTTGTTGGTATTTGTGCTTTCCTTTCGGCTTTCATCGTAGTTGATGCTGTGCTAGACGCTTTTGTAGCCGCCATTGTTGCTCTTACATGGTCCAAGGTGGGGGGCGCATGTGTGTGTGGCGAGCTGTTATTCTGAGAAATTATATCGTGCATTGGCTGCGTTAAGCTTTCGGACAGAGCTTCATATAATCGCAGAGAATTGTTGGCTAAAACTGGATATTTGATGGGCGATGATTGCTGTGGGTTTGGATTTTGATTTTTATGTTGGCTGTGACAATCAATTTGATGCGATGGGCTTATCGTGGCCAAAGCATTGAATTTGGGTACCTCAGCGTAGGTTTTTGACATGGAGCTGTGTGCTGGCGTTGAGGTGTCTGCGAACTGTGGCAGATTCCCAGCGATGCTTGAGCCTTGCAGAGGCTGGTTTAAATTGAATAAGTATTGAGGTAGTGGGTTTGGTTGCAAAACCTCTGGCTTCCCTACTTCCTTGTCCTTTGTGAGTTGAGCTGTGGGTGAAGCGGGGAGCTCACGTTGCCACAAGGTTGGAAAAAACTGACTTAAACTCTCGATGGGCGATTTTACTGGTAGCATCGCTGCTGAGTAGAAACTCGGCGCGCTATCGGTCAAATGCTGCTCTTGTGCATAGGACGTGAGAGAGTCTAAGCAGACTTCGGAGCTCAAGTGGGCATGCGGCAAGAGTATTTGATTAGAAAAGTAGGCATCCTTCCACTTGTCATATTCCTTTGTAAAGTTAAACTCGCCAGACTGCAGACTTTCCGGTGAGTATTTTTCAAGCTTCGGTGGGGGATCTGACAATTCAGTGCCAAAGTCAACCTCCGATTTTATGCTTGGCATGGTCGGCATTTGAAACGGGAACTGCTTGGCTTGTGCAATAAGTTTCTCAAAACTCAATGAAGCTTCGGCTAAGCCATAGACGGTCTTCCATTGCCCTGGCAGGTCTCCACTTCCGTTGGCTGTATCTTGTGCAGTTGCAGCTTCTGGCGCCGTTGTTGCTATTCCTGGCGTCGATGTGCGCTCAGCGGGGTTGGGCAGATGCCAGCGACAATGCGACACATCCTCTGCAATGGAAAGAAGTTCGTTCTAATGAAATGCGCATGATAATTACTAATCAAAATGTTAGACCAAATGATTTTCGCTTTCCTTTTATAAAGTTCAATTATTTTTCTAATATCTATTCACACACACATACACACACACATACAAACATATTTTTATCACTTTTCCAATTGATGACAACGCCCAGCAGTTCGCCCATAATGCAACACATTAACGGTTCTACTTACCCCTCAACGCCCCTCACCGCACCTCACCGCTTTCGAGTTAATGTAAAAGTTATGAGACTTCACCCTTTTGGGGCTATTTTTTTGAGTTTTTGCACAAAATTTACGACCAAACTCATTTGTACATAGCTTTCACACACCCATACACCCATACACCCATACACACACAAACACATTGATGTGGCTGGAAGCTTCTCAACCCTTTGCCGCTGCAACGCACAAGCCCTTATGCCCAAATATTAATAATGTCTACATATGTACGCATATGCGCGCATATGTATTCTTGTGATTAACTCTTTTCTGTTTTAGTGCCATCACGCTCACACACACACATGTAAGTATGGATGTGCATAAATTTGTGCGCTAAAGTATGACTGAGGGAAAAATTAAAACATCATCGAATTATTGTTGGATTTTCGTCGTTAATTTCACGCCGTCATCCCACTTTTCTGACATTGATTAATTCATCATGCAATAATCAGGGGGAAAACAACAACAATAGTGCATTTACAGTTAGTTGCAAAAACTAAGCGAGCCAAACCGATGATCGATTTTTAAGGCTTTATCGGTTCATATACATAGCTCAGACATGAAGATGCATCTGGGGTACAAAACTCTATCTTTAATCTGGTATTCTTGTCCGGTTCTGCACTTCAAGGGATTTGCGAGACTCTGCATTATTTTCGGGGATTAAGTAAACTTTTGGACGTTTGGAACCCAATCGATTGCTAGAAGATCTTAATCTTCGAAATGCCAAATGAAATAAGAAAGCTACGCCAGAGACTTGCAACTAACCTTTATATTTCCGGCCTGTTCCAAAGTAGCCGAGCCTAAAATGCCTGCAAAAATTAACCGTCAAGACAATGAATTCAACATTTAATCGCGGTGCCTTTCTGGGGCTTGATCGAACCACAGCAGCTATCATACAAATGCTAAATAAATAAGGAATTTTATCCATGAAAAATACTTGTTGGATTTCTCCAAAATCTTTGACTATCTTGAGCATGACTTTCCTAGGCTAAGGCTGCGTAATTTTACCCATTTGCCGCACAATTGCTTAGCTCTTCATCGTGTGAAGGTTGAACTGTCCACGTTGAAGGAGAATCTGTGTTCCGTTAAGGAGGAACCTCAGCATAGCACTCTTGGCCAAGGAAACCCCAAACTTCATAAAGCAAGACCCAGACAAATGTTTATATTAAAATAGTTTGAGTCAGCAATCAATATTGGACTGTCGGCCATTTGCATTTGTACTGTGGCCAAATCATCTAATAACTCGTGTGAATACGTGGATGTGTGTGTGTGTGCCTCAGTTGCCAATGTAAAAGGGTTATGAAATATGGCTTCCAAAATGTAATACTCATAATCACATTAAGTTAATTTTGCGACTAATGATAAATCACTTCCTTATATTCAGCACCCCCTGCTACTTTCAACCTACACAGCCACACACACACACACACACACACAGCCGTTTACATGAAAGTGTAGAGCCAACATCACACTCAAATTCATATTTCATCTAACAAATGCCGCATTACATTACGGAAATATTAAGAAACATTAACACCCTTCACTCTGCCGCGTATCGGTGTGACACCCCTTTCCCTTTCAAGGTGGCAATCGCAAGGCAGCCAAACGATCTCTCAGGAGTTTTGTTGTGCAATCGGATATGGACATGCGTCTGACACGCGTGTGAAAATTATAAATACCCAAATAAGAAAACGTTTAACTCCTTCTCGAGGAAGCCATAAGCCATAAGCCAAGGAGCAGAAGGCAGAAGACAACAAAAAAGATGCTCGAACAAATTGTGAAAAAGTGAAAGGGTTGCCTGAAACGGCCATAAAAAACATGCCGAGCTGTGCGAGTTGGTGTGATGGAGTTGTGAGCGAGAGTGAGAAGTGTCGTCAAACAGGAAGCCGAATGCACACGCGTGTCAAGGCAGCCTCGTTGTTGTTGTTGTTGCTGTTGTAATTGCGGCTAAAAGGAAGGGAAAGGAAGCGCGCGGCAGATGCTTTTCGCCCGACAAATCGGATCAATCGAAAGCAAAGGTGATTTTTGTGTTGAAGGGTTTGACATTAGACACAAGCGAGTGCACACACACACACACACACAAACACATACATGTACATTGGGCTGCATACAGCTTACATAAGAACATAGGCGTCGTGTGCGCTTCGTCATTTGAGTTGTGCAAATAATGAAGCCAAATGAAATGGAAATTAGTTTGTAATTCGAGATGAAGCGGATTTAAGCAGAGACGCGACGCGTAGTTGAGGATAATGCGGTTCATGAGGTGACTCTGCTTTCCATTTAAATTTTCCATTGATGCGGCCAGGAAATCGCGGGTTTTGAATATGTGCAGGTAGCCAGCGGAGCTCAAACGGCCAGCGGAGCTCAAATGGCCAGCGGACTACAAGGGTAGTGGCAAAAGAGTTTCCAGGGATGTCATAATACCCTCTTACCCATATTGCTTTAGTTGCAAAGTAGGTTGGAACAACCGCGAAGGTCGGTAACGGCTTCCATTGCGCGTTGGTTGCGCCGGCTTTATTCGCCATTTGACTGCCGCGAAGACGCTATGATGATCGGATAACCAACATTTCCTTTTAACTCTGAACGCCTGACAGAAAACTCCCCCAACCAACCCATCCAACCAGCTGTGCCCACATCCTTAAACAAGTTCAGCCATCCATCTCTCCTCTCACACTTTTTCCTCGAGTAATCTCTCTTTCTAGTTGGATGAAATGTGTCTCGAAGCCCAACCATGTCGATCCTTAAAAGACTGGGTACCACTGATCGTTCTCCTCCGTTAACAATGGCGCCATTATTCTCTCTGGGATGGATCAAGGAAACGTGCGCCAATGGAAGGAAAGTCCATGAATTCCTCAAAGTGGTCAAATCTCTTCATTCCCCTACCAGCCATCAGCAGCTGCATGCCCTCAATGAGTAGCAAACATGCAATTTACGGATGCATATAAAAGGAATGGGGTAGGCCACAAAGCAACCGACTGACACACATACTCGGTTCTCTAACTTTGATGTATCAATTTGACGCGCGTATTCAGCTGTGATGACGAAATTGCGCCATGCAACAAGCGGAGCCAATGGCAATCTAAAGAAGCATTCGCAATTGTTAAAACTTAAATTAAATCCTTTTTCAGGCTCAATTTGATTCAACTGCCAAAGGAAAAAAAAATCAAATAAAAGAAATCGCTTTGGACGCACAAAATCCCGCCATGCAACAAACTGAAGCAAGACTCCTCTACCTCCATACGGCTGTGTGCGTGTGTGGATAGGTGTGCGTGCATAAAGGATAACACAGCCACCGCAAATGTGAATCAAAGAATCCTTTTTACTTAAATTCGCTCTTAAAAAATTGATGCACCTTTCTTCCGAAACCGCCACTGCACGAAGGGCAGCCTCATTTCTTCATTCTTTACGCGCATTTTCCTTTTGTTGCAAACGACAAAAAGGCGAAAAGAGTCTTAACGCAAGCTGTACCAACTGGAAGGACGGACACACACACACACACGAACAAGGCACACAAGTGAAGAAAGGAGGAACGAGGTTGCACGGGATAAATGCAAAAGCAAGACATTGGAATTGAGTTTTTTAAGGGAAATTCGGTTTTTGTTCTTTTTTAGCGGAAAAGTTTTTGTTGCTTCTCGATTGAGATTTAGCTGCGCAGGGGAACGGGTAGTGCCAAGCGATTGACATCAGGCACAAATGTGAAAGTCTTGTATTTCCGTTAAAAGAGTTATTTGACTCAGAAAAAGGGGACGAACTACTTCGATTTTGCTGAATTTTAAAGATTTTCTGAATGAAGATAAAAGACATTGTGATCGGTTGTAGGGATTAAAGAAATACTTTCAGTTGGATTGGGATTTATTTGATGAAATCACTCAATCCAAATTTGTAATATTTAAAAAGGTTTATAATTAAATTAGAAGGCTCCCTGAAATGCGAGTTAGGCAGGCTCTGGTCCAGCCATATTGAGAATGTCGGATTGGCTGAACGGAAGCGAAAGTTCGTATGGTTTTCAGGAAAGTTAGAAACTACAACATGAGAAGACTGGATGCAATCACCGAGTCGTGAAATATGCCTGTGAGAAGGTATGTCTGTTGTAGGAGGCGATGAAGTTTGGTTGGTTGCAAATAGATCATTTCGGTGGCAAAAGGGCAGCAGATATCTTTAACTATCCTCAAAAATCTTCGCAGTCATCTGAAGAATAGTCTATTGTAGTACAGATTCTTAGCCGTAATCTGCTTGCTAGCCGAAATATCTAATTTTAATTAAAGAAATATTCTTGTACTCCAAAGTAGGTCAGCGGTGTAGATAAGCTTGTAACCAAAGAAAGTGAGCGTTATGAACTGCTCAACTCAACGAAGAAGATGATATTCGAAAAAAGAAAAGATTAATTGCCAAATGGTTCTTGCATCTCAGGCCAGTCGGTTTGTGTTAGTTAGGAGTTGGACATGTCTGAAAGTACACACCCTCAGTGGATCATTTGCATACCGAAGTACAACGCACAAAAAAATATTCTCGTACCCTGGCGTTCATAGAAATAAGACCCAAGTATATCACAAACTCAAATTGGAAATAGGGCAAGTCAGTGCTGGGAAGAAAAATAATTTTATTTTATTTTAATTTATAAAATTTCGAAATCTGGTCCCTTGATATATGGACCAAGAATTTGAGCTTCGATAGTTTCTATAAATTTTAAAATAGCCTCCAGGTAGATTTTTTTCCTATTTTTGGCTTAGTAGACTATCAGTAAGTCTTTAGTTTAATGCAAAAAAAAAATATTTTAAGAAAACTCGATTCTGCACCTATTCTATTGAACGGCAAATCTTTCCAAACATAAGCATACCTGAGTTAGTTTTTTATATTTATAACAGAGTGCCATCAATCAAAATGATTTCACACAACCGAACGTACAGAGAAGAGCTCGGCAGTACAAAGGAATGGTTCCAAACTAGTGAATTCATGCTTTCATAATGTTAAAAGGCGGGTGTCAGTCTCTGTAAGTCCTTTCTCCTGATTCTGGAGCTACTTTCTTTGAATAAAGATCTTACACTTTGGCATAAATAAATAAATAAAACCTTTTTGCGAATATGTTTCTTAAACATTCTGGCTGTCTCCCACATTCCAATTATTTCCGACTAAAACAAAAACGAAAACTTCGTAAGGGAGCTTTGCTATGAGCTTTAATTTGTAGAAATTATTAAAAAAAAAATTATTTTAGGCTCAAGTTTGGTAATTCACTTTGATGCTAATAAAACTATTTCCACAACTAGTCAACTAAATGAGCTCATTAGTTCGGTTTAGTTGGCTAGTTCAGCATTCAATGAACGAGTTCTCGATTTTACTACATGGAAGCTCTAAAAATATTTACAAGCATACATACATATGTACATCGTTTAGGTAGAATTTGTTAACGCTTTATAACCACATAATTTTGGCAAAAAAAAATTCAAAACATCGGCAAGTGAACAAAGTATTTGCAATTTTTTACCGCAAAGCCTTCAATCATCACATTTTATAGTATTAATTAATTATTGTAGTAGCAGATTTAATTGGAATAAGCTGCAAAACGATATATGTCCACAGAGAGAAAAGTGCCCTGTAGGAAAAAAAGCCGGATGGCTGTTGATTAAAATGAGGCTTTGAAGAAACTAACAATCTATTGAACTGTTGATCTAAACATAAAAACAAAAAGCCATACAAAGCAATGGTGAATGCCATCGTTCTGATAGCCTAATGGCGATGTCCTTTCTGTGAAGTGCTGATCGCTAGACGCTCTGCTATTGTTATCTGACTGCAAAGATGGATAACATAGCTTATTTCAAGTTAATATTATCTTTATATATGTATAATATGAATCATTATTTCAAACATAGTGGTTTTCGATCCCGCTAGGTCGACAAAAAATTTGCATGTAAGTATGATCCGCTTTGGGATCTTGCCAGGTCGTTATTTTCAACCGATTTAAAAACACATTTCTTTAATTGAAAATTTTGAGATTAACGAGCTGAAGAGCCTGATTTCGGAATCCTTGTTTTTGAAAATTAACTTTTTCTGTGCAAAGTTTAGATAATTTCCTACAGGTCATTCATTACTGGGACTTCACATACATTTATATATATGCAGATAAGTTAACTAAACGATTTTCAAACGCTAAAGCAGTGCTGACGAGCGTTTTAATTGAAGTCGAGCAAAATGGGCTTTTTCGGGTTGGTGTGGACTGTGGAAATTTATTACAGCAGAGGTGGAGATAAGAAATCTGTTCTTGAAAAGAAAGTAACGAAAGAAAGTTTAGCAATTCGGTACAACAAAAAAATTTAATTAGAAAGAACACAACTTGCGGCGAGCTGCTTTTCAACGCCGGCGATCAATAGAAACGACAAACAAACCGACACTTTTTTCTAGCTCACCGCAAATCTAAGCTGAGCATCCGCATGCGAGTTCATAAAAAATAGGCCATAATGAGCTATTTTTTTGTGGTGAGGCAGAAGAAGCATTATAAATTTAATTGCAAGCTTGGCTCATACGCAGCGAAAGAGGTGCGGGGTGCGAAGGGGGCAGCAACACCTACGAGACTTACAAATTTTGTTTACAGGTAGAACGATTTATTGTTTCAAGCATGTGTATGTGTGCGTGTGTATGTGTGTAAGTGCTTGTGTGTGTGTGTGAGCGTTTACTTTCATGAATTCAATTTCTATACAAATTTGGGCCAACAATGGCACAGAACAAACGCACGCCTTTTTAGCCAACGAGCCCGCTGATGATGGGAACACTTAAACAACAAACAAACAAAAACAAAAAAAACAATAACAACAACAAAAAACATTCCATATAAACCAAAAGTACGAGCTGGAGCGTTGGCTCAAAACTATTTAAGCTAGCGTGGAGTGTAGAAGCAACAGTTTTTAGCTTCAGCTCGTCGTAAGCAAATGAACTGTGGAATCGCGCAAAAATATTCCCAGTCGAGTGCGAATAGAATACATTTAAATCGTTATCGGTTATCGGTTCTAAAATCGAAATGTCAACCAAAAGTCATGGACGATTAGCTGCACTAATCGCTACGTTCATCGTTGGTTGGCCGTGGTCAGCGCAGGCGAAGAGCATCGACACAGCGCCACTAAGCAGCAATCAAAGTCAGCCCATGCTCAATGAAACGGCCGTCAGTGCGCTCTTCCAACTACCCACCAAAATTAATGAGTACGAAGTGCTGGAAGAGTTCAGCCGTCTCACTTTGGCCAGCATGAATCAGAGCGTTGATCCTTGTGAGGACTTCTACGAGTACGCTTGCGGCAATTGGAAGCAATCGGAGGCGATACCTGCCCGCTCGAGGAACAACACATTCCTGAACGCCATGCAGTACTCAGTCAACGAGATGCTCACCAAATATCTGAAAAATGCGACCGCAGAGGAGTTAAAGCTGAACAACTCCGCTTCAAAGGCGAAAGGATTCTTCGACTCCTGCATGCGCATGAGCAAGGACATGTCTGCTGGCTACAGACAACTTTTAGAAATGGATGAACTCAAGCTAAATTTGAGCTTGAAGAAAAAGGAAAATGAAACCTTTGACTGGATCAATATTAACTTCCTCTCGCCGTACGGCATGTACCCTTTGCTGCCACTGAAAATTCAGTACAACACCGAGAGCCGCAAGTTTGATGTGGTGCTGAGCACAAGTGGTAAAGTGCTGGTCAACCCAGATGCAGTGGACATTAAGAACCTCACACGCGATTTTAAAATTGAGAATGAAAGTGAGCTTAAGCAGTTCAACGATGAGTTTGAGCGCGTTGTTGCTTTCGAGAAGAATCTTACTTTGCACGCCAACAGGCGCAACGAAACCGAGGTGCTTACTTTGGGCGAGTTCAAGTTGAAACACAAGGACGACGCTTTGAATTGGACGCGCTACTTTGAGTTGGCTTTCAACGGAAGCGCGAAGAACGATTGGACAGTGCAGAATACCATCGCTGAGGTAGCGCCGCTTGTGAATTTGTTGCAGAAAACCGACCTCGAGACACTGCGTTCATACCTGAAGTGGCGCACGCTCATCAAATTCTACTTCATTTGGAAACTGAAAACCAGCGACGAGCTGACGGAGAGCAATTGTCGCGAGCACACCTCGCAGTATTTCAGCTATGCGCTGCTGCCTTGGTTCATCGACAATGTGTACGATGCTGAACGGCGCGCCGACATTTTGCTCTTGGCGAAGCACATCAAAGAAACCTTCTACGAGCTGCTGGGCAAGTACACCTGGCTGGACGATGAGACGCGTTCGCATGCAAAAACGAAGTTGCGCGCCATGGACATAACAGTCGGCTACTCAGATCAAATGCGGCGCCCCGATGTTATCGATCAGGTGTACGAGGGTGTGGAGATCGGCACAAATTGGTTTACAAACATACAAATGCTGGAGCAGAACCGCGCACGGGTTCGGCTGCGTTCGGCTAATAAAGCGATTATACCGCCGCTAATGTCAACGCGCGACGTGAACGCCTACTACGCGGATTTCTTGAATCTGGTTTTCGTGGGCATTGGGATCTCGCAAGCGCCATTCTATCACTACAAATATCCACCCTCAATCAAGTTTAGTGGCATTGGCAACATTATCGGGCATGAGATGGCGCACGGCTTTGATTCGTATTGCTATCAATATAATTACGATGGCAAGAAGCAGAACTGGTGGACGGAGGCGTCTTTGTTGAACTTCAAAGAACGGTATCGCTGCTTAGAGTCGCAATACAACAAATTCATTTACCATGGCGTAATGACGAATGGCACACTGACTTCCGGTGACAACATCGCAGACAATGTGGGTACGCGCATCTCCTACTACGCTTACCTCAATGGCTATGGGAAGCTGGATGGCGATAAGAAACCAATACCGGGATTGAATTTCACAAACAAGCAATTGTACTTCTTGAAGTTTGCGCAGACCTGGTGCACGGGCAAGGATGATGCTTACAAGGTGCGGCGCATGAAGACCGATGTTCACGCCTACGAAGAGTTCCGCGTGGTGGGCACGCTGCAAAATATGCCGGAATTCAGTGAGGTATACAAATGTAAGTTGGGTTCTGATATGAATCCTTTAAAGAAATGCGTCGTTTGGTGAACGACAAAAGGCGACGAAATAAAGTTTGAGATTGGAAATCGAGTTTGGTTGCTTTTATTGGTTTTGTGTTCGAGGAAATTTTAAATAGCTCCAGAAATAACTGTGGTTCAGATTTGGGTCCACACAAGCTACCACTAACTAAACTCTAAAAACTCGCATTGTTGCACAATCTTTTCGTATTTTTGTTCTTGTCGACTTCCCAATTTGAGAAAACAAAAATGCAATTGTAACGGTAATGATTTTGCTCTTAACAATGGGGGGTCCCGAGCGATAATGCCAGAACAAACGAAAAGTCACAGTTAATAATGGCCATAAACAGGTGAGAATGGTATCCCGTCAGGTACGGAGCCAGAATAGAAACGAATGAAAACAATTAAAAGGTTTCGCATTATTAGCTGTCACCTCTGACAGCAGGTAGGCGATCTTGTGCCGCACAACACATCCCACATGTGTAACTACAGCAACAACAACAACAAAAATTAAGTAGCCAAAAATGTAGTCTGTAACGAAATAATTTGGGTCCAATCGAATGAGATTAAACTAAACACGCTGAGCAAGGCATAAACAGTGTTGTACAAAAAATAGAAACATTAAATATTTATTTGCTTGGAAGAGGCACTTTGAAGAAATCTACTTTTATTTTATTTTATTTTGTTTTATTTCTACGCTGCCATTATATTGCACAACACTGTTGTGTCTATGTTATTGATAAGTAACTTTAAGAATATTTACCTGCCATATTGAGAGAAGCAATTTATAGATTAGAAACACAAGTCGGCTGTGCGCATTTATCTGCAAAACTAACGGATTTGAACGGAGTGCCAAGGAGTTTCGGCGCCAAAGTTGCTATTACTAGGATAATTCAGTAGTTCCTGCTGTGTGCAAGAGAGTGTGTAGAAATGATTTGTTTTGCAAATCGGTTGTGATTTTAACGCTCTTTTTGTGTTGTCTGGGCTTTGACTTTCTTATTGCTTACACCGAAAATTATTCTTCAAAGTAATCATCTGAGGGTAAGTAAATATGAGCTGATGGTAAGATAGCTCATCAAAAAGAGACAAGTCATATACGAACTCCAGTCAAACCACATTGGAACAAAACCAGAGTCACACACAGAGGCTGGGAATTTGCATGTTGGATATGCTCTGCCACATTATCGGGACTTCATTCAAATCTTGAAACTTTCCCACAAAATTAATTAAAGTTAGTACAGCCCCCGAAAGGTACAGATGTGCACCAAATTGAAATGAACATAAAAAGAAGAAGAAGAAAAAGAAGCAAACACCATTTATTTAGAATGAATTTTGCATTCACATCATTCGCGCAGATCATTGACTTGAACTTCATACACAAATTTTGCGCCACAGTCCATCTTATGTTGGCGCGGCAGAGGTGCCCTCGTCCTCGCCCGAACTGCATCATGTTACCTTAATTACATGCACAGACTCTGCGCGCGCTGGTCAATGGCTTCCATGGGAAACACAACCGCCGAACTCCATTGCAGTTTGTATGATCTTTCCGATTGTCGATGATCGAATGGGCGTTAGCGCTGCCGCTGCCGCAATCGCAGCCACAGCCGCAACCATGTCACAGACGCAGAAGCTGATTATGCGCGGCTGGGAGCAGCAGGGTGTGAGTGCTTTGTGAATCTTGGCCAGAGTAATGGCTGCAACAGTTGCCACACGATAGTGCAACATGACATGGTGAATTATGAAAATCGTTCAAAGCTCGAAGATGGATATTTTGCTAAAAGAGGCAGCCATCTAAAAGTTGCAACAAAATATTCCAACAAAAAAAAAAAAAAAAACAACAACAACAACATAATGCTTCGCTTGTTGCTTTAACTGCGCTTCTGAGCCTGCTCCCGTTCCTGTTCAGCCCATTACTGGCGATTCTATTGCTGTCGCGGCTCATCGTAGCTTCGTGGGCTCGGTCAATTTTCTTATTTTTTATTAAGTGGAGATGATCAATTTAAATATTTTCTTCATTGTTGGCAATACACGAACGCGTCGCTTTTGACCTTGCTGTTATACGCTTAGTTTGGCTCAATCGACCGCCTGCGCATCCATCTTTCGTGGTCGAGGTTAATGGAGTGTTCCTAACCGGCGTAAGGCAGCAATATTTACGTGGTCAGTGGCAATTGACTAAGAAATTTGTTGCGAAATTCATTTGTATTGCTGTTGTTGTTGTTGTGGTTTTTGTGGTAGCTGCTGCTGGATTTGCTTGCATTGTTGTTCTTGCTGCTGTTGTTTCAGTAAACGCCCTGACGTTACGCCCGCTCACTTGAAAAAGCGACAAACAAACAAACATTCAGCCATACAAAAAATGTTGCTCAAATCGACCAGCACAGCAAAGTAAAGGTCGCTGAAATGGCGTTCACATCAGGCGACTCATTAACCGACAACTAGTTGCTCTCAGATCGATAATACCAAGAGAACATTGGAGACATAAGCTCGACACGGGCTCACTGGCCCAACTTCGAACTGATCGAACCCTGTCATGTCGAATCTCTATCTGGTATGTCTACTCATAGGCCCAACTATCTGTTTAGCTGCTCTCTCTCCACAAACCAAATTCACTCTGGTCCAACCCTATTGAAACCCATAAGAAAGATAGGTAAGGTGAGTGACGACAGGGTTACAACAACAACACAGCCAAGAGCAACTTGTCTGTCTGCCTGAACAATGCTTAAACACAAAACATTTTAGGTGACCAAAACAGCAAAAACAACAACAACAACACCAAACAATAGTTACCACCGATCGTACGCAGCAAGTTCTTACTGCAACAACTCTCAGGTGATCCAGCGAAGCGGTTCGCGGCGTCGCGTTGCATGCCATTTGCAAAAACATGTTCGTTTGTCTTCATGTAGGAGTGTGTGTGTGTGTGTGTGTGTGTTTGTGCGCACTCCTGTACGCGATTATCTAAATTGCATACGAAATTATTTTAATTAAAAATCTAATTTAGCATTTTGTTTTTGGGCTGGTGGAAGATGTTTAACATATTAGAGGCCAAAAGAAAGCTACAAAGAGCGTACAAACATACAAGCGTACGTAGATATACAGATATATACTTATGGCCATTCAATAACCCAGTCAACCAGTGGAGTTGGGTAGGTATGCAGATGCCCGGATAATGGTGAAAACTTTGCCATTATTTCTTAATCTTTTTCCAAATATGAACCCGATACGCAAATTACCACTGCAACCTTCTGGGTTTAAATCCATGAAATAAACTTCCAAAAATTACTCCACGTAGTATATTGGGGGAAAGAAAAATCCCGAGTTTAGCCAAGACTTTCAATTTCAAATTCATAGCTTTGCGGTCCAAGTGTGCTTAGTCTTTTCTGCGGTAGCTGCAAACCATTCTTAAGCACCTAAACTAAATTATTTTATGATTTCTTAAAATACCTTCGCATCTCCTTTTGGTTTGCTGGGTTGTAGATATTTCAAGAGGGCTTTAGTGGAAGACCAAACATATCCATAAACGCACCAACAACGGTAAGAATGTAAATATGTATGGAGATATCTGGTTTATGGCGGCTCATATTTTGGTTAACATGCTTGAATAGGCGAGTACGAGAAGATGAGCTGAGTCCTGATCATGGGAAACTTTGCAAGAACTTTGCATCACTTTGCATGGGCAGGCCGCAATCGTCCCAACCATATTGTTGTAATGGCCAACGTATTTTCTGGTTTCGAATTTGAATTTCATTTCAGAAGTATCCGATCGAATTGCTGGCGTCGAGTGCAAACTAACAAAGGAAAAAGGATGGATGCTCTACTGTCTCTTCATGCCTATTTACATGTACTTCGATCCACAAGTCCCTCCGATATATTGTCGGTAGGGAGCTAAGGGGCAGTGATCTGGTGCGCTTGAAATAGATGGACCAAAGCTGGCGGAAATAGTTAGTGGGACGCAAGTAAAGCAACATTAGATTAGTCGATCACAGTAACATTGATGTGATGTGGGCCAACAGCAGGTGTCTAGATTCTTCTGGCCCGTTTTGAACGCCAAGCGATCAGCAAAACGACTTGAGACCATTCAGGCCCATCTTTAAATTTTGAATGGAGTGATTGTGCGCTGCCCAATGTGAATGCTTCCAATTATTTGTTTTGAATAATCGCAGCTGTGTCGGGACAACGAGATGGAATCATCAGGCCGATATTTCGATTTCGATTAAAGTTCGGTTTCGGTTCCTTACTCACTTTTACATAAACGCACTCACACACACACTCACATACATACGTCCTCCCCTGTGACTGCGAGTGAGAACAATTTTTGAATGCCCCATATGTTGAATGTAATTAAAATTTTCGCGTTGAAGAGGTGTGAAAATACGTCATGTGGTCAGTTCTATCGATCATTTGTCGATCGGCGGGTTCTTGGTTGTTTTCTGTTTTCTGTTTTTACATTTACTTGGCTGCAATTGATTTCATTTTTACTACATTATTCATAAATATATACATATGTACATACATATGTATGTATGTATGTATGTAGGTCCGCTTGCAAGCGATTGATTAATGATCATTAATTTGACGTTCGTCAGCAAACATTCGCTTCAAGAAAATAGATAAAAAATTGAGGTTTTCCGGTTCATCCTTTATGCTTTGAACTGAATTTACATACCTGCATTGTTTTTGTATTTAGGAACTCGAACATAATTGCATAATGAGTGCATGAAAAGGGCCGTTGCATAGGATAAGGTTGCCAAATAACGAACGCACGATCGGGTACGAGGGATCAATTACAATATCCTGTCAATTTCTCACAATCAAACAGACCAACAACAACAACAGCAACAACACTCAACGATTTCTGATTATTCGAATTTGTATTTATGTATCTAAAATCCATCGCAAAATTAATTAGATGATCGAGTTTTAAGAGAATTAATGGAATTAAAGGCATGAATTGTTCGGACAGAGATGAGTGCTCTTGACATCAGGGAACACCAAACTGAGACTAGATTGTGAATGTTGCTCCCCACTGGTAAATTGGTCCCATACGATTCCTTCATATACAAAGTTGGTGAGGCCTAGGGCTCTATGCGGAATACCCTCATATTACACGTTAAAAAATTTGAGCCTAAGTTTGTAACTTTTGGGCCGACCAAAACAAAATGGGTTCGAAAAATTAAAATCGCCTAGACAAGTAATGTTAAGTTAAGAAGGAAAGGGGAAAGAAGCTCTGTAGCTAGCAGAACTCTCTACAGCTGCATGTCTGTTCAGATATTCAATAAAAATCGATGGAAAATACAATACTCAAAATCGGACTCAGTCTATTATTAGCATGGCGGAGTTCCCGAATTCCGACTATTGTTGAATTGACATGGAATGACCCTTTAACATGTACAAGTGCTGGTCTATGCATAATTACTACCTACTTTGAATAGATGTATGTGTGTATGTAAATGTAAAATTATATTATAATGAAAACCTCAAAGGGTACCTTAATCGAATGCGCCGGCAAATTAGGATCTAATTTCTAAAATAAAAAATAAAAAAGAACAAAAATTTTTTTCACAAAAGCCCAAGTGAATGAATGATTTCAACCGATGGATGCGCTGATGAGAAAAGATGAGGCAAAGGTAGAAACGGAAAAGAAGATAAATGAATTGAAGAATATTCAGGTGCAGTTGGCAGAAAATTTTGATTGACGTTTCGTTGCAACTGTAAATGCATTCTAAATGAGCTGAAGCGCTGAGCCGAGCCGAGTCGAGCTGAACGAAAGATTTGTATACCAAACACAAAAGACGCGCAGACGATTGAGCTGCTGATGGTTGTTTGTATGTTGGTATGAGCGCGCAAATGAAGCACATAATTCACAGCATAGAAGGCAATCAATGCGAGGAGGCATTCAAATTTTGCAGCGAAATCTCATGCGGCGCATCGCATCAACCTGCGCGCTTCCATCCATTAAGAAGCGAACAAAGAACGACAAACTCAACAGCAGAAGAAACAGAAGAAGCAGCAGCGGCAGCGGCCACAGCATCGCCGAAGACAAATGAGTTCGTATTGACAGTGACAGGAGGTGGATGGTTACAGAGATATGCACTTGTGCCCACAGTCGCAGTCTCAGCTCCCAAATTGAGATTGTTTGTACATTTATTTCTTCTCACATTATCCGCTTAAAGATGATGAGCGATTTGGGCTGCAGTCAAATGCAGAAGATGCCCGGCTCTGCTGTAGCGCCGTAGATTTTGTTGTAGTGGTCGTTGAATTTCTTTAATTTTTGAAGATAATTAAGCGGAACAATGCGGCTGCGCTGCATTCACAAATACTTCTGCTCTACTTGCCCTCCCTCCTCGGTTCACATTCTAGGCGCAAGGTGTCTGTGTATGTTCACATCGAGATTTTCTTATTTTATTTTGATTGCATTTTGGCTACCTCAAGTTCGTTGCTTCAATTAGTTGCCTGCATATCGCCTGCAATTATTATAATTACTTTTCTTTTATCTCTGCCCTCGCTTGTGGTGAATAACATTGATGCCCAGTAAGCATGAGAAAAAAAAAGAGTCATCAGGTTCGAACCCTCAAACCCCCTTCGAGTAGGAGTTTCTCTATGCTTTTCCAGCTTGCAGTGGATTTCCGAATAATGTCTCAAGTTCATATCACACTAAAATGTTTGCTGGGTGTGCAGTTCATAAACATACATACATACATACATACATACATACCTAAATATGTAGGATTTATAAATGGATTTACCAGCACGTATTCTTAATGAATTTATTTTTATTATTTATTTTATTCACTCGGCACCTGTATGAGCGACATTATGAATGAATTTTAATTGAGATGGAAGATAATAATCGAATTGTGAAAATATTTGTTGTTTGGAAAATGTACTCGCATATTTGAATGCAATTACATATTTGTGTTTTGTTTAAAAATTCAGGAATTCAATGGCAATGATTTGTTTTTTTTGGAGGACCATAAACAATTTTTTCTAGACGTTCATCGGACACATAGCGCGCGGCAAGGCTGAAAACTTGAAAATCTTTTAAGATCAATCGGCGAGGTCCAAATAAAATTGCTAAAGTAACCTTCTTACAAAAACCGGCATCGCACTCGAAATATTTATTGGATTTTTTTTGTAATTTTTTTTTAATAGGTGCAGATGTTATTTTGTAGAACAGTGTAATATTTTTGCAATAAACTTACTTTTCAAACCCACTTGAAAATGTTACAATTTTGATATCGCTTCACATATGTGTAAAAACTCTTATGTACGCCTCATATTTAATTTTGCATGGCACGCATTTCTCAAAAAATTTAAATTAACTTTCATGCAATGATTCGAATATGAACATTTTTGTGTTTGAAATTGCTTTAATTTCCGGTGGCGTGCTACGCATTTTGTGGTCAACTTAAATTTTTGTATATTTACGTTTTTTTTTTCTCGTTTTCTTGCTCATTTCTGCATCTCCTCAGTGAGCTGATTGTTTTACATTAAATTTCATAATGATGCAATTTTACAATTTTCGATTAAAATATTGAAATAGAAAAAAAAACTCAATTGAGTTGCATGTGACTTAAACATTTCCGCTTCGCCGACTATCATTAATTTACATACGAATATCAGTTGTGTTTTGGTTGGCAAGGTTATAAGCACATCGTGGCTGCCGCTACCGGTTGGACCCCAACTACAACGACCACCAAGCCCCGTTGTTTCTATCGCTGCTTTCTACCCCAAACTTATACTTACATATGTAGATACCGAACAAAACTTTTTTGTTTACTTGGAACAAATTTATTTATGTTATTATATCAAAGTTTAAGGTCTGTGACTGAAAAGTTCAAGAACGGATTTGTTATTTTTGTAAAATGGCTAACTTTTTAATTTTGTCTTATTTCGATAACTTCTCTTATTATCGAAAAATATATGGACGAGGGTGCCTTAAAATGTGTTACAACAAAATATATATCAAACGAAGGTGCGAACGTGTGTTGCAACAACCGATGTAATAAAGTTCTATATCTCAAGAGGCTTCGGATATAAATATAAATGAAACTCCGTTCTGTGACGCAGCTAAGCGTGGGTGGGTCCTTCACTAAAATAAATTCATTTATCCCTATACATACATAAATACTATATTAATGTGTGTAAGTTTTCTAAATTGCCGAAAGTGAGTGTTAAAGTGAAAAATGAGGTATTTACAAACTGTTAACTACTTTACACAGCAACAGATTGTACAATCCGTCCGTCCACACGTACTACATCAAGTACCCCCCACGTATACCTAGCCATGTAGGTAAGTTTGTATGTGCAGCCAGGCACAAGTATGTGGGTCGTTTTCCACGCTCTCATAAACAACTTAACCCTTTTACATCCAAATCACAACACAAAAAAAGAAAAAAACAAGAAAAAAATGAATGCCCAGCATTTACACCCTTCGCCTGAAGCAGCAGTGCTTATGAGATTTTAAATTTTTTATGCATTCAAAAGATTTCAATTTCACTTGTCGGTTGTCGTGCCACAACCTTGAACGAAAATAAACGACCTGTCCTTAGCCCCCCAAGTCAGAGATTTGCCAAATCTAATGCCGCCACACATGCGATACCAGCATTTTGATGAAGCAGCCAGCCCGAGGAAATGCCACCCCGCACTGCATTGCACCGCACAGCATCTCGAAGTGTTCATTGAGTGCTGGTAGTGTCAACAAAAGCTTAATTTTGTTGTTGTCAGCGACCAATAAAACCGCTTTTAGTTCATCCAAAGCCCTTACAAGCCCTTCATTTATTTATAGCCGTGCGTGTGCCGGTGCGCTCGTGTTCTCGAATAAACATAAAGAGGGGGAAGGGGGGAAGGGCAAACGCACAGTTAATGTCGCAACAACATTGGCAACATTTATGACGATTGAAAGGGTTGTCAAACACTTCGACTACGGTCGACCTAAAAAAGACTATTCGAGCCCACAAAAAAACTTTATCAACCGAAAGGGGTGCATACGTTAATCTATTTGTACTTGCACTTGTACATATTGGCCTGATAAAAAACAAGCCAAATCGTTTGGAGCGTGCAAATGTGTTTGTGTAGTGCAGGGATTTCAGCGCAATCACACCCCCACCCCATCCCCACAAGTGGCAGCAAGTAACAAGTGCTGAATAACCCGAATGTTTTGGCGTGCAAGTCTTTAGTGATTCAAATAAATGATCTTTGTAGTGAGACATACATACAAACAAACAAACACACACACACACATACATAGAGAGCAGCATATGTTACTTAAGCTGGGCATAGACAGCAAACTTTTGTTCATGAGAAATATGTCTTTGGAATAGCAGCGGCGCGAGGGATGGTCGATTTGGGAAACATCTTGTTTTCTTTCGATTATTGAAATTTGAACGCCCTTTTGTTATGATAAATTTTGTATTGCCTCCATCTTCGTCTTCATTGCTCTTCGACTACAACACTCAGTTGCCTTGTAAACATCTGTTTATGGTGTTGTTATTGTCACGCCATTTTAAAGGTGTCAACAGAAAATATCGGTTGGGTTTTAATTGAGTAATAACAAATCAATTGTGGCTAAATAGAAAGAGGAATATACTTTTTGCGAGGCCTAATGAAGCATACAAAATCTGCATACTCAGCGTACATCTTCAAAAACGGGGCTAAGGGATTAAGAACCCCTCATTCCATGCGGTTGCAACAGAAATATGCACCCCCTCGAATTTCTTCCCAGGTTCCTATAACATTGAAGACGACATTTTGCGTTGCTGACGGAACCAACTGCCTATATTTCTTGAGATAGGATGGGATAGTCTGACGCAGAAATAACTAAGGGGGTTCTCGTGGCTCCGCGGTTTGAAGGTTGTCAAGGACTTTGTGTGAGTTCATGCCTGTGTGACAAATTGCTCAGTGACCAAAAATTTAATGGAGTTGAGCTGCTCTAAATTAAACGGTTGGGCTGGAGGAGGAGGAGTCTTCTCAAGAAACAGAGAGCTCTCTTTCAGACTACCTGATCATTCCAGTTGAAGTTTCAGAAATTGTGTAAGCCGTCTTTTGAATAGGCAAAAACCATATCAGCAACGAAATCTTTACTTTTTTGAATAGCCAAGTGACCGTCAAAGTCCGGCTGAAAGTGGCATGGGTCCCGGAACACAGACGCATTGATGAGGAAAACAGTGAGGCACGTCGACTGCCCGACGAATAGCGAAGTACTTTAAAAAGAATTCACTGCTATCCAACAAGAGATCGCACCTAAAACTGCCTAAACATGAATATTTTCTCTGCTGGAATGGTGTCATTTCCTCAGAAACGCACCTTAATTGGTCAAGTGGAACGTCATCCAATGGACTAATATGGGACGCACCGTAATTATACAGTTCACCAGCCATCGTAAATGTGCAATTCAAATGTGTTTATGTTAATATATTGGTAGGTTTGTATGTTAATCAATCTACTTAAATACTAGCAAAGCGTTCATTTCCATACCTTGTTTGACTGGCAGACTTTGTTGTTGTTGTTGTGCTGCACCATCGCTAACATTTGTTTGCTCTTCAACGCCGATAGCCATCTCAGCACCACCGGCATCACGATCACGATTGCAGTCCATTTGATGGAATTCCTGTTTGACGTGAATTTGCGGACGAGATTGCAATGACGCTGTCGTCACGCCATCAGCAGCGCTAATTGATGATTCATCCGCTAGTTGGTGACGACTACGAGTGGGCGATGAAAAACAACAACCATTTAAGTGAGTTGCCTTAGTAGGGGTGGTAGCAGACGTAGCTGAAACCCTGTCGGACGATGGAGGGGAGCGGCTGCCTGAAGCGTAACAATTAACTTTGTCTCTATTGCAATTGACCGTGTCTCCACCTCCGTTCCCGTCACCGTCACAGTCGTCGTCTTCGTCATAGTTGTTGTTGTTGCAGTTGCCGCCTTGCTGGCTATCACCATTCAAATGTCGTCGCTGGTGTTGATTTGATGGAGTGTTGGACACGCCGCCGTCATAACAGCCATTACCAACAACAACACGCACCAGCTTCGACATGACAGCTTCGTCGTCGTTCGCAGCATCGTTGCTTTGGTTTATTGCGTCGTCTGCGTTTTGTACGTTTCGAACGTTGTCTGCGTCGGTTTTGTTGCTCGCGGTGGCAATTTCATTTACTACATAATTACTGCTAACAACGCCATCTGTTGTTGAGTGATGATGTGGCGAGGTAACGCCACCACTTTTAACTGTAATTTGGCCATTAGCACCTGTTGTGGTGTTGCCCGTGGCTGCTGCTGCTGTCGATGCCGTTCTTAGCGTCTCGCATGCTGCTGAACCGACGACTATTGCCGTGAGCATTGGGTTAGCTAATGTTGTGTATGTTGTTGTTGTTGCTAATTCCACTTCGATTGCTGTTGTTGTTGTCGTAATGACTGTATTTGATTGCTGTTTGATTGATATGGAATTGTTGCTTGCATTTGGCTTAGTTGCAGCCACAATTGGAGCGTTGTGAGTTGGTGACGTTGGTAGCTCAACTGCAGGCATTGCGCTTAGAGACAGAGCACGCTCTGGGCCGGGCATAACTAAAAGCAGTGGCATTTGAACTTGTTTCCCCCAATGCTCGCGCGCCTCTCTTCAGCTTGTCGGTTGTTGCTGTTGTTGTGTGAGAATTGTGTGGCAGTGCCGTCGGCTATGCGTGCGTGGCTAAAGAGATCAAGCACGTAGCTAAGAAATGGTGGCTGGAATGCGCGCAGTGTGCGACGCGACAAGCCAAGTCAGTGCTGTCGGTGTTGTGCCGTTCGTCAGCGATCGCTTTTCGTATTTTGATTTATGACTTCTTGCGCTTGGCTCGCAGTTGTCTGTTGGGTTTGCTGCTCCGGATCAAGTGCTTAGCTATTTAACAGCTTAGCTGCGTACCTTCACACACACTCACATGCGCACATGCTTTTGTTGCTTTGTTCAACGGTGTTTAGGTTCGTCTTAGAGATGCGCTTTTAGATTATGACGTTGACCCATGCACCGTTGGGCGATTTGTTTCTCTCCAATTGTGTTATTGTTCTGTGCGACTGGCATTCGTTTTGCTTAGCTAAAAGGCCGAAGAAAAAAAGAAGAAGAAGAAACAAGTAACCATAAATGTTCGCAGTTTTTAACGAGTCGATGAAAGCTTAATTTGTTAAGTGGGCTAGCTTTTGTGACGCAGCGAGATGAGAAAGATCACGGAACAGGTGGATTCTGTAATTTGTTGTTTTTTTTCGCTTTTGTGAGATAATCATAAATGTAATTGGTGTTAAACTGCTGCTTCAAATTTGTTTCTTCAACTCATCAAATGCTACTCAATTTGCCAGCTTTTGTCTTGGTCAGTCAAAACAATCTCGAATCGATGCCAAGCTTAAGATTAAACTCGAAACTGTGTGTTTCTACTTCTGTGGGTTAATTTGCGTCTGCGATTTTCATTTAACGAATGAATAGAAGAATCTACAGAAAACAAGTTGTAATTACTGCCCACTTAAGTGATTACGTAATTTTGAAAAGTTTCAGTTGTTTAGGTGAATTTACATGTGGAGATATTTAAAAGCGATTAAACCATTTCAAATTCAACTCAATGCTTTGCTAATTTTTTTAATTTCATAAGGCCATCCCTAGAAGAATCAGCCAATCTTATTTTTGGTTTTTCATTAAACGAATATGAATACCCCAGACATCAAAGTTTCACTTAAAGCTTGGCAGCTCGAGAAATAATAATAATAATAAATCGGCGCGATATACCGCATGGGAATTACTACCTAGCTCTTTTCTAAAATGGGGTTTTCGACTCGGAATGCCATCTCTACTTTGAAGCTTTCAAGCTTGGGAGACCCCGTTTTCATTTAGGTTTTTCTAACATTTTCTCGATTTATAACTTCATCTCTTAATTATTAAAACACTATTAAATGCATTTCTCATAGAATTCTCACTTAAGGTTCATATAAATCTTTACTCTGGAAAAAAAATTAAAAATTATTGCTTTCCAATAAATGATGGTCTGTAGATTTTAGGGTATTCGTGACTATAAATGAAGGTCAAGAACGATAGATAGTTTGAAGTGTTTTTTTTTTAATTTATAAAATATTGAAAATCTTTAGCTGCATTATATTCTAAAATGCGTAACATATTTTACTGCAGGTCTCACTTAGTGACAGCTTCTCGAAACAATTTAAGTGAAAAGTGATCCTTTTTCCATTCCAATTTCTTTCGCGAAACCGGCAGTTAGACAGACATTTTTCTTGCATTTTTTTATGAATGACCTCCAGTTTCACAAATATGAATATTACTTTTTTTTCTCCAATATGTTACCAGACTTTTTTCCACCTGCTTTAGACTCCTCTTCAATATTTTTAATAATTTTCATACAAACTTTTTTTAAATTTCTTTCAAAAAACAAAAAAGCTATTCTTCAAAATTTCCGCTCGTTAAAAATGGTTTTATAAATCAGAGAAAAAGGTAATTCGTTTGTTGTTAAAAGAAGGAAATATATCGAGGTCTAACAGTCATTTTACTGTAACCAACAAAGATAACATTTTACAGGAGGCCTCTTATTTTATTTTGTAATGGTAAACATTACAGTTGTGATAATTTATGGGATGATTTGAAATAAACACAATTATTATCTATATCTCTTAAGAAACGGACTTGCAAGTTTTTTTGGTTACGCCGAAATTGCTACTAGAGCTCGATATATGCTCATTAACAAAAAATAAAAAAAAATATTGACTCACTTGTGACAAAATATGATCTAAGTTTGTATATTTCATTTCATTTGAAAATCGACAGAAAAAGTCTTACTCTGAAAAGATTTGTTGATTTAATTGTTCGAAAACAAAACACTGAGGGAACACCGAACTTGGCAAGGGATGGCGGAAAATCCAATATGTTCCCCTTAAAATGCGATTCCGTTCGAAAGAAATAATGAAACATTACCAATTATTTGACTATGAGAACTTTTGTTCACAATTTAGGAGCACCCAAGTAACCCGTGCTTCGATTTTATGTTATTTGGTTATTGGTTTGACGGTCTGCCATTTCAGCATAGCCATCTTCTAAAAACAAAACAAAAGTTTGGCGTACATAATTTGTACACTTGTTGGCAACAACAACAATTAAGGGATAAGTGGATGCATACCCATAGCCATGGGTACACACCGTCTTTGTCAATTCCAACTTTTGCAAAATCAGAATACATATCTACATATGTATGTATGTAAGTACATACATTTATCCAGTAAATTATAAACATTTCTATGTGCACTCTGTCGCGTCAATTCCACCAACGAAGCCACCATCCATGGCATTTATCAGTTTTGTATCAATTAAATTTTTCCAAGAACAAACGCAAATTAAGGCGCTGATAATGAGGTTCGCTTTCTTGTTACGTTTTACATATTTATGTACATATGTATGTATGTTTGTATGTTTGTCTGTCGTTGTCATTGTAATGCATGCAAAATACTTGTCTCTCCATTATTTACATTGAAATGTGAGTGAGGAATCTAACGACAAAGCAGAAAATGATAACTTTGTACATTTCGATGTTATCGCTTGGATTCTGATGTTGTTTGCATGTCATCAACAATTGCAGCCCATTAAGGCACAAACATGAAAAGCTTTTGTCATTTTACCGACGCTAATGTTGCACTGTGGGCTGAAGCGAAAATAATTTGAAGATATTTTCAATACGACGTGGGGCCGTGTTCGTTTTTTTTTTTATATTTTTATAAAGAAAATTTTGACAATGTTCATCGTAAATCATGATTTTTTTAATGTTTGAGAATATTTGTGGCAAAACAGATTTCATAAATTGAAAAATTTCTCAAGCATGTTTACTTATCTCGACATATCGTTGAAAATATTTTTAATTAACGTTCTACATATTTCAGAATTTTTTCAATAACGCATTTTTTAAACGCTCCTTCTCTGCTGGAAATGTATGAAATTTTCATCCGGATGGGGTATTTTTAAAAAACATTTTGAGATAGCGTGGTCTCTCACTCAGGAAATTGTAACAGGACGATGTCTGGACATTTCAGATATTCAAGAAAAGTTGAAGGGAGGAATCATTACACCCATCTACGTTTGGCCTTTATTTTCTAATCAGTATTTTCCCTCTAAGGTTTCGTGAGAAACAAGAAACCATAAATTATCTTTAAAATCGGTTTTAAATTTCTAAAGTTTGCTGTACTAAAATAAACGTTGCTTCTAACCGGTTGCACCCGTGGCGTATGAGTAAAAAGGCTTCTCTCTGGAGCTTTCAATACTGACAAGGGGAACGTTTTCGATTTCGATCTGAAGGTATCATTCTTCAAGCGAGCCAACCGTCGATCGATTTTTAACTCATAGATTCCTATATATGTAAAAACCTTAACTTGTTTCTGTGAAAATATATTTACAATTCACTTTTTGAACTAAAGTCACGACGCGCCTCATATTTGTAACTTCAAATTATCCGCATACGCCGTGTAGCACTTTGAACTGTTCACGAAAATTCCTTGCGACACTCGTTGAAAAGTGCCGACGGCAATGTAATGCGTTCTTCAAAAGTGCTCACACACGCATCCACACACCAGTGTGCCACCTCACTTGCACCGATGGAGTGCACACTCACTCACGAACGCAGCTACAGAGCTTGCACATGGAACGGCGATGCATTCAGAGTTGGAGAGTTGTTGTTGGGAGGTTGTTTTGCCACCGTTTGATACACCGATAAAACATCGCCGTCGCATTGTTACCAATTTAATCGTCTGATTTTCACACCAAACTAACAAAAAAAACAACAACAACAACAACACAAACAAAACAAATAAACGAAAGCTAATTGTATGTTAAGGATTCTCGGGCGTTGCGTGAAAATTACAATAACATTGACGCGTACCACAACTGCACTAACACACACATACACACACACACACACACACACACACATACCTTTAGCACATGGACGCCAAAGTGTGCGTGCTGCCAGAGTTGAGTTGGTGTAAGAATGTTGGCATCGGCATCTTGGTAATCCTGGTTGTCGTCTTATCCCAATTGCACTAAAATATTCAATTGTTGTTAGTTGTTGCTCTGGCTGCTTGCTTGTTTTTTGTTATTGTTTATAGTTTTTTCTTGTTGCAATTGCGTCTGCTTCGGTACGGCGGCTTTTTTTCAAATAAATCAAAGTGCGTTTCGCGCTCATTTCGCGCTCATCAATTCACCATCACCATCAAGAAATTGTATGTGACATTCGCGCTTTTTGATTGACTTCCGACACTCGACTGACCAACAAGACGACATAAAAAAACGTCACAAGCAAATTACAAAAAAACTGTAAAAAACGCGCGCCGATTGCGTCCACAGCCGCCATCGAGAAGAGTCAATGTGCGCACAACAACAAAATGTGTAATGAAAAAAGCTCCAACTAACCCACAATAGCCGGCTGGCTGGATGGCTGGATGCCTGGCTGGCTGATAAAATGAGGCAGCCGCACAACACGGCCCTGGCCACACAACAAATCGCTGATACAAGAACGATTCAGTGGGCAAGGGCGCAACAAAGGAGTGGAATGGATGGGGCGATGGGAGGATTTTTTGCTTGCCTCGCTTTCGTTTAAATATATTTTGCTACTGCTTGCAACCAATACATACGGACACCCCTCTATACATATATATAAGTATATAGCAGATATATAAATTTAAGTTTTTAATTTTTTTTTTAAATTTTTTTCTTTACTTTTCCATATAATAGATCGTATACTCTCCTGTTGTTTTTGTTGTTTGTAGCAAAGGTACAAAAATGCTGAAATATATGGATGAAGAAGAAGAAGAAGCTTTGTTATGTGCTAAAGCAATGCTTTGGGAGAGCAACGCTTTTGGGAAGGACAACCCAACGCAAGCAGCGCAATACTTTTAATGGCCCTTCGGCTTAGCCCAACAACAATGAATGACATAACAACGCCAACAATACCATTTTATTGACAGAATTTGAGAATTTAATGAAAGTGACAGCCGAACACTAAAAAATTTCAATTGCGAATGTACGCTCCTTCACACACGCAAACGGTTTCTAGATGTGTGTGTGTGTGTAGCTGGAGTTGGATATGTATCTCTTGGTATATACATAAGTCGTATATATTTAGGTACTCTGTATGTAAACAAACTAGTTATAAACTACTTCTAACTAGTATGAACACCAAGCCCAATCAATTGTCAGTTTCAACTAGTTCGAAATTGATCTGAAAAATTCGTAAAAAGGTTTTCAGTTACAATTTTTTCAATACCGACTGATTAATTGAACTATTGTTGCTTCTAGGAAATTTCTTTAAAATACTGAGTCTTAAATATGAAGAAGGTAGTATAATTATTGCTAAAATATTATTACTAGAACTTTGTGCTAGCCTCTCTAAACTAAATCCGTTTCTGCCTGGCCAACATTTTTTAAAGTAATGATCCGTAAGGGCCCGACGGCAACGGCTTTAAGTTCTGAACAAATTATCTAGAATTTTTTTTTATATTTGAATGTTGAGGATTTTCGACATGGATAGTACTCTTGAATAGATTGGTTTGGACCAACAACAAAACAGTTATAAAAACCTAGCATTTGAAAGTTCAATAAAAAAATCTAATATACGTTGGTTCTAGGTGTATATTGGAACGATTTTTCGTCATCCCTTGTCAATTTTTGTTGTGTTACAATATACACCTAGTACTCACTTTGTCGAAAAATAGAAAATCAAATCAACTCAATAGGTTTATAATCCGAAAAGTGCCAAAATGTTCACTGAGAAATGGGCTGGACACTAAAAGTTTCCTTATAAAGATGTTTGTTAGCCATAACGTCAATTTTATCTATTTTTGCTTTGGTAGAAATGGTATTTCATTTGCTTAAAAGGGAAATGAAATGGCATAAGAATAGAGACGATAATGGCGGAGATACGAGTCGATAATAAATTTAACTTTCATAATAATATATGTATGAAAAATTTCGATCTTAGCCAAGGTTGTGACGGAGATTAGCTTGCGGCGTTATCACAATCTCCGGTTAATGCCGGGCCTCAATTTACGTATACCTATAAGCCGTTCTTTATGCTGTATACTTAATCGCTGTTAAGCTTACACAGTCTCTTACACAAGCTGGTTTAGCAGGGAGGATACATAGCTTCCATTGTGCCTCGGAATTTTGGAAGGAATATTTTATATAACAATGCCTACCATCCCACAAATTTCCTGAACTATATTTTGCTAAAATCACAACCCTGCGAAACTTTTAAATTGATCACATTTGCTTAGCTGCTCAAAGATACACTTCCAAAGATCTCCACTAAGCTGTTCGTTATTTACATTTTTTTTGCAAATTGTAAGTTCGCCGGGCGGAATATGATGCGTTATGCTGTAAAAATAAGCTGTGCAAAATTTCACTCGAATTGGATAACTCTTAGAACTGGCGCGTTGCATTTGAAAATTTTAAAAACCATATGCACTCAGGTTGCAGCAGATCATATAAAAAACTTGATAGCCGTAAACTTGGTTCACATTTATCACGTGAAAAAACTTGCAGATTGCGATTCTAAAGACAAAAATTTAAAAAAAGCCATAGGTTTTGAGATTTCGCGAAGTTATCGTTTCTAACAAAGTGAGAAAACGCCATTTTCGTATTGTTCAAAAAATCTCCAGTTCTACATATCCGATGAAAAAACTTGTTTCATCTTATTAAAGATCTTTCATTGCCGTAACAACCTACCATATAAATCTTTCCAATTAGATTATGAGTTTAAGAGTTATTTGCAAATGCATTTCAGAAATCAGACACATTTTCCATCAGCTTCGTCATTAACATTAAATAACACTTAGAAGCACTAACCTGTTTGCATTTTTTTTGATGTAGTATTGGAGATGGATCTATTGCAAATAATATATGTTCAAACCATTTGCAAATCGGTTAACAAATATAAAAGTTATAGCAAGTTTATCAAGTGTTATTTTTTTATTCGGTATATCGATACTGTATTTTCAGATCCAATCGAAAAATTTATTTGAAAGTTTAGTTAAAATTCAGTTGAAGAATTCAAACAAGTTTTTCGATTATTTTTGAAAATACAGTATCGATATACCGAATGAAAAAATAACACTTGATAAACTTGCTATAACTTTTATATTTGTTAACCGATTTGCAAATGGTTTGAACATATATTATTTGTAATAGATCCATCTCCAATACTACATCAAAAAAAATGCAAACAGGTTAGTGCTTCTAAGTGTTATTTAATGTTAATGACGAAGCTGATGGAAAATGTGTCTGATTTCTGAAATGCATTTGCAAATAACTCTTAAACTCATAATCTAATTGGAAAGATTTATATGGTAGGTTGTTACGGCAATGAAAGATCTTTAATAAGATGAAACAAGTTTTTTCATCGGATATGTAGAACTGGAGATTTTTTGAACAATACGAAAATGGCGTTTTCTCACTTTGTTAGAAACGATAACTTCGCGAAATCTCAAAACCTATGGCTTTTTTTAAATTTTTGTCTTTAGAATCGTAATCTGCAAGTTTTTTCACGTGATAAATGTGAACCAAGTTTACGGCTATCAAGTTTTTTATATGATCTGCTGCAACCTGAGTGCATATGGTTTTTAAAATTTTCAAATGCAACGCGCCAGTTCTAAGAGTTATCCAATTCGAGTGAAATTTTGCACAGCTTATTTTTACAGCATAACGCATCATATTCCGCCTGGCGAAAAAAAATTTTTTTCTTAACGAACAGCTTAATCTCCACTATCCCTAATTCGCACCCAAACAATAAGGACAACAACAACACGAAAATAAATATTTCCAAGCACTTATGTATTTTTGGATAAATTTCCATTTTATATTTAAAAAATTGAATTAATTCTTGAAAACCGTACCAAATGCACTCGAATTCAAATGAATCGATTAGAAAGCAAAATACGTAGATAAATGTATGCAACACGAAATGCGACTGCAATGTTGCAAAAAACAAAGCTAATGCATACAGCATACGAGAGACAACAACAACAATAACAACTGAAACAACAATGAAATCAAAAATGAGAAAAAAAGAAGAAACAAATCAAAATTGCTGCAAGCACCACAAATGAAGCTGGGACACGAAATGGCAAGAACGATGAGCTTCACTCTGACCAAGCCGATACGTTCCACAAACGCCAGCGAGAGCATAACAACTCGAAGAAGCTCCCACAAAACACAGCAAAGCACCACACACTCACCAAAGCAGCAAAAGCAAAAGCAAAAGACAACGAGCCAAAATCAAATTATTCAAAATGGTTAACTCGCGCGCGCTCCACAAACTGGGGAAATGTCTGTATGAACGCCACCTGACACACACACACACACACACCCTCGCACATTTCAAGTGCAAGCGCTAACTGCGCCAAGCTCGCTGTCGTACGGAAATGAGAGAGCGTTGAATGTGGTAAACAATGCCTCCAAATGGCAATTCGGCCAATCAGCGCGCAGTAGGCATCGAGCGGGAGCACACAGCAGCATGGCGCATGACAGTGGAGCAAAGACCCGAAATATACAAAGTTTCAGTTTGTGGTGTTGAAGCAGATGTTCGAAGCATTTGTCCAGCGTTGAGAGCGATTTAGAGTTTTTTGTTTGCTTGAAAAGTTCGTTTTAAAATATTAACTAAATTAGACGTTTTCAAAGTCCCGTTCATGACTGCTGATCATCAGTTAATTGTCACATCGTTTTGCGATCTGCGTAAATTTGTGTGTTGGTTCGTTGTTCTCCCAGCAAGCAGTGGCGTATGCTGAACAACTATTAGGGGGAGCAAAAAAGTTAACGAATCGCTTTGTTAAAAACTTTAACAGCTCTTGACATTGAAGATACGCAAAAAGCAATTTATTGGAGAGAATGGAATCTAAATCAACTGCTTTCAGAATTTTAATAGAACTGAATGCAACTTTCGCCCATACATTGCTATACATCTAGCTAAAATTAAGATCAATCTCGATAACTCGGCCGTTTTTAGAGTTTTGAAAATCAAAGGTGGAGCTTTTTTCATTTTATTGATTTGATTCTTGTTAAGTAATTGTTATCAGTGGAGCAGATCGACCACATTGCGATGGCCGGGTACAGCGATTCCGATGTATAGCTCGTTCTAGAGCGAATAAAAATATTCCGATAAAAATACAATAAAGCATTTGACGCTCTTTGAGTTAGTGAAATGAGGCCAAAGAGATGTCTCTTTGTTGTTGTTTTGTAAAATTTTTTACATGCATTGACACACGGATTGTTTTCGAGATATCTAATATAATACAACTGTGTATCTCTCTGGGGGTACTAGTGACCCCATTCCCCTCTGGCCCCACCGCAGCACCATCGCTACCAAGTTGCGTCTCATCCAGGTCCTCTCACTCATTCGCGTTTTCTCTTTTTTGCTGCTGAGAATGCGTTTGGTATTTCGTTTTTGCATTTCATTTTCCAACGCACTCGGCTGCAAGTTTGTCTCTTCTTGAATTTTGTCAAAATCACGAGCTGTTGCTATTGTTGTTGTTGTTGCAGCCATTGTAATACCGACTATAGATTGTTGCAGCTTTGTTCTTTTGCTAATTTCGTCTCATTAAAGCTGTCTTCGTCGCCGCCACACTATTTAGCCACCCACCTCCAGCCTCCCATCCTGCAGCATCCCCCGCTCGCCAAACCCCCCTCAACCCGAGCATCGCTTCTGTTTTTACTCATTGATGGCATTTTTGTTGCTGTTGTTGTTGTTGTTGTTACTTACATAGTTGCGTTTGATTTTTGTTTCGTTTTCGTGTTTCTTTTACTTTTGTTCTTTTGTTGTGGTCGCGGTCTGCTTCTGCCATAAAACAAGAAACATTCTTAAAGTAAATTCGTTGTGCGGTTTCCTTTGCTCGCCTCTTTCGTTCACTATTTTTGGTAAAATTCGACGTTTTCCGGGTAGTCACAGACGCTTTGGTGCTTTTGCCACTATCGCTTTAATTCATTGATTACCAACATCAAATCACGACTGCCGTTAACTTACAATGTTGTTGTTGCTGGCTTCTTTTTTTTCTCTGTTTTAGTTTTGTTCTTATAGTTGCTTTGCTTTATACTATATAGATTCTTATACGATATGCATACATACATACATACATATATCCATATATCCATACGTTATATAGCGTAAAAATAAAAATGTGTTGTTTTATGTCTATAAAATGAGCATCTCACCACTTGTCGGCACACACACACACCCTCACACACACACCGATATTCAAACGCAGACAGTTGATAAAGTTTTCGTCTTACACAAAGGTCCTTTAACTCTAATTCTACCATAGTCCGTTTCTATGGATAAAAATAAGTTAGTATGTAATTATATATGTAAAACACACCGACGACACACCTACAATTATCTAAATAGCTCAGAGTTGGCATCCGGCACAAAATCGTGTAAGCCTTTATAAGAAATAGGGAACACGATTTTAACCTCAAAAGGAGTTGCCAAGGTCCCCTCTCCTTTACTTACATTATATTGAAAAATCTAAAATTTTTGGAAGGCGTCACATCACACTTTCCCTCTTTGTCCGTATTTTCTGTTTCGAATTTTTAACAAACTTTTTCTACCAAGACTAGGAAAAGTCTCTTTTATATAGGAGATGCCAGGCTCCATTTTCACTTGTAGTGAATTTGTCGGGATATTTTAGAAGATAAGCTCATTTAATTCATTACAGAATTTCCTTTTTCACCACGACTGAATCAGTAGAGTGGTTCCAAGCCCCTGAATATATTGGTATCCAATCTTTTAATTTGGACCTTCTTTAGGTTGCTACCAAATATGAATGAAAACGGTTCACTAGCTTCGAAGTCTATCCGAAACAAATGAGAACTATTTTAATCGAATATCATCCGATTCCTTACAAAAACCAATCCAAAACAAATACAAAAAATATTGGAATAAATATTCCATACTTTTTGATTTTTAAAATGAGCTTTAATCTAGCTTTGCATTAAACAATTACAGTCAAACCTGTTTTTATGCGCCACTTTTTTATGCGATTTTTTTTTGTGCGATTTTTTTTGTGCGGATTTCTTTTTTTATGCATTTCGTTTTGTGCGATCCTTTTTTGTGCGGTACATACACAGGCGGTGTCAAAAGAAAGTGTACACCATAAAATTGCAATTTTCACCAATCACTGCTTCTTTTTGAATAATTTCTCAAATTTTTTATAAAAGTATTCATTAAAATACAGTTTCTACTTTTAAAGTTTAAGCTCAAAAGTTTTTTAAAAATTCAGGAAAATTCGACAAACTTTCAACAAAATTTGAAGCGGCTTAAGATTTGTATCATTTTATAGTAAAATTCAACGAGCTACAAAACTGCGTATTCAAAAAAAATCTAAAAATTTTGTACAGAAAGTTTGAAATTTTGTTGAAAGTTTGTCGAATTTTCCTGAATTTTGAAAAAACTTTTGAGCTTAAACTTTAAAAGTAGAAACTGTATTTTAATGAATACTTTTATAAAAAATTTGAGAAATTATTCAAAAAGAAGCAGTGATTGGTGAAAATTTCAAATTTACCCAATAAGCAAAATACGCTTACTATAAGCTTACAATAAACTTACTTTTGTAATCTTTAAGCTTGGAAAACGTTTACTATAATCATTGGAAAACGTTTGGAAAACATTGTACACTCAACGAAAGTGGTCCCTTTTTAATCAATTGGAATTGATGCTTGGAAAACAATGTTTAATAAACATTTTATTCAATGTATAGTAAGGATTTGTTGAACACTGATTGATAAAACTCCAATTTGGGCGACAACAGTGAAAACGGGCCAATAGCCTAACGAATATGTTGTGGGATTTCGCTCAGAAGGTTGCGAGTTCGAATCCCGACCATTTCTTTAAATTTTTTGTTTTTTTAATAAATTCTTATTTGGTGCAAGGGGATATAAAGGGCAAATTTTTGGTGTGCTGCGTGCAATTTTTTATGCAGTCTACATCTGCAAGGCAAATTTGTGCATTTTTCTGAGAAGCCTTTCATGACACCCGTTTTAAAAAATCTTTTCAAATAATTTTTCATGTTGCCTGTACAGGGGTTCGAACCTAGGTCCTTTTGTGTGGTAGGCCAGCTGCACTACCGTCACACCACCATGCCCATATAACAAAATCAATATAAATGAAGCATATAAAATTTCAAACATTATTTTTGAAAACTGAGAAATTTTTCACCTCGCTGAGAGTTCACCTCAAGTTATTTCTACAAGGCTACCACACCATTGGAAAAACATATATAAACGTTTGTGAAATTTTTTTGTTACAAACTCGTTTGGAAAACATTTACTTTTTACGCTTGGAAAACATTGTTTAATAAACTAGCTTACTTCATTGTTTATTGGGTATGTACACTTTCTTTTGACACTGCCTGTATATGTACCGCACAAAAAAAGGATCGCACAAAACAAAACGCATAAAAAAAGAAATCCGCACAAAAAAAAATCGCATAAAAAAGGTGCGATTATTTTTACACGGTCCCTATCCCCCGCATAAAAAGAGGTTTGACTGTATTTTGGATAAATTTTCATGTGAATGCTGTGTCGTGAGTTTATTGGGGTTTCCCTCAAGAGGTTTTCAGGTTTCACTTCAAAATTTTAGAAACCATCAAGGAAGACAGAAAGGTTTTTTCAGAGGTAAATCATTTAGTTACAATTTAAGGAATTACAAACGAAAGTACTGGGAAGACAGACTTTTAAGGTCTAATGTCTCTGCTTCTTAAACTGGCATTTGGCATGCAGTGCAAAATTTTTTGGTGGCCTTTGACATGCAAATGATATACATATATAAATATCTACATACGACTACATAAAAACCTGCTCATATACATATGTATATACGCACGTGTGAGTTGAAGTTGAGGGGTGGATAGTTGGGCAAACTTTAATTCGTTACAGATCGACAAAGTTTATCATTTTGCTTTAATTACTCTTTGTGGAAATCGGATGTATGGTTGGGTGGTGTGTGAAACTGTCTCGTTAGTTCATCAAGGAAAATATTCTGTCGTTTCGAATCATTTATTTAATGGAAATATTGTAACTGGAACGTTTATTGATGTCTACGGCTGCTTCATCTCTGCTTTTATGTCCAATTGAGTGTTTGAAAAAGGCGGGACTGGTTTAAAATCACGGTTATCTTTTGCTACCAGGTTGATTAGGGAAATTTACATAAAACTTTGGAAAGGGTTTGTATTTGAAGATGCTGGTTGTTTTCGAAACTAATTTAGAAATAAAGACAACATATTTAAGGGCCTCACTACGGATGCAAATTTTGTTGATTTTTACTAATTCTCCAATATGAGACCAAAAATACTCCATATTTTATAAAAAAGCGGTATAAAACAAGCCAGCCTCATCGGAATCAGACTCATTTTGGATTCCTTTTTGGACATGTTTAGCTTCGAATGATATCTATTTCGCTATGTTTGGTTAGCTGTCGGTCCGCCGATTTGTACCGAAAACTAGACTGCACCAGATATTATTATTTTTTAAAATTTCTTATCTACAAGTTATGGACGTTTTTTCGGCTAATTAATTTAAATTACTTGAACAGTAAGATAGAGGCGGAAGTATACAGAACGTGAAAACCCACGAGGCTACTCACGAAGTTCAGTCTTAAATCCCTCATCAGACATTTCTTGTTTTCCAAAACTGGCTTGAGAAAGTATTTTAAAATGTTGACTTTTCATCTAATACCGACTTAAAATAATTATGACTATAATGACAAGTACCTACCCTCATGCATGTGTATTTCTCTCTAAAGTATCAAAAGTGCTTCAAATGTTATAATTTTATTCTCTTCGATAACTATTTTATTTATTTATGTGGTTCTTCATTATTCCTTAATTTAAAATTTATGAATTTCATTCAAATCGGTTTTCAATAAATACCCTGTTTCGTCTGTGTCGGTGTAGCATGTATACATTAGCCTACCTCCCCCTTCTTATATAAGTTTATGTGTGCTTTAAATCTCCCTCCACCACTTAGTGAAGCTTCCAGCCCCATTATATGCCGTTATGTGCCTTAAAAAGTTGTCGTTGCAAGTGAGCATTTTCCATTTATGACTAAAAATTTCATGTAAATTTCTTTTGAAGGAAACTCCTCCTTTAACGGCGGGGTTAGGGAAATTTTATTTACATTGCGTTATGAAATTTTTGAGAGCAACGTAATTTTATTGGACAGTTTTGAGCGCATGTCCTACGCAGCTGGAGCAGGACGCAACTCTCGCCGCTGTCGGTTTACGATGCCACTATAATTTTATGCAAGTCGTTTTGCCGTTCTGCCGTTTTGTTGAGTTGCTTTTTTTAGTTAGCATAAAATGCTCCCCTATTCATAAAAGTAGAAGGAGAGAGCGCATTTTAGATTGAAAAGAGAAGAATAATTTTTGAATTTGAAAGCATTTGGTTATGACCAGCCCCATCATATTGGCCATATCTACATACATACACACTACATATGTAAGGTCATAAGGACATGTAGACGGTTGAACATTTTTATATACTTTGTATATCTTCTGGGTATGTTGTGTTAACCAGCAAGCGTAGGGAATATAGGGATGTGTGTATGTATGTACTTAGTTACTTTACAAAAATCACATCCTTATATACATACATACATACATATGTACTTGCTATGCATACAAGCTTGCCATTGTAAATGCTGAATTTCATGTTTTTCATATGCACAATTTACAAACATTCATACATACGAGCAAATTTATTATTTTGTCTACTTTTGTATGAAATCCTTGACTGGGGAGAAACACCAAAATGGTCAGACAAAAAACTACTTCAAAGCCAGCACTTTCTGAACGCGTTGAAACCAGTCCAACACAGACCAAATGTGCACCGGTTGGGATAATTATAGGGCTTTTTCGTTGACCTGTTAAATTTGATTAGTAATTAGTAATCAATTGATTAAACGGATTCTTAATTATTTTCAAGAAAAGGAAATTATAAGTTGAAAACGATTAAAAAAACAAATTATAATCAAAAAAAGACAAAGATAATCCAAAAAAAATTCTAAAATAATCAGAAAAAATCACAAATAATCCCAAAAAATTTTGATTACTTTTCATTACTGATGATTTTTTTTTTATTACTTTTGAAAAGTGAAAAATGATTTTTTTTGTTAATTTTTTAATTAATTGGATCTGGTAATGAAAGTAATTGAAAGTAATGGTCTGTTTTTTCGACATAATTTCAGGAAAATATCGGGATTGTTTATATAGACTTTTTCTGGACCATTTTTGAGCTAAGATATGTTTTCTTCGGAATGAGATTGGGAGAATCATTTCGTCGGAAATCATTTCGTAATTGTTTATTGGCTTTTTTTTTCTAATATGAAAAAAAAGCCCGTTGGTGGACTAGTGTGTAAGGCATTCATACTAGTTGTGAGATGCTTTACAACTAGTCGGCTTGAATGCTGGTGCCCTCCTGTAAAGCAAATGACATTTGTCTGTGTGCGCTGCTTCACACAATCGAGTTGACAGCAAAAGTATTTTTTATTGTTTTACGAAGCGAATAAAGTTTCATAAAATTTCTGCTCGGAGCCAGGATGTAAAGTGCAAGCTTGTGCATGCCTGTGTGCTTGTGTTTGCATGCAAGAATGCCTAGGTTGGCTATAACAGTAAAATTACTATTTAGTCGTATAGCAGTAATACCCTGCTCCTTGGGTGTGTGTGCTCCAATCCACAACCGACGCATCCGCCACTGCCATCCATGCAAAAATATCTCTTCCAGCTTCTTCGTGCATTCAAACTCCATGGCACCAACACCAACAAAAGGACACACATACATACATATCTAACTCAGCCAAATATTTTTGTTGTTTTCTATTCACAATGCTCTCGGGATTTGAGCCTCCATAAGCCCTCCCTCTTTTTGTGTTTTCTGATACGTTTCTATGTGCTTTTATGTACCGATTCATGTATATATGTTTTTCCAATTATGTTGGCAAGTGCTACATACACATAAGACGAACAATAAATGTATGAATGGAAGTAAAAAATTGTGGAATGGAAAATGTCAAGTGCTTTCAATTCAAATAACACAAAATGTATGGGAGAGAAGCGTGGGGCCGGTGGTTGGGGGAATGGTTGTGAATTTTGAGTTTTATGCCTTTTTTGTTGTCATAATGACTTTGAATTTTTCATACGCCCCGTAGGCTGCCAATAATCTTAGAAATATGTATGCATTTACGATTGTATAGTATTTTACTCTTCATATAAGCTGCCATGGGGCTGTGAGTGGAACTTCGGATTAATTTTCATTTATGTCGTTCAAATTGTTGTTTTTAATCCGAGTTATACAAAAGTTATTACAAAAGCCTCAACACAACCTATGCAGGATCTTTCGAACTTAAGCAACGTACCACAATTTTAAAACTTACAGGTACAAAACAAATTAGGGAACAGATTTAACGCATTTATTACACAAAGCTCAGAAGGTCCGGTCAGAAAAATCCCAACGCCCATGTCGGGTCCTTTGACCGATGATCCGATTTTCTTAAGCAACGGATGGCCTGCTTTGCTCTTCCAACTTGATGTGCGCACTTGAAGTGGCTCCTAACATGACAGATGAAACTTTGCTGAGAAGCTTTCTACTCAGAGCATGTGGCTACCATATTCATGTTTTTGAACTTCTCTTATACATACGAATATTGAGGCTACGACACTATTAACTATACCCACTAATCTCAGTAATTAGAAATTTTAATTCTTACAAAAAGATGCCTAAAAGATAATTAGGGCAACACAGCCTTAAACATTCCTTCCCAGTTTTTTGTTTCTATTTTTACATTGAGCACTCATTAACTTTACAAACTGTGCATTTAAATGAGCACAAAACTTCAGCTGGCAAAAAACCGAAAGTGTTTTTATCGTCCTCTAAAGAATGCACAAACTGATCAAGAGCAAACTCCGCAGATAACAAAGGCTCGGACAATGGTTTTTGTGTCTAAATAGCAGAGGATTAACACCCGCACTCGCTAAATATGTATTTATGTATGTAAATTGGCAGTTTGGCCTTGTTTGCGCAGCGGAGAACAACAAAAGTCAAAAGTTTGCTTGGCCATCAAGCAGAAGGCATTACGGCTCGCACACAGCTCTGCCACATACTCGGGCTGCGTTGTATGCAAAAACGGCACTGCACATCCAACGCAGTCATTCGGCAAGTGGGAGCTGAGGCCTAGGGATATTTACGCTGCGTGTTGATAATTGTGGATATTTTGGCTTTCGTACGCGTCTCATGCATTTGGTAGCACGCGCATCTGCACACGCTTAGCTGTACCAAGCCAACAAGATAAAAGGAAGAAAAAGCGCCTTCTTGCACCCTCTTACGAACCTATTTGTGTACGGAGCTAACTAAGTAGGCTCATGCGAATTTGTTGGCCTCTGCACGCTTCTGCGCATCGCAGTGCATTGAATTTCACACCCGACCAGATGCACCACGCCAAACGGTTGGCTGGCTGGCTGGCTGGCTGCCTGGCAATTCGAGCTTAAATGATCGCGTAACTTGCCCAAAGCAGAGCTCCACTTAAGACGATCTTTTCGTAATCATTCTTTGGCTTTTTTTTTGTTTTTTGTGGCTGATCGCGTTGGTTGCGTGAATGCCTCTTCAACGTACGACTGATATCAGTGCCAGCAGCTCAAGTGCCTAAGGACAATATGCGGAATATGGGTGGCTATTACGGTTTTTGTGTTTAGCTGGGCATTTCTTTTTTGTTGTTGCTGTTGTTGTTGGGCTTATCGCGATTTGCGTTCAACAAGCATACTTATAGTTATTATTAAAGCGTTAATGGCAAAGCTGCTAAGTGTGAGGTCCCAGTTGAGATGCTCATGGCTACAATAACAGCACAAACACAAACACAGACACAAACACCTTCATGTGTACCTAAATGTGTGAATGATCGCAATGCACCGGTAATGATTGTTAGTAATGCAATCATGAATGAAATGAACGAAAACAATTGAAGAGATTTACTTCACAATTTTACTTCGTTGAAACCAAAGCCACGGACTCGTGGGTGATCCGCTTTGGGAGTGCGTGGCATTAAGGTGGGTTCTGATTGAGATATTCGCCGAACTAAGTTATGAATTTTAAGGCCCACTTTATTTTCTTGCTGAATTTTATTTTAATCAACACACTTTTCCCACATTTTGATCTCTTTTGTTTTGGGAGGGAGTGACTTGACTTTAGAACTGTCACAAAGTCCAAAAAGACGAGGACCAAGTTTATATATTCCGTAATTTGTTGATTTTTTTTTAAATTTCGTTTTTATCTCCTGAGAAATTTGGTCCACTATGTCCTGTTAAGGTTAAAGGGGCAATTCGGTAGCAGGGGACCATCAAAAGTTATTAGGTACCGGGGATACGAATGAAATTGACCGAAGCGATTATCCTTGGTTAGTCATTTTCTAAGACCACGCTGCTCAGACAGATTTCAAACTTTTGTGAGATATTCCACTGCCATACGTCCTTTAACCTAAAGGCTGGTCATAACATTTGCTGTTGATAGCATGCGTCTTCATAAACCAAATATGTATATCACCTCTAGCCGCCAAGTTGAGCTCTCAAGTAATTCTGCAGCACCAAAGTCGCATAGAAATTTCAATAAAAAGTACGTTTGCTAGGGAAACTCTTCGATAGTAAACGGGTGTGGGAGTAATCGTAGAGGATGCCCATGCCACAAGTAATAGCCAAAGTAACAAAAAAAACAACAGCAACAACAAAAAAGGGGAAGCAGGAAAACAAAGCATTCGTAGTAATAAAAAGCGTTAAATAGGTTCCCCCATTAAGCTCATTTGAAATCAGACAAGTCCGATTAAAATCTCATTTCTCACCTCGTGGCGTTCGTTGTGGTGGAAAATTGGTTGTCTTGCAACTTGACTGGAGTATGTTGTTGTTGGTTTGGTGCACTGCAACGCTGGTGTCGAAATACAACAATTGGCCACATCGCAGATTGCAATTGCGAAAAAAGCCAGCATAACAAAAACAAAAACGAAAACGAAAAGCTATTGAACGCTGATCCTAAAGTCACAACACAATAAAAATATGTAATATGCAACTTTGGCTAGAAATGTCTGAATGTGCGAATCTTCATAAACCAACTGAGCATCGAGAGCGTGCCGCAGTGGAGGGCGGAGGTAGAGCGGGTCTTTCTTTTCAATTTACGCCTCGCTTTGAATTGCTTTCCAGCCCTTCGCGTTATTTGATTACGTTTATTGCTGGCATATTTGCTTTATTAAGAAAATAAAAATAAGAAAAACCGCAACAACAAAAAAAAATGCCATTTGAGAAATGCTGAGGTGCGATCAATTATGACAATCCAACTGCTCGTACACCCAGCACATATTTATCGATTGAGATTCCATTAGGTATATCGCTTTACAAACGCCTATGGGTGGGTGCAACTGGTTGGGTGCTTCGCTTTCGACTTTGTTAATCGACATGAAAAATGATTTCTTGACAACACTCAAATGTCAATGGAAACATTTCATCGCAAATTGTCGAAAATCATAAATAAACAGCATCCCAAGGCAAGTTAGATGTCCTGGAGTTCCGATTAGAAACAAAACTCATTTAACTTTAGTGTAAGTGACAGTTCTAAAGTCAAGTCAAGTCTATGCTTTATAAGACTAATTGCACTCTAAAGTCCCCATACTTCATATGCCGTCGGCTTTTGGTTTGACGAGAAATCGACTTATGCTCCTTTTTTCTGGGATTCGCCATTGAGAGCTGTGTCTTTAAAAAACAGCCATCTCAAATCAATACCATAACTTCATGTCTATGGAAGGACTACCGAAAAGCCTTCTAACCGCCCAGATAGTGCAGAAGAGAAGAAAGAGAGAATAAATAGTGTTTATCGAACAATAAGCAGGGCCTTCAATTTATAAGTGTACCTGCCTCACTTTGGCTAAAGTCTCCTAATTACATTTGATTTCTCTCACTTTTTCATTCAAGAAAAATTGCAAGAAACTGCGAGTTAAACTCTTATTAAATTTAAGTAATGTGTTTATATGAATGCAACCCGCCGGCAGCAGCACAATCCTTTTGATTCCATCACAAATATTTGTTTGGATGTCCGTTTCGGCTTAGTCGATTTTCGGGGTCGTCAAAACAAAACAAAAAAGGAGAGGAAAAGAAAAAGCAATAAACCACAGGCAATAATAAGCGGAAGAAAGACTTTCTGTTGCTTTTGTTGTTATTGTTTTTTTTTTCATTTATTTATTCGTTAAGTAGTGCAAGTTCAATGTTCTTGCCATTTAGTGGCATTCGAGGTAAGTGGGTTATAGCGCTGCCCCACCCCCCGCTCCTCATCTATGCGCTCAATCTTAGTCTTCTTCTTCTTCTTCGTTATCCTTTTTTTGTATCCCTCACGTAGGTCAATTCACAAGCTTGACCATTGTGGGACTTTTCGCGCAATTTCTCGCGTTCATTCCACTTTTTTCGGTGCATTCCATAGAGGAGTTTGTGTGGTTGTATATACATATATGTATATGTACATATATATTACATCACATGTTGTTTGTTGGCTCTGCTTTGTTAGCAAAGTCGACCCCAACAACAACAACAAACAATGTGATTCATCTTCACTTTCTCAATGAGGATTTTGCTCGCTGCCGCCCATTTTCTTAATCGCCCATCCAATGGACCACGTGTTTGTCTGCTCATTTATTGTACATTAACAGGAATATACAGTTACATACAGACATACATACATACATACATATGTAGATACAGTGTTGTGCTAAACAAAATCACACTTTGGCAAAGTTTTTTCAGTTGAACAACAACAACTCGAAAAAGTCGCTAAGTTATATCCTAGAAAGAAGTCTTTTCAGCCATCCATCGAAGGAACCACTTTAACCAGTTCTGGCAACAATATTCATAACCCCATCTCAGCGCTAATTTCGAGATATTCCAAATATTGAATACGGCTTTTGTACTTCATTCGTCACTAATCAAATATTTTTATTGATGTGCATTGAAAAAATTATCAGTTTGATTTTTGAATCAGTGTTCATTTTTTTGCTCAGCACTGTATATACTTATACATATGTATGTATGTATATACGGTTGTCAATATGACTTATGTACATACATATAAATATTTAGCAGACAGCTTTATGTGCAATAGTTTTAGTCAATATACCGTTATTTGTCAGTTTCGCTCTATTTTGTTTTTGTCTGAGTTTTCATCTTGAATGCAACAAGTTTCCTTTGTACGTCATGTTTTCGCCTTTGGCCGCAATTTGGGAATCCCCGTCAAATGTCCTTGATTGTTGCTGAAAATTCTGTTTCTTCCTGCGTACGACTCGCCGTCTCACTTTTACTTTGATTTCATGTTTGCCAACTTGTCAATGGCTGTGTTGGACAATTAAATCACGAACCTTTAAATGTTTTAATGAAACGATCGTGAGTGTATGAACCCAGGAATTTGTTGAAAATACGTGAGAGTCTTATTGGGGTAGAAACCGGGCCTAAAGAGCTTGACTTGGAAGTAATAGGGACACCATTTTCATAAAAAAACGAGTAGAAGGGGGCGTGGTCGACAGGCGATTCAGCAATAGAAGTCTCTTATATCTGAACTTTAGTCGGGTACCGATCAAACTTTGTGTTTTGTCTCAATATGAACCTTTACAAAATCGAGGACCTTTAAATTCTCCCGCCCTCTAGTGTGAGGGCGTTGGCAGTTGGCAGTTTTTTTTTAATATTTCATAATTTTTCTTTTCCGAAATAACTGGAGACCTTGCGTTGAGGTTTGCCGAAATGGAAGGACGCTAACAGCTTTCTTGGTCGAAGCTTACATAAGGCCGTAACACAGTGCTTCCTTTCCTGACTGCTTTGTACGCAGTTTCCCACTTCCAATCAGGTAATGCGCATTCTCAAGCACACATTGAGACACACACTTACGTGAAAGCCAGACATTGAAGGGCTGAGTCGAGTCGAGCTTTTAATAATTAATGAATGAATACTTTAAGTGAGTGATGGAATGACACTTTTGCTGTGATAATGTTCGAGAAACTACTCTAGAGAACGCTGCCACTCCTGAATGCAAGTACATATATACATTCTACAGACATACATATGTACATATGTACGTATGTATATACTCGTAGGAAGGTCCTATGAAGAATCGTCATTGCTTGCACTCGTTACTTGGGTACTTCAATCTTATGGCGTATCAGTTTGCAATTCGAGTTCAAACGAGTTTTTCATCATAAAAATAAAAATTGTCGCAGCTCGAGTGATAAAACATGAAAAGATTTGCTTTGCCATAAATAAAAAAGAGTTCTGAAAGCATTTGTATCATATTTAGTTAGTTATGAGGACGATGGGCAGTAACAATTAATAAAAATAAATACTGAGATTTTTATGGAAATGCTTTGGGCTATTTCAAGGAAAAATTAACTGGAGGTGCGCTAAGAAATCCCCGTTAGCTAGATTTTCTAGACGTAAGTAGTCAAACTCTTGTATTCCTCGAGGAAGAAACTGTACAGCATTTTAGGGAGCGGTTTAATGAAGTGCAGGATGGAACTATTGATTAGCGGAAGAAAATGTTTTCCAAATGCTTAGTAAGTTGCTTTGGCTTGTATCTAAATATTTGTAACAAAAAAAATCTTCTCTGAGAATTGCAAAAAAAATAATTGAAAATTCCAGAACTAACGAAATAAAGTTTATTTAATAACAAGTAAGGAAGTCTAAGTTCGGGTGAACCGAACATGAAATACCCAGCGTTAGTTTTCAGAAAAAGGGGGCGTGGTTTTCATCCGATTTCGCCCATTTTAAAAACCAATCTATGCCGAGCCTAAACAATAGCGAATTTGGTGGGCGCGGCCACGCTCCTTGCTTATAAAGCTTTAACCGCTTACATAAGCCAAAAGTACTGAATCGATCTTTTCAAGGGTTATACCATGTCCTATATATAACTTTGGAAAAGAAGGCGTGCCATGCCCATAACTTTTAACGTATTTTGTGAAATTTTTTGATGTACGGATATATGTGTCCATTAATCAATATTTACCTAATTTTAAAAACGTGGGTGGTGGCACGCCCACGGATTTTATTATGTTGTTTGTCCCTATTGAAGATCAGTTTTCATTGCAGATCTTTATGATACTTTCACAGTGGCTTGTTAATAGTGAAATGTTGATATTTTGTTTATTCACTTGTGGGCGGTGCCACGCCCATTTTCCAAAATATTACCAAAAAACCTTTAAACATCACTAATAACATCATAAGGTGAATGAGTGTACTAAATTTTAGCATTATATCTTTATCAGTTAAACAGATATTGCATATTCCGGTTTCCTAACTCTCGTTTAGAGAACTTTAGTCCAAAAAGGGGTGTGGTCGTTCACCGATTTTTCTTATTTTCTGTGGTAGTACTCTACATAAACATAACATGCCTGGTACCTAGTTTCGTAAACCTATCTCACACCGTTCTGAAGTTATTAGCAGTCGAATTTGAAAATTGCTTGACTCATAAGTGGGCGGTGCCACGCCCACTTTCCAAAATTTAGCAAAAATAATGTAAAGAATATGAAAATTGATGTATGTACCAAATTATATTATTATAGCGGTATCAGTTAATTAGATATGGACTTTTCAATATTTCCACCTCCTTTCAATATAACTTTTATAAAAAAGTAGGCGTGGTCGCCAAGCGACTTCGTTTATTTTCTATATCTGAATTTAACACAACAATAGCATGCCCTCTACAAAATTTCGTTATACTAGCATAAACTGTTTTCAAGTTATTAGGAGTCAAAATTTTAAAATTTCTTCAAATATATGTGGGCGGTGCCACGCCCCTTTTCAAAAAATTTTGTAAAATCCGCCTTAGAACATATAAATTAATACATATTGCAAATTTTATCATTGTAGCTGCTTCTGATATTGAATTAACTCGTTTTATACGTTTTTCGAAATTTTCGATATCGAAAAAGGGGGCGTGGTTGTCATCCGATTTCGCCCATTTTCAATAGCAACCTACCTTGGCCAGAAAGTAACCTGTATGCAAAATTTCATGCAAATATCTCAATTTTTACTCAAGTTATCGTGTACACGGACGGACAGACGGACAGACGGACGGACGGACATGCCTTAATTAATTCCTCTTTTCAACCTAAGAACTTTCATATATGGAACTCTATATCTAACTCGATTATTTTGTGCCGTTACATAGTACCGTTATGTGGACAAAATTAATATACCCTTGTACTAGTACTAGTACGCTGGGTATAAAAATAATGCGCCACAAGTACTCCTTCCTCCGTCGACTGAAAGATGACTCCACCCATTTCGATGTCTACCGTCTTCAGCGGTCATTCCTCCTTCAAATTGTGCGTCCATTCGTTTGATCGGAATTACTAAATATTTTATTAGCAAAAGCAAATTATCAGTATTGAATGGAAATAAAAACACAGAAGCGCTGTAATAAACTTTTACTAGTGGATAATTAAGCATTGTCATTGTTAATAACAAAATTCAATAATAAGTTGACATTAAAATGATATAAAAGATGCTTAACATTTAATTAATATCGAAGAACGAATCGTAAAACCGAAAATTTACTTTTATAAATGTTGTTGAATTGTTGTTGTTTTATTGCTTACACATTTGTGTACACCTTCCATATCGTGCATAAGCGCAGATATCCATATACTCGTACATATATACATATTTACATAATACATAATATATAATGATTCGACTGATTTTCAGTATCCACCATACATGTGAAAAAAGTGCAAAAGCTGGATTCATTGTGCTTTCCTTTGTGCTCATTTTGTGTGAGGCTCCAAATTTTTAGTCTGAAAAGTTTTCTAGTTCGCAAACAAAGTCTTTTGTCAAAAAATATGTGATGCACAAATCGTAGCTCTCATATAGGACTAAGGAATAAATGTCAGGTAAGATTTGCACACCCTAATGTTTGTATTGTTTATATATATGTACCTTTTGATCTGTACTCCAACGTGATATCAACAGCAAATTTCCTTTAAAACATTCTTCTTTTAATTAAATTATGTACTAAACAAACTCAAATAATGTTTATTGAAATTACAATTGTCAAAATGTTGGCAAACGAGCTTTAATTTAAGAAACAAATGCGGACAGACGCACACACCACCACTAACACCGAGAAATGCGCCATAACCTAAAAAAAGTGCGTTTATCTAGTGGCGGGTATTTACCCAAATATAATCGGTTGAGTTGATTACGTTTAATTAAAAATTGTTTAACATATTTGATAGAGCGTTGTTTGTAGGTCTGTATGTGTGTATGGAGGCAATAGCCTAGCTGAGGGCAACTTAATTAAACCAACAAAAAATATCGATAAAAAATAAAAAAGTTTAGTACGATAATTGTTTTGGTTACAACATTGCTGTCGATTGTTGTTGCTGTTGTTGTAGCATAGCATTTAAAAAAGAAAATAAATAGTAAATTGATTATGGCGACTAAAACTGAAGTACACAAACATTCCGCTGGCAGACAGTGCGACGTGGTGGAATTAATGGAGTTAGGTAGACCAAAGGTTTCCATGCAGCAATTTCAGTCACGCTTCACAGTGTACTGCAGTAAGATTTGCGTGGCTCTAGCGAAATGCAGCGGTGCTGTACTAAAACTCTGAAGCATATGGAAGTCCCTTAGAACTCAATTCATCGGCTTGTTTGTTTGTTTGGGAAACGAGAAAAACCCTCTTCGAAGTTATGCGCACTGCCGACGTGGTGGCAGTCATTTTGAGGTTATGAATACAGCGCGCTTGGCTACTTACAACAGTAGGCGTGCGACTAGGTAGTCATCGGAGTCGATGTTAGGTCCTAGAAGCTTACACGATATTCGTCCACAAGTTTGAACGGCAGTACTAGGCTCTCTCTCCGACTATGAATCCTACTCCTATTCTGTGCCTTTCTGTTGCAAGCAGAAGTCGCACGGTGTAATGACCTTATTTCTTTGTCCCGTAGCACCTTGTGGTGATATCAGTAAATTACTTGCGAATTTGTTTGTGTACCCTTTTCCCATTAACATAATTAGCCAATAAATTCTTTGAGCTCCCATAGTCTACATGGTTAACTCGATTGAATTGGTTCCAATTGTCTAATAAACAATTATTGGATAATGGGTTGCATACTATAAAATTTCAATTAATTTATTTAAACACCCACGCTTCGTACAAACATACAACAACAACAACAATAACAATGTGTAGGTATTCACGAATGTATCAACAGAGGAGACGTCTCCATTTGAATGAACATTTGTAAGAGACATTCTTGATATGTCATCATGAAATCAATAAAAAAGAGCAAAAGACAAATGGGGAACGAGTCTATTGAGCAAATATTCCCACAATAATTATGCAGCTGACGCATCTCCATCTCCAAGTGCGGCTAGAATTACCGCGACAGTCACTGCACCAAATGCGCTTGGCGACATGAGCCTCGTTGAGGACTTGAAGAGAATGAAATCGATAACTCGAAACGTTGTCAGGCCACGATGAAACCAATAATCGGCTAATTTGAGCGGCGAATAGTTCTTACCCTCAAACCAAGGCAGCGGGCGAGCAACGGGGGCGATTGTGTGGTCTAATTATTCAATTGAACGCTTTTAATTTATTTCAATATAATTGAATTGAAAGATCAAAGACATGATAAAATACAAATTCATTTAATTTTAATTAACGATGCGACTGTCCAAAGTATTTGTTGCTCATTTGATCTATGAAAAACGTCCACAAACACGGTCAAAGCGAGCATGGAAGACATTGATTAGCCAACTCGCTTGAAATACTAAACCTATTTTTAAGTTTATGGGAACCCGATTTGTTACAAAATGAAATATATTCTCCAAGCAGATTTGCCTTCTCTGTAAGGACTCTTGTTGGCGCATTTAATATTTCAATACCAAACAAAATGGCAGCCAACTGCCGTTGCGTTGACGTGAAGATAAATTAGAATCTGAAATCAAGCACCAACATTAAAAAATTATTTCAACATAACAATTCAAATCAAAGTGTGTACCTGGAAAGAGAGGCTTTCTGCATTTATGTGCAAAAACCAACGAGAACACATACATAGGCCCTAGAGATGAGACATATTTATGAAGCTCTGACTCTGTTGGGGATGGAAATTGTGACAGATAAATCACTGTGCCTGACTGTGACTAATGTGTGCTTACCAAATTTTAGATATCGCTAGAATAGTTTGTATTCAAATATGCATCGGGATCGAGTAAATATCAAAAAATATTAACTATATTTAAGTATATCTACATATCTCTACAGATATACATACATGCATATGTATCAATATCGGGCAAAAGATAACAGTTAAGGTGCTTTTATGCTATAAATACGGCTGCCTTGGTGATGTCACTGATTCAAAAGCAAAACTTAAGGTAGCAAAGAATAAATTTTGGAAGAATTTTGGAGTTTTATTTGCCTTATTTAATATTTTATGATCCCACACAGGGCCCATAGAAAATTGTACACTTTTTCCGCCTTTTCGAGCTCAAAGTTGGCATAACCTCAATTCGGATTACGGCACGCCCTCCTAAGTAGCCTGAAAGTGTCATAATCAGAGTTTTATTTTTTGCATCTGATACAGATTTCGGAATCCGGTTCCGAAAATTCTGGTCAATATCGATAATCACAGTGACTCAATAGTCACAAAACGACAAAATCACTCATCTCTAATTTGCATATCCAAACGATTTATTCATGTTAGTATTAATTAATAAAAAACACATTCGCATAAACACATACAAGCACACACACACAACCATGGCACTTAAAGCTGCAGTGACAAAAAGCGTCTTCTTTAAGATGAAAGCCTTCGATAAGTTGGCAGCACGTCAGATGCTAAATAAATGCAGATGGCGGCGGCGGCGGCGGCATCATTGCCACTGTGCGCTACGTGGATTGATGGAACGCTGACTGACGGCGCAGCAATGGCAATGGCGACGACGACGTGGAAGACATTTAAGACAGCCAGCAGTAACCGCAGGATAGATGGCGTCCAATGGCCGCCGACAGACATCATTTTCGCTGTCATTCGATTGCCGGCCGTGTTCTACGGCAAACATTTGCTCATCTTGCACCTTGCAATGTAAATTTTTTTGATTTTGCTTATCTTTGCTTGATTCTTTTGCATCGCTTCGCATTGCATCGCATTGCCCGAGTCGCACCATTACAAATTCAAAGCTACAAATCGGCAAAACATCACGTCGTCCTGCTTTCTGCATACGATGTTGCTGATTGTTGTTATTGTTGTTGCATAAAAAACTTGATTGATTGGTTGTCCCAGACGTGCACTTATGTACGAATGCACACACACACAGATATCACATTCATACCCCAGCGAACCAAATGAAATCGCAATTTGAGCTTTTTTGGAGTGCAAACATCAAAATCTCAATTTTTTATTAATGAAGATTCAAGGAGACTTGGGAACAGAAATGAACATTGTAAAGAGTATTTTTTTTGAAATGGACCTTTTGTATATTCGAATGCAGTGTTTTCACCTCCATTTGGTTAGTTGGATTGTGTTGCAGATTACTCATTTAGCTACATACATATATGTTTGTATGTGCAAATGTAAACGCTGGCATTAAAGCAAATAAAATGCAAAGAGGACAACACTTAAAATGGCCACTTGTACCCAGCTACGAGTAAAGCAAATATACATACATATGTACATATGTACATACATGCATAGGTGTTTAACTACTATAAGAACAAGCACAAAGTACATTTAAATGTATGTATGTACAAATATAAATTGTACCATATTACTAAGCTCAGTTATGAGAACTTGAGATCAAGAGCCTTACAAAAGTCGGCTTTATTACAACTCAATTGCAAAAACATCTGAGGAATTTTCTAATGCCAAAGCATCCAAAAAGGCGCATTAAAGCGTTTTAGAAAATACTTTACAAAGGTAAACTCATCTGCCCAAAAAACTCCAAGTTTGCTGCCTAAAGAAGTACCCCAAGTTAATCTTGTAAATTTAAATTTTTTTAAGTAGAACCACCCAGAAGCTCTAAGGAATGAATATGCAAAAGTGATGTTCTTTAGTGAACATTAAAAAAGCACTTCATGAAAGAGTTAAGAACCGGTTCCCAAATGAGTCCGAAATGATTGGGAAGTTCGTTTCAAATAGTCATGAAACACTAAAAGTTCATCGGATTCTGAGTCTTTGACACTTACAAATGAGCTTATTTATGTATACATAACTCACATGTTCTGACAAATGTACATACATATGTATGTTTTAAAGATCTGAGGAGTCTTTTTGCCTACGTTTGGTTGGCTGGGAACATAAATTTATGTGAAACTAAGTTCAAAAAGTGTTTAGATGGGGAGGTCGAAAAATTTAACTACTCCAAAGTAAAGAATATAATTTTGAATTTAGGATGTTTTAGTTGTTGGCTTTTATTAAATTTCGTCACAGTGTCAAGCTTGAATTCCTACTTTTTCTATAGGTTTTCTTGCCCATTAAGTTTCAAAAATCTCACATACTTAGCTTTACTTAAGTACTTTTTGAACCACCCCGAATGTATCCATGAACAAGTAAGTTTTCTCACCAAACAATCTCCTAATAAAAAACCAATGTGTAATATCATATTAAGTCGAGTATATCAGTCCATTTAAATGCATATGCATGCCTTGAGTTGTAAATATTCATTTTGAATGTTTTTTTTTTTTTTGTAAATACATCGATACGAATGATTAGGCCTTCTAGCATTATTGAGAAACATGTCACATGAATATTTGCGCAAAACGTTTTGTGTGAATTCAAATAGCAACAACAGAATTAATGTCGCAGATATGTACATGCATACATACATACATATGTACTAATAATTTTAGGTATACATAACGGATTGCTACATATTTTTATATATCCAATAAATGCAGGTAGATACATGACACACTCGTAATCAACTACGAACAAATTCTTTTATTTAATTAACTGCAGCAATCACACTCTAACGGGCACTCGAGTGTAAATCAGTTTGACGAAACAGCGATCCGCAAAGAATTTTTAATATTTCAAGCTCACCTTTTTAAGAATGGCGAATGGCTATACTTGTCTATCACACAAATTTTTTAAAATCTCGATTTCTATCATTTATAATGTGAATAAATCGGAGGTGAACATTTCAAGTTTGAGTTTTTGTCACATTTAAAAATTACACTTTATCAACCTAGAAAATATGAAAAGCTGTTTTTAAACTTTTTTGAGCTTTTCGTGGTAAACCCCCATATTCATAAGAAAAAAGGTCTTTATGGATAAGTCATTTCGAAAAGAGTCAGCTGTGAGGCCTTTACACATCATGACTTTGTGGTACATCTGAAAGGACTTTAGCTTATACATTACAGAAAATCTATTGATGATTAAAGTCATAATAAACACCTTTTTACATCTTGGCGCTTATGGCCACATACATATGTATGTACGTACGTATGTATGTATTTATAAATACATATCTACTTATGTACATACATACATAGCCACACATACATACATATATGAATACATATTCATGTGAGAACATCTCTTGAACGACAATGTTAACTGATTTTGCTTCATGTGTTTACTAGCGCATTCAATCCCGAAATATTTATAGAAATACCGGGATTTCATGAATAAACAAATTGTTAGCACAGAAAAAAAGTTTAGCAGCTTTTTGTCATATGGAAAAATGTGTGTTGATGAAACATACTTTGATAGGGGCGTTTTATTGTAAAATTACAACAAATTGAATGAAGATAACAACTTCTTTAAACTATTCGTTCCATGAGACAACCGAAGTGATTGAGTCGTTACTTGACTGAAAACCAAAATACATATGTAGGTACCTCCAATCAAGGAATTCACTCGACTGTGCTAAGCCACACACAAACGTTCATTCAATCAGCTTGACAGCTTTCGGGCTCTTCACCATTGCATGCATCTCGGGATCGCGTATCTTTTATCTCGTATTCCCGGTATCTGTAAAACTATTCTGTCTGAGCATTATTACAGCTGAATCTAGCTACTTACAAATATATTTATGGCGTATTTTGCGCGTGTCCAACCGTAAACACATTTTACCATCGTTAAGCTTAAATAATCACTCGCAACAGCCTCAAGCAGTTCGCAGTCAACAGTCAACAGTCAATAGCCATGCATTTTGGCAGGAAAAAAAGGATCTCAGATACGTGATCAGCGAATATTTATCGCGCGATCTTGTATTGCCACTTATAGGTGATGTGGGTGTAGATATCGCGTTAAGTTGTTGTTACTGTTTTGCTGTTGCCAAGCGCGCTGCTGTTGTTGTTATTGCATCAACCATTTTTTTGTTCAGCCCACATGCAAGTGCTAGTGCCCTTTAGTCCTAGTTTAGTCTAGTTGCTTATGATGGCAGTGTGCGAGTATAATCTGCTAGTTGCTAGTTCTACTCCTCATATCATTAGCATTATCACTTTTGTTTCAGGCACATAATGAGCTTCGTTTACGTACTCAAAACGTTGAACTGATTCCCTCAGATCAGATGATCTCAATCTATTAATTTTGTTTTCATAGATGCCAGGCGTTGATATTCATTTTAGACGCTTTGTTGTTGGCTTGACGTACGGTGATCGCTATCGTAACGAGTTAATACTGTCAGGTGCTCGTGATGCCACTTAAATTCGGTATACAAATGTGTATGTATGTGTGTGCATATGTAAGTATGCTTCTCCTAATATTCATATGTGAAATGTAGGGATGGTAATCTGCTGATATACTCACCCAACTAAAAAAAGGAATTTGGACATATTCAACCAAATAATTGGCAGACACCCGAAAGCGACTCAATTTGTTGTTTGTGAGGTTGAATTGAGAAATATTGGCGCGGCCCTCCATCAATTTCGACCATTTTCACAATAAAAATCAATATTTTCGTCTAATTTGATAAAGGTCAATCAATTTTATATTATCAATGGTATTACAAGTAAAAGGGTGTTCTAAACTTATCATTCTTCAACAACAACAATTTACAACAATAATTTAATACATGTTGTGTCCATAACCAGAAGCAAATCGTTTATTAATTATTAAAATATATTTTAATTTGCATTTAAGTCAGTCTGTGTGTTGGCAAAGGTTAAGAATATTCTATTATTGTATTAATGACCTACCACATTCATTCACACTACGTTTGTACGTTTGTAATTTACTCAACAGAGAGAGTTGCAAACAATGGGCGCGTGCGCAGTAATCAGCTCAGCGGTCTGCGCCAACGGTAATGAAAAGCAAACGTCGTTACGCAAGCAAGTAGCAAGCAAATAATGGACAAAAAGTCAAATGAAATGATATTTATGCTAAAAGAGGAAAGCATGGCATATGAGTGCACATTAGACCGTTTCAGATTTTCTATTTATTTTTTCTTACTTCTGCTCCTCCTGAATGTTAAATTTGAGTTGCAAATGAAATAGGAAATAGAAATAAATAAATGCAAGAATAAGCGAGAAGATTCGACAGATGGTTTCTTGATTAAATGTGACGGTAAGGCAATTGGATTCAATACCGCTTTAAGTCAGTTTTACAACGTGGAAAAAAATTTTGTGTTGATCTTCGTCTTGGCCTGTATCATCGCCACTTTGTTTATACTACATATCTAATACTATGAAAATGCAGTATTCAAGAAAACAACATTTACAAAGCAACTGTCAATACTTTTGTCACAAAATATTCTACCACCAATTCAAACTTTAAAGCAGTTTTCTTATAAACAGTCTAATGTTCGTACTTAGATTCGCGTATTAAGATATTTTATCTGCATACAAAATCCGATTAGAATATACAATTGCTCAAAGTAGGTACAGTGGGTGAGTTTGCAGAAATAATTGACAAAATCAAATATGCAACAGTTTCAAAATATGTCAATTGGAATCGGGCCACTATTTTGGAATATATACATAATTCATTTGCATTCAATCTCATTGGGGTTTCGGAATACGTGATTGTGCCTTTTTAGTAAAATTCAAATTCAAAATTCAATTCGAATGTTGATATTTAAAATTAAAAAAAAGAAACTAAGTTCTCAAGCGAAATTAAGAATAGTTCCCTCAGCATAATCCACTGTGCGCCGCCTCCGCTTCTTGATGTTTATGAAAATTATTGTAATTAGTTTGAGCATGCTTGTTAATCAGTTTTGCGTCATTATTATTGTTGTTGTTGTTGTAGTTTAGTACAATTAACGGAACACGAGTTAATTTCAGTTGCGCATGCGCACTGCTTTTCTAAATCCAAAAACACCTGAAGAACGTACGCCTTCGTAGGTACATACATATGTATGTATGTATGTATGTATGTGTGTTAAGTAGGGATGTTACGAATGTAGACTTCTTGACATTAGCTAAGGGAAATATCCGATTCGGCTGATGAACGCCGCATCTCTGAAAATGTAAATGAAATAATTTTTGTTTTTTCTTGGCAAAAAGTAAAAACCCTTTTGAATTCCAATTGCAAACCGAGAGCGCAATCCATGCAACAAATGAGGTGCGAGGTGAAGTTTATGCGAATATTCGCCACATCCCTGACTTTTACCATATTTTTGTAAGCCTCAACAAATCGTACTTTTTTATTGTCGCGTCTCAGTAACGTTTCCACTTGGTTAATTTTCACTTTTCCGCTTATTCATTCGCTAATTAAGGCAGCGCTAAAAGACGCGAAACCAAGTAGCAAACACCACAAGGGCTGTCAACAGTAGCAACTAAACACGGTTTTATTGTCTCAATAGAATTTCACAATTTATTAGGCATTTCGGATTGGTACTGAAAAATTATGAGCTTAAACCAAATTAATGAACTGGAATACACGTAAAACTCCGCGATAACAAACTGCTACCTACTAGTTAGCCTATCAGGAAAGAAGTGAGGGAATGACCACTTTATGCCAAAAATAGAAATTAATAAATGGCTTTGTTGTTGCTGTCATCCTTCGATACGTTGAATAAATTTCAAACATTAAAAACTTCCCAATTTTTTGGATTGGCTCGCTTCTCCGGAAACACTTGTGCATTGTTCAAGGTTGGCGCTACATATTTTTCATTTATCAACAGCCTTCTCTTTTACCAAAGTGCATATCCGCCTTTTAATACTTTTCAGGCACAAGAAATGGTGTAACTTTAATGTTGGTAAGAGAAATAAATCCACCAACAAGTACTCCAAAAGAACCAAGGCGCTGAGCTGAATCGATTTAGCCATGTCCGTCCATGTGGCTCTACGGAATTTACCTTATTACAAAACGCGCTAATTGGAAAATTGTGCAAATTATAAAAATGGCAATTGTTAGACATTTAAAAAACCGTTAGTTAATGGCAGAGGCGCACACACCCATCATTATTATTCCTCGTGCCAATCATATCAATAAAAAAAAAAAGAAATCCCTCGCCTCCTCGTAAGAACGACGCAAAACTAAAAAGGGTGTTCGGGTGCATTTAAACTGCTCACACAGACACCCCCCTTCGACGCAACCAACAATAATTGAATGCTTATTACTATTTAGATTGCTGTCGCCGTCAGCTTTGTTGTGCGGCTCTCTTTCTTCCCACTGCCTTCCACTATTCTGTTTCATTCTACTTTTTTTGTTTTTTGTTGTATTTTAGTATTTGTCAAAGTTTCAGTTTCAGTTGGCTCTGTTCCTTTTGATCATCTTCAACTGTTGTCTGCCATGAGCAGAGCGTTCCAGCGTTTAGAGGGTGGACATTTCTTTCCAACTGCGAGGCATAAAAAATGTTAACGCATAACGACCCCGACGCGTGTCTTGCGGTAATTTTACTACACCTCAGTGCTGAGCTGGTATCGTTTGCTAACTTGTTACATTTCAACATAGAGGGCGAGGGGATAAAAAGGGAGATACATAGAGTGATGACAATTGGCACTGTGAGGCATTGCCGTTGACGAGTAAAAATAAATTTCGCTGCTCAAACAAATTGTCACACAGAGGAAGTTCTCCTAGTTGGGAATTATTAAAGAATATGATGGTCGATTGTGGCGCATTGAAGTCAGCGACAGATCTAAATATATCATGAATATCACCATCATGAAAGATATTGATCAACCGATAACCGATATCCACCAATAACAACTCAATCAGAACTTGAAGGAAATAACTCTTGGAAATATTTAGGGGTCTCTGCCGAAGTAGCAATCAGATTTGATTGTAGGGAGCAAGTTACACAAAAACGGTTATGAAATGGAGGTATGTTCGGGAACCAGCAAGTATTTTTGAGGATATTCTTTTAACAACCAAGACGAAAAATAAACCACTGTACATGGTTAGCAATGAAGTATGCTATAAATAAAGTGTCACATTGTGAGAATATATGTATGTATTAGTTACATATGTATGCATGTTGGTGGTAAATAGTCATATAGTCGTATATCTATCGATGTTCTAGCGCGTGCAGTAGCGGTGATAACTTTTTGTAGTTTTATTGTCATTTATAGAATTAATTGTCGCATAATGACAATGAGGAATATAAAAAAAGGAGCGTCTCGTGCGTGGACAGCCCATTGGCACAAATCGAAATCGTCATAATGTTGCATTATTGCGATAAGAATATTCAATTTCCTATCTGTACTCGTACAAGCTCCATTTCAGATGTTTCATGCCTTCAAACAAGCTTGGCATTTGTATTTGCTTTGGCATTGGATTTCATTTTCAAATCGATTAATCGAGTATTTTATGTGCTTTCGAGAGAAACTAAGTGAAATTAATTTTGTAAAACGAGCTATTTGTATTGGCTTCAAGGTGTGCGCACTTAAAGGAATTGAATATCGTATGGGAGAACATCAGAAAACAATGGAAATGGGGCAGGTGTTATATCAATCAGGTCTAAATATTTTCCTAGCAAAAAGGTCAAAAAGCGACCGTTATGAAAATGACAAATACATACATCATTCCACTATGGGAAATGGGTTTTTAGGGGTGTTGCTTAGTAGCCATTGGGGACCTGATTTGACTCGAAAGTGAATCATATTCGACTGATATTCATTTTCAAGAAGAATGTTGCCGAAAAAAGTTTTTCTAAAATAAATCATCACAAGTCGGTGTCTCTTGACAAAGATATCAAAGATAGAAGAAGAATTTGCATAGGGCTATATTATGTTTGTGCACACATCACTAGGTAACCACTACATCGAACGGTATGGTTTTTTCACAGATGTGTTGCTGCAGGTCTATATTGAAACATAGGACACATTTTCCGGTGCTACCTTATAAACTGTATTTATTGGGTGCGTTAAGAAGCCTTCCACAACCGCGGTCCTCTAGTAAAAAATATTTAAAAAGCATCCTAATTAAGTATGTATGTGTGTGTGAATGTACGTGCCTCTTAACTTGTTGAAAGCACCAGACTGTCAGTGCTGCTTTTCGTTGTATTTTTATTTGCGAAGAGGTCTAAATTCACTTTAACTTTCCAATGCTGAGCGCACTTGAGGACAATCTTACGCCAAAAGGTAAACAGTCAATGTAGTCAATTGATTTATGACAATTTCGGATCGACGATATGCCCAACCAACAATTAGAATTTCAACAACCGAAGACACCACATGAAAGCCAACAAAAACATAACCAACAACAACAAAAAACAAAAAACAAAAAACAAAATGAAAAACGAACTCAAGATCACTGACTGAGCATGCGAGCATCCAATTCATTCAAATACATTAGTATGTATTTATCGATTTTTGTATGTACATATGTACATATGTGTGTGTGTCTGTATGTATGTATGTATGTTGAATTGATATTTGCCGATGCAGTTATTGTAATAAGATAAGCTATAATTAAGCGGAAAGGGATCAGCAAATGTGCATTTCACGTATTTGGACACCTCAGGGCGTTTATATGCTAAATAACATGCGATGGGCGTGGCATGCACTAAATTTAATTTATACAATATGCAAAGAGTTAATTTCTGGTTGCAAGTCGAAAATGGCGTTCGCAACTTGTTAACGTGAAAAGAGGGAGGGGGGCCATGCCTAGCTATCCGAAGGTAGAAATTCAAGCACTGTATGTATTCGTGTATGTTTGTGAGCATGTGTGTGTATTGTATGCATATTGACTTTCACAAGCACGTCATTATTCTGGGCGTTTTTGCCAATTCTGTTCTTGAGGTAGTGGCGCCAAGAAATTTTCGCTGAAACCAAAATAGGGCGCTTGCAAGAGATTCAAGCTCTTTGCACATACACACATACATACATACATATCTAGCACACGATGAGGTGGGCATTGATTTCCATGCATTAAAATTTGACATTTAAACATATCTCTTACACTCAGTTCACAGTTGAGAAATCTGTTTTTTCTTGGCACTAATTATAGGCCATGGCTGGAATGTAAACTTTGGCGCAGGTGATCTTATTTATCAAATTAATTATGTAAACGCGAAAAGTTTTGCATTTTTGAAGTGAAACTTCTTTGAAGGTTGGCGCAGTGGATGTAATGGAACTAAGTTGGAAATAATTATTTTTTACTTAAACTACTTCGTGAAACTGGCTGTTAGGATTGTATTGTGGGACAAAATAAAATAGCCTGCTGTTCTTGCCAAACATCAAACTAAAAAGGACTCGAATAGCCAGCCACTAAGTGCCCACCAATTATTGTCCACGAATAGAAAAATTATATCCTCAAGTCGAAGCGAACTAGAATCGATGTGTAAAACTGCAAATTTAAAGCACTTTGTAGCTGATATTTTATTGAAGACCAAATACCAATTCCTCCACTTAGCTATTTGTTAATAAGACAATTCACTTAAACGCGCTCTAATTCTAGAAAGGCTATTAGAAAATGCAAACGATTCCATTGCTTTGTAAGCTTGCACACGCACGATAGAATGTTGACACATTAGACCGTACCCAAAACACAAGCGTTCGCTTTTCACCCTCCATAAGAAACCCTTTTTGCAAAACTAGATTCGGAAATCGAGAAATTTAAAACAACCATGGCCCCCCTGCGGGACAAGTGCCTTTGCACTTTTCGGAATATCTTCGGATTTGGATTCTTGAAGCAAAAACCTTATGTCATGCACTTTTTTGGAAAAAAAAATTATATTTTGATGCGGTCTAATGTCCATGCATACATATGTACAATGTTCACAGATAAATGTAAGTAAGAACGTGATTCTATGTAGGTAGATATGTAAATATGTATTTACCAAGTTGGTTAAGTCGAGCCGTTGGACCAGTGAGATGTCCTCAAATAGGCTCACGAGAAGATTTAATACCAATCAACCTACACGCACACAAACGCAATGCACGGTCGACATCAAAGCATTCGTGTGATTGCATGAAAAAAATGATTGTCGGCAAAATCTACGTATGTATGTATGTATGTATGTATGCTGCCCCACAACGCCGCCCCGCCACCTTCATTCCCATCGACAGCAGCCGCAGCAGCAGCAGGCGCAGCTTCAACAACCAAATCGTCATCGTTTACGCATCTTCGGTACGTTCGTTGGCTGCCGTTCTATGCTCTTGGACATCCATCAATTTCTGTGGCTTTCATCAACAACCCGTCGTTGGCCACAAGAACAACAGCAAAAAGAACAGCAACAACAACAAATATAATAATAATAACAATAACGAGTTTGTGTGTTTGTTTGGCCGAAACAGTAGCGGCATTATTAGCCACAATAGCCGCGTTTTTTTTCCGGATTGTTGCGTTGTTTGTGAGCGTGTTGTCTCTGCATTTAAATAGGCGGCGAGCAGTGGCAGCAGTGACGGAATTGGCGGCAGGATCAAGCGTTTACGCTAATATCTGCTGTAACAATCACAATGCCGCCGCCGCACAGTGGTCCATTTTAAGGAACCGTGGGACAAAACAATTGAAAACCGAATACTTTTTAGAAATTGTCAGTACCTGGACGACCCAGGTTTCGAGGTTGCCATATAATTAAAATTTTTTTTAATACAAATTTTAAACAGTGGGAAACCATGAACTATTTTTTGAGTGATTGGACTCCGAAAAAACTAATTTCTGAGGAAAGTGCTTTGGTATGTTTTCCAGACAGATCCCTCCAAAATACACCACCGTGCGACGCCGCCACAACCGAGGTCGTAAGCAAAAGTCATCACACAAATCCCCACAAATGTACATATGTACATATGTATGTCGCAGTTACTTGAATATCTGTATGTCTGTATTTATGTAGATATGTATGTATGTATCTAAATAAATTTAATTCGATGATGTTTTTTTGTCAACTAAATAAGTAGGTAGCGTAGATGATATTTGGAGTGTCGTGGCTGCGGCGAGTCATCTTGACATCTTTTCGTCAAAAAATATTCGTTTCGGTCATGAAGTTGTTGTGAAATTGTTTAGGTATGACTGCTTGGCGGCCTAAGGACACTTGAAACGAAAACATGCAACTCGTACCCGCTAGGTTTTAAATAATTTGAATCACAATGGGAAGTGAATTCAAAATAATGTTGCAACAAATGTGGAGACTAATGGTGAAAATGGTTGCCAAGTAGCTACAACAAATGCGGCTGAGAAGATGAAATCAAATTTCATTCCAAAGTCGCAGTTCAATGCTCCATTCCCTAGTCTACAAATACAATTATTCATACATTTCGTTTTAGCTTGGCAACCCTCTGCTTATTTTCTACCGTTGATGGAATGCCAAAGTCCTCTGTCAAATCAAAGTTATGTCGATCAAAGCTTTAGCAAAAAAGGCAATTCGGCAGCTATTCTTCAAAGCAAATCTTTCATATCACAAAACTTCACACACACACTCACACACACGCGAATACATAACTCAAAGTTACCGTTCATTTATAGGACCTTTTGTTTGCTTGTTGTTGTTGCCTACTTTTTTTTGGTAACAGTATAACCTTGGGCACATAGTTAATCATGTGACAAGGCGACCGAAAATTTGAATATACTCAAGTCATTTATTCTGATTCGACTTTGGCAAAAAGTGTGGAATGTGACTCTGCGTCTGCCGCAGTTTTTATGCCAAATAAAGATGGAATAAAGAGAATTGAACACTTTTTTGAGCGGCAAACTAGAAAGCAAACCGAGGTATTCAAGTTCTTTTACGAAAGAAGTGTGAATAATTTTCAAAAGGAAAAATATGTTATAAACCAGCTAGGGCTAGTTGAGCAGATAACGGTTGATGGAAGACGATCTTTTTTTAAACCATTTTAAGGGTAGAATTATTAAAGTAGAATTTGTTCCTTACTAAAGCATATTCATAATTGATGTTGTAATTATTTACAGCGTGTAAGCCTTTAGCGACTTAGGAATAAAAAATAATTTAATTTTAACTGCTCGCTTATTTGTTGGTGCCAAAAAAAATTTTGTTTGAAAATTTGGTTGATTTGAAAACTTTTACATTGTTATTTTATTCATAAGTCGCTAAGTGCTCACCAAAAAAACGGCATTTGTTTATACGAATTTTGCGCTAACTGAAATTAAAAATGCAATAGACAAGCGAAAGTTCTCCAAACTAGTTGATTAAATTTAGCCTATGAAGTGTGAAAACGAGCTGAGTAAAGAAACAAACAAACAAAAAAATCATAAATGTCGCCACGAACTTTGTGAAATACTCAGGTCAAAGCATCATTAGCGCACCAAAAGTTAAGTTAAGTTATCGCATTAAAACAGTAAATGGACGAACAGATGAATGAGCGTACAAATGAAAGTCAGCAAGAGGTGTGGAAGAACATACATCAAACAACTCCACACACATACATATGTATGTACTTACATACATACATACAGATATCTAAATATAGGAATATAGCAAGAACACAGTTTTGTACGAGACTCATTGAAATGGGAAAATGTACTTACAACAGTTTGGAATAATTAATTACTCAAACAGTCAACGGATTGCTAAACGTGAGTTGTCGCTTTGTACTCATAGAGAAGGCGTTGGATAAAGTGAAATAAAGTGTCATTATTTTTGCAAATTATAAAAACTATAATACACACATATACATACATGTATACACTGGCTCATATGTTTATGTGTGTGTGTGTGTGTATTTGGAAATGCAACAGGACTTAATGAAAATGTTTTGCTTATTAATTCTTCGCTTCTTTTTCCTCTGCTTGATTGAAATTCAGCGAACTGATTTGGAAGGCAACTCGTGTCCCATTGACAAATTATATTATTTTTCCATATATTCCAAGGTTTAATTTTCTATTCAGCTTTTAATGACTTCGGTAAATTTGCTATTGAGAAGACTTGCTTTGGGGAGTTCGGATTCTTTTATTATTTAAGCTAACTACAAGCCAACTTTTTAAAGGCAGATCAAAGTTAACTCTATGTACATAATTGTAAGTTGACTTCTTCGAGAAAAGCTTTTAGATCTTGACTACAACAGAGCTTGAAGCCCACTACTTTGAGTGAGTTGTGCCAATTTTTAAACCCAACACAGTTTGTGATTCCTATGGAAAATACAGCCTATGCGAAGATGGAGGATGCATGCTTTAATGACCATAAATATGTATGTGTGTATCTAGAATGTAATGACTGGGATATGGATACATTTTTTTTATAGACAGATAAAGTAATTTTAATTTGAAAATTCAACATTGCCAAGAGAAAACTGCAAACGAGTGCTTTGCTCTACTTCGATTATTCCTAAAATCATGGCCATAAAGCATTGGCAACAAATAAAACAATTACAGCAATTACATTGTTCAACGCCAACATATCCAGGTGCAACTTGAACATCTTCATAATGAAAATTTGACAAAAATGTGGGACGACAATAACTCGAAAATACAAAGCAAATACAGTCAACTAATCAACGTTGAAGTAAAATAAACGTTTGCATTGCTGTTGTTTAGTAAATTGCTCTATCACCTTTCATTCAAACGGTCAGGCCAGGCCAGGCCAGGCCAGTCAGATGGTGGCAATGAATTGCATTTTGGATGGCTGCGCCAAGTGTGATTTATGGTGCATATTCTGGAGAGCCTTCTAAATGGTTTAATTGTTCGTCAGTGAGTTCGGCTGAAAGTCTGTTACGTTTTTATGAACACACTTACTAAATACAACAAAAACATACTTCTATATACATATATGTACATGAGTTTGTTGTAGGTCCATATGTAATCGAAACAAAAGGTTGACCGCTCACACCGCTGTGTAGGCGTCATGGCACGAGTAACCCACACTTTAGAACACGTCCATCCTTATGGCTTGGCTAAGCAATTGTCGGTTTTTAGTTGTTCCATAAGTGCCATATCGCTCTTTGTGTTGTCCACGATCATTTTGGTCATCCCCTAACAATACAACAAGAACATTTGTTTCCTAAATGCACTTTTGCCACGCTTCACACAATCAGCACTCGATTTCGTTTGAAGGGCAGCTAGCGTTGAGCGCGCGGTAATGCACGATTGTGGCGGGAGCCTACCTAACCTAAATAGGGCGATTAAACGCGCCAATAAATGGATTATAACCTATTTGAGCGCATAGACAGCTTTCGTTCACTTACAGATGTTTAAATGGAAGTTGATATGCTCATACAAGGATTTGAAAGTGATACATTTTGTAATCATCAAACGAACTCTCCGTTTTTGAGTGGTTAGAGGAGTATGAGTAGATGGTTCGATTGTTCTCAGAAGTTTGGGTGAGCCCTAGAAATCTCTACTGCAGGCCAAATAATCATAGGAATTTTTGTAAGTGACTTTTATAGCAGCAAACGACTCTGACCCTGCCTCTGCTGGGTAACGAGTTCTTCACTCTATCCTGAGCATATGGCCCGAGCTTCATGAGGATCCCACAGCCATATAAGCAACTCTTGTCATGTTTGAGAACTCGTAAACATATTCATATTTTGCTCCCTATTCCCTTTTGAATAACAAATCATTGCCCATTGTCCAGTTGCAAGTGATGATGATGATAAATGTTCCATTGCACATTTGCTAAATTTGCAAAAATTCTGCGAAAAAACTGAAAATAATTATTAATTAATTTTATAACACATGCAAAACTGTAATTGCTCGAGCGCCGCGTAAGACTCGAATTTCATGAGCGACCCTACATTTCCATATTATTATACTTCAGAGACATGCACTGTAGGGAAAACAAGAAATCATGCTGAGTTAAGTAAATAAATAGCAAACCAAATCTGCATTTGCGGAGCGAATTTTTAATGAAGTATAAAAACAAAATATTAGGTTCGTCCGCACTACTAGGCTGATATCAATTTGAGGTTGACTTTTGTGGAGTCACATTTCAACTCAGACCATTAAGGAGCACCGCCGGCTAATTTAAGAACACATTTAAAACAATAATTTTCCATTAAAAGAATCAACTAATCCATGGTTCATTCATAATTGAAGCAAGAAAAGTCGTTCGTTGCACGACAAATCGATTAAAACATAAAATCAGTTCTTAGCACCTTGGGAATTTTCCTACTAGGTATCCATTTTAGTAAGAAATTATACATACAAATATGTTTGCATGGAAATATCTGGATGGCGCAAAAGTAGAGGCGATTTTGCGGCGACGATTAAATTCGAATTTAATTGCCTTCATCTTTGCCGCTGAGCGTTTTTGCTTGCGAATGGCAAACGAGACGAATGTGAGCGGCGTCGAAGCTAATTAACATAACATTTTTGTAACAGTACTAATTCCTTTAGGTTTGGGAGCAACAAATTTGTTTATGATTAATTCAGTTTGCAAAGTGGGGAAGGAGTAAGGCTTCGCTTCAAAGCTAAATAAGTTCATGGCTCCAAAATCTCAATATACCGAATCAGCAAGAATTTCCCCTTAAGCCTCTCCCCATCGAATTACAACCGCTGGAGGTGCGTTACGAACAATAAAAGTCATCCAACCGCACTCTCCCAATTGTGCGCCATTGCAAATCGTTGAAGCTAACTAATTGTGAACAAAGCGTTACAATAACAAAATCCATATTAATTTCGCATAGATTACATTAGCGAGTTACTCAAATACAGCAGTGCTAACAAATGAAATTAAAATTGTTGTTGTTGGTTTTGTTGATATTTTTGTGATGCAAACACCTGCTCATAAATACAAAATTTTAATTTTTTCCACGTAAAACTCATTATCTGCAGTTAATAAGTTTCCTTTCATACACTAATAAGCATTAATGGGCTTTGTTTTTGTAATTTTTTTTTTTTGTTTATTAAGGACACGCAAATGTTATTTGAAAATTGATTTGATTTGTAATGACTCGATTCAAAATGTACACTGGCGGCAAATGCAATGGACTCACCACTTAGATAATGACGAGGTTTGAAATAAACTTGGTCTCCAGCACTTTCTATTCACAAGCACTTAGCAATGTGTGAATAGAAGAGCAATTTGCTTTGTAAATTAATTTAGGGACGGTTTTGACTTACTCAAATACTTCGCCGTTATTCAACCTAAATAAAAGAAACAGAAATTTGCACTTGATAGTTACTAGGGTCCGGATCGGTGCCGAAATCCTGTATTATTCAGCGACAAGTCGACATCGCCTGAGCTAACCAGCATAGGGCACGATAAGAAGGCAAATTAAGCCAAGAAGAATATCGATTCCGTTTCGCTGACCAACGGTGTATTTGTAAAGTCTTACATATTAATTGAATTATATTTCGAGTTAGCGCAGTCATATTTCATGTCAATGCAAACGTAATATGTTTCCTAATAAATGCAATATTGTGTGTTGGAATATATAATCGATTTGCAATTATGCGGTTTCCAATCAACCCTAACTCTCCACCATATGAGCCATATCTAACTGACAGCACTCAAAACAACAAACAAAGTTCAAAAGTCGTCGTTATTTTCCATAACGTGGGAATTCGCAATGAATAAAAATTGATTCTATTGAAATTTCCGACAAATTTGAAGTCTATAAATAGGCGCTGAAACACGAACTCGGCACCACCGACAAACATGGACACTTGTCGACTATTTCTGGGAACGAATTGAATGTGATATGAATAGGATATGGAAGGATTAATGTACACTTATTCATGGCTAAATAAATGATTGACAGCCATTTCAGCTATGGCCGCTATACTAACTGAGTTAGAACTGATCTCATTACATGGATAAATGTGAGCAGTCAAGAAAAAGGCGAAGCAGTGAAGAAGACTGAGATCTCCACACCCCACTCCGGTGCACTTGCAAAGAAGCAATAAACATGCCACATGCATTTTGGCTAACTAATTTTGTTTTTGTTGTATTTTGTTACCGTTGAAATAATGAAAGCTTACGAAAGCGTGGAGCAGTGATAAACTCACGAATTATGTATGCATGTGTGTGTGTGTGTGAGTTGCCACTCAACTACTGCATGCAATCGATGTTCATGCAAATATACAAACAACCAAACATACAACAAACACACTGGCATGCATACCTCAACACCCCCACACTCAAGCACATGCATGCCTAAATAGATTTATTTCTTTTATGATTTCCATTTTAGTACGATTTCAGTTTTGTCTGTTGGCACTCGCAAATTCGTTTCGAGGGTTATTCAACGCCCGCCAACTGTAGAGCAATGGGTAATGAGCGCTCTGCAGGAATGCGCGAGCGGAAAAGCTCAGCTGACATCCAAATGCAATTGTCTTGCGGTTAATTATCGCCATCATCTTGGCTTGCAGTTTGATCGCAGCGACTAGGAGTTTGGCGATAAGAAACTCGCAAACTTAACGAAATGAATGCATTCTGGGCGGCAATAATTTTCCGATTTTGCATTGCACTGTTAAATAAGTGTACGAGTAGTTGTTGTTGCTTGAAGTTTCACATAGAACTTGATGTGCATATGTACATACATACATATTTATGTAGATAATTTAAACAGTAGCTAAGCAGACAAATTTCCAAATATAGGTAAACACTAGACTGCGCCGAAAGCTCTTTTTAAATTTTAAAAATTTAATTACTTTTAAAAATGGCGAAGAAATGCCGTACAATTTTCAGACCTTTATAGACCGATCTGTTTTTTGCTCTAAAAATAGTAATAGGAAAACATTTACCTATGCAAAGTTCTTGTTGGTTAAGAAAAGAAAAAAAAATTACTATATATATATATATAAAAATTATTAGTATCATTTTGGGACTGTTTTACGACGTCTTTTAACCATTTCGGGATGGGTTCCGCAAAATTTTGGACCATTTCAGAACTATTTCGGGATTATTTTTTAGATGATTTGGAGAATTTAACAGGATTATTTTGCGATGCTCCCGTAAACAGACAAAAGAAACTTAGTGCCGAAATGATCCCGAAAATATCACAACAATCCCGAATTTACCCGGAAAAAGACCCAAAAATCATCCCAAAAAATTCCCGAAATTATGCCAACGTTCCGTAATTCTGCCAGTATTAGCTATTTCCTTAATCCCATATTACCTAAACTCTACTGCAATACGTTGCTCCAATTTTTATTATTTCTCTGCATCAATAGGACTTTTCGATCTTGGAGTAGGAAAATTTCGAGTTTCACTCTTAATCGAATCTTTGCTTTACGTTACGAAAGATATTTACTATTGACTCATAAAATTTTGTTCGCTTCCAAATTTGTTTCTCTCACTGGAATTAGTTTACACTGCCTCTCATTTAAAATCCTTATCTTATCAATGCTAAAAATAACGAATTTTATAAAACTATCAACTTTATTCTAGTTTTCCTGTTTCAAAATAACAATTGCGCCGAAAAGAGTAAGTAAGGTGAGCACTGTATTCGGCTATGCTAAAGACTTTATACCTTCCATTAATACAAAATGGCGAGCTTCGCTGTCCGATCCTCAATTAAAAAACAAACCTTGCGACCTCTTTACTTGTAAATTACCCAGTTTATGAGGGCCATATACTATTTTGGTCAGCATATTGCTGCAAGGAAAAATTTTAGACTTCATTTTCGGTATTTTCGGTACTATGCCTTCATTTGTGATATTAATTTTCATATGTCTGAGCAAATGTCATAAAGTGTTATCATTAAATATATGTACATACATAGTATGTATATAAAACGAGTGTATACGTATTCTCACTTTTTTATTTTAGCCTAGTAGGTACTTACCCAGGTTCTAAAATGCTTCTCAAATTGAGGTCAAACAAATATTACTATTTAGTTGAGTGTGAGCAGTGGAGTAAAAGTGAATTTTAAAAGTTCTGAAGAGTTTTAAGTTGCTAGAATCAGTCTGTTGGTGCAAGGAATGTCGCAAACAACACCGAGCTTGTTCCAGGCCCATGTAATGAGCTTTTAAATTTTGTTTTTTTGGTGCCTACCATGGATGCATTTTTTTTTTTTTTTTTGACGAAATTTGCTTTATCACTAAGAAATTAGAAAACCGGGAAAGGTTCCCATCTTTTTTTAATTTTTAATGCACAATTTTTAGAGTTTTTATTGAATTTTTAAAATTTGTTATCTTTAAAACTCAGTTTCTGCCAAAAAAAAGTGTCAGCTTATGTTTTTATAAAAAAGGGATCCCACAATGGTCGGTACCAGAAAAAACACTCCATCCCGGGATTTGCATCCGTGCTATAAGTTTGTTGCTGTAAAAATAATAAAGTTTATATGCAGGTAGCTATGTACTTGGGGGGTTTCATTAGCATGCTCATTAAGATCGTTTCACTCTGTTGGCCGGCCAAAGTGCTATGCAAATCGGCTCATGTGACTACTTAAAACTTAAACAAACAACGTTCGCACATCCATACATTTTTGCATATTCCAGTGCAAATTTATATTTTTCTAGTTTACATACATATACATATGTATTTACATATGTGTGTGTGTTTGTGTAGTGATGCATGTGTATCAATTGCGAGCAATCGGCGTGCGATCATTATCTCCCTTGGCCTGTTCGAGCGCTACGGGCAGGCGGGCGGGCTAGGTTGGTTGAATTAAAGCGCCGCGCGCAAGTCATCAGTCGGACGCTTTGAGTAATTAAAGACACTCTTTTGGTTATGAGATCCCAAAGTGCCTACAAGCAAACATGCAACATCTACACACACACACACACACACACACGCACACATTTGTGGGGCAGAAGCGCAACACTTGTTTGTATGCAAAGTAGGGGCAAATTTATGCAAGTCCATATCTTATGACAGAAATGATGAAAATGGAATCATTGCGTGACACGAACAAATTCACATTTCCCGCATTATGAAACTTTTAATCTACAAACAAACAAACAAACATACAGACCGACATACATACATACAATATTCATAAGTATTTGCGTGTTTCGGTTTCGGTTATGAATTTTTCAAGTTGAGAATAATTCTTGGAAAATGTCTCGAACACTCACACATACACACATTAAGAGATACATACATGCTTATTTAGCATAGATTTACATATATGTATTATATATGTATATTATGTACATACTTTCGTAAAGGAAAATTAAAACAAAATTACATATACATATGTATTTAAACATTAACTGTTTGTACGACTTGTTTTGCTGCCTCTTTGTTTTTGTTGTTTTTTATTTTTATCTTAGTTTTGCTCTATGCAAATTTGTATTTTTATTATGCTACACCTGTGCGTGCAGAACACAATAGGGTAGGGTTGGCAATCCCGGGACTTTTGGTCAATATTTTGATGTGCTTTGTTAAACTTGAAGTAATTTGAAAATAAGAAATTGTCAATCCAAATGCTTGCTTTAAAATATTATTTTATTCAAACGTAAAATCTTCTTCAACAAAATCTGGATCAGCATGGAGCATGGTTGGGATTCATTGGTAGCGAATAAAATTATTTTTTTCGCAAAACTTTGAAATAGTAAGGACTATGGCAGAGGTCTTCCACAAAAATTACATCGCAGTCGTCTCCGGTGAGGTAAAATTTCAATGAAAAACTTATTGATCCGGCTATAACTCTGTTGGAGACGGCAATCATCATTAATAAAACAAATACAACACATTTCATATTTTTTTGTTTTTCATAATTTTATTTTACTGCAATAAATTTAATTAATTTTTTGTTTTTACAGAATTAGTTATTGTGATGGTTTTCAGCAAACCGCTACTTATTATCACAGTTTTAAAACAAATAAATATACGCTAACAGTAACTAGCTTACTTACCATTAATATGGGGCATTGCTGGGCACAGTGCACTAGATTGAAGTTTTCACCAAAGGTCACTTGCTCAATATCCAGTTAAAATCGCACTACACTGACGGGCATTTTTCGGTCATCCGTCGACACTTGATGGGGCATTGATAATAGAGACCTTAGCTCATTATGACCAAAGTATGTTATTTGTGAATGGTTTTTAGCTTCGTCTTCCTATTAAGTGCACAAAGCCCAGCAATGTTATGGATGTACCTACTAGACTTTAACTTAAACTTAACTTGACTATAGTGATTTTCACTTTCAACTACTATTCAAATAGTAACTTAAGTAAATACATTAATTATTTATTCCATTTGTATATACATACAGTATTGGACGATACTATAGCACCCCCTATATAACATCGAGCTATAACAACAACGTCTTTCATATGCAATTTCGATTTATTTTATGAATGAATACCACTAAAGCCATTATTGATCATTTTGTACAAAATTCAGAATAACTCTGCAAATTTTGACCTAAGTGCAAGTATTAAGTAGCTCCGAAAGCGCCTTGATTTTTAATAATTTTTTATGTGTATTTTTTCTCCATACAACGAAATCACAACATTATTTTTTATATGGAGAAAATACATAACTTAGTTCGGAAAAAAATTTATTAAAAATCATGGCGCTGTCGGAGCTACTTAATACTTGCACTTTGTCAGAGTCAAATTGAATGGGCTACAAAACTGCGTACACAGAATTTTTCTAAAGTGCCGAGGAAAAAAGTTGAAAAATTAGGTAAAAATTTGCTAAATTATTTTGAATTTGGTGCAAAGCTTTTAGTAAAACCTTGAACGAAGTTTGCTACAACATAAGTCAAACTTTTATACGAAATTATCTGAAACTTTATTTGTAGGACGTCTTTGTTTTAGTTCGATGACAAAAAGGGGGTGCGATTGTATTGTCCAATACTGTACATGCCCTGTACACTCCAAAAATTTAGCTTTTTCTTTTGTTTTTTAAATCTAAAATTAGGTTTACTTGTCACAACATACATAACACTGGCTGATAATTGTTGAAATTGGAAAATACATCGTCGATGCTTTTGCGAAAGCGTCTGTTCCAGGGCATTCCAATTTTACTGTTTTGCTTTGCTTTTGGTCTAAAGGCCGTTCTGCAAAAGCATCGAGGGTATTTCCTTCTTAGACGCTAATTAACTTTTATACATAGAAGTATACAAACAGCTACTTATAATAATTAAATAAACTTACTTCACTTAAGTTGCACTCAATAAATACTTTGAAAGGATAATTTTTTTGCAGAGAATTTGGTCTTTTTTTTTGAAATTCTTAACTTTATGAAATTAAAAAAAATATAGACGTGTCCACATTCTATATGTTTCCCCAGGCAAAGTTTTTTAAGTATTTTGTAATTTGGAACCATGCCTTTACAAAGAAGCTGGGCGCATCCGTTAAATTGCCCTGATTTTACAAACATTATTCCTTGTGTTGCCAACTAAGCTGCAAACCTAGAAATTTATGAGTAAAAGTATGAGGAAAGGCTCAAATTGATCGTCTGAACTTGTAATAAAAATTCCTTTAATCAGTTCGACCGTTTCCGCGGACCTACACTTAATATTTTCCACGCTAAATTGACTGGCTTGTGAATTCAAGAAATAGGTTACGGTGAATTCAACTCCCTAAAATTGTCTATCTTAAGTTTGAAATCATGGGACGTACATATGTAGGTACATATGTTTTCTGATTGATAAATGAATTGTTAAGATCAAAGTAGGTACTCAAAATATACATCAAATATACTACAACCATTAAACTCGCTTATAAATACATATAGAAATCCCCCCGCGTTCTAACGATCGCGTTGTCGGCAATCAAACTTGGGTGAATATTCTAAAGCAAATTGATTTAAAGTCACGAATGCCTCGTTAGCAAGGAAACCTCGCGAGGTTGGCACGATGTAGGAGCTTTGCGAGGCATTTGCGAGTTTTCATCAATCGTCCAACTATTTTTATTCAAGATCTTACTCTAATTGTTTGTTGTTGTTATGAAAACTCTCTCTAATGCATCATCATGTACGGCGATTCGCTGCCATTGTCACCAGTTGGGCTATCCATCGATGGATTGATGCGTTTCTCTTTCTGGCGTCGGTTGCAGAACCACACGCGCACCACTTCTTTCTCCATACACAAGCGATCGGCCAATTGGCTGATCTCCTCACTGGTCGGTTTTTGGTTCATCATGAAAGCTTTCTCGAGCGCGCCACGTATCGACGTTTCAATGGATGTGCGCTTTTTTCGCCGACGGCCCATAACCTCTGGCGTGCTCACCGTTTGCAGGGCGGCGGGATCGAAAACGCTGTGAATAAAGAAAAAACAATTTGTTTCAAGAACTGAAAAGTCGAAATTTTTACAAGAGCTTATTAATATCTAGTAATTTTTATGAAGTTATTATTGCATTCACCGGAAACATTTACTGTATATTCCGAACTTTCGCTTCAGAAGCCAGCTAATAAGTTTTGCTGAAGTTCCTGCTACCAGCAGAAGACAGCCCTTTGGAATAATTGTGGGTTCACCATTGCGATCCCACCCATGCTCAACATTGAAAAGTAAAGACAAAGTAGCTACTCACCCTCCAGTCGCCTGTATCGTGCGATCCGCATCTTCCAGCCATTTCTGTAGCAGCGGCTTCAGCTTGCACATGTTCTTGAAACTCAAATTCAAAGCTTCAAACCGCGAAATCGTCGTCTGCGAGAAGTCATTGCCATACAATTTTCCCATTGCCAGGCCCACATCGCCCTGTGTGAAGCCCAACTTTATGCGACGCTGCTTAAAAGTCTTAGCAAATTGTTCGAGCTCCTCGAGATCCGTAGTCTCCTCGGGTGACGGTTCACCACCCAATCGTTGAGCCGCCCCACCGGCATGTTTCAGCATTTGCGGTGTTTGTGGTGCGCCACTGATCGTGTTCGGTGTTAAAATCCCACTCACCTTCAGACTAGAACCCGGATTGGGTGGCGTTATTTGACTGTGCGAACTCACATTGAAATTCGTTTGTAACGGCAATGGCGAGGACGCAGGACTTTGTGCTGGCGTGTTAGGGGTGGGCGTTGAGGTGTGCGCGCTACGAGATTTCGGCGTTTCATCCAGTTGATGTTGGTACTGTTGGGACGGCGGTTGCAGCTGGATATGCTTCTGTAGCTCCTGCTGTTTCTGCAGCGACTGCAACTGTTGCGTTGCCTGAGTGAGCGCTTGAACGCGACTATGAAATAGGAACTGTGCAGCGGCGATTTGTGTGGCCACGCTCGGGTCATCGGGTGATATGCCCAATGAGCCACTCCGCAGGATGTCAATGTAGTTTTGGAACTGTTGATGTAGTGTGGTTTGTTGTTGTTGTAGCGCTTGCTGAAACTGTGCAAAGTCTTGCGTTGATATGGCGGGGCTAAGTGGGAGGGAAAATAGAGGTGCGCCGAGACCGAGACTTGTGCTAGCTGCCATAGCAAGCTGTGAGTGTTGTGCGGAGATATTTGGCATGGGATATGTTGTGTTGGGCAGCGGTTGAGGCGCTGCTGGCTCGACGCTGGCGGGCAATGTAGGCGACGTACGGCAAGCGCGCAATGATTTCAACGAAGGGGAAGGAGATTGCAAACTTTGACGCGAACTATCGCTGGTTAAGTTTAAAGCGCCGGACTCGGTGTCATGCATGGGCTCGACGTCTTGAGCGTCAGCGAATTTACATTCCATGGCATTGTCAGCGCGGTGTAGAACGTCCAACAAATGCGATTTGAGTGCGGGCAGTTTGTGTTGTTGTTGTTGTTGTTGCTCTTCGTGTGGCACAACAAATATTGGCGGACTTTGCGGTGTTAGGCAACGGTCGCTTGAATTGCCGCCCGTCACTGAATTGTTGTCCCCACAATCGGAAGCTGAATGCGTAAAAATGGGAAGAAAGGAAACAAAATAACGGTTTAATTTATGCTTTAACTCGACAAATAAATATAAATGCAAATACAAATAGGAATGAAAATCGAAATGGAAATTCGAGCAAAAAAAACGAAAATACTTGAGAAACCTTTCAATTCGCACGTGCCCCCTTTGATGATGTGAACTCAATCGGAATGTTTACTTATGCTGAGCACATCGAGCTATCGAGCTCCTTTGACTTCCTCGTCGGGCTTTGCTTACTTTCTTATAAATGACCATTTTGTGTTAGTTTAACGCTTCATAAAAATTCAACTTAACTATGCAAAATTGTCTAAAATTGTGAGAGCCACAAAGCAACAAACGTCCATGTCCTTGCGGCTTCCATCGAACCCACACATGGGACAAGTGGTTGAAACGTCAAAGCTCACACCTTTTGCATAATTTTAGCATAACCAAACAAAATTTCCCTACGTGAAATGTGGAAAAAGGAAAACTTCAGCAGTTGTTTGTTGTTTGTTGTTGTGTTTGATGTTTTTTTTTTTTCTTTTTAAATGTGGTCAATTTCATAGTCCGTTGAGTTTCCCATTTTAACCCTCCCCTATTCTGCTCGCTGCCGCATAAGTGAGTGAAAATCTCTTACAAATATCCTAAATAAATTGAAACCAACTGAGCTCACACACTCGTCGACCATCGACAGCCGTTTTACGAAAATATGCATATTTTTAGATTTTAGTTTAGCTGTGCCGAATGGCGATTAGGGTGGTTCAAAAACGACTGCATTGGGAGTTCTAAAGCATGACTCCAAAAAAATGTCTTTCTACTCTCGCTACTTTCTGAAACACCCTAAAGGCTGATTCTTGCTTTGAAGTGATTTAAATGCAGAACCGTTATTTTCTTTTCATTTCGCAATTCAATGAATTTAAATGGCTGGAGTAAGAAACGCATGATTTGTATAAATTTGATGGCTGCTCATATCTTTATGGTACCTTTTTAAATGCATATTTGCTTATCGGAATGATGAGTTAATAAAGAATTCCACACATTTTCATTGAAATAATGTGATTCTTCTTCTTCTTTAAAATTCAGCCGACTCATTGGCTAGGCCATGAGTGAAAACGCTTCGGCTTCAGAAAGTATTCGGTGGAAGTAGAGGAAGGCATCCAGCTACGATCTCTCACTCACTCTTTTTCCAACATGTCAAACGTTATTGTACTAACGGTATTTATCGTACTAAGCCGAACTCGAAAAAAACAAAAAATAAGCTCAAAATGTAAATTCGAGTTTAAGAACTGAAATATTGAATTTGCAATTTTTTTATCTGAGAAAAAATGAGATCTAAACTCGTAGGATTTATAAAAAAAACTAAAAATTGTAAACGATCTTTCAATATCGGTCGTTCCGTGAAGCACGTCAAATGGCATAGTTCAATGGCTGAGAGAGTAGAGATTGAAAAATATTGACTGGACTCCTCGGCCTTACGTGTTCATCTTCCAAACACCCCAACCCTTTTGGAAGTTAGTCGCATTTGTTAAATTTCAGTACTACTGCATAAGCTATAATTTATGTTTATGAACGAACACAATTCGATATGTATGAATGTATAGAAATTTATTTATGCATGATTCCAAGAAAGCTTTCGAAATATATCACCTTATGCTGATTCTAGAGGATTCCGTGAGAAATTTGGATAGGAAGTAATAATCACACCAGCATGCAAATATACATTTTTTTTTATATTTTTCATATTTTTCGTATCATACACACACACATATACATGCTTACACATACATATTTCATATGCAAAGAAATCCTTTTTCGATTTGATGACTTACTTGACCAAGCGTCCGAAGTTCGTTTGAATGGTGAATGGCCTGAGCCTCATATGTTGTTGTTGGTCATTTGGAAAATTCTGCTATTTCTTTGCATATCTAAAAGTACGTGCAATATTTGGTATTCAGATGATGTGCGCATTTCATATGCCGAAGAAATAAGGACAGAGACGGCACTTTTTTTTTTCTCAAATGGGTTTCATTAAACCCCCCACACATCAGAGACACCTTTTGCGTTTCCAATTAAATGTTGTTCCAAATCCAATAAATTAAGGGAATCAAAAAATTTCAAATAAATTTGGGACGATTTTTTTAGTTATACGAGTATTCCTTTAAGCTGACCGAGGCTTTGTTGGGATCACTTTTGGCTCATCTAAAATTTTTAATACTTTTTGCTTAAGAAGACTCCGTATTGTTTTGAGAAATAATTCTAAAAAAATTTCAAATAAAATAATGTTTGTATATTTATTACGGACCGCTCCTACTTCGCACAATTTTTCCAATACGCCACTGCATTTTGTACTCATAAAATCAAAGATTGGTCAGAACGAGTAGCATGTGGCTCGAGTTTGCATGCCGAATGTACCAATGGAGCTTTTGCAATCGTAAACCAAACTGGAAAAAATATGTAAATTTGATCACATAGCAACAGAAATTGCCAAATCTCGGCATGTGAGGTAATGCAAAAATGTCATGGACAGATATCCGTATGAATATGATTCGGTGTATGTACAGATGTAGTACATATGTATGTATGTATGTATGTATGCGAGTGTGGACTCATGTGTGTACACGTCGCCACAGCCATTGCAGGGTTTTTCATTTTACATACAAACCCAGCAGTTAAGCCAACTAGTTGCAAACTACTTCAGAACTAATATCAGCCAACTGTTTTTTCTCCATTTGAGCAACTGCTATTTTTAACTAGGCGACGTCCCAAGAGATGTTAATCTTCAATTATACCATGAAAGAGATCACAAATTGAAACTGAAAAAAACAAATTTAAAAAATACATTCTCATTCCAGTTTTTCCATTTCTGGCCACTCCAACAATCTCCCTAAATTTCGTGTTTTTGTGAGTACAAATCTCGTGTTTTAACTAGTTTGTAAACTGCTATTTTGGAACTGGTTTGGTGTTTCACAGTAGGGCAATGCTATCGCAATGAAAAATAAATTCAGTACCCAACAAGAAATAGCGTAAGCGATTAGAAGAAATAACGACTACACGGCAACGCCACTGTTTCATAACAATCGTGTAAGCTTTATAAATTAGACTGATGGGTAAGCTAGAAAATAACGATCAAACGAAATCATTCAGAAATTTTTTTTGTGGGTAGCTTGTATGTTTTTTGATATGTATGTATGTATGTACTTGTGTGAATCACAAACAACTTACAAGTTCACTCTGAAGCAACAGAAAGGATAACCAAACTAGAAAATTTGCTTATGGTAACCCCAAAGCAGCCAAGTGTAAATTGCAAATTCTTGAGCCCACACACACACACAAACATACAGATGTAGAAAGAGTCGTTTTATGAATAATAATGAACCAATTGAATATTTAATTTACATACAACCATTTATTTAGTATATTTACATATGGATATCTAACTAAGTGCATATGCGACTGAAGATTTAAAATTCTGATGTAAAAAAATCGTATTGAGAAAATTCTTTTCGACTACTCGAATACTTATAGTCGACTACTGTCACTATCGCATAACTAGTTTAATCGATTAATCGACTTCCCCAGGCAATAATAGATTAAGGTATAGCAAACTGGTACGAAAGAAAAGGGAAGGACTGTTCCTATAGCTAAACAAAATTCGACCAAATATGGTGTTTAAATTAAAATTGTGGGCTTTTGTTTTTAAATTTTTGCAAATGGGTGTGTCACCGCCTACTTTGTTGTCAAGACTATTTTAACGTATCGATATCCATAACGGGAAGAAGAGTTGACCTACCTTAAAAGTAAAGATTTAAGTGATCAAAATCGGTTGATAGCCACGCCTATTTTTGAGAATAATCACGAAATAGCGATAAGTAGACTTTGAAACGCCCAAGCCAGAAGATATATCCGGTTGAAATGTTCAAAAAATAATATTTTCAACACTTTGATAGGTCGATGGAATTTATAAAATTGACCGGTGCTTTCATGGGCATGGTTTTCTGTTTTCGTAGCACCCCTACACACATGCACGCATACATAATGTTTGAATGTTTTGGAATAAACTATAACAATTTAACACAACTTAGTTAATATTTATTTTTTTCTTCGTTTACTATTTCCCTTGGTCTCATCTCCGCGGCATTGTTCTTGTTGTTGGTATGGACAATGCATTTTGATGTGTGATAAATTTACGATTTGTCTGCTCAATTCTGCACCATATGAAAATGGTAAACAGACCTTCTGTTGCTCGGAAAACATCTGCTTTAATACGTACTCTTTTACGATACAAAAATACATTCAAAAACGTGTACATGCCCTGGTGGAAATAGAACTACCGGAAATTTGAACCAAATAAAAAATAAATGGAAAGAGAGAGCCCCTATTTCAAATCAATTTACAGGCATAAGACATAAAGGTCCCTCCAATCTGTAAAAAAAATAAATTATATTGGAAAAGAAGCTCTGCCTCGATCCTTCGGAGCTACATACATATGCATATAACGCCCAATTACTGTTCTTAACCAGCTCTTTTGTGGATTCACTGATTAATATTAATTTGATATGATGACTACGATCAAGTCATTTATAAGACTAGGTAGGCATTTGAATTTAACAATTCTTAAAAATTCTTAATTCGGTCAATTTTAGATACCTTCGTCAAGCTTTTGTGATTATTTCGATTATTTGTAAAGTCTATATACGTAATAGGATATACTAGCGCTTAAGCAATCTAATTTAAGGATAGTCACTTCCACCAGGACAATTGTTTCCGACAGGGTATGTTTTCAGTTGAGAATGGACTTTGCGTGGTCCCAAATAAAATCGAAATGAATCAATTTTTGTAATTCATATTGTTTTCAACGCTGCATGGATGTATGTTTTTATTTTATAGTATTAGCACTTTGGCTGCGCATGTGTGTGTGTGTACTACACGCAGATGTGCACACGTACTTAAAAGTATTTATTTACTGACTTTTCAACCCTTGCTTAAAGTACCTAAAACACAATCGGAGTCTATGTCTAGATTGTAATAAATACTGCCTTCACATACAAACAAACAAATGCGAAGGGTTTGAAATATTGGCTGGACCCCTTCTGTTCCCTGTTTTGTTGTTGGCAATGCCACGCGTCTTTCGCACTTTCGATTTACCACTCGCTCGTTATTACCAAAAGGAAATTGTATGTGTCTTTATTTAATGTGACTTTAAGAAGGCTTAAATACACAGCATACTTCGACCACAAGTAAATATGTATGCTGTCTGTATGTATGTATGTATGTATGCATGTACCTTAATCTATGGCTGATTAAAACATGATCTTGTTAAGAGATATTGACCCTTTTCGCAGTTGCTTATGAACTTGAAATGAAAAACTTTTTTACTTTTGATTGCTACGGGTTTATCTTCTGGCTACTCAAAATGTCCCAATTAACTAATGGTCGGCTCCATTGCTGGAATAGGCATTGACAAAAAATATTTCACCTTAAACCAGCAGAATATAATCAAATGGAACTTAACTGTTGCTTTACTAACGTCTAAATTAAAACTCAAGACATCCTTTTTGGGAGTTAGCAGCTCGGTCCACGCACCACGTGATTAGGGCCGGATATGTTTAGATAACTTTAGAGCCAAATATTTGACTCTTAGGCAGAGAGTTTTCTGCCAGCCTTTCTGTAGAGCAATCGCTTTTAAAGAAACCTTTCAAAGTATTTTCCAAACCATAAAATATCGATTCAATATATGTATAATGATTTCAGGACTTACCAGCATATTGCAGTGGCGAAGGCGATCGGGCCAATCGACTGATATCTGAAAATAAGAAAAGCAAAAACTTAATAAAAATCGCAAACAAGGTAATTTCAGATCAGCAGGAGAAAGAGTTACACTATGGAGCAAAAGTGATCACATAATTACCAGTCAGCTGTATTATAATGAATTTTAGCGTTGTTTTTGCTTTTTTCATTTAAAACTGGTACTTACTTTTTTGGCTTGGGTGTTTTGCAATTATTAATAGACAAAAACAATAATAAAAGCTTAAGAAAAAAAAGTTCCCCTTACTAACATTGAACAGCAACATGTACTCACTTTTGCTCTCACTCTATTTCCCCTAATGAATGGGAAGTTAACCGTAATTTTTCGATAACAGATAACCTTATTTTGATTGATTTGTATTATATGATTGTATTGTATTGTCTTTAGTTGTGATTTGCATTGAATAACGTTCTTTTTGTGAATTAAATTAATATTTTGAAAAAAATGCAAAAAAAGCTTTAGAATTAATTTTGGAAGGCAAATCCACAAGACAAACTGCTGCTGAGCTACGGATATCCCAAGATATGGCGAAGAAAAGTAAAAAAAAATAAGAATTTGAAAGGGTTAAGTGCGAAAAATGACCGCCCAAGTATCCTATCTGACCAAGATGCAAGGCCCATGGCCAGAAGTTTATTGGCTGGATAAACCAAAAGGTCAAAAAAAGCTGCTAAAAGCAAAGGAAGTAAGGCTAGTGCTTGGATCGCACGTCGAGCACTTAAAAAAGTTGAATGTTTTGCCGCCAATATCCCTAGACCATCAGGAATCCGCCATCATGTTAAACGGTTTCTATTACCTGGTGACTCTGGGTTGCTCTTCCGGTGTCTGACTAAAAATATCGAATGCCTTCTGAATTGATTCGATTAACTTTACATTCATAAGACCATATTACCCGTTTCCAGTTTTCTATAGTACAATGCTGATGAGCTAAGCCAAATGGCATTCGCAGTTTTCTATTTTTGGCAGAAAGTTTTGGCTTTTTAGGCGTTTTGGCGGCAAAACATAAAACTTTTTTAAGTGCTCGACGTGCGGTCCAAGCACTAGCCTTACTTCCTTTGCTTTTAGCAGCTTTTTTTGACCTTTTGGTTAATCCAGCCAATAAACTTCTGGCCATGGGCCTTGCATCTTGGTCAGATAGGATACTTGGGCGGTCATTTTTCGCACTTAACCCTTTCAAATTCTTATTTTTTTTTACTTTTCTTCGCCATATCTTGGGATATCCGTAGCTCAGCAGCAGTTTGTCTTGTGGATTTGCCTTCCAAAATTAATTCTAAAGCTTTTTTTGCATTTTTTTCAAAATATTAATTTAATTCACAAAAAGAACGTTATTCAATGCAAATCACAACTAAAGTTTTAGTTCTAAGTTTTAAATTTTCAGAGACACGGTGTTGTTGTTGTTTTTAGTGACAAAAGCACTTCACCTAATTTTTTATTTGTATTTCTCTTTCACTTCATTAAATTTCTGGCGAGCTGTGAAATATTCAAAGCAAATTTCTCGATGGCATAATTTCTTACAAACTTTACAGGAAGCACATCGATGGATACTTTAAAGGCACGGCCAAAAGGATTCCGCAAATCAACATGAAAGCAATGCAGTGATTCAGCCACAAAAACAATTTCAATATGCAACTAAGTATGTAAATGAAAATAGTTAGTATTTTTACATGTTTTACGAGCATTTTGGAGTGTCCTGAAAATATGAATGTTTAGCCGTCGTAGCACAAAGGACTCACAATGTTGCGAATTTATGACTTCCTTGAAAAACAACTAGAACAACAACAAAATGAACTTATGCATACGAATGTTCTTCATAATATTTATGACTGCTTCGATGAATACTAAAATTGAGTGTCTTCAATAAATTAGCTGCTTCAATTTGGATATTGCTTTTGGTAGTTGTTCGAATGGAAATTTGAAAAGCTCAAGCAACAAGATGGACATTTAGTGGGTGCATATACCCAGTGGCCTATAAATTTCAAATGATCTTTCAAATTAAGGGACGGACTAGAAAAGGGTCCTAAAAGAAAAAACTCAAAAATATATGGGCTGTAAAGTAAGCTTGATTTCCAACAGCGGTTCTTGGTTGATTATGTTGTTGTATATATTATTTTTTGCCACCTTATCGTTCTATCAATTTTAATATACTTCCTTGCTCCTAATTTTAGTATGTATACTTCTTTGAAAATTTTAACTTTTATTTCCATTCGCTATAAGTTGTTACTTCATTATCATATTTCTCAGCCTTTCATACTATTTTATTTATTAATTTAGCTTTCGTTTATTTACTGTTATCTTTGCTTTAGAACCTTTCATAACTCATGGATGGCTAAAAGTTTGAATATACATATGTACATATGTAAGCATTATTATACAAGTTTTTTTTTTAGTTAAAAGCTTTAATAATGAAATTTTGTTATAAAAAAACAAAAAACCAATCGAAACAATGTCAAGTGGTTCAATTTATCGTATCTCTTTAATACCTTTTCATTGAACCTTACCAAATTTTTCAGCTTTTATCTTTAATATAAACTTTTCTTCAAAAAATAAAAAAAAAATCGAATATGTAATTAATTTCACCATGAAAATATGCTTTATTTGTCGAGTGTCCTAGTCCACTTCAGTAATCTAACGTGAAATCAAAATAGTTGTCAAAATAAAGACAATGAACTAAAATGAATTTAAAATTAATTGAACTTATCGTTGGCTGCATCAATTAAATCAGAACGAACTAAATGAAAAATGAGACCACGCACACATGTGTACTTAGTGATTGCTAATTGGAAAAACGGCATAACTCAAAAAATCAGTTCAGTCAATATATGCCTGCCGAATAAATGGGGCTGTCTTAATAGTCGTGAAAGAATTGCCGAAGGTATGTAGAACGAAACAGCTTCTTCTTTGACCTTGCAATATGTGAGGCTACTATTATTGTCACCACTGTACCGAAATAAAATAATTTCCTGTACAAACAAGGTTCTTAAACTATGAATTAGACAACTAACAATGCTTTGCGAAACTTTCGTTCAGTTCTATGGAGCAGGTTTTGAGTGATGCGCGTTCAAACATAAAGACAGATGGACGCAACTTCTAAAAACGGTTGTTTTCTGCTACTGTTCCAATTCTATCGTATGTACAGATGAAATTCAATCAAGCAAATAAACAACCAGGACTATTACAACCGCTACATATGTACACTCGCAAGGCATTTAGTTTCCATCCATGGGAATTAGTGGTTGGATGGGAACACCGAGATTTCATTCATGAGTAAAATGTTTGAATTTATAAACACGAACGTTGACCTCGATAAAGTGTTTGTGTGATTTATAACTAAAACGCGCGCTGACTACTCGTAAGAACTTATCGCAATGTGATATTGCGCAAAAAGCTTCAACAAAAACATATTTTAAATATCGATTGCTCATGTTTAAACAAATAATTGAACCACTTGAACGTACTTTATTTGGCTATTTGTTGTAGTTGTTTGTTGATTATAATGTTTTTCATTCAAATTTAGGAAGTGATTGTTAACAACTCTCACTAGCTCTGACTGGTTTATTACTTTTTATCTGCCCAACAAATGTATGTAGGTCTTAATGTTCCAACACGTGTGCTGATATGTAGATTAGCCTAGGTATGGTTATTTATTTTATCGCAAACGCCTAGAAAAACAGCTCGCTTGTGAGCACAAAAAAGCATACAAACTCACTTGTTGCCATCATTTTGTAATACTTTTTGAGAGTTTTATTTAATATCGTTTCCATCTTAACGAAGACTCTGAATCTTCCTTTGTGATCTGAAATAGTAAACCAAGTAAGGTAACCAGTAAGATTCATGGGGTGGCATACGGGAAGAAAATGTTGAGAAACGGCTAGTGAAGTCTAACTCGAGATTTTACTCAAGCTAGATGGCGGGTAAATAAAATTATTACCACGACAGTCGAGGTAGAGCCTGCATGGGCTGGTATCCGATATAACTGAAGCCTTCAGCATATCCGGCGGCTTCGTTTGTCTTTCATCGCCGTCAAGGTAGGATTTTTCTGTAAGTATTAAACGTTTTGGGAATTTTCAATTGTTCGGTTATCCCTTCAGAGGATCTCAGCACAAGCTATTGTTTCCCGAATCAACTCGAAACAGATAATGACCTGGGTAGACACATGACTATAGAACACGTTTAAGCGATTACTTTTTGGAATCGACCTTGGAACAAACTCATATTTCACAGAATCAAGCTTTTCGTATGATGAAATTGAACAAAACCTTGGAGAAAGTCTTAAAATTGCTTACACAATGAGACAGTTTGCTTAGCCTATCATCATCAAATTGTGGAGATCTTGCTGATAGGTGTTTTAGGGTATAAAATCTTAACTCTACCTCATTCCGACATATTTAAGAGATTCAAAAATACTTGGTACTTGCCAAACCGAAGATGAGTCAATTCCCCTTCACAGTAGATTTTAAAACATGTTCAATGCACCCACAGCAAATATATTAAATGATATAAGGAACTCTTTCTAATAGAATTGGTGCCATAAAAATTCCAACTGTCATGGGTTTGGTGCCACAATTACTTTGTCAAACAGTGGCGCAACTATGTACATAACCCCAGTCTGAAGGGGCCCCATGTCAGATGTTAATAGCAACTTCCAACATTTATTGTGCCAAATTACCGGGCAATTAAGCTGATGAGAGCAGTTTGGTTTTCTATTGGAAAGTCTTAAGAACCATAGACCATAGGAAAATATCGCCATGGAATTTGCAGTAGAACGAATTGCTTAAAACTCGTCAAAGGAAATTTAAACGTCGTTTTTTTAAAGCTTTGAAGATAAACTTTTCCAAGATCCTGAAAGTTTGTTGGAGGTGAACGGATTTTCTTGTCATCATCAATTAACTGACTGTAATGAATGAAACTGTTTTAAATTTTAATTATACATACTACTGAGTTGTTGGAGGAGGCTTTAACATTTGAAGACGTTAGTGGAAGAAGGGGCTATGTCGCACTTTGAGTGAAACGAGAAAATCGACTTCAAAGTTTAGCAAAAAAATTTGAAGTTCTATCAAAACTGTTGAAGGGAACTTGCATGAAAATTATGTAAATCAGTATAACACGTTGTATATTTTCATATCAGGGGAGAAATAAAACACATAAATTTACACATAAACATGTTACATAGCACCTTCTTCCACAATTCGTATTGAAAACTTGTGTACATAGCCCCTTCATCCATGATTTATTTTCTTAAATTTTCATGATAGCGGTTATCTGATAAGCCAGAAATCTTTATATGCATAAAGACTATCCACCATTGCAAGAAATAGAGTTTGAGTGGTTTTGCGACATAGCCCTTTCTTCCACTAACGTCTTCATTTGTCTACCCATTTAAAAAAGATATATCTAACTCATTTCCACTCAAGAATATTTCCAGTTCTCAATCCTTCTTTAGGCAACATTTCTCACCATTTTAGAGATTAATCCTAGCTTTTAAGAAATTTCATGGAACAAGAAGAGCTCATTCGTCGAAAATTCGTTGTCCTGCAATTTGAACTTTACTGACTTCGTAACACTTTTGCTGAACGGAAAGTCCGAGGAGGGACGTTCCGCCAATGATGTCCAAAAATAGAGTTTTTCGAAACCTCAAGCCCACAGACTATACTAAAATCAGTGTAGCGGGATGTTATTTCCGTTGACTAAATTCCGATATCGATTTGTACTGTTAGTACTTGAACTCAGCAATTGAGGCACCAACTACTCACACTCTGATTCCACCTTAGTAAAACATAACAAACACTGTGAATAGCTGCAAATGGGCTATATCTACATACATACATACATTAAAATCTAGAAGTTAGCACGAATCGATTATTTTTAAATTTGTCTAGATTGAAGTGGATCGTTCCTCGTTATCTACCAGCAAAGTTTTATTTTTGATAGCAAACTGAGTTTCAAGATATTCGCAGTCTCTGCATAAGACGTTGGCGTCCAAAAACAGTCACAACTCAAAAAAAGTTTAGGTCGCTTTCGTAGCATAAATCGCTTAATAGCAAGTTGTTCTTGTTTTTGAGTTGGGACTGCTGTGTTTGTGTGTTTGTACTTACATCTATTCTGCATAATATGCCCACTTGTTGGTGTTTTCAACAAATCAAGCTGCAAAGAATTGTTATTGGCTTTAGGTCCCGTACTCCAACGTAACTCCGACATAACCATTTTCACAAATTATTAAACACCGAAATATTTGACTTTCTTGCAAATTTTTTTTTTTTTTTTTTTTTTTTTAAACAAAATATTTAGTCAAGTCTTGAAATAGTCTTTTCGCACTTTCTCTCTGTCAACTTAATGTTTATTAGTTCAGCTGTAGAGTTTACATTTTATTTTACGGATTTTAATGCCGTGATTTTTTATGATTTTTCGCCAACTAACTCACTCACGTATCTATTAGTTTCTACTCAAATTCTGACACTCGCAATTCTAAATTCTAATGCTGGAGAGCGCTCAACAATATCGAGCATGTCCTAACGCACAAATGTTGCACAGAAAACTAAAAGGCCGATAAGACGCGTTGCCATATAAAACCTCAAAGCCGTTGTTGGCTTTGCGTTAATGTTTACTAATGATTATGTTTTGTTTTTTTTTTTGCTGCCTTTTTTTATTTGATTCGTTTTCTTTTTTGTTGCTGTAGTGCGCTATGTTGTGGACGGTGTATGATTTGCGCGTAAATTGCACTGGATCAGACGGTACAATCAATTTGGTATCATATACGGATATGATGTTTGCATCATTTTTATTGTCTTTCAACTGGTACTGCGATGATGGCTGTGTGAGGTCGCACCCTAATTCTTGGGCACGCTCAGGTGTCTTCTGATATTAACTTTTGTGCGTTTCTTACAAGTTCTCCACTGCTCTATCTAATTTTTTTGAGTTCACACATTTCAACTATTCAAATCAGCTGGCGAGCGCAATGTTCTACTATGAATCGAGTTTGGACTGCAACTGTTTTGATGGCCGGTCTACTTTTTCTGTTTGCCACAAACTCTTTGGTTTGGCTTTGTAGTACAATTTGAATTTAATGCTCACGGACGTTTTGTATATCTGTCTATCTGTATGCGAGTGTGTATGTGTGCAATCGAATTTGCATTTTTCCCTACTTGATTGAACACTTTCTGGCGCGTTGGCAATGCCAAATTCACATTTCTACCCCCAAAAACTCTATTCACCTTTACCAAACCAAACCAAATTCACTCTTTTTCGCTTTTTTGTTTTTTCTTTCTTTCTTTGGTAAAATTTCTTCGTTTCCTTCAGAATTTATTTCGTTGTAGTCGTTTGTGGGGAGAAAGCAGCATCTATGTGTGAGAGTTGCTTGCGTGAAGTGCTTTTTCGGGGATGAAATCCACAAAAAACAAAACACAAAAAATTGCGCTCCCAACCGGCGTACACGAAAGCAGAATTTCTCTGTGACTTTTGTCTTTGCGATATTCGTTGAGAATGCGCGCCACACAATGCGTTTAACTGGTTTAGCGTTGAAACCCCAACTGAAAGCGTTTGCCTTTGCAATGCTCCACTTTCGAGCAACGAATTGACTGAGCCCAATCGCACACATCGGAAACATGAATGATATTCGTGGTATGAGTGGATGTTAGGAGCACGAAAAGCTATGAGTGTAGCCTTAATAAAAAATTAAAATAAAAACAAACTAATTTTATATTTTCACCACATTTGAATATTTTACTAAACAATAACGTAAAATTAAATTAAATAAAACAAATTTTAATCAAACTTATACATTTGAGGCGCCCAACTCCCCCGGTGGGAAAAACAGATTCCACATTCTCTCCAGCGCTGTTGAGTCGAGTTTGTTCACTCAGCAACTTCTGAGTTGGCATGCAGTTTTTTCAATTTGTGTTTGTGTGCATTTGTTGTACACGAGTGAGTGAGTGAGTGAGTGAGTAAAGGCATTCGATGCCACTCAAATTTTAAGTTCGCTCCCCTTGCAAACGCTAGCGACTTGTATTAGCTAGGCTCTTTTGGATTTTGGAGCGCCTCTCAGCGAAGTATGCAATATGAAACCGAAGTTTTGTTGTTGGCCCGACATTTGTGTGGATGGCTGTGTGTGTGTTTTTATGTTCGTGTGGCAAATGAGATTGTAAAGCACGCGCCAACAACATTTTATACATTTTAAAATTTTACTATACCCATTGGATTGTGAGGCCGTTAACTGACACAGTGGGTGTGGCTTAAAATTTAAATTTACTGATTTTATTTGCTGAGGCTGTTTGTGCGCACAACGCTACAAATCTATCGACGTAGGTACATACGTATGTATGTATGTATGTATAAGTGGAGAACAAAGAATCTTATAAGCGGAGCTCACCAACGCCATTCGACGGAAGGACTGTATTGTGGGACAAATGGGGAGTGTTGTTGGGTGGTTTTTAGTGTTGTTGCAGTTTTTGCTGATGCTGCTGCCGACGGTGACTGATGTTGGGCTAGCTGTGTGTAGGTTGGGGTGGCGTAGGTGCTGTTGGGGCTGAATTTTATTCTTATTTACATATGTACATTCATTTGCCTCTTTGTATGCATAAGCGTCACACATCCAAACACACACATACGCAGATCTAAATGCACTTACCTACACACTAAATCTGTAGGGAAATATGTATGTTTGTCCCTTTGTAGGTATATTTCGTATTATAAAAATTGTCCTGAGCATTTATGTACTGCATGTACATACATACATACATTTATATTTGTATATAGAAACATTTGTATGTAAATAGCACTGCACTGCGTATTCACATGCAGACAAACCTCTCTTAACGGACACCTTTATTAGAGTAGAGTTTTTGGAATAAATGTCAATGCCTTAGATGGTTTGCTAAGCAGAGAGAGCGGGCACATTAAAATAAATAATTGACTGGCGGTAAGTGTCCGCCCAAGCAGGGTTTCACTGTATATTTATGTATATGTATGTATGTACATGTTTAAACGAGGTATGATAGGTACCTATGCAGAGAATCTTTTGCTTTATACTTATGATCATACTTGACACACATGCTCGTACATACATATGTATGTACATATGTACATACCTGAATATATGTATATTGTGTTTGAATATGAATTTTAAAAAAGTATATAGCATACATACATTAGTTTTGTGTGGAGACTTCCCATACGTTGTGCGACTGAGTTTTTCATTGGTTGGCATAATAAATTTTTCTAATACGGCGAAATTCTTTTTTCTTCAATTTTCAATTTTATGAATTTCTGATTGTGCTTGGCATTTCTCTGTTATTGATTGTGTGCTACCTCATAAATTCACAACCTCTAATACACGTATGTACAGCTGCGTGCATTGCAGTAGTAGTGTGTGGGTGGCAAATACTTCGTGACACTTTGCATTTTATCGACTAAGGGGGGAACTCAGCTAAGTGGGCAATAATTATAACGAAATTTAAATCACCCACTGGAAACCTTTCAAGGGTGGGCATAACCTAAAAATTGTTTCAAAATAATAAGCGGAAGAGGGTATAAAATCATAAAACTCTAAATATCGGTAGCAATATTTGGGTTCATAAATTTCAAAAGAATATATGCATGTATTTTTAAAAAGCAATTAAAGGCAATGACTTTGGTATGTAAACTAAAAAAGTCACTTTCAATCTACAAAATGCCATATTCACTTTTAGATATTTTTGTTTATGCTGTTTTCTCATGAAAAACGCAATAGACATATTCTTCATAGAAATTTTAATTAAAAAACTGACCTTCAAAAAAACAAAAATTTGGGTATGAAGCGAACCAAAAAAAAAACCTCGGCATTTGATTCTACTTGGAGTTCAAGCGAAATGCCATTAAAAAAACATAAACCAACAACTATTCTTTGAGAAATCTTATTGAGGAACAAGGCCTAAACCAATTCACGCTAGAAAGTCACTTTTTATTATATTCACCTTTTTAGTTTGATTTGTTCAACTTGTAAATGTAGTCAAGAAAACAAAAAGTAAAACACAAAAAAGGAATTCAAATAAGAGAAAAGGCATTGGGCCTGAGCTATGAACTATGCAACAATCGTAAAAATTTCCAGAAGCCATAAAAACTGACTTTCAGTCGCAGGTAAATTTTGGTCAACCGCGACGAAGCATCCTGCGCAAATGCATTTGTACTAACAACAACAAACATATGCAATAGACCTTCATTGTATCTTTGTATGTATGTATGTATGTATCTAAAACTAAACCAAAAAATATGACTTCGTGAAAATCAGCAACAAAACACTCACACCAAGCAATTTGTTGCTACATTTTTTATTCTTTTTGTTTTTTTCTTTTTTTGCTTTACCAATTAGCTCTTTGAACTGAGCGAAGGACGCACTAAAAAAGGAAGCCTCACATTAACATTTAATAGAATGGTTATAAAAGAGTTTTCCAAAAATCGTCCAACACAGCCGTAGGAAGTCAATTCTGTGTACGTGCAAAATGTTAGAGTTTTGAATAAAGAATCGGTAGACACATTTTATGTTTTGAATGAGGAAGAGTCTTGCATAGCTTCTTATGGACATATGTACATATACATACATCTTTGAAGCCGAGTCCGACTATTTTTGCTAAGGTAAAACTGCTTCTGGTAGCGCTCCGACAACAAACTTGGCTCTGACTAACATCCGAAAGTCAAAAGTTTATATTCAGCCAGGTCTGGAAACCTTCCATATTGAGCTAAACTTTTGTGCTGATTTTCTTCATGCTTTTTCGTGGCCCTGTAGGAAGTGGTTCTTCCCGGCTAGCTGTTTTATGACGTGTGCGTTTCTTAACTGCCACCAGAGGATGGTCCGATTTGAGGTTGGAACCTGGGAACGGTAGAACGTCCAGGGAATTGGACTTATGTCTACCATCGATGGAGAGTTTGAGTTGTTGATGAAGGAATTGGCAAGTGCCCTGTTAGATCTTTTTATCATGGAACCTGGTTGTACACACGACGAAACCCATTTCTCCACGGTTGACTTGTTTGTTTGCGGAATGGTGGTGTTAAGGTGCGTCCGGTGTGGAACATATTCCGAACCCATTCTGTCACGATAAGCCTTTCTACCTTCGCTGGAGAACACACACACACATATACATACATACATAATACAGGCGCTCTTTATATTCATTACTTCTGTATTAGAAAGATAAACCTTCATTTGAGAATATTATCCTGCGCCCCAGAACGGGGAAAGGATATTCCATTACACATGCTGCACTTATTTCGAGATTATTGCAAGGATTTTAATATCCTTATATGTATGGGCAACTACATAAATTATAAAATCCTTACATTTTTTTCTAATCTTTATGGCAAAAATGCAAAGAATCGTGAGAAAATACTTTGAAAAATAATAATAAAACATTTTCGGTGCATTTTCTACCTTAAAAAGGACACAAAGACATTAAATCAAAATAAAAAACGGTAAATGCAGTCTAGGCAGTTTTCAACTGCACATACAATTACTTCACCGGCAAACTGCAGCAGGGCAAATGCATAAATCTACCCTCAGATTGTGTAACAACAACAACAACTGCAAACCAGCTCTGCTCTAACTGCGATTGCGAGCCCAAAACTGCAACAACAAACAAAAAACGGTTACAAACACAAAAACCCAAAAACAAAAAATTACAAGAAAAATTCTGAAACAAATTTCAGAGAAAATTGCAATAAACAGCAAATCAACGTAAACGCTGACAGTCAAAAGAAAAAGCATTCATAAAAAATGAGCTCGAAAAAATGTTGGTTTCTTAAGAAATTTGAACGGCAATATGATGATTTTCCTCAGCTCCGTCACGGTTGTCATGGTCGTGTTGTTGCACTGCTACCTGAGCTTGGTAGAACCGTTAAAAAATGCTTCTGCTGCTTCATATCCCCTGAGTTTTCCTTTCATGCAGACATATGTATGTGTGTGTGTGTGTAAATGTTGCTAATAGGGAAAATTGATGCATAGTAAAAAATGGAAAAAAAAAACAAAAAAATAAATTCAAAAATTGCAAGTTTGTTATGTAAAAAAGAAGCAAATCTGAGGGTAGCACTCGGCGTACAACGAACGCACGAACGCACAAACGAACGATTGATTGCACAGCAACAAAGTAACGTTTTCTGATTAAATTTTTGCGCCAAATTTCGTGCGTTGCAATGATATTTTCACTGATTTCAATGCGAGTGCGTGCGTATGTGCGTGACTTAGTGTGTGCGTGTGTTCGTTTATGTCGACTGCGCGAATTGTGAATAATCAAGATTTCTGCTTTTTTACAGCAACAAAAAGTGTTATTTAAGGCGCTTAAATCTCAAGTGGTTGTGCCATGTAACGGAATATTTCACACCAAATGAAGCACATACACACACATACATTCATATGTATGTAGGTAAGTGCGTCTATTTGTTTGTAGGTAGGTATGGTGTGAAAGCGAATACTCAAGGGGTTTCTGGCTCACATTCCATGTTGGATATTCCATTTTATTCGTTTGAATAAACTTTAAAGGTGGCCATCGAAATGTTAATAATGCGCTCTGTAAGTATGTCATAAGTACATATATGTATGTATGTATGTATGTATGTATATGTAGCAGAGCCGTCATTAGGGTAGGGGTTGAAGGTCTAACTACACTGATAAAAGGACAAACATTTCCAGGAAGCTCTAAGTTAGTGCCAAAGTCAATTTTTCCCATTTTCCCAAAAAACAAAAACAAAACTACTTAACTTTATCTCATATACATATGTATGTATGTATACATATGTAGGTAGCTTTTAATAAATTTCTAAAAATCAGGTTTACAGCTAGTAGACAACACTCTTATGTTGCGATGATGAAACCTATGGTTCTACACTCTGAAAGGCGTCTGCGAGTTCGAGTTCAATTTTCATGTTGAATTACTAAGTTAAAATTAATATCTGACTTTTTCGGGTAATTTTAGTATCATTAAGGTATTTTCCGGGACCATTTTGGAACTGCTTTTCGAATAATTTTGGAACTTTTCACGACATTCTGAGAACCATTTCGTGATTGTTTTTGAGTAATTTGGGGAGTTTTCCGAGTTCATTTCAAGGCCCTTTTTCTTTAAGATTCGGAATTTATAACAATTATAAATCGTCCAATTCGTCTCAAAATACATTTCACCAAATAGGTCGCAATGAAATTTTCCCTTCAGTCAAGTAGCATATCAAAGTATGTTTGCATCTAAGAATGTAGATTCTTTTTAAAAAAATTTGTTATTCTAATAATCATAAAATAAAGTTAACACACATTTTACAAGAATATTTTGGATACAGAAGTGTCCACCCAACTGCAATTTGATTGAGCTTGTTACATATCCACATACTTCAAAATACACATAAAAAGAAAATTGTGTCAACATTCTAAATTCGTTTTAAAATCATCAAAAATCACAAATCAGTGTTTGTAGGGACAGAAATGCTTTGAAAGTCAACTCACGTTAACTCAAAAATGCTGCTTCATTGAGCATTCAGACGTCCATAATTTCTAAGCTGTCAGCTTCTGTTGAATGAAAGGGAAGTGAAGGCGGGGTCGATGCTTGTCTTAATTTTTTGCTGAGTTTGCCAGTGTCAGTTGTCGACTTTCTTGCTCTCGGACATCAGCTACATGTTCAAAAAGCCAAATTCAAAAAGCAGTTGTCAGCATGTTTCTTGTCTTAGTTTGGGTTACACCACGAGCAGAAGAATTGCAAATTAGAGACTAAAATAGCATGCGTCTAACTGTACTTTTAGGATGCACTATTATCAAGAAACTTGAGATTTTCCACAAAAACCTCCATTTTTAAAATTTGTGAAAATCAGCGCAAATCCAAAATGTCGCTGGCATTCCAATTGGAACTCTTTGCCTTCGTGTCCTACACATTTCTCAGCACAAAAAAAACCAGCCAATCGCCGACTCTCACATAAAAATGCCCATGGCATATTCAAATTCGAACAGAAGGGTTGGCAATTTACATAATCAAGAAATATGTGCTTCAGCCACTGTCATACGTCGAGTTGGCTGCCGTTTTTTACTCAAATCACAACAACAAGCACATCATCGCATCGCACTCACGTGCCATAAAAAGCAGAGCAAACACGATTTGAACCCTTTTTTAACACGATTCGCATGAATGTGTGCGTATGTGTGGTTACGTGCGCACACACACACACGGACACTACTAAAAAATGAGTTTTATGCAAAGCAAAGCAGAGTCCGCTCTCCAAAAGCCTACACTGACAATGGCGCCCAACTACCCAGCAAGAAAGCCAAAGGGGTTGATTTACATACTCACGCACTCACATCTACATAAGCAAATACAAAAAGCCCAAGTATGTGCAGTGAAAAGCATAAAAACTCATCCCCGAAAGGGTAAATGCCATCAAATCAAAATCGAGCGATAAAAAACTCCAATCAAATGGCTGTCTGCCAGCTCGAATAGCCGCACAGGCTTATGCGCCTAGAAATATGCCAGCATGCGTTTGGCTATGTATGTGTGCAAGTGAGAAAAGTGAAAGACTTTCAAGGAGGCGGCCGAAAAGTTTGAGTTTGAATTTGAAATTTCTTTATTTTTCAATTTCATTATTTAATAATTCTCGGTAATTCGTTATGAATTTGGGCGTCGCTCAGCGCTAACCACTTTTGATCCAGTTTTTGATCCAGTTTTTTTGTATTGAAATTTTTATTGGGTTTTTTTAGGGCAAAGAAAGTGAAAACCAAAAACAAAAATTCACTTTTGATGCCGAATTCAGCTGCTTCTTGGCCTTTGTTATCGCTGACGCAAAATTAAAAATTATTTAATAGTTTTGTGACCTGCAAAATCAATTGCACAGCACAACACACACACACATACATATATGTATGTATGTATGTACACAAATACAAGGAAACGTCATAGTAAATACAATTGAAAAATTGCTATTAATTTGGTAGCAAAAGGTCACAATGCGAATGGAACAAAGCCAACGTTTGCATGGTTATGGGCCAGGTGTAAATCAAAGTCAGCTAAGCAAATGATGATTACAACAAAAAATGCATGAAAAACTAAAAACAACAACTCAAACTCAATTGTCAGCTCGTAAATGCAGCGTGCACCTTGTCTCAGCGTGGGAACGGCAGGTCTCTTTCTTCAAAGACAACAGTTGGGAGGAACCTCTACGAAGAGCGCACACACATTCAAACTGAGAAAGAAGAGTGCATTTGTATATGTATATGGGTGTGTGCGTGTGTGTGTTTGGCTCTTGTTTACTTTTGTATTTTGCACTTCTATTCATCCAGCAAATGATTTACTCCTCAAATTATTCTTGCTTTTGTGCATTTTCGAAAAATATCCTGCACTTACAGGATCGCAGGACAATGGACAATGCAAAATACTTTGCCATCGAATATTCTCAGGTGAATTTGTAAATGTCTTAAATGAGTTTTGAAAAATGTTCTCACATTTATTACGCAAATTGTAAGATTTGTCGCTTCAGTTTCTTCTATGAATGCCTATGGATCGGTCACAGTTGATTTTTGAATGATGACCAGAGTAACAATGTCAAATGTAAAATGTCTTACAACTTTGGGGTATGCATTTATAATGTTTTTGCTAGATTTTTGTCCCCTTATGAATAGTAAAACATCCGACAGGTGCGGGGTAGTGAAGCGCAACACACTGGCTGCCCTACAGATATGAAGCCTTTCACCGCTACACCATCCTGATAAGGCAAAGAGCTGTGCGGATCAGTAACACTTCTTCAAACTTCGATCAGTGTTTTTGATCATTAAACAACAATACCAAAAACAATTTAAAATGCGTAAGAATCGATCCTGCTGATGATTCAAACTCAAATGGAAGAAAAACGAAAAGTATCTAAAGCATTGTATCTTAAAATTTTAGATATTTAATGGCTAAGAAGTGACGTAAGCCACAATAACTGCAGAGATAGATACAGATAAGACAGTGATAGTAGATTAAAACATTATTGTGACCTAAATTAGTTTTATGATCTAACAGTTAAAAGTACATCCTTTCGACATTTTTTCGATTTTCTTGAGAATTTCTTCCTTTGTTACACCGCAGAAAATTAGAGCCATAATTTAAAGAATTTTTTTAACTATTTTGTAATAAATTCCACACCATTCGATTACCAACACCAACTTTCTTTCGGTCTAGATTTAAAACTTAACTTAATCTCAATAAAAAAAATTTATTACTTTCAACATTTGCTAAAAAAATATAAACAAAAGAATTATATCAATTCACAAAACAACAAAAAATATTTACTTTTGGTCATATTTTGTTTATTTTTGGTGGTATGATATTTATTTTGTTTTATTTAAAAAAAATATATTTGTTATTTATTTTCCATGTTTCTTACCCAATACGAAGGAAAGGGAAACCTGGAGATCCTTCTAAATGTTGTTTTTTTAAGAAGAGAAAACGTATTAATTTACATTAATATATATGTACATAAGCATAAGCGTATAAGCATATTTTGTTGTTGGATTTAATCGGCCATACTCCAAGAAGACGGTATGTTTGTATGTACATATGTACATACCTCCTTTACATATTGAAACAGTAGCGCAGCGAATAAATAGAGACAATGCAAATTGCAGCATGTTGAAAAAGGCGAAACAAACAAAAACAAAAAATTTACAAATATGCAAAATGTTGTTGTTGTGTGCTTTTATAGCTCTTTTGGCGTAGTTAAAAAATGCATTTAGTGCATAAATTTATTGCATTTATGTTTGCACATGCCGTCCACACTCAACGAAGCGCGATTTCGTGCGTGTTAAGTCACAATAACTTATTGCTTTTATTAAAGCGTTTTTCTGTTTTCGTTTTTTTTTACGTTCATATATAATGCGAGTTAGAAACGTAAGAGAAATTCAAGACAGCGAGCCCGTTGTAGCGCGAGACGACCATTTCTAGACAAAAATAAATAATGAGCTTTAAGTGTTTAAGGGGATTTTGAACTCGCACGCACTCACACACACACACAGGCAGACAGACAACGGCCCACGTACATGTGTATGTATGTATGTATGTGCGTTTGTGTGTGTGTGTAAGTGTGTTTGCTGTCTATGCAAAATTATTTAAACTTTTCGCTTTCATAATCAGATTCAATTAATCAACAATAAATTTTCCATTAGTCAGATATGTATGTATGTATGTGTATGTACATATGTATGTATGTATTGGTTTGGTATGCATGTGTGTGTTGTTATGTGCGTGCATCAATCATGTTGGCTATTTATTTCAACGCGAAATGATTTCAATACGAAATTTTCTGTTGAAAATGTGCAGTTTAACACCAAAAAAAAGTGTTGAATAATCCGCAGGCATTTGAAATTGTGTATATTCGCTGTGTTTACATTGCTTTGTTAAATCGAAAGCAAAATAGCATTTGCGCATGCGCAACGAAATGAAAGCAAGGCGCAGCAGCTGCATGATAACCCATTTCATTCAAATGAAAATAAAAATAAAAAAATAATTTAAAAGGGTGGCATAGAACCACCCTTTCTAGCAAACATTTTATCAGCCGCTGAAAATCAACCCTACTTTGCATTTGATTCGGTGATTTTACTTGCACACGCACACACATATGTATGTACATACGAATACGAGTACGAGTACATACAAACTATTTGCCTACAAACGAACAAAAAAAATATAAAAAATGCTGATGCAGCGGAGTATGAAAGGATTTCCATAAAACATTGCAGCCAATGAAAATTCAAAAATGAAACAAAAGAAATCGTTAAAAAAATGCAGTCTGAGCGTGTGTGTGTGTGCATGAAAACCTTTGGGTATAGCAAAAAAAACTCTAGTTCTAAAGTGGGACGCTTCTAGTGTCACCAGGACAGCTACAACCTACTCCTCAAAATGTTTCTTATTTTCAATCAGAACCACCATCATTATATTTGTGAAAAACTCTGACAAACAAAATAAAGACAGACAGACATAAACAAATCGAATTGATATATTCTTCTACACGTACATATATTCGGCTGGATCCAATTAAATTCATTCTTTACGAAGGGTCCTTAACTTTAAGTTATAGACTGAACAATACTTCTGTGGAAATCTCCTTCAATTTCAAGTATCAGTTTTGCGTGATGAGCGATCAAATATCCTGACTGACCGACAAGAATTCTAAAAGCTCTGTTGCTCTAATTTTAATTTTTCTTTTATAGCTATCTTTATACATTACAATCGTACATGTTAATAAAAGATTTGACGTTATATATTTCATTTCATTTATTCAAATAAAAGGGGAAATGGAAGATTACTAACTGTGCTAAGAAAACGCCAACCAAGGTCGGACCATTAATGTCAAAATTTGGGCATACATACATATTGTTGGTGCATTTCTTATAACAATTCAAATCAGAGTAAGCTGGGAGTATCTGCTTGGCTCCCAATCTGATAAGGAGTTCATCTGAAGTTGCTCACGTAAATCCCGCGTATGATCAAGACACCATTTCGAAGGCGCTGCTCCTACAGGAGGAAGAGAGCTCTTGCGAAGTTAAGATTAGCTAAATGAATGGCTAATTGGAAGCTCGGTCGTCCAAGTATTACTCAACTGAAAATCTAGTTACCATCGAACTAAATAGTTAACATCTCGTTTTGAACCAAACATTTTTCCGACTTCCCTGCTAGGTTTATACGCAAATGTGCAGCCAAATGCGTATTGAAAATTGTGCATACATATGTACTTAAATACATACATACATATATATGTACATACGTATGTATATTAAGGTGCCTCGCCAAAAAAAGTTGCACTGTTTCCACCGGAATTTCAAAATTCACTCTTTTCTAAGGACTTTCCCAAAATATTTCGAAAAAATATTAAGATTTACCGGAGCTAAACCGCGTCAAAAAAACGCTAAAAATATCGTTTTTTATGTATAAAAGGAGTATGAAAATATGTTTTTTAAAAAAAGCATCTGAGATGATAAAGTGCAAAAGGTAATCATAAAAAAGTTCAAAAATTTTATCAATACTATTATTGTGTACCTGTGTGCAAATATTCGCAATGTGTGAAATTGGACCAAAAAGGGTTCAATTTTGCAGAAATGGCAACATCTCGAAAATACCTTTTAAATGATATCCTAATCGTCTAAATCCGTTAATAATTGGCTGAGTTATTAAAGTTTTCCACAAACGTACCCCTCGAAATATGACCAAAAACAGCATCATACATCTCAATATTTGGATTGCGTTGATAAAATTTTCAAACTTTTTTATGCTTACCTTTTGTACTCCAGCTAGTTCATCATCTCAGGTGCTTTTTATTAAAAAATATTTTCTCATACTCCTTTTATACATAAAAAACGATATTTTTAGCGTTTTTTTAACGCGGTTTAGCTCCGGTAAATCTTAATATTTTTTCGAAATATTTTGACCAAGGTCCTAAAATACATTGAAGTTTATAATTCCGATGGAAACAGGGTGTCCATTTTTTTTTGTATGGAGCGTGAGGCGCCTTAATGTATATATGTACATATGTATATACCACATTTGTATCGAAAATTGCGATTGAGCATGCAATTCAGCATTGACGCCAACAACAACAAAATGGCTATATAGATACATATATACGTTCAATAAAAAATTTTAAGTTTTTTTTATCTTCCAAATGAACGCCGTGTTAAATGATCATTACCCATAAATTTTATGATTGCAACAATGTTCTAACACATGACAAGATGAAAGGATTCAGCAGCACATAAAAGAAAGCCAAACCATACAACATCCACACACACACACACACACACGCATACAACGCATGCGCATCTCTCTCCAATGCTTTGTCAAATGCGCTTTGCAGTGCCAGTCGCGTGCTTCCCTTGCTCGATCTGGTGTTGCGATCTTTCGAAAGAGTATTGGACTCATATTAGGGCGTAATCAGAAAAGGGAAAGCCACTTTTACTATCAAACAACACAAATTTTAAACTCATCTGTGCCATATGTCAACACGATCGCAAGGATGCTCAAACGCTAGCAAAGCTGTTTGCCTTGTGCTGCGCATGCGCAACTGTTTTGTCTGAGTGTGTGTGTGTGTGTATGTGTTCATCTAGCCATTATGTAACCCAATACGTTGCACACGCGCTATATTGACAATAACTAAATACCACATTTCAAGGGTTACTCTCATTCTCATTCGCATTTAACGAACATTGCGCAGGTAACAACAACACAACAAATGCGAATTGATAAAAAGGAGTAAACATTCGATGAAACCAAAAGTGGATACTATGTGCACGGCTTTCAGGCGTCGAGTAGTACAAAATGCATATGTGTGTATGGGTGTGTGCGTGTGTGTGTGTTGGCTTCAATTGAATTGATTCTAAATTTTATATTTTGGCCATTTATCTTCATTTAACGTATGCCGCTGTCTACATTCGTGTATGTTCCTATCATATACCCTTCGACATTTGGGTATGTATGTACATATGTACATACATATGTGTGTAAGGCGACGCAGTCTTTAGTACAATCAATAGCTCAGAGTAGAGCGCTGGATACCTCGTTATGGTTGCATTTTATACTTCGGCTCTGTGCTGGCGCGTGCTATGCACGTAAAAGGATTGTGCTGTGTATCCTTACAACAAAAAGTAAATACACACAATTATGTAAATATATACCTATACATATGAATGCTTTATATACTTGAATGCAGATGGCATTTATTTAGGCTTTAAACTTGTTTGCATAGGATTTAAATTTCGCGCACAACCACTTAACAACAAAAATATATATGTATGTACATATGTACATATGTATGCATATATATATGTAAGTATGTACGAGGGAAATTTGAAAATCTGGCGATTTTTTGGAGGAAACAAATTTGTTTGCATTAATTTTTTCATAAAAATCTCCGTTTTCTCTCTCTTTTCCTTTTTTTATTATTTATTCCAGCGGGGTGTTCGGCTTATTCGACAGAGGTCGCCACAATCGTTTTTTAAGCTAAATAATTGCTGAAATTCGCATTTCTCCAAGTGCGGAATTTATCAATCTTTATACAAACTCAACATTTCCATAAATTATAAAGGCTTAGTGGATATTAAATTTTACCTCATTCCAAACTATTTCTCTTACTTCAACCCGCTGCGCATGCTTTCTACTTAATTTCAATTGAAATAACATGGAAAATGTTCACCAGCTTTTCATCGATTCACCTTGTTGTTGCTCGTGCGTAAAGTTGTTGTTGTTTTCTACTTCGTTAAAATGTTTTGCATGCAATATTCGAGAGTTCGATGGACCTGCCGTCCAGCAGACGTATGCGTAGCTCATTTACGATTCCTCGAAACATAGAAAGGCATGTAAATTTGTATGCAAGTACCCTACCAACCATGGCTAACCATGGTGAAACTCTGATTCCAAAAATTCACAAATTTTTACTAACACCAACGCATATTTTTAGAATTTGTATGGAAAACGACAAGTGCCTAAAAGTATGCTCTCACACTTACACCCAAAAATCTTTTCAACATGGGTAAAAAGTGAACCTCTCTGAACAAAATTACCCACTTTTTTATCCTCTTTTTTGGTAACCGCGACTCAATGATTATCCAGATTTTTATCCGATCATGGTTAGCAGGGTATGCTAATCGTTGTGCGGCTGCGTGTGTGTGTGTGTGTATGTGTGAGTGCGAGCGGGTGGTTGAAAGTGCGCAACATGCATTTATTGTTTTTGTTTAGGTTTACATTCACTCACTGCTCCAATTACGCCCCCTGCATCAATGCAATTAGGTATGTATGTATGTATGTGTGAATGTTTTGCTTGAAATTGAATACCCACCAAAAAAAATTGCAGCTTACACCCTAATTGCACACATTGGATGGAAACTTTACAAAGTATTCCCTTAGACCATTTCTGAGCCCAAAATGGAACTTTTATTGATGCATTTTTGAAGCTTTATGGGGTCTTTCTTGGCTGTTTTAACTCGACGTTGAATAAACCGGCTCTACGATATTAATTTTTTTCGCAAGGCTCCAAGAATCTTCATGAAAATGTGGGATCTTTTATTTTTACTAAATAACACTAAAAAAAAGCTCAAGTTATGAACTCAAATTTGGATAATTAACTGGAAATGCTCCAGCTGCGGTTAGCAGGACAGTATTATCAAAAAAATATAAATGAACACCCGGGTTTTTTTTTACTTGAATATGTATGAAATCTGGCTGGTAGAGACCGAATTCTTTTCTTCAACTATTAAGACATTTTTATGCAACCCGAGACGGTAATAGGTATCATCTCTAGTGGGTAGATATCTCCCGCTTTGGCAGCTCTTGTCGGTGCTATAATTAATTATATGTTAATCATTTTGCATGCTAATTACCGCCAATACGATGTACGCCTTTCAAACGTTGCTGTTGTCTAACACAAATACACACTTGCATACATACACACATACATATGTACATACTTAGTTAAATGCGTTTTTCCTTTTCAGTAATTAAAAGTATAAAATTTAACCCTGAATGCAAATGTGCGTTGCGTTTATTGTAAAATGTGTGCAACGAAATGTAAAATAACAGAGTTGAATGCAACAACCATTGTTTTGTATTTGTCAGCATTTTTTTATAATAATAGCTGAATTACGGTTTATACATATATGTATGTACATATCGCCATATGTAAACGCAAAACCCCCGTAGGAAAAATAATAATAAATTGTGATCGAGATTTCTAGAACAGTGAAAGGTGAAAACTCAGATTCCAATTACAGCTGGTTTTTCCTAGATATTAACTCAAAGCATATTTACGAAGTTTGTATGGAAGAGGAAAAATTAAAGGCTTTCTTCAGTCCAACTGAGCTGTCATTAAAAAAATGTAAACTTTAAATTGATATTTAAAATTGATTCGTGGGAGAATTTGCACATTTAAGAAATTTGTATCTGACTGTAAAAATAAATTGTGCTAGTGTTCCAGGCAATAATCTCCAAAAAAGTTTCGGTCCCGAATATGTCGAATTTGCTACTTCGAATCTATAGGAAGGGTCGAAATACACTTGGAAGGCGTTGCAACTACGCCAAACAAATCAACGAACGAATTTATTAGAAAGTCACCACTTCAGAACTCATTATTTTCCTGCATGGTCTTTGCTTTAGCTCATGTTTGTAGGAATTATTTTACCTTTGGGGATATTGAAGTTCGTAAGAAACTATTAGACAGATACTTGGATGACGAGAAGGTGCGATGGTAGTAAGCTGGTTGTTTCAATAAACCGTTAGAATATATGCGTGCTATTATCTAAGCCCGACTTGGTAACTTAAGACGACTCCGCAACCCCTCTTCGTGTATTTTTTCTGATTAGTAAGACAGAAATATGAATATTAAATACTTATATAAAGCTTCAAAAAAGACTTAATAAAAGCTTCAAATGTGAGTCCAAAAACTCGGATGCTTATTTAAAAAAAGTATCAGCACTTCAAATTGATCGGATTTAGAGTAATTTTGTCTTCTTTTTTATGACTCTTCTGCCCGCGGCACGACGTTTTGCTCATTCTGTGATCCGAGAAGACGGAAATACTTTGAGAAATGTGTGAGTTTTTCTATCCCTTTGATTAGCGGGAGTGTTTTTCTTCGAAAATTCGTACCCGTACCATTGAGCGAGACTACTGTAAACCATGATTACGGTTACTAATAGATCCAATATGGAGGTCAATATTTAAATAACGTTCCAAATTTGAATGCCTCCCAACCTCAAGCAAAAGTCTATCCTGCTTCACTCTTGTCTCAGCTTTCCATTGATTGCCACTTTGTCTTTCGCAATTTTCACTTTATAAGTGAATCTGACAGACAGACAGACAGTGAGAGAGAGAAATATGTAGGTGTCTATTAAAATACAAATTTGTGCTAATCATTGCCTGTGGCTTGCTTAATATTCATACATTTAACCCGCTTTATACACACAAACAGACAGACATACGCACAAACCTTACAGCTCTGATGATGGAGCATTGAGGCTTCTTCAATTGGAAAGTGGCAATTTCAGTAAGAGCGCACTTTACAGGGTAATTAGAAAAGGTTGCTACTTTTACAAGTAATCGCCATTTGTTTCTGTTGTTGCACCAGCTACTGCTATTTGCATTGTTGTTGCTCATAAGTATTGCTATTACAGCTTTGTCTTCCCCGCGCTTAGCTAATTACTCGACAGAAATAAATAATTGTTACCATCGTCGACTTTGCCAGGTTGCAAATTATTGTCTCCTTTATTTATTCGCATTCATTGTTGTTGTAATGCATTTACAGCATGCACTACATGCATATGTACAGTGGCGAGTGTAGGAATTGCAATAAAATGTAAAGTGATATCCATATGAAAAATTAATACTATAATAACTTTCACAATTTTGTCTATATCGACTGCTGAGTGAAAGATCACCGTGTTTTAAAATATTTTTAAAAAACGCCATATCTCAAAATTTGTTTGAAAAAAGCCCTGCTTCAGAATTTTTTCAAAAACACCCTTTTTCAAAATTCGAAATGAGTTTCAAAACCGTCCTTTCTGAACGAAAATTTAATATATTTTTAGCTGAGATAAGGCGTTTTTGAATCAAATTTCGAAATAGGGCATTATTCGATAAAATTCTGAGATAGGGCATTTTTGAAAAAAAATTTTGGAGTTGGGCGTTTATTAAAAATATTTTCAAATAGGGCGATCTTCCACTTAGCCGACTCAAAAGAATACAGATTGATACATGTTGCTATTTTTTTGGCCACAACTGTACTACGTGTACCTGTATGCTTGTGTTAGAGTTTTTGCATTGTGGCATACAATGCAGCACGTTCAGTGCAATGAAATGCGCTTCGCCAGCCGATTCCATTTGCCATTTGCCAACTTTGTAACAATTCGACAGATATTGCCTGTCAATTATAATTAGTTTTGGCTCTTGAACACTTACCAAGAAAAACTACAAACTGTTAAATGCAAAAGTAAAGCTGCGTGTCAAAGACATTCTCTGTGCTTTTTTCAGTTTTCTTTGTTTATTTCTTTTTCGTTGGTGATTTCACGTAATTTCAGCATGGTTTTAGATGACAACATACAATGTTTACTTACTAATACATTCATATAAACAAAAACTAATTTGAAAAAATGTTTTTTTTTCCTTTTTCGATTTGCATTCGCTCCAACAAAAAACAGAAAAATATTCAAAGTTTACGTGCAAATAATTCATTCAAGTATATTCTCGTATACACACAAAATTAACAGAGACCTCGTTCAGACTTTGAAGTGATATAAATAATAACACTGTATAACATTTTGTAAAGGAATGATCTATCGTCGATTTCATAGAATTCACTTTAAATCATGGAGCCTGAACGAAATCTTGCCTGGTGGGGAGGAAACTGCTTTTCTTAACGAACCTTCATAAAGCCCAAGGGACCTTGCTCAAGTAGAAATCTACTTTCTTACTAGCCTGGCCTTGACGCAGAGTCTACTGTGTTCTTCTCAAGCCGACACTTGCGCATTCTCGTAGACCCTGGGACCTATTGAATACTATCCAGTGTATCCATCACTGCCTAGGAATTTTTTTACTGTAACAAAGTATTATCCAATAAAAGCTACTCAAACTCTTTCTGCTACAGTGACAACCAGACCACTGGGCAGCACAAGCCATGGACTGATATTTTGTCAAGTGTTGCCATCTGTTGTGATTTATTATTATTATTTATTAAGTTATTTAATTCGTTTGCTCCTTCGTGCAATAAAACTCGACTGCCATAGACTTGCATGGCTCTGTCATCTTGATTCCTCTCTTTCAACAATCGACTCAACGCTTATCGCACTCATTTCATAATTTGCGAGTACTCGGTGGCTTGGATAGCAAATTTTATTATTTTTCACTGTATGAATTTTCCTCATATTTCGCTATGCATCCAACCAAGATGTAAGTTTGGAATTGTGTAAGTGTGTGTGTGTGTGCTGTTGACGGATCATCACTGTGTGGTGGCTGCCGCATGGAAGCTCTAAGACATTCTGAAGACATTCATCGAGCCAAATTGCATGACACATCAAATACAAAAACAACAATTGGAATGAAAAAGTTAACGAATAAATGTGGTAATTTGTGCTTTGCGACTAAATATCTCAATTTGTTTATGAATGATGGCGAGTGAGTTTGTATTTATAGTTAAGAAGATGACAAACAAATGCTGGAGTTCGTGAGATTAGTTCTCTCTTTCCTTATGATAGAAAGATAGATCACGCCTTTGGCTGATTGGTTAACCGATAGGATGAAATTTAGGTTTATTGGGGGTGGATCGGTTGTGAGAGGAACTTGGAAGCCGCGACCAAAACAGGATTTCTAATGAGAACTTTCTTTTCGGACATCCACGCCAAGGGGTTTAAAGAAGACGCTTTTCTGGGTTTTATCGGGGAAGCAAACCTTGGCCTCTTTAGCAAGCCTATCTTCAAATAAAAACTACTCCATACCCTCTCCAGGAGCTATCGCCGAGATATTGTCATGTCGCTACAACCGTTGTAGAACTTTGCATGCCACAAAAAAGACTTCCAAATTATAAGTACATATATGTATGTAGATACATATGTATGCTAGTGTAAATATAGAAATCGTTTTAGAACGCACATGTAAGTATATTTGTATGTATGTCTATCCATGTTAACATACGAACGAAAGATAAATATAAGAGTAATATTCGTCATAATCATAATGATAGGCTTTCGTAAGCAAGAAGCAGACTTACAACGTTCACTTGCGAAGGAGCCAGATTGCTGCACTCCCCACACCGACCGACCGACACATGCATTCGCTGAACTCCTCCACTGGGACAAAGATGAAGAAGCTGCCAAGTAACTAAAAGCCAAATCGTTCCATTGGTCGTACGTCACCGCCCAAGCAAAACTTTTCCAGCATCAGACAGTAAGTTGCAACGCACGACCCCACCAACGATCACATGAGCCATCGAATGAGAGTGCAAATCAACATTTGCATGTGTGTTCGTGTGTGAGTGAGTGAGTGTATGGATGCTGCCGAGATCAGAACAGCCAACAGCCAACAACCAACAACCAACCGTGCACGTTATGGTGCCGCACGTTTCATGCAAATTAAATGAAACGTACGCGTACTCAGGAAACACATATTCCCATGGCCGATCTTGTCGGTGCTGATCGGTTGACGCAATGCAGGCAGGCGGTTCTTTGTTCATATGTACATATGTATTTACTTGTGCTGCTGTTGTTGTTGCTGTTGTTTTTGGCCATAGCTTTTGCTCTGCTCTTTAAAGAAATGACCGTAGCAGCGGCTGTCGTTATTGCCGCCCTTGCTTCATGCCCTTCTTGTTCACCTTCTCATTTAATTCATTCATGTCCGACGTACAGCAATTGAACCGCCAGTGTTGGAATCAACGAACAGCAAAAACGTAGCAGATGGCAGCATAAATCGGAGTAAAATTCTTAATTTCGGAGCAGATTCTTTCAAAGTATTTCATAGCAACTGTGGACTGGATAACTTCAAACAAATATGGAGCTATTAATAATACCAACAACAACAACATTGTACTGCTCAAGTCCCTCAACACTCCTTTTGAGATGTATGGCTCGAATCATTGGCGGTGTAGAAAGAAAATGGATACTCGCTTAGTAAACTCCAATAATGTTCGAAAAACGTACTAAATCTACTGCGATCGTAGCAAATTGTTAACCCCGGCAGGCGCCTTTTGAGCTTTACATACATCTTGGCTGAGTGTCATAAATCCTGTCCGCAATAGTAATGTGCACCTTGCTCTTGCACGTACAATAACTTAAAAGAAATTTATTTAAAAATACAAGTTCGGTCTAAAGGTTGATATTCCGTGTTGCAGCACAAAATTGCCGGTGCATCTGCATACATTCGTACAAACAAAGACTCTTACATATACATACATATATATATGTATGTATAGGTAGATATGTATGTGTGGATGTTGAGATGTAAATGCGTTCAAAGCACTGAGAGTGAGGATACGACGCACTACAACGTCCCTCGTAATGCAACCGATACGCCTTTGAAACTCTTCAAGGAGAGTGATTTTTTTGTCACGAACCCTAAAGCTGCCTGCCGTCACCAAATGGCAGCCGTTTGCGAATTAGTTGAATAATAAATTATGAAATACCTTGCGGGTTTCGTTGATACTTTTCACACGGTTAAGGAAGTGCGAGTTCTGTTCGTGCAGTATTTGGACAGCTTAGCCGACTAACAAGGTCTCTATGCTTCGGCAAAAGTGCCTACCTTAATTCTACTTAAAGTTGGCTAGGACTCAAAGTTAGAGGTTAAACTGGTTGTTATTAACACAAAATAATTTAAAAGTCATTCGTGTGCAGGCGAGTTATTCAGCTGAGTGTTCGAGGTGCTCACATTATAGAGTTACACCTCCAAACTCGCTGGACAAGCAAATGAAGACTAACCAATTTGCATACATACGGGCGATCATGCAATGTTTTGTGTAGCAACAACAACGCCTCACGTAAACATTGCGCTCGCATCCACCCAGCAAACAATTTTGTTTTTGATCTCAACTTGAGATGCCTTGGGTAACAAAAAGATCTCTCAAACGTCCATCCTCAACAGCAACTCAATGCAGAATCAATCTTAAAAACCAATTTAATTTAAAATAACTCCGAGTCCAATGAGTTTCGAGTGTTTTTGACTCTCTTTTTTATGAAATATTTTTCGAATAACGTTTTTGCAGTCTTTGTTGACTCTTTTCAGGAACATTGTCTCCTCAATTTCGACGATTTTTTTTGTGAAATCTTTTATGGTTACTAAATAACATTCGAAAACTTTGAACTCATTTTTGATTATTTTGGAGCGCTCCGGTTTTGGTTAGCTGGGTTATGCATCTTATGTGTGCATGCGTGTGTGTGTGAATATGCAAAAAGTCGTGTGAAGGTAGTGGCAAAATGACTCTCAACATCATAATCATCATTAACTGTGATAATGAATATTTGAAACAACTTATCGGTCCATGTTTTAAGGGCGTGGACGTTCGTGGTTAACAATGTGTAGAGCATCGTTTGGTAAAGTTGTGCAAAGTGTGGGAAAGTTATTCAGTCCTAAATCGTCTACATGCAAAGAAGATCTAAACACACACATCTTTACAAGCATACACACATGCTCATTTAGGTACAAATATATATTTAACAAAACAATGGCGAAAAATATAAAAAAAAAATTATTAAAAACACCAGTGGGAGTCAATAATCTAAGTCGTTTTTTTTAATAAATTTTTATTCGCAGTAAGGAATTACGGTTTCTTATACTATAAACAAAAATACAGAAATGTTCAAAATCGGGAACATCCATTTCTTTGAAAATGGTACATACCAAGGGAAAAGGATTCGTGGTCATTGGTATCCAGAGATGTAAAAGAATGCATTCTTTTGCGAATAATTATTCATTTGATTTATCGCAAAATGATTGCAGCCAGTTTTTGAATTCTTTGACTGGGACTTTAAAAATGAAGTCACCATTCAGACTTCATTCTGCGATTTCGAATTCTTTTTGCATTCATTTTTTGGTTATTCATGTATTTATTGCATTCATTGAATAAAAAGTCTCACTGAAGTCAATTGAAGTCATTTGGAGTCAATTTACCTGTGGTATATGAGACATGATCGTAAACTATTTTTGTTGCAGATAGTTAGTTCATTAGTCAAAAAATGAAGTCAGTAAGTGACTTCTCTAAATGAATTCAAAGTCGTAACTTCAAAAAGATTTCAGAATTCATTTTTTCATTCTTTAGTCAAAAAGCGAGTCAATGAGTGCATTCGAAGTTTGAAGTCATTGCATAAGACTCAAACTGTTTGCATTCGCATATGAATGCTTTCTTTTACAACCCTGTTGGTATCATAACCTAATCTGATCTTAACTACCGCCGGCCAACACAAAAACTGTTGTTGCTGTTATACTAAATTAAAAACAAATTTCGAACTAAGTGGTCTGTCTACCTACATATTTATACCAACAAAAATATTTTAGCTCTTTTCAATTGAGAGCAAACAATAAAATTTGCAAAGCCATTCAATAAAAGTTAATAACTATGTAAGCTGACGGTTTGTTGGCTAATTCTTAAAAGCTGTAAACCCTAAACAGGTGTTTCATAAATCCATTAGCGTTAAATTAGTATGAAAATGGCAGAGAACACAAATACATATGTATGTATGTTTGTATTTATGTATGTATGTACATAAAAAAAGGAATAAAGTTGAAATATTCATGAGCACAGAAGGATATGTACATAGATGTCAGAGGACGTCACAATCAAATTAGGCTTTATTTTAGCGCGCTACTCAAATTAATTACACGGCGCCACTTTCAACTTTGAAATGAATTGTACCTTCCGCTAAGCGCGAACTGGCAGGACGTTCGAATATGTATGGGTGGGTGTGTGTGTGTGTGCCCTGACGTCAACATGACATAACAAAATGCAGAGGAATTGCGAACCGGTTAAATGGTGTTGAAAGCGAAGGTAATATTGACGGCTTGAAAGGTCTTATCTGGTGCTTAGCGGACGCAGGCGCGCAACCGCGGATATTAGGACACAACGGGGCTGCGTTCAAAATGCTGCTGCAGCAGAAGTCACACATCAAATATATGGGCCGACATCATAATTTAACGCTGCCAGAATGAATTGATGCGGTGTGCGGTCCATTGGTGCATGGGTTTGTGGCAAGAGCGCGTTGTCTCGTCAAACACACACACACACACACATGTGAATGGTTGTTGTTGTTGCAACATTTCGTGTCATTTAGTTACAAACCGCAACGCAAAGTAGTTTTATTACTTAAGCCAAGAAACACACAACAAAAAAATACAAAAACAATTTCATTTGTTTCGCGATCAAGGTTGTCTGTGTAATCAAAAATATAAATATGCGATTTATCTCAATTATCCTTTTGTGTTGTTGCCATTTTAATTTGAATAAACATTTTACTTGCCATAATTTGCTCAATAACTGATTGTTTGATTCTATAACAAATACATACAAACATACAAATGGATGTATGCAAACAGTTCCTTAGGCCAAATCAACAAGATTTGCCTCGCATTCGATTCCTTATGACTTTGAAAATGATTGGCTCATTTCTAGAAAACAGTTCGAAACATGTATAATAATAATAAAAAGCGGAAATGCTAATAACAGGTTTCGGCAAACATCAGCGTTTGAGCGTAGCCAATACTCGTAGGTACTTCGTCGTCGTCGTCGTCGTTGTCGTTGGTTGAGGTCTACCCATTTTATTTAATAGCCATCCGGTGGCTCACAACCTTGCAACCTCACAACAGCCTTTTGCATATGAACCGCGATTAAGCGTTCAACTCTTTTGCGATTTATTTTGGCGCTATTATTTATGAAGATAATTTGTCGTGTACGCACATTTCCATCGAATTGCGGAGGCACAGACATCGGCACATCTGCTCTTGGCCCATTTAAGCAGTCCAACACATGGAAATTGGCTACTAAAATTACTACGACAACAACAACAAAAACTGCATAGGAAATTGGTTAATGTATGCTCGGGATTTATTGAGAAATATTTTCACTTTATTTAATGTTTTGTTTAATTGAGCCCTGCCATGGCTGCTTTTATGAAAAAGAAATTTCGTTTAGCGTGTAACAAGTTAAATACGAAAGTAGAGATCTGGAGTTTTGATAGTGAAACCTTGTAGAGCGAACCCTTGAAATTTCCAATACAAAATACTGGTGAAAAATATTTGAATTTGATTCTTCTTTTACCTGAATTTCAGAGTTTTTGGTGGTAGACTAATCGAGCAATCGGAAAATTAGCAGTGGAACGTTGCGCTAGTGCCGCAGATGACGACACTTGTGCTGTATACATATGTACATATGTATATGCATTTGTTAAAATCACCAATGCCAGGACTTTTCGGAATTACAGTACGTTACTAAACACAAAATTTATTTATTATTCTTATTTATTCCTCTTCTAAGTATGGCAGTTTGTTGATAGAAATTATTGTAGAACGCAAGGCTCGACCACTGCATCTCTATCCAGCAATTGCACCAACAAATTAAGCGAGGTATGTATCTTATTATATTTATTTGTTAATTATGTGTAAATGTATATTTTTAAACAGATGAATATACCATCATACGGGCATCATGCATGATGCATGCATACTTGATATTAGAAAATTATTGCATTAAGTGCTAATAATTTAAAGTTAAATGCGAGATCTAATAAAATTCGAATAAAAGAACAGTTGTTTATGAATAAAAGTAATCAAATTGCACGAGCAGACACCAACAAATAAGCCAAACATAAATATTCATATGGATTTGGGTCTAAGCGTGCAAGGTGTGTTTAGCACCATCATACCCAGCAAAAAATCGTGTAAGTTATTGTGAAAAATGATACAACTTATAATAAGCTAATTGAAAAACTTGTAGAGCGCATGAAATACCTTTTTGTAAGATTATTAAGTGAGCTCAACTCATGTTAAGTGCTAAGTGTGTCTCTCATAGCGCAACAGTGGGTCTTATAGCACTGTGAAATAAGTTCGGGGTGGTGTTCATAAAAGACCTAGACCGACCCAAATAATTATGAAAAATGCAAAATTGTTTGAATCTTCAAAAAAATCTTCAAAAAACCCACTCTTTACCCATTCGATTTAGAGATTAGTCAAATGAATTTTTTATGACAAATCAGCACACCGGCAACACTACGAGAATTTCCACAACGTTTTTTTACCTCTCGGATGTGAGCTGAATGGTCAAAGCTTTTACTAGAAATTCTCAAAACTCACTGGCAATTGAAATCTAGAAGAACTAGTTATAGTATATGTTGAAAACTGACCTCTTTAGACTGTGCACGTATCACCGAGCAATCAAACTCAAAGAGTCATTTTTTTTTTGTGGGCATACACACACACATACAGACTTACACATGTAAATAAGTACATATATCAAGAACTCACAATGTTGAGTTCATTTTGCCAATCATTATTTTTATGAGCATCTTGTTTTGATATGTTTGTATGTATGTGTGTGTATGCATATCAGGGCCTTGGGCAAGCCGCCTCTTTGTGCTACTCTCGGGCGTCTTGCCGACCATTTGGTGCATGCAAACATATTTAATCTTTTGCATTTGAATGGTAGATTCACCAGACCGGACATCACACTACATAGTCTGGGTTCGTAATTAACGTATCTGACTATTTTAATGTGTATCACCAACGGCTCATTGTCTATGCCGTCTATGAGAGTTAGACTTCGTTGTATGCTCTACTCCTCATGTGCCGCCCCGCACACTATGAATGGCATAATATTAACAATTTTTAAACACGCAAACTTTACAAATGTTTCGTATTCGTTTTTTGATTTTTATTTATTTTCTGAAGTTTCGTATTTATGATTATAAGAGGCAACTGAGTGCATATGTTTATATAGACAAATATCTAAAAATGTCTGACCCTGCAGGATAAAAATACGAAATTGATAAATGTAGATTTGCTGGCTCTTTTAGGGTTTTGTTTAAGATATTTTCATCAAGCAAATGTTGTTGGTGTTATTTCAAGTGATTACCCAACTAGTGAAGTCATAAAATCAAATCGAAAAAAGGAAAGTCAGAATCGTTTAATTGTGTTTTTTGAAAGAGCTCTTTTGAAGTTTTGGCTTTTGCAAGATAACTTCAAAATTGAGTTTTTTTAAATAGATCTTAGCTTTTTAATGAAAATACAAGCATAAAGAATGCGAAGAAAGCTCCCAATATTAAGTATAACAAAATAATCTGAAAAATGTTCCTGCAGGGTTTCCATATGCATATTCTCTCAGAAATGAGAGTCGGCGAAAAAGTTTGTTGCTTAAGTCTATTAGTTTTGGCAAGGCTGAGCTTATTCGCAACATCATTTACATATTGCATTAATTATGAAAATATTAAAGATAATTGTATTTTAATAAGCTAATTCTGGGCTACATTGTTTAATTTATAGCATACATACATAATTTTGGTTTAATTATTTTGATGTTTATTTGAGTTTTTATAATTTTTAACTCGCGAATGAGGTTTAGTTGAGTAATTGATTTTTCCGTGAATATTAAATGTATAAATCAAGTAGATAGTGGCTATGAAGATGTGTACAGTTATGTGCACAAAAATAGCAGCAGCTTGTGTGTGTTATAGTTTAATTAAATAATTACAAAAACAAAAAACAATAAACATTTCATACCTGGCTTTTTCCTGCTTTTTCCTGCTTTCTTCCTAATTTAATAATTGAAACTTATTTAGACTTTTTTCGATTTTGTAGTTGTAGCATATTCGTTTAGGGCATTAAAAACACACATAAAAATACTTGAAAGAGTTAGCAGACTTTTTATACATTTGTAAATATATACAGGGTATGCAGCCACGTCTTTCAAAATCAACGAAATCTTCGAGCTTGCAGCAAAATATTTTATTTTGAATATTTTTTCTGCCTAAAAAAGTTGCCGTCAAAAGATCGATGTGTGAAAGGTCTAAACACTTAAAGTTTTAGTGGACTTGCCCTTCTATGTATGTGTATTTAGTAAATATGTACGTGTAGGTAACAAATTGTGAACTAACCATTAAGATTTTGCATGCCTTTTGAGCCTCGATTGTTTTGACTGGAAATCGCTGACGGCTGAATCGTTGTTGCCGCCTCCAATGCTACCAATTCTGGCTTTTTGGCTACCGCAGCCGCTGCTCTAGCTTTGATTTGACGTTTACCTGCAACAGTTGCTTTTGTTGTGTACGTATTTGTTGTAGCTGTAGGCGATTTCGGCACAGCATGTGTTATTCCGCTCTTCCTCGTTGCCAAGAAAGCTGCGTGGCTGGCGCTGATCATACTCATTGATGAATTACGCATCTCACCTTCAAATATCAACGCTGAAAGCACTGAATCTTTATTGTTACTCATTGTTGTTGATGTTGTTGTTGTGGTTGTTGTTGCTGCTGCTGGCATTGAAGAATTAGGTGGTGCAGTCGTAGGCGCTTGAATCAGCTGATTTTGCAAATTAGCAGCCATGACGTCAGCTGTACGCAGTGTTGCTTCTGCTTGTTGCATTGGTTGTTGTTGTTGCACTTTATTGTTGCATTTGCCAAGCTGTAGCGCTTTCTCACCCTCACCGTAAAATTCTCTAAACATTTTCTCATATTGCTCACGTTCAGACTGCATTGCCGCACTAAAATATTGCAAACTATTCGCATCGAGCATTCCGTTTGAGGCAAACCCTGAGGAGAATGAGGAGGAGGGCGTTGTGGTCCAAGGAACTTTTAAGCCGAATAAATTATTTAAATGTTGCAGCGGTGTTGTTGTAGCAGCAAAACCACCCACACCTGTCAACAATTGCTGTTGAGCTTCTAATTGTTTGTTTTGTAAATGATTTTGATAAAATGAATCACAATTTGGCTGATATGCCAGCGACTCGAAGGTTGTTGTGGTTGCCGCAGGGTGGGTCTCATCCATGAGCGTGAGTTTCTTGGCATCTTTTGTAGTCTTTTCGGGTGACAATTCATTGCGAAATTTGCCTTCGTGCGTCTCGTCAGCATTTAGTCTGTTCATCACGTGAAAATTGTTGTAGTCCAGTAACATGCCGTACGCGACCTGAGCAGCACCAATACTCGTCGGATGATTTGCTAACAACAATGGCATGCCGACATTCGATTAGGACTAGTACTTGCCTAAAGGAACTCCAGTCATTCTGCTAACAATTATACCTGAGATCGCATTTCGTTACAGATTTATCTGGAAAAAAGAACACGAAGAAAAAAGTATTTGAATTAGAATGTGTAGTCGAGAGAATGGGTTATTTCTTAGCGTCAATCTCCTCTGACTCTGTAAAGGTTTTGTCCTGATGTGTAACTAAGCTTATAGCTGCCTCATTAGTAGTGTCAGAATCTGCAGTTGAACGGTTTAGGGGAAGATCACCCTATAGCAGTACAGCGGTTTGAGAACTCCCTATACCTGCGAGCTTTTTAAGAGGGCCCTCTACCAGAATCAGTTTTATGAACTCCCTTGTTTTACCTCTACTTTTGATTTTTTTTATTTTTAACCACCAAATTGTAGCAGAGTATTTTTTATGGGCAATATAGAATTAGCTAATTGTAGCAGAATCACTCAGGGATTGTTTTCGGGACTATTTTCGCACCATCTTGGGATTGTATTTTTGGCTTTTTCAGGACCGTATAGGGATAATATTGGTATGGTCCCGAAAAAGTTCCAAAAAGATCCCGAGAACATTCAATTATCTTCAGTTTGTCCCGAAAGGGGTTTTTTTTTTTTTGGAAACCATAAATCGTATTTATTGGGCCAAATTCTTTTGGACATCGTGACTTTTGTAAACTATCAAATCGCATTAATGGGATGACTGTCGCATACAAAGAACGACAAAATTCGTTGACTCACTGTGCCACAAAAAGAATCGGTAGCTCATTTTCAAACAGAAATCAAAGAGTTGTGTAGTTCGTTGGCCAGATAACCGAACAGACAAAAAATTATTATTTCCCCATTTCACACCAAACGATTTGTCATTTTAATTAGTTCAGGATTTAAGAAGTTATCGAACGTGTCTCAAACTTAGAAAACACAACGGAATATAATTTCGAAGGCAAAAAACAGAATTTTGAATAAAACAAATAACAACAACAAAAAGGTATTGTGGCAAGAAATTATCGTTGGAGCTGAAAAAATCAGTTCATCGCAACAAAACAACATTCAGAACATTCTTAATAAATGGGAAATACTCCAAAGTCATCGTAATTATGTTTGTCTGTCTGTCTGTCTGTTTGGTTGTTTGTTTGTTTATGTTCAGCATTTATCGCATTTCACTGATGAACCAATGAAGAATGTAGCACAGTAGTCAAGTCAAATTAACGTTTCTCACTTTTCAATTAAACCACTCATAATCAGTTAGTGCATGCGTTCATACAACGTTCATCTATTGTTCATATGTAAGTATGTATGTACATTAGGGTGCCGAAAAAATTACAAGTCGGAACTTCAACTCATTAACCAGTAGCATTGATTAAAACTCGGGAGGAAATATTAAAGGACACTACGTTCAAAAGAAATGGTCTTGAAATTGAGCCACTACTTTCCGATTAGTATTACGTCGAAGGCTACATATATATGTAGATAAGAGTCCCATTGTAGATTTATCAAGGCAAAAAGAAAGAACTATTTTTGAATGGATCCAAACGTATCTACAACAACTTGATCAAACGGATTCCAGATAATCGAACTACATACATTCTAATATCGGTCCAACTAAGGTGAGTAGCCTGTGGGTCGCTCAATGAACACGATTGCGCCAGGTCAGAGAAGTATTAACTGTAAATATTTAAATAATCACTTAAACAACACAATTTGTTTGTGGTTAATGACAGTCCGCTGATATGTAAATATGTATGTATGTATGTATCTTGTAAAATTCCTTAAGCTGAAAATAAATACGGTCCGCTAAAAGTGGGGTGTGCGACAGTGACGAATAGGACGCAGACAATAATTTCCATTTAGATAGAACTTGAGCTTTGTTGTTTTAACAATAACAATATGGTAAGTAAACAAATAATCTGATAACACCGTCGTGAAGTAATAAATACAACAAAAATAATAATTTGCTGCATTTATATTTGATCACAAAAACAACAGAAACAACAAGCTCTTTCATTCACTGTAAACAATTATGTTACGAACGGAACACTTCAGAGACTAATGGAAATGCAGCATGAGACTAGATTCCAAAGATGGTTCTAAAGAAACTCAAGAAAATCTACTACGAGTAGACTCGAAACAAAAAGTTTTTCAAACCACTCAAATATTTTCAGAATCAGCATCGAATAATAATAATAACTTTTCCCTTTTTCCCCGTTTTTAAATATTTTCACAAGACCAAATGAACACTGAAGCTAGTTCTAGAATTCGGAAGCAATTCTAATGTTTTCTAATGACAGTTGATTTTATTAAATTTCTATACCCATTCTCAAGTCTAGCGTTCCCATATGTATAGGACTACTCCTCTCAAGAACCAGTCTCACAATGTCTTCCATGGTTCCTACACATTCATTACTTCTGAGCAAACGTATTTACCTGTTATTAGTAAGGCCTACTTATGTATATTTGAAAGAGAAAATTTATTTCGAGCGATAAGAAGGACAAAGATATGAATTCATTGGAAGTGATATAAATATCGAACGGAACTGATTAAATTTAAATTTTTTTTATTCTGCATACTTATCAATTTAGTGCAAACAAAGGATTTATTGTTGAATATTCAAAAGTGAAATACAGACAGGTGCATACACTAAACACCTGCCCGCAACCTAGAGCTTTACGAAGAGTGGAAAACAAAATGACAAGCTATGTATGAATAAAACAAAAACAAAAATGGATTTGATAGAAATTTGCAACAAAATAATGGTGATTCAACATTTTTTCAGAGAACACTCCAACATTCGATCAATGACATTTTTTATAAACTAAAATTTGAATAGATTATTTGTCGCTTATGGACTTTTTTATTTTTTTTTAGGCAAATGTATGACTTCAACGGACCGTAGGCTCCGGCAGAGTTGCCAAGAGGAAGAGTTATTTCTGCCTAGGATTTTTAATATGTTTCATCAAACATTTAGCAGCACTATGGACACAACTAAATGTTTCAGCCCGCGCACACCAATCAAATTCGTTGATATATGGATTATTCCAATAAATGAAAAAAATATATAATTCAATGTAAATATAATCGAAATCGATAACAAAATCCCCAATAAATACAAAAATTGTAACTGGCCATATCTGTATATTTATGTATGTGTATGTACATATGTATGTACGTATGTATGTTTGTAGATATGTTTGCATGCCGAAGTATGGTGACGAATGCTATGTAAATTTAGTCAAAGAATTTTAAAATCTTATCTCCTTATCGCACAGTATTTGTTTACTTGAAATAACCTGTTGTTATTATGAAAGAAATGTCTGAAGTACTTGCACTTGCATTCAGACAGACAGACAGACATACAGCCTACAGCCTACATACATATGCATATATGAGTATTTCTTTGTATTGACTCAATGATGGTAATAAATTATCGAACAGAAATAAAATAATATTATTGTTAATAATAACAACATAACAACAACATGGTGGCTTGATGAGTTCTTTAACTAGTTAAAGACGGGTCTAAACAATTTTATTTGAATTCCTTCATCAATCCCTTTTATCGTAGCTCTCGCGCCTGCAAATTAATAAAATAGCTACTTGTTTCTGTGAACCTAGGAAGCATTTTTGGCAAAAAATAGCAAATCTATTAGAACAACTTGATTCGGTACTGTGACTTCTTAGCTTGGAAATGAGGATGTACTGGTAGGGGTATGGGAAATAGGGGCAGCGAAAATTTGCGTGGTCTGGGTGTCGCTCTGATTGTTAATGTATAATCGTATGTATGTTCAAACGTCCCCAACGCAGCAAAATTTTCGAGACGTCAATGACACCGACTCGGTTGGATAAGTGAGCACCGCTTCATGTCGCGCAAAGTCCACATACTCGTATCTGGAACAATTTGTATGTATGTAAGTACGCACATTGAATAAGAATTCATATCGATGCATTTTATTATTTACAACAAAAAACCAAAAATAAACAACATAAAATAACATAACTAAATAAAAAGGCAAACACTTGAAAGTAAATAGAAAAACAAAATAAACAATTAAACTGATAATGATGCAAGAAGAACTGTTCGCAATGCACCGGTGAAACGGTCTTTGGTTGTCGTAATTGGACACGTAAAGCGTGCATCGGGCGATATTACAGGTACCTATGTATATACATACAAACAACATTTACATATACATATGTACATATGTATGTACGAACATTTACTCAAACATAAATACAAACTTATCGACATAGAATGCATCGGTGCATCGGTGCATACCAACAAAAAGATACTGATGTAGGCGGCTAAGCTTTGCATATTCTTACATACACACACACATACATAGATACGCACTTACACACATATTAATGCATCAAAATGGCTAGTTGCATTGACACACAAGTGTTTTGTTAATAAAAAATTATTATCATTTATTGAACCGAAGAAAAATAAACGTTTCTTATTGAAATTGATATTGAGTAGTGCATTTGTTTATCTGAGAAATACATTTGTATATATCTTCGATCGCGTCGAATGTACATAAATACCACAGGTTGATATTCTTATCTTTTATTTAAACTATTTAATTTTTATTGAACTCATTTCTTATTAGCTAAAAACAAATTTACATAAACATTTGTATGGTGAGGTGACATATTTATCGTTAATCAGAATGCGTTCATAAATCTCTGGTAAGCAGGGATGTCAATCCCGAAAATATTCTGAATCAAGTTGTTTATGAAATTGTTCTGTGACGTTTCGAATCCCACTAATGGGAAGAAACCTTTGAAGAGATGTATCGTGGTAGCATCAAAACAGCTGTCGGTTGGTCCACTCCATGTACGAGGTTGTTATTTTTGTCTAAAAATTTATTATTATAATTTTTTATTAAAAAAAATTTTTTCCTACTCCTTTTACACCAAAAAAAAGATATTTTTAGCGTTTTTTAATGCGGTTTAGCTCCAGTAAATCTTAATATTTTTTCGAAATATTTTGACCAAGGTCTTTGAATACATTAAAGTGTATAATTCCGATGGAAACAGGGTGTCCATTTTTTTAAGATGCAAAACAAATACGTCCGAAATATTAAAAGCCTTCACTGAAATCTGTTAAACCATCACGAAAAAACATGTTCCTACACATTTTAGCGAAGTTGGTGATTATTCGGGCGGTGCTCAACACGATATTTATCATCCACGACTTCGGACCGACGGTAACTGTGAAAACTCAAAAAGCCGATTGAGAAGACCTGCTCGACATCTAATGCAAATGCCTCCCAATGAGCGAACATAATGCTCGGCAAACAATCGGAATCTACCCAAGCAGAAGTCGATCAGTTTTATGTACCTAATATGGCTGGCTCATCCTTTTTATAGTTTCGACCTCTAAAGATTTTTTCAATTCAAAAACTTAAGCAGGTTGCAGTCCACAAATTTTGCATACACAACTTCTTCCTGCTATTGGTCCATAGAGATACTATGTTTAACCAAAGAAAATAAACTGTTTTAAAGAGAAAGTCCCATACCAAAAGAAAAAAATTTTATTTCAAACAAATCAGTTTTAAAGTTTAACCTTACATTCAAAATCGCATAACCTTAAAATCAACACGCAACCCACCTTTACGCAATCTCCAGTCGATGTCTCCTTATTTTATTTACAATCAAATTGCTCCTTCTAAATTGCACGTTTTTATTAAAATTCCCATTAAGTTTCACAAAATTATTCATTAATGTATTTCACAAAAAGAGATGCTCTCACGATCTGCTTTCGACTTTAAACAAAAACAAAAACACTTGTTTGCCGTTATTGCACCGAAATGCCGTCGTTAAACGTCCATTACGCGCGCGCACGTGTTGTTGCAGTTGGTATGACGTTTGTTGTTGTTTTCTGTTGCACCAAAACCATTTTTACCATTTCGAGTCGCAAACCATTTGAATAATTAAAATAAGTATTTAAAGTATCAAAGTAAAATAATTAAATTCGTGTGTGAAATCAATTTTTATTATTTCGTTTCTCATTTGCACATTTTCAGCTGTTTTTCTTGTTTTTGTTTTTGTAGATGATTTGCACAAACGCGTTCGCCTCGTGCATTGAACAAACAAACACACCGGCAGACCAACGAACAATGAATTGAGCACGCCAGAGCCATCTTCGCCAAATCGCTGCCGAATCAAAGCTTGGCCGACCACCATCGCCTCACTGCTGGAAAATGCCCACAAGCGAGACTAATCCAAGCGCAGCCAGATACATCCATACGTTTTAGCCGCTCAACGAACTTCTCTACTTTTCGCTGAAAAAAAAAATATTTTTATTAACTCAAAACAATCGCAACTAAGCCAAAAGCGGGCAGCGGACAGCGCAGAAAAGCAAATAATGCAGAAAAGAATTGTCTCCGAATGAAGATAACTAAATTATATGGGAGTAGGAAAATCACAAACTGCCAACAATGGATCCAACACACACAGACGTGTTCTGGTGGGTGCGTTCGTGTATGGAAATGGTGAGCAGCGAACAACACATTCCACAATTTTGATATTTTTTCGCAAATTTTTACACATTCCGACTATCTCAGCTAGAATAAAATGAGAACATGCCTGTGTGTGTGCACTTGAGTGAAAGAGCTGTGTGAACTTAACGGCCACTCAAAACTCTTAACTCTTTGGCGATCGCTTGGCTCTTTTGTTTAATGGCGATCAGAAAGAGCAAATCATGCAACTTGCGAAAATATGCCTGCATGTGCGATTCAGTATACATATGTATACATACATTTGTGCATTAGGGTGTATCGAAAAAATTGTACAGACATGTTTTAAAATTTGGAAAAGAAAATAAAATCGTAACTGAAATGAGCCTAGATAAAGAAAATTGAATTGTTGGTATTCAAAATCAACAAAATCGAAAAGCACAGTCGAAGTCAAAATTGGACACAGAAAGACAAAAAACCAGCAGGAGCCGTCAAATGGTGTTGCTTGTGCAAGATGAACAGACAAAAATCAGCATTCTGGTAGCCTAATGGTTAACAGCAATATTTTTCTAGGTCTTTGAAAAATTAATTAAAAAGTAATAATTATTCTTGGCATTAAACTCATTTATAGTCAAATTTTTATAACAAATTTTAGTGGGTTCTTACTTAAAAAAGATATAACTAGAGCAGGTTCCTATTTATAATGCTGGTTAAATTCCCTTGTTAATTCATTATTTCCTTGAATATGATCGGGTTACTCATACGACTCGGTGCACAAAGGCTTGTCGAGCGTCTCCATTAGTTAAGAGGTGGTGATGGGTGGCTTGTGTATGGCCAAAATGTTGTCTGTGCGATATAAATATGTACATATGTATTTCGGTTTATTTCAAAGAAAGTGAAACCGATTAAAATAACGATCAGGTTTTTGCTTTGAAACATGTTGTGAATGCGGGTTCGTTCTTCAACATTTATTTCGAATTCGGTTTCAGTCCTTGATTTTAGCAAGCTTATTATTATGGGTTTCAAGAAAATTTCCAGCGTCAATATTGCATCTACTAAATAAAGATTTGTAAACTTATAGATATTGAAAATATAAATTTTTGGATGTATAAAGAACCTGAATAAATCCTTTTATCATTCATAAATTTTCTGTCGGTCTTCACTCCTTTGCAAATTACACTCCATCTACGCCTCTGCTCTTAGTCCATCGGCATTTTTATTTTTAATCATTTGTTGAAACTCAGCGATGGGTGGAGACTTTAGGCGCTCTCTGCTACCGAGTTCAGATTTCATAAAAAAAAAAGTTCACTAAAGGCGAACCGCTTGCTTCTTATCGTCATCCAATTAGAGTGCCGGTGGCCCAACTGGTTTATTTACGCTCTCTTATATCTGCTCACAATTTGCTAGCGTGCCTGCTCTCAGCTCTTCTCTTAAATTACAACAAACAATAGTAAACAAACGAATTCAAGAATATCTCCAACAATTTGAAGCATCACTCGCACACTTTGCGAAGCAGCAGCTTCCAGAAATCTCATACCAGCCATAAAGCAAATATCGATAACATTAACAGTGACGATCGATAACTGAGCTTTGGTTTTATACAGTAGAATCGCGCAAAAGTTAACTCGCGAGAAAGTTAAACCTTCGGCTATGTTGACCGATTTTGAGCGTCCACGTACCGCTCTAAAAAGTTAACTTTTCGTTAACTTTTTCGAGCTTATCTATTTTTTCAAACCCAACCGTTTGTTTGGCAAGAAAAACAAGCTCGGGTATTCCCCTTATTGCTATGTATTCCCCGAATTTGTATGTAAAAAATTATTGTCGGTGTTGGTTGGTACATACATACATACGTAGTTTGTCATGAACGTTTGAGCTTGTGAGTTGTTTATAGTTAGTGTGTTAAAAAATGTCAACTAAGCAGAAAAAATCATTGCAAATCAGATCAAAAAGCTGAGATTTTAAGAAAAATCGATGAAGGTATTCGTGGAAATCGATTGGCAAATCGATGCAAATCAGATATCAGATCTTATCAATATGCGCACGAAAATTGTCAGGAGCTATTACACAAAAGAAAAGAAACAAACAAGTCTCGACCGCTTCTTTAAACCAGCCCTTACAAATTAATATGTACATATATGTATGTAAAATGTGAAAAAGTACAAACTAAATCTAAGTTTCTGTTTTGTTACGAGTAAAAGTGAGTCATGCAAATAAATTGAACGTATTATATTCCCAAAATTATGTTTATTTCCGTGTTTTTTTTTTTCAAATTCGAGAACCCTTTGGAAAAGTTAATATTTCGGAAAAGTAAAACACCCTTGGAACGGTTTGGTTAACTTTTTCGCGATTCTACTGTATTATCATTGACTGTTTAGGCTTGTCTCCCCTTAAAATTTATTCCATCAATAAATATGAGAGACAAATATGTACATATGTATGTATTTCTGAAAATCTGTGAAAATTATGTTACAGAACATCTCCCCATTACTTGCTGTATATTCCAATATATCTCCTGAAATTTTTCTAAACAAAGGAAATTAACGACATGTCAGATATCGATATTATTTCATGTACTAAATAGGCAAATGTAGAGTATGGCGAATACATATATGTATGTATGTACATATGTAGATACTTTTGCAGCTCTCGTAGCTCCGTGTAGAACATATTTCATTTATTAGAAAATTAACCTAAAAATATTATAGGCGGTTTTTTATTCATCAATTCGATTATAGATGGATGAATTGATAGTAACAGACAGTGAGAATTTTAAAGTTTTGAAAAAAATTTTATTTTGTTATTTCATTCGTCAGTCGGTAAGTGATTATGAAAAAACGACAAATATTTTTATTGAGGTTTGGGGCTTTCATTTGGTACCCATATTGACACAATTTAATAAAATTAATAAAAACCATATATATGGAAGGGTTTGTAGGGGCGTATGAGTAACCAAAAAATAATTTGAAAATTTTATATTTTTTAAAAACGTGAAATTTTGTGGAAATGGATATAAAAAACTGAGTCCGACCTTTGCTTCAGAGACTCATTTCACTTAATATAATTTCTTTTTCTTTTTTTCAAATTAATAGCCTTTTCCTTATAAGGATCTAAACTTTAACAGAATCCGATGCGAATAAGTTCCATATCTCAAATGGTTTCACAGATATGATGGTAAAAATCGTACTCAGGCTATTTAAAGCTCTGAGACGAGAGCCGGGTTTTCTAGGGCTTGAAGACTGATTTTGAATACCGTATTTCGTTGACTCTTTTTATAAAGTCGTGGATTTTAAGACAAGCTTTTTGAAAATGGCCCATAGTGCGGAGTTTCAATACACAATACTCGTATTTAAATAAAAATATGTACCCGTCTCAATTACATATAATGTATGTACGTATGTTTATAAATTAGGCCACGATAATTCCTCAAAAGATCTTAGTAAACAAAGTAAAAGCAACAAGTTAAACAACGAAATTCTTAACTTGACGAACATATCGACATTTGCAAGCGAGTACATATCGATTTACAACTGATTGTCCATACAAAAACAACAATGGGCCAACTCCAATCAGCCAGTACATCCTAACTTTTCGCTATGTAAAAATGAAAGACGCCGTCCCGTTGATTTGCTTATTTTTTGTTTTTGTTTTTTCTTTCCTCATTCCCATTTAAAGGTTGTGGCATACGAGAGCTTTCAAACTGTTCAAATTTCAGCAGACATCGGGTTCTCTACAATTCCATATGGGCACACACACACACTCGCACAAAACTAAATGCATATAATTGCCCATACTGGCTAACACAATTCGGCAGCCTCAATGTGACTTTATTTGAATGCATCGATTATTTAAATTCTTTATGGGATGGAGGAATGTAAGGAAATTCCATTCATATTCAAAGTCTTCAATGTGTCCTTAGCTTCGGTTGAATTGTTGGGGAGATCGCAGGCGCCGCTAAATACCCAAAACGTTAAAATGCCAGGTGAACCAATGATTTTTGCATCGCAGATTGACTTATTCATACAAACATATGCACATACATACATACATGCACAGACACAATTTATTGAGATTCTGAATGCCCCGGACGCTCTAGATTGTGTCTACTTGGTTGATATGACGTGGAGTTTAGTGCATCGATATTAAGGAGGAAAAATATCTTATTTAAAGCAGATTACTGATCTTTACAAGATAATACAAATAAAGAATTGTGATCTATAACCTAATTATTATATAAAAAGAGGGACTGAAAGTGAGCGAATGAGCAAAGCTTGATGTGGTGACCAAGAGCAGTATTTTCCCATGAAAACGTATTGTGCGAAGGACAAAGTCTGACGTGAGCCCTCTGATTGGTCGCTGTCGGTGTATCTTCAGATCTGGTAGATAAGTCTACCTTCAACCTCTTTGTTAATGTCAGAGCAGCATTCCATGGAACGAAAATGAGCTGCGCCAACTTAGTCAGAATCGGGAAGGACCTCACCTACTCGTTAGAGAATAAGCAGAGTTTTAGAATGCGAGAAAAAGAGTTATCAGCTAACTCATTAAACTAAAATGGTAAACTCTTCACATGGTTTCTATTGCCTAAGTAATGATCCCTCCTATCAATTTTTGTTGAATGTTCGAAGAAGAGATGTATGACTACTTAGTCTCCATTAAATCTTTTTTGGTTTTGAAAGACAATTCGCAAGCTAGTCAAGACTTTGATCTAACGAAATCCGGTGGAGCACCAAGAGTGATGGTACCTAAACTCGTCACTACTTCACTTCCCTTTTCTGTTTTAGATTTTTATTTATTTCTTTTGTTGTTGCATCTAATATGCAAGAAGAAGAATTATGAATAGAAACTTCACAGAATGAGGCTGTTTGACGCCGCATAAATGGATACGCACAATTTTTTCTCTTCTTTTTTTTTTTGAAAATAATTCAACGCGAACAAGTTTCAAACGCCATATTTAGAGTTAACATGCATTTGTTTGTATGTTTGTATGTACATATGTACATATTATGCGTGTATATGTGTTTGTGTACTATGTTGCATGTTGATGAGCTTTCAGTTATGGTGATACAAGTAGAAATAATTACAATTATGTATTGAGATGACACCGATAATGATGGTTAAAACTATTAGGCCTATATAAATAAGTGCATATGTACATATGTATGTATGTATGTATGTATGTGTGTATGTTTACATATTCTTGTATGTGCTTATATGCATATAGTATACATATGTATGTATATGTATAATTTCAGCTAGCACAGATTATATTTGTATGTATGTGAACATGTTTTTGTTATTCATTTTTTGCTTTAAGTAAAACCACTGTAAAATATTCCCATTTGTGTTTATCTGTTGGCCATGCCTTATAAAAGTAACTACGCCAATAGTTGACAACTATTCGAATATTTATAAAAATACAACGTCACTTACATATTATCGTATAATTATAAATACAAACCAGTGGAATTTTCTCATCTAGCCGATGTAGATCGTGGGAAACTGTTTCCACTTTAAAGCACTTGCTTGTTGTCCTTTCTATTAAATGCTAATACTCATACACACAACTGTAAATATGTATGTATGTATATGAATAACAAATGTTGCAGCTATTTCCAAAATGGGCACAAAATCGTTTAATTCGTGTTTTAATTTAAAAAACAAACTGCATTTCCTACCACCAAAGTAATTGCTGATTTTAGAAAATCTTATTGAAATAACATTTAAACTTACAAAACATTGATTTTTCCTTACAAAACTTTTAAAAGTAAATGTTTTATAATTGACGAGACACGTTGATTACAATGTGAAGAGTAACATAACAATTTTTTCGGAGAAGTGGGACTTGTATAAAATTTTTTAGCTTTGTAATAACGCCTATTATGATATCCGACAGGGGTCTGGCTGGGTGAGTACTTTGAAGATATTGGAATGAAACTAAAAACCTGGCTGTGTGATTTACATAAATTTTTCCGTTTCATATTCTTAAAACGCGCAGCACATCTAGTTAGATCAAAAAAAAAAACGTATCCATTCTCATATTCTCATCGGTTAGTTTTGGAAGCAATTCCTATTGTTTGACGTTTGTGGATTACAAAACACAGAGCTTCCGTTTTTTCTGCAAAACAAAAAATTATTAATAAAACACTGAATAAGATTTATTAAAAAGACAATTGAGTAACCCCCACTCCTTTATTTAGTTATTCAATGTCCATCAGTCAGAGATCTTATTTTCAAATGTCCACTTTAGTTTCAAAATACTACCAATTATTATTTGAGATGATGTTGAGTACCAACTAACCAATACTTAGTCCTTATTTTCTCACAGGTTGGATCTGAAAACATATAAACTTTTTACAAAATTCAGATGTGTCAGCCTTGTTTCAAATTTATACTCACATTCCATCTGTATTCCCATTCAATAGGTAACACCTGAAATCTGATCACGAACGAACATTAAAAGCAGAGATTTCACCCATTTTACAGACATTTTAACATCGGCTCTAATGCTCCGACTCCATGCAATCTGCGAAACACAAGAAGTAGAGCAAATCTGCAACAATTTTGAATAAAGAAAAACTAAACACCCAAGGTTGTTTTATAATAATTTTGAAGCCTGAATTTTTGTGACGCTGCAATCAATATACCACTGTTTGGTTCGCAACTCCCTGCAACACTAATTTAAGTAACTCAAATGTATGGAAGTTGTGAGTGCCACCCTCAATGCATTCGTGAAATGAACAACCCTTTACAGCCGCCCAACTTCAAACATGCAACCCTTTCTTTAATGTCAGCTGGTTTAGTACATTTTGATGATTTCATTTGTTTGGATTATTTCTTTTCATATTTCCAGTGTTCCAATACTTCCAAGAAGTTGTTGCTCTCCATTTCGGTAACAACACGAATTACCGCCAGATGGCACTGCTACAGTTAGCTGCCTTCATAAAAGTCCAATTCCTCATTAATTTTCTGCTTTAATCGCAAAATCATTATCATTCATAGTGCAGGTTTGCTAATTTAGTTTGGTTTTTCCATCGCATTATTTGCATTTACTTATTCAATGCAATGCTAAATGATTCTTGTGACCAGCCATATATGGTTTCTTGTGAAATGTCACAACAGGATGTCTCGTTAACAACACTTGACAATTATCTAACAGCAGCAAAAGCAAAAGCGAATGCAATGCGAGTAGAAGGTATTCATTAGGGTGGCACGTCAAATTGATAAAATGTCACCACTTTTTATGTACTGAGTATAGTGGGGAACACAAAAAGGAGGCGTGGCACTGCCCACTTTTTATTAAGTAAATGTTGCAAATGCTAATAATTATAAATCAAAACCAGCTTAAGATAACATAAAGCTTTCGACACACGGACTATCCTTATGGCAAAATAAGATTTCGAAGAAGAATGGAGTAAATCGGATAAAGATCACGCGCACTTTGGTATAAGAGATTACTTAAATTATCGTAGGCGATTTTATTAGCCAAGAAATATGCAAAAATAATGGAACAATACTTTTATTGTAATTCCAAATTGCCTGTTTACTAAGAAAAACGAAAATATAAAAAATTCCGAAAAATGGATTAGTCCCGCCCCTTTTATTTTTGATCATTGCACAGCGCTTTTAATGCCATTTGGATGCAGTTGAACCCGTCCCAAGGTAAGCGTCACCAGATAAAAGTTTCCATCAATCAAAGCTCAGGTACATAGTATGTACATATGTATGTATGCGTATGTATGTATGTATGTATGAGTGTGCATGTAAAATGCAATGTAAATTTCAATGTACATATGTATGTATGTATGTATGTATGTGTGTGCATAAGTATTCTAAAACATTAAAACATTTTTTCCACAGAATTAAAAAGAAAAAAAGTTAAAGAAAAGAGTAAGGAGCTCGGATTGTAAAACAGGATGACGCCAAATGCCGAAGCATGTTTGCACTCCTCTGCTTAAACTATGTGCATACTAGTGCACACACACATACATACATACACACATCCATAGCGACATACATACATACATTATTGCATATCTCTGCATTCATATAAAACATTTGGTTTTTATACATTTTCACGGCGCTGCAGCGATCACTTTGTCAATGTGACGATCGTGTAAATGACGGTAATTTATGAGACGCCTTATTAACATCACAAGCAGCTACCAACTAGCTAACTAGCCATAGCTCTCAGCTCCTGATGAGATGGTCCGCTTCGTGGAAATCAATCCAACGCATGCTTCTTGGTTGCTGTGAACGAATAAAACTGCTTGTTAATAGTTTTCTTTTACATATAAAAATAAGTTGATATCTACGTTTGTATGCTTATATGTTTGGATGTTGATATGACTAAATGCATTCAAGTACTTATGCAATGATCGAACATACGAAGACGATTCTCATGTTTAATTTGTAAATTATTGCAAATTTTTTACAGTTCAACTACGCGACCAGGCCAGCTGGATGCGGCATTCTCACGCGCAGACGCATAGTTTCTGAGCATTTAGTTAAGATCTTGAAAGAATTTTAGTCGCTTCCTGCATTTGTGCTTGTAATAAACTAATCGATCGTCATCATTAGGTATGCATGTTGTTGTTGTTGTAAGTAGTGTATGTGTTTGTTTAAGTAAATTATGTACATGCTTAAGGACTAAAGACTTTGATTAAGTATAGATACTTATTAGGGTGGTGCAATATGTTTCGTTTCGAGTCTTTCACAGAAATCGAAAACTTTAGTACATTTGAAGACCACCTTTCCCTTGTAATGCCGATGCTAAACGTCATGAAGAAGTCCCAAAATAGTCAAAAAACATCCCTATATAATACTGAAATAGCCCCAAGATGTCTTGAAAATAGTCCCGAAGTGATCCTGAAACGATACGACAACGATACCGAAAAGTCCCGAAACAATTCCCAAAGCCCCGAAAAATTTGAAAAAAATTATGCAGATGAAATACCCAAAAGCTACAGAAATTTCCGCCCAGCATTTTCCCAAATTATATATACCGAGTTAGAATGAATTATTGAATTACGTAGTAAACCAAATTGCCCCTATATTTCATTATAAGCGCAAATTAAAATACTAAATTAATATATTCACAGTCGGTGTAACTTTGACATGAGGGCATGCAAATGTTGAACAAACGATCATTCAATGCAAATGAATTAAAATATTCAAGATCACCCCATAAACGCTCAATGCACAGCACAGGAGATGTTGACACACACACACACATACGAAAGCTGCATCGAATGCAACTTGTTGACTTTTGTGTGACGTGCGACAAAGCGAACAATCAAATTAAATTTGCATAAAAATTCGCAACGGCATTCTTTGTAAACTATACAAAATAAGAAATGGCATTCAACAAAGAGGCAAACAAGTGCTGCTCAACTGCACACACACACACACATATGTATGTAGCGCAGCGTTGCCATTTTCTCGGTAACTTGCCAAATTTAGGGGAATTTTATCTATGGGTAGCGACAACACTATGAAGGAACAACTTCTCAGTGACCTTGAGCTAACTTTCGCTTTTTAAAACAAAGGATAACGTCAAACGCTATCGATTCATCAAGTATTCGGTTCAGATAACGATATTTTGTCAAGGTATCGAGATTTTCTCATCTTTGAAAGAGAAAGCTTAACATTTTCGGTTTGTAACTACAATTTTTGAAGTTTTTTGAAAAATGTTTGGATTATATTGAAAAACTTGTTTGGTAGAGTTCGAAATTTTATTAGGAGGATTTTTTTTATTTGCCACTTTTTGGGTATTAATAGAATTACAATTGGCAACGCCCACCCAGCTAGACATTTATGCTTGAAATGCAATTACCGATCGACAGTTTTTAAAACATTCCAAATAATACATACAAACATATTTCAAGTGCATTTAATTTGAATTTTATTTTAACATTGTACAAAATGCGAGTAACAAATGCATTACAACAACAGCACAATCTCTGTGGTGGAAAACGCAAATGCATATTCAATGTCTAACAAGCAGGGACAAGCGATTAAAGACACAGAGATTGCTCATCTACAAAACGTTTAAAAGAGTATGACTAGGTGAAGATCGTCGTAACTCAAAATGGCATTGCCTTATTAAATAGACACCTAAAAGTTAATTGCACTAGGATAGGCCCATAGTCAGTGATAGGAAAGGAAATAGTTTTGAAACCTTAGAAGTTTTCTTTAATTTTTGCTGACTACTGCTGGAAAATCTATCAGCTTTTGAGCATTCGATAATTGAGTCTAATATGAAAGTTTCTCGAAGGCTTGGTTTGAATTCAATGTGAGGCTCTTCATAGTATCTAGCTGAGAAGCTCAGGGAACACTTCAATAAGCAAGTGAAAACACTAACCTGGCAACGTACTTTCCAGTCACACAATTTCTACTTTTTAGAACAATATTACTGAGTTCTAAAATTTGAATGTGGAATGATAAAGCGAATCAAAGGGTTAAATCACCACCATAAACATTTCCATAAAATGTCAAAAAGGGGTGGTATGAAGTACGATGAGAGTAACCAACTTTGCTTGGCAGGCGAGAAATCTGAAAATCAGTTCTTGCGCATATTCAAATTTTAGAATGGAAAGGAAAATGTCTGGAACTCCCCTCTGCGTTTACATACACAAGTACATTCTTGGCATGAATTTAAAATTGAAACTGAAGAGAGCTATAAATAAGGTTGGAAGAGGTCCAGACACACATTTCTTTGGGGGCCGTCAGTGCATGCAGTACACGGAGACAGACAGAAATATTTCCAAGTTCTAAATTGAAATATTTAAAAATTTGTTTTTAATTAAAACTTTCGTTTCAAAATATTGAGTGCAAACAACAACTCGTTTATATATGTAATCTTGTATTTGTATTTGCATTTGGTGTAAATTTTAAATAAAACAAGTTTAGCTGATTTGAATAAAAAAAATTTTAAAAGAAAATAAGTTGTAGTGGTAAACTTTGACGTGAGAGAACATAATCGATTAACTCTCAACAAAAACAGCATCGTTGATTTTAACCGAAATTATGGCTCTCTAGCACTCTGTTGCTGGAACTGTGTTTGGTTTTCTTTTTTTTTAACTTTATTGGTTGTACAGAAATATTCGACGATTTTTATTCACAAATGCCTAGCAAAGTGTAAAAAAAATAATTATAATAATAATAAAATAATTTTTTTTTCACAATTTAAAATTTACTTTAGAAATCAAATGCGAACTTGTCTATTGAGAGTTAGCAACCAAAATTGTGAGCGCTTCTAGCTTTTTCTGCTTGCTTAACTTTTTGTGGTTTTCAATTCAAAATCGATGTGAAAATAAAGAGACTTCGCCTACGACAAAGTCAACTAAAATAGAATTTATTGCTTCGTTCAGGGTTTTAAAACCTAAAAATGAGATTTTTCGTAAATATTTTCTACCCGCAAACTTATCTTCAAGAAAGTCTTTTTAGCGGCTTCAGTGCAAACATCAGTTCACTCACTTCGAAAGTTGTCATAAGCTCTCGAAACTCCATATCATTTCTATATATGTATTTTACTAAATTTTCTAAATGTCTATTTATGAATTCAGTTAGAAACATTTCAAGCTCTCTGACCCTAAATAACAGAATTATAAATTCCATTATATTTTATTGCGGCAAACAATCGTAACTATGGGTACGTGGAGGGGGAAAATGAGAGACGCCCTCATCATAAACGGATGCTATGAAAATATTTTTTTTCTGTCGCCCACAAAACTTAAATAAATAAAAATCCCACATTGTAATCGAATTTGCAATTTTTGAACATGAAATCCGCAACAACGGTCGCTTGTGTGGGGAGAGGGTGGTTGCTTTTCAAATTTTTTGTGATTATTCGTGATATTTTAACTGTAAAAATTCACTAACAAAGCGCAAAATAAACATATTTATGAAGTTGTTCACAATTTTGTGAATTACATTTTTGTCATCCTTACAAATGGTCAGATAACAACAAAGCCCCATGTCAAAGGTTTCCTACACGTTCCTGATGTTTTCGCATAAAAAATTTGAAATGCTTTGTGTGGTCAGCAGAAAAAAAATATTATAAAAATAAAAAAAATATACATACATACATAGTTCAATTTTGTAAAAAGCAGGAGTTTGCGAATTGTTGAGGGTTGCTAAAAAGTTACAGACACACACACACACTCTATGCTGTATATAAGTATGTGTGATTAAGTTTACAGATTTATATGGGCGGAATTTAAATGGTTAGCCTAGTAAATACATAGCTCTGGAAAAATAGAGTAATTTTAGCTTCAGACCAATAAAATATACGATCGACCAGAAATGCTATGCCTAGACGTTTTGAGCACCTCGGGATCACAAATCGGTTATCACTTCCATCGGAGTGGTGGTCTACCTCTTCCTCTACTCGGTCTAGAAGGATAACCTATCGACACGCGAATTCATCATCTCAGAAAAGGGAAGGTCCCATTGCGACGAATAAAACAGGTAGTGGATAAAATGGCCTTCAATGCTATCTCCAATTGGCATCAGGTACCGATAAACAGGGATCAGTGGAGTACTTTAATACGCCTGAATTTGTTTAGTTATACAAAATAAAACAATTAATTATCTGAGTAATGATAAATAGTTACGGTAAGAATGAATACACGTACTTATACTTAAGCGTGTATAATAAATATTAACATTCCTTCAATCAACTATGAAATATCGAATAATAAACTTTTATGTTATGCAGAACATTAAATTAAGTGAATTGCACTTGTTTATTTTTCTATCAGAAGCTTCTCAAGTTAGTTTCGGGTCAGCCAAAGTGTTTATCTTTTGGCTTATAAATATAACATTTCTTAGCTCCTCCCCTCCCCCTCATGTTATGCCATCAAGGCAATGTACACAAGTGTCCCCATTTGTTTTTTTTTTTTTTTTCAAAATTGTTTCACGCATTTTTTACCGCAAGCAAAAAACAGCAAGGACATTGCGAATAACAATAATAATAATAACATTAGCAAATAAATGGCAATCATAAATGTTTTTTACATTTTTACATAGCGAGTTTTTATGGAATATTTTGTACATACATATGTATGTATTTATGTATGTTTGTACATAACAGACATTTGGTATTTGAATGTACTTCAATTTATTCAATTACAAGGTTCAGAGTCAATTTACAATATCGAAACATTGATAATTTAGATAATTGCTTATAAATATGTATTGATTATGGCTTACTGGCATACATATATACTTGAGGTTGTTTTTTAAGCAGATTAGCATTTGAATCGGATATTGAATTGGAAATATTTACTTTAATTCTAAATAAATAAATGACTTGCCAATAACGATTACTCACCCCACGAAAACACAAAACCTCATCATCTTTCGTATAACATTTCTATTCAGATTTTTTGAGCTCAAAAATTACAAGATTGCCAAAGTAAAATTTTATGCCTTTCATCATTACGCAAAGTTTTTTTAAGTGCTCGATTTTTACTTACAATTGATGCAAACTCTTCAAAACTGTTAATTTAAAGATACATAGCATACAAACCCCATTTATCGGAACAATCGATTGTATGGGAGCTATGTGTTGTATTGGGCAATCTTGCTGGTTCCGACTATAATTCAAATGGCCAAAATAAACCAAATTTGAAATTTCATCGAGATATCTCTAAAACTGAGGAACTAGTTTGCCTTCGAACAGACAGACGGACGAAGAGAGTGATCATTTCGTTAAAGTTATGGGTGGGTATATCTCTTCTTCTTCTCATACTTGGACCATACCATTTCATGTTCATCATAATTCAAAACCAAAATTTTGGAAAAAATAGCTAAACTTCAACATTTGGCCAGCCTTTAAAGCATAATTTCATGGGTAGACAGCCTAATGCCCACATCACTTTCCGCTTTACATAGGCAATAACGAATATTTAACCTTTTTGCACTTCTAAGTTCATACATATGCATTTGTAAATACGAGTATGTATATACATATGTATATACATATGTGTGGTATGTAAACACTGGCTTGGCTCGAATGTATCTATGCACTTTTGTAATCGCATTTCAGGTCCAGGCCAGGGTAGACAACTCATTGTTATGCCAGACAATGCCTTGTAAAGCTGATTTTTCATTTCAACACAACTAACGAATGATAAGCTAAGTGCGAGTAATACATAAAAATGTGCGTAACTAAAATGTACAACAACAAATGTTAGAACCCTAAGCATAACTTGTGAATGTCGGTGGGAAGAAATCCATCATCGGACAAGAAAAATGTTTCACTTAAATGGAAGCGCAAGGAAGTTCCATGTCAGGGGATGTAAATATCTCACACACCTCCCCAATACAAGACGACATGGGACGTGAGAGATTTGCCAAATTTTGTACATTAGACATTTTTGAACAAACTAATTGAAAAACTTTTTTTTGTCCATGGCAATGTTAAACAACTCGGACATAATTGAAACTGAGTTTGTTAGTCAATCAAAAGCTCTAGGCAAACTTAAAATGTTTTACCCCAAAAATGCCATTGAATATTGAAATGTCTCCCTTTGAATGTTTTGTCTTGAGGCAGTGACTCGAGTATATTTTAGCTTTACGGGCCAGCGGTTAATTGGCATCTATGTATGTATGTACATCTCTATATCTACGCATAATAACGGCGTTCCTAGTAACTGCGCCTCTCATTGTCATTACACTGCTTTCCATTCCACTAGGTGGCACTGTTCAAAACTAGGTAAAAGTACCCGGATCGTGTCTCATAAACCTTAGAGGACTTCTTAGGGGACTACTCTCTAACACACGTCTACTGGAAGGACTCAACCTACAACTAGTTTTTTGGTGTAACTCAAAATTAAAATTAGACTCATCTTGAACTGAAAGTGTGACACACAAATTTATATTTATGTATTTAGTTCTTTATTGTTTCTTTCTGCCGTATTAGCAATAATAATTTCATATTTGTATTCCGTACCACAAAAATTATAGCAAAGCCTGTTTGGGCAAATCCACTGAAATTTAAACTTTAGCATGTAAAAAGCACCACAGCCCTTAATTCGGGGAAACTTTGAAATGTGACAAACCGCTTAGTGAATTCTCCTGAGTCTTTTCGAAGGTAGAAAACTTGTGGAATATGGGCAAAACTTAACTAGCATGCATAACTTAGTAAGACTCCGCTCCAAGTCAGAGTAGCCGTGAACGTAGATTTAAAAAGCTTCAACACGGCACACAAAAATCAAACAGATTTTCGATGTATGTACATATATTCAACGACTTTTTGGACATCACCAAAAACGAGGAACAGCGATGTATTACAACAACAAAACTGTCGAAAAAATCGAAGCTTTCGTGGACTTACCCTTATGTAGCCAACATGCATACAAATGCCAATGATTTAACGATTTAATGCTATTTGTTTGTATGTGTGTCAAGTAACTGTGAATGCAATTTTTTAACATTCAACAATTCAATATTTTCGCAATCCGTTCATAAATCACCATTAAAGAAGCAATTTTTGTCACTCTCACGGGCCGGAGATAGCCATAAATGTCGCAAATAAAACAAAGTCGATTGCCTTGTAAAGCCCATTAAATCAAATTAGCTTAAAAAATAAATGGTGTTTGGAATTTATTGGTAATTTAAGCTATTGCTTCTGTAGTTAGAACCGCTAGGCGTTAGCCCATTAAATCTGATCATAACTCACAATGATAATCCTTTGAGATGGCCAAGATGGCCTACCGAATTTCTACTTAAATGGCCATTTAAAAACGTTAAGAAATATATTATTGGGTCTTTATTTTAACAAAAATCTGCCAAAAACAATAGAAAGTTGTTGTTATATTCACTCTTTTTCCATGACTATCCTTAATACATACATCCATAACTGAGAAATGCGACAATCTTCAACGCCATCAGAAATACATCAATTCATATGAAAAACCACTTTCTATCCCCTCGCAGCTTATCGTTTCTTCACTTGAGGCGTAATAACCAAACAAAAAATTTACATAAATCAAAAACTCCCGAAACACCAATTTAACAAAAAAAACTCTCTTCGGCAAGCATCCACCGGCCTTCTCTTAAGTTTTGGCCCTAATACTTGAGTGAGCGCGAGTACCTTTCTACTTAATGCTAAATGATAGGTATTTTTATGCATTTCCAATACGAGGACCAGACGCAGAGCATTAAAAAAGCCTTACAAACCCATTTACGCTTGTAACTCGAAAGAGAATACAAACTTCCTTCTTTGCAAATTCGTGGATTCAGTCAACTGAAGCGTTAACAAACGTAGAGCAATTTTGGCACACGCATACTGCACACGCACACACACACACACACGCACATGTGTTCACCTTAACATCCGTTGACCATTATTTGTATCCCCGAAGGACATTAGAAAGTGGAAAAATATCAAAGAAATGGGAGGGGGAGGAAGAAAAACGAAAAGTTTTGTTCGCTTAGGGTGTTTGTATGTGTGTGTATGTGCATGTATGGAAATGTTTCGTAAAAAAGTGTGGCAACCATAATCGCAATTGTAACTACGCCAATGCGGTTTTTTGTCTGAATTTTGAAGATTAATTTTGTTGTTGTTGTTGAGTTTCGTCTTGAATATGAAATGGCTCGGAAAAGAAAAATTGTCACTTAACCACCCTACAAATGGTTTTCAATATATTTTGCATTTGCCTTGTCTGAGCTGGGAGTGCATATCTGTATGTATATACATACATACATACATAGATTAGGGTGTGCGGATTTTAAGGCTATCCTTTTTTGACTTTACATATACATGCATATGTATATGTATTATATTTTCGTCAGCGTGTTTCAAACATTTTTTCATTTCGTTTTTCCTAGGAACCATGCCCAAAAGTTTACTTTAGATGCCAAAACTAGATCCAGGGAGCGCTGATTAACAAGAGCGCCAGCACACAACATCGCATGCCATCAGTTCGACAGTACGAAGTCCATCATGCAGTAGAGAATTTCAATTTCACATTTCATAGGATTCGAAATGAGATCCAAGTTGAGAGAGATTTGTTGCTGCGCACAGTATGAACAACAACAATGTCGTCAGGTTTGGTAGTTCACTCACGCTGAATGAGGAACTGTGAGATTCTCGAGCATTACGGATACGGATAGCATGTTATATGATCCATAAATCAATCATCACAGCTTTCCAGACGCATGGCTCGACTGCATGGTCCCTTGATATCAGTGGTGTCTAGCGAAGCAAAATTTTACGATGAGCTGTTAAGCCCCAAAGGCGTAGCTGGCTACGTCATGTTATGCTAATAAAGAAAAGCAGTCAGGCCCATAAAGTTATAATAACGGCACCGCTTAGATGCAAAAGACAGGTGGAGGATGACTTGGCCTCCGTTAGTTTTTACGATTGTTGGGTCGAAATAACCTGTAGCAATAACCTGTAGCACGGATCTCAATATCTTCTGTTGGCTTGTGGGCGGATGACACGTTAGGCAGTTCTCGCCTTTGGTCGTGTTGGGTAAAAAAAAACGAAAGTTCTTTCAGTAAATAGAGTGCCAAATCCCACACAAAACTAGACACAAGTACATCTGTACATATGTATTTATATGCCTTCTACATACACAACAGTACCTTATGTACAAGCATAAATTCCCCTATCTACATATATACTTAAATACATAGATTTAGCAATTTGTTGAAATCAAAATCAGCTTCAAATATTTTATTTCGAATCGAATTGCAATAAAAAATAGCAAAAATGTGGAATGAGTGTAAAAGAGGGATAAGAAGGTACATAAAACAACAACAACAAAATTTCAAACGAAAATGAAAGTTATTTACTCCACCTCCAGCTGCAATATGAAAGAATTCTCTGATCATTTATTTTCTATTTTTTTTTATTTTATTTTCACGCACGCATACACACTCACCCTAACGCGAGTCGTAAGCTCCTTTTTGGGTTGTTGTTGTTGTTGTTTTTATATAATACGCCCACACAAGCACAGATTTTGCACATTCGCATTGTAAATGGGAGAAAAGTGTAATTTTAAATTTAACCTTAAAATAAAATGGTTGGTGTTGTTGGTGTGATGGAGTGAACAACGCAGGCGACAAGCATCTACAATGAAACGAAATGAATGAATAAAGCAAAAGAAATGGTCACTCGCGGAAGAAAGTTTCAAGTTTGAAGGGTGTGTAAAAGTGCTGCTGTGGCTAGTAATTGGACGGAGATGGAGACGGAGATTAGGAATATTCTTTCACTTTTTGTGCTGCCTCGGAATGTATGTGTGTGCGTAGACTCTTTTGGCAATTTAATTGACGCAACGCATGTGCCTCAGTGTTATCTTTGACAGAACACACCTTTAGCTTTTGGCAATGTCCAATTTTCTTGGAATGAATGAGCACATACATACATATTTACTTGTACTTTAATGTGCTTTATATACTTACATATTTATATACATATCCAATTCGTTGGAGGAAAGTCGCCCAACTGAGGAACGTTGATTAGACAAAGTCGAAATACTAGAACTAATTTGAGTTTTGATTGACTTTGATTGTTTGACTTTTGAATGTGCGCATTTTATTAAATATCTCCTTCCACCATGCGAGTATATGGTCCTCCACACATCAGGGGCTCATTCAAAAAAGAATTTCGACTTTTTTGTTTGAGATTTAAAAGCAATTACTTTGGCTTAAAATCAAGTGAAATAACTCACTGACATCTATTATCACAATTTACAGTTATACATGTATTTCAAAGAAATGCTAATAGTTAGTGTGTGATGAAGTAACATACCCAACTTGTTATTTTAGCTTTTTTAGAGTTTAGCCCACTCTAGAATCCGACGGAAATTCATTAAAAAGTCAATAAAATCCTCCAAAAAGAGTCCAAAAACCATCAAAATGGAAGAAGAAATGTGTCTAAAAAATCAAAAAAGACTGCATAAAGCTTCAGAGAAGGATCAATAAAACCTCCAAAGTTCATATAAAGAGAGTAAAAAACTTCAAATTTATTGAATGTCGGCCATTTTGGATTTCTCTTTATGACTATTTCTCGTGTACCCGCCTAGAAGAATTTTTGGCTCATTTTGGGCTTCGAGGAGAGCTCCTTTTTGAGGGAAATCTCCTGGGAAAGGTGCGTTCAATAGCTCCAAATAGAGTATTTTTCTCCTACGTTTGATTGCCACCCTACCCTAACCTAAATATTAGATTCTGGTGTACCACGTCGTATGAGTGAAGCTCAATCCCTGAAGATTATAGGTAAAGCTTTATTGACGCAACGCCAGTGGATTGTCTAAGAGAGTTCGAGTACAATTTAACAGTGTCTCCAACGGCACTAGAAGTACACTAGTTCAGAACTAAAAACTTTTCGTACAGAGTAAGTAAACACACACATATGTACATACATACATACATATGTACTTACACGTATACTATCCTATTCGCATCTCTAAACGGCATCATCCATCATAGTAAAATCAACGAATTACACACCTTTTGACCATTTTATGTCACAAACAAAGTGCGCGTCATTATGCCATAATTTCCATAAATCTACAAACAAACAAAAAAAATCAACAATAAAAAACCGAAAGAAGAAGAATCATCTGCTGCTGCTGACACATGCCAAGTGGAGGCCATTTTCTTCTTTTTATCAACAAAATATATGGTTAATTCAAATTTCATTTTTGAATATAAAATGTGTCCAAAGTGCGAGCGAGCTTAGGTATGTAAGTACTTCTGTGTGTGGGTGTGTGGGTGTCACGTTTCCTGGCTATCATGCAGATTCTCATTGTAGTCAATCCTGCCATTCTTCTTGTTCAAACTTCTGTTTTCGCCTGTCGACGCTTTTGTGTGTGAGACCGATGAAAAATTACGTTCATTTTGAAAGCAGAAGTGGGCGTGTGAGGTGGGCAGCCAATTCTAACTGTCGGTAAGATACGAGTACCCGACAGTTGCTCCATCATCCATCATGACACCCTGCAAGGGAAATATGTAAACGAAACATTCAAAGAAAAATGGTGCAAGATAAGTGGTTTAGTTTTGAATTTATTATTATGCAAGCTCATGCCTGCTGAGCACATGTTGTTGTAACATCCCAATGGGAAATTATGGTAAATGTGAATGGGCCTTTGGACGATTAACTTCAATATACACACATACGTACAACGTACAAACAGCCCCACAAACATAATCTCATCCCTCGTCTATTTCGGGTGATTTGCATTTAACATAGAAATATTTATGAGACATGAATGTGCATGTATGTATGTGTTTGCATTGAAATATAAACTATATCTGTGTGTGTGTGTGAGCTTTTATCAAGCAACAGGTGGTTGAATGTTAAATAAAAAGGGTTTCCTGTCTAACTTCATGACAAAAAGATAATCTTCGGTAAGAATTTGGGAGGTTTTTATTATCCTGTTTTGACCATATGTATGTACATATATGTATGATATACAGTACCTGATAAATTGATTGAATGAACGTTGACGTTGACGTTGATCGTACAGACGTTGCTCCCGCTGCTGGATACTCTCGACGGCTCTACGTTGTGAAGCACGGCGACGCAAATTATGCAAATGTGCTTTCTGCAAACGGCTTTGCTCCCTAAAAACATTTGCTCCAAAGGAATTTTCTTACTTACAATCTTAGATATATTTTCCAAACATCTTGTGTTTGCAGCAAATTCAGAAAGGTGGCAACCGTCTACGCTTCCTTTGGTGGCAACATCCAAGTAGAAACCCTTAGAAGGAAGCATACTATCCATCTGCCAAATTTCATCGAAATCGGCTTAGCCGTTCCAGAGATAGGGGTCGATATCTGAAGGAATAAATAAAATGCGGCCAGGTGGCAACCCTAAGGGGCAATCCTACTCGAAAATATTTTGGTTGGTATACGGCCTAAAATACCTTTCATTTGATACCCATATTGCCATATTCACACATCTCGCACCAAGCCCCAAAATCGCCGCACATGGCGCTAAATGTGTTAATATTTAAAAAAAAATTAAAACCTAAACTAAAGTAATGTTTGAAATAGAAAAAATATTGAAACAAGGACTTTGAACGTATCGTTCTGCAGGTAAGTAACGAGACGGAATTGTATTCAAATGTGCCGAAGATGTAACGAAAGAATTTCCTGGAATCAAAGCCCCTGTAGAAACTGCCCTCAATGATGACCATAACAAAATAACTGTCATCAAAAAGTGGTGTATCGAAACAGAAGTAGTAACGCTACCAGAGTAACGAAACTTTAATCTCAATAACATTAGTGCAACATCGTAGTCACCTGATTTTGTATGAAAAATAACAAAATTACCTGGAGCGATAAGTTGAAAAATTTATTGGAGTTGGGTTCTTTTAAGTTCTTAGAATCGTTTTGTAACGAAAATCTCCCGCGATATATTTTAATAAAATAAACTATTTATTAAGAAAAAAACGCTTTTTTACTTCGAAAGAAAATGAAAACCCGTCGGCAGAAAACGATATTATCTATTAGTGCTGTTTCGGTGCTAGGAACATTACTCGTTTCGTTTCTGTGTAGAAACATTTCGCTTTAATTTCGTTACTCAGCTGTTGTTACAGGATTTCGTTACAGTGGCCAGTATTTTGTATATGATTAAAATCGGCGAAGTTGTGTTATCTAAAGTTTTGTTACTCTTCTTTATCTCATTGGGAACTGTTGCAATCATTCCGTTTCTAATCATGTTTCAATATTTCTCTGATCGAAACCAATACAAAACTGTACCCAGAACCGTTTAGCCATTCAACGTCTAAATTAAAAATCGATTTGAAAACTTAAAAAGGACCACAATCGATTTAACACGCCTTTGTTTTATTTGCTGTCTCGTTTCTTCAGAAGCAACACCTAAGCCCCGCTTAACAGTTGCACCAACGCACTGGGGCAAACCTCATTCTCTATATTCCAAAGGTATCCAGATGAGGGAAAATCAAATGGTTGAAGGAAATTTCCGGCCAAGGTATGTCTACATATATAAATTTGAATCCTTTTTTAGAATTATCTACGAATATGCCCGAAACACTTTCAATAAAGAAATGCGAAAATCAACGACACCAGAAGCATACAAAGTTGTGTTTTTATTTTACTACCGTTAGACACTTACATATGTACATACATATATATTCATTTCATTTTTTATATCCTTTTTATATGCAGACACAAATTTTACACACTGGTACATACATATACATATGTATCTCTATAAGTGCATGTACATATGTATGTGATACATTCTTACCAGTAAAGCTGATTGCGTCGAAACCACCCGCCAACATCACAGTTCCAGTGCACTTACAATCCTCATCCTCCACATTTTATTGAAGTCTAACCGATTTGCCTACGCAAATTTGGAGAGCTTCTAGTATGTATGTATGTATGAGCGCTTGTGTGTGTGGGTATTTGTGAATTTTATGCTTTTTATGTATAAAAAAGAAGTGCGACGAGGTGGTGGCATCCTTATTAAGGGTGGCTATGCTGGCAAACGTTATGCTAACACGAAGATAAGCGAAAAGCCCAATGCCGACACTCAAATCATCTTTATTGCTGGTATCGTTATTTTTATGATTATTGCCACATTGCTACTTGCTGGTAAAAAACCGATCAACCGACTCCCCCTCTCTTCCTGGGCAATGCGTTGAACTGACTTGTACTTATTTTGTTTGTGTGGTAAGTAAGTTTGCGGAAAATTATACATGAATTTGGGATTCATATCAACGATGGCTGTTGAACTGAGTATTTTGTGAGGTGGCTGGTCAAATAAATTTAGCGATACCTGCTTTCGAAAAAAAGATTTTAACCCCCCGCTACGTTTTTCCCTCTTGGCCTTACTTCTTCACTAAATTCACTCCCAGCGACCAAAGAAGCAAAGATGGATCCCTTACAGCCTTCTACAAAATAACATTAACATAATTTAAGGAAATAAAAATATTAAACTTTTAATATTAAAATCTTGGAATCTTGAAACTAATTACATTATTGAAAAAATTAAACAATAATAATTTTCATAAAAAAACTTCATTTTTGGCTTTGAGCTCCTTTATAGTTGTGGATACATTAAAGGAAGCTCACATGCTAATAGATAAACAGGACATTTCAAATTAGTCCTCTCACTCTACCTAACTATAAATTTGCTCAGGCATTTTTAATGTTTTTTTCCTTTTACTGTTTGCAGAATTCCCTTCAATTTTATGTTCTATGTAAACACACATACACATGTACATACATACATACTTGTCCAAACAACAAAAATCCATTTGAATTTACATTCGTCGAATTTTCTTTCATTGCTTTGTGCATCTTGGCGATTTGTCGTATTTATGAGTTCCGTCCAGCTCAGCAGAATTGCAAATAGGCAGCCATTTCCCCAAATAAAATAAAAAAAACAACAACAATCTGGACTAAAAGGATGCTAACGATAATTTCGATTTTTTTTCTTTAATAAAACCTGCAATAGGTCCCATGCCCATACACATACACAGATCATGCTAAGAAGAATCGGCCATAACATGCAAGTCAATCTATATTTATTTATGGACGATTGGGGGTATGTTCGAAAGTGTGCCCGCTCATAAAATGGATGTCAACAGTAGAGGCTATAAATTTTATTTTATTACCGCACATAATGTTGTTTGTGAGAAATTTCATTTACATATAAAGCCTCTCCAAAAAAAACGGACAGTTTTTGTTGTTTTATAACCGCCATCTCACTCCACCTACACTTCCAGTCATACATTTCTGCTTGGTTGTTATCAAATGTCCACTCAATCTGATTTTCTCTTTATCCTAATAAGCATTTCGATTATTGAAAATTCATTTCGTTTTTCATGAAATGTTTCAGCAACGATTGACTTACATACATACATACATATGTACCTACCTGGATACGACTTCATGTTGCCTTAGGAATTGTCCCGCCTAGTGATAGTTGCACAACTGACTGTTTCGAGCAGTAAGAATCTACATAATATCGAACTAGTTCTTTTATGATACTTCAGACTCAATTCAGAATTGATTAAATGCCCTGGAGGGTTTTGATTCACCATGGGAGAATTCCCACCTCAGCCAGCAATTTCACCATGCTTACGAGATTGTTCACGATATATGATAAGTGAGGTAAAGCAATTACGTTTATCGTACGATTCACGCGTGGAACACAGGGTAACAATTAACAAAGCTTTCTGAAGAACAAACTGTTACCAGCGGCGGCATCTGCTGGAAGGTAGGAGAAGATACAAAACTGAACTTGACAGCGTAAAGTAGTAAACACATCGACAAAGGCCAATTTGAAAGCCTTTGTCCAGCTTTGACTTTTAATACCACACAACTTTCAGATCTACTTCGTTTAAATGTGCTGAATTTTATTAAATGAAAGACAAATTATGTGTACGACCAAGGCCAACTCATTTATATATACATACATATGAATATTGTATACGACTACGCTTTTCTTTTTTGTTATTTTTAATACATAATTAAATATGAAATAAAAAATTATATATAAATTGACTTAACAATACCTAAGAATTGGCCGTAGTCATAATCAAATTCAAATAGAGTTTCATCCACTTAAACATCATTAAATGTCTGTCATAGTCAACTGAAAATAAATTTTATGTCTAAATTTAAAATGACGAAAATGTCATTTTAACATTTTGAAATCACAGTATGCATCAATGTGACAGTGGTTCTGTTTTGTGACATTCCTCACTGCAAGCCATATGTATACCCTACCACACCATAGTACACTATAAGCGTGTTCCAGTTTGCTGACCTGGGTCGGATCACGGTCATAATTTAACAGGAACGATGCGGGTCAGCTACATGAGCGTTGATCCGAAATTGACCCAGAAAAATTTCAAGATCACAGCGTTGTTGTTGCATTTACATGCAAAATTTTTTACAGGTCTGGGTTTGTGTTTAACTGGAACACGCCATATGGGTTGTGAATAAAATAGTTGACACAGGGCGACGTTGCAAACCATAACAAATTTCTTACCAACTTAATTTTTTTTATATGGGGACCCTGTTACATTTAATTTTAGCTGTAAGATTTGTTTAATGTGACTATGATTGATCAACATTTAAAATTTCCTATGACTACGGGCCATTATATTTAAAGTAAGGAATGTAAAATATTGATATTTGCAAAATCTTTCAAAGTACGCTTACACTTAACAGTTATTCAGAGCGGAAAATGAGGTGATCAAGTGTGTTATGTTTCCATTTCACTGTGCCATATGAAAAGGAAAATTTTGACACATGAAATACGGGCTTGTAAAAGCAGATGCAAGTAAAGAACAAGTGTGAGTAACGTTCTTGGAAGTATTGCAGCTGTTGACGTTGAATGGAGACTATTACCCCTGTTCTTTCAATATGAAAATAGCTAAAAAAAAAAACAAAATAATAAAATTTAATAAAACGAACCCAAATGACAAATGTCAACGTCAAATAATGATGGTGGACTTGGGGTGTAAGGTATGGTGAACTCGCAATGTACATATATATTTTGTTCACAAATTTAATAGTCTGGCAACACTCGTAGCATATTCGCCTTCGTTTTTCCTTCCAATGACGCCCAAAGAATCACTGAGAGAAACGCCGCTGCCAGTCCGGTAAAGTCAGCAAGAGGCGATAAACGTGTGATACGGAATATTTATAAGTGTAATTGCGCGCTTAGCATTTGACGTTTTGTCTTTATTACAATTGATTATTTTAAATAATAAATTCTTAAATAACGCACCGAGTGAAATTGTCTAACATCGACCCAAAACTAAGGGCAAAGTGTACGGTGTGCAAAATAATTTGAGCTGTTAAATTTCAGTGGAAAGTGGTGTGAAAAAAGGCGCCGAAAATCAGTTTCGCCAGACAACTTCAAATCCATATGTATGTCCCCTCATACATATTTACTTATACATAAGGAAAAGTTATAATAAAACACGTGTCTTAATTGCAAAATTGCTTAATTTGCAGAAAAGTGTGTGTACGTGCAAAAAAGAATAAATAAAATAAGTGAAAAAGAAACATCGCTGCAAGCATTCGCACAAAAATTTCAAACATTTCGTTCCACAAAAATGTCTGTACCCGTTGCTATCAAGACAGAGGAAGTCATTTTGGAAAGCGCCGAATACAACAGTGCAGAGGAATTGGACGAGGAGCTACAGTAAGTTCTAATTAAAATAAATTCACACTTTGTTTCATGATGATTGTAGGAATGAATTTTTGCATTGATAATATTTTCGTTAGTTGTCCACCTTAGCCATATGACTTATTGATTTTTCTTATATGCTTCAATTCGTATACTATACGTTCATTCAGGCGATAATGCACAACCATATGCGCATATACAGGTTCTAGTGCCTACATATCTACATTTCTAATGTCTACATATAAACATCCAAACAAACATACAGTACTTTTTACTATCCAAAATGTGCCTTCTGTACCGCCAGTCGAAAGCAAAACCGAAAAACATCTGTGCTGTTGGTGGGACAAAGAGCGGAGAGCGCATTTCTGCCGTCGCCTTTGTATTGTTTTTGTATGGTGATAGCTACCGCGCACAGATGATTATTGGAATACATGCATATGTAGCTATTTGATTCATTGGGGGTAAAAACAAAATTAGGGACCTTTGTAAATATGTATGCAAATGCCGTCGTAAAATTGAAAACGAAAATTAGTAAATGCGGCGAAAAGGGACGCGTCACGAAAAGCCCACAAAAGAAACAATACAAAAATAACAGATGATGTGTGCGGTGTTATCGTGTAAACGAGTGCGACTCTGAATGTTTGCGTGTGTGTGTGTGTATTTTTGTGCACTCATAAGTTCCAGTCGCCGCTCCAACATTCTTGTCTTCCAGTGAGCGCGAGCGTGGCGAGATGCAAACAAATTGGAAACGAAGTGACGCGTTTTCTTCTGGCGTCCATATTGAAAACGGCTGATTTTTTGTTTACAGTGGCGGACGAATTGGCGTTATCCATGTGATTTGCTATGAAACGTGTTGTTGGCGCAAAAGTACAGCAGCTGATGAAGAATAGATGTGTTGAGTTCACAGCTGCGATGCGGTAAAAAGCTGATTGGAAAATCAAGTTTTTTTTGCGCCTGTTGCCAAATCCATATGTGACGTTTTACATAACGTTTGATGAAATGAATATAGGTACATAGGTACTTAGATAATATATACATATGTGTTGTATCGGCACGCACATATGTATATATTAACAAATACATATATGTACATATATGCAGAGAGATACTGTTGTTGAATCTTTAAAAGAAAATATACATAAATTCATAGTTGAAACGTAAACTTTGTTCATCCAATATGGTAATCATTCCACTATTCTATGTTCTAATTCTTATTTTATTTTCGGAATAAGGTATGGTTCAAACCCCTTAACTCATGCGGAACTTTCCCCCTGTTTAGGACCACATGTTGTTTTTTGTTGTTGTTTTTACAACAAAATCACTCCCCGAAGGTTTTGGGGAGTGTTGTCGAAATAACAGTCCTTGGCCGGATATGAATCCGGTACGCTCCGGTACTCCCTTGCGGTACTGCCCGACTGTCGTGGGAGCGATTTGGTATGACCAGTGCAACCTTCTAGGTCATGTCATCCCTCCTTCCGAAAGGAAAGAGAAGATGGGTAATGAGAGGTGGGAGGCATCATATCCGTAGATCAACCATCGAGTTGCACATCATTACCTTTGTGCATATTGGTCGCCTCTTACGACCGGTATGCCTACCGCGGGCATATTCTAAGCCCCAACCCGCAGGGGAATTTAGGACCACATCGTCTTGTTTTATGATTTTATTTTTTTCAACAATTGTATCATGTAAATATAGACTGTAATAAAATATCAAATCATAAAACGGATTTTTACTAATTTTTAATTTTACTTGCTTGGTCTATTATTTTACGTTATACATAGGTATGTACATATATTTAAAAAAAATGTTCCTCCCTCTAGAAGTGCGACTGTAACCGCGCTTGCTTAACTACACCTTTTCTTAGTTATAATGAGCAATATACCTATACTGACTTCTGTATGCTCTTTCCTCATTTCCTACCGGCAGTTCATCCGTCTCATAATTTATCTACATATTTATTCTAACTCTTGGGGCCTGGATCTTTCCCTAAAGAGATGTTGCAATATTTGGTAAAAAAGCGCTATCGTTTTATCTCAATTCTTAATGGATTGGGCTCATATTTTTGCATATTGTAGGCATCTATTTGGTATATTGGAGTTAACTATTGATAATAGTACTCCTCTAGTCTCCCTAGGCCCCCGCTGCCAGTTAAGTGGTAGCGAAAGCAATGACTTAGAACTTCCCACTGATCAATCGGCTGAGTGTATATCCTCATGTGCTATGAAATAATTCAGTAAAAACTGTCTGCTTAATAATTGCGCAAGCTCTTTGGCATTACGCATTTTCGCCTATTCATGGACAGTCCCTCAACAAGAACTACCCAAAACCGGTATTCACCTTTGTCCGCTTTCTCCAGTGAATACCGTCATCCAGGTACAAGGTTCACCTGTTGCTCAAGAGGAACACGAACTAACCATCTTTTTATCAGATCAACTACTGAGCCTACTCTTCTAACACCAATTTCACTACTCATCGAAATGAGTAAACAGCATTTCTATTAATTGATTAAATTCCCATAAAAAAATATATCTGAATACACATTCTCAAAACACAGTCAAAAAGTTAAAACTAAAAAATTCAAATATCCCGTTCCATCATCAAAAGAATACTCCTTAAGGAGTATCAGAGTACTTCAATACTTATCCTTATTCATACAAAAAAGGTTGGCCTCAAAAGTACCTACCACTAATTTCCTCTCGCTTTTGGGAGAATTTTGGAAGTACTCTCTTGCTTTATGGAGTATTCAGAAGAAAAGTAATGGAGTGCTCCGAGCTGGATGAGGTGTACCATCCCAGACATCGCCATTCATTTGAAAGGGGATTTCTTTGGAGCGCTATGATACTTCATCGTTTTTTGCATTATAACTATTGTCATTTTCTTATGCTATGTATGTATGTCAAACCATGGACGTGATCAGCTGATTCTATTCATTCTTATAAAAATATGTACTTGAACTGTATATGCATATGTACATATTTATTTACGAATACGTATGTAGATAAGTACAAATGTATTCAATACAAGTATCGCCGCACACAAATATACTATGTATGTACATACATGTGTACATTCGGACATACATACCAGTTTGTTCTTCATGGCACGAGAGAAAAAGAGAATTGACAGCCATGATGAGGTATTTAGTTCATTATCACAACGGCATACGTCATTTTTCTATCTTCGCTATGCATATTTATTAACAATTTATAATTCCATTAGTTTAAATAATGAAAATAATTTCATTAACTTCAGCCCTAGGGAATGTGAGCCATTCTGTGCGCAAATTGGCTTACCCATCACCTTCCCTTATCTTTATACCAAATAGTGGATACCTGTGTGGCCCCAATTTTTAAATCACGTTGAAAACAGCTGTTTTGTAAAACTATTCTGAAGCAAAAAATTTCGCGCCGCTTATTCTGTGCCGAAAGTCTTATACCTTTCATGAATAAATATGGCTGCCGTATGTCTCTTTTCTCAATTATCTTGCAATGTTTCGTTTAAGAATTGTTTGGACATGAGTGAATCAAAAAGGGTATCAAATACTTGTATTTAATTTCAACTTGAAGGAAAAATTTGAACTCAAAAGAAGGGTATCTTTTACTGAGTAATTTTTAGTAAATTTCACAGCTAATATCTCCGTAAATAAAATCACACTGTGCACAAAAAATTAAATGTCCAAAAATTAAAAAAAGTCAATTACTTGTATTGCACCACTAATGGATTATATATCTAGTTACCATAAGGTTGATTGCATCAGCTGTTGTAACCCTGATGTATGTACCTAACACCACAAAACATAACCATAGAGTCAATATAATGCTTTTGACAATGGTAAGTAGGTAAGGAAAGTGCCGACTGGGCAAGGCGAAGCATAGCTGCAACAACAATAAAGTGTTTATCAAGTAATTATGACCCAGTGAAATTAAATTAGCCACCACTGTAAGGTTTTAACTGTTCGTTGATATATCAGCTGCGCACTGTTTTCTTTTTCATTTGTAAAATGTTCCGTTTCTATCGTTTCATTTTGGCGGTTTTAGAACAGCTGTGAGAGTATTTCCGTTTTCTATGTTTTCTCGCATTGTCCCCATATAAAAACTGCTGATGTTGTTTTGCCCATTGGAAGTGGTATTTGTTGTTGGATCATAGGATGTACTCATGAATGCATGTTTTTGGGGGGTTGGTCGGCGGTGAATCGGCGTCAGTTGGTACACAAAATAATGCCGTAGTACGCAAGTTCATTCTGAAATACACGAAGCTTGTGGGTTGGTGCATACTTTAGGAGAGGGGTTCGGGAGGCGTGTGGGTTAGTGTTTGTTTGTTTGCTTGCTAGCATGCCATAGACCCGCACCAATACAATGAAAGAGCAGTTAAGCTGTTGGCGCGATTCGTAGTTGGGATCTTGAAGCATAAAGAGGCCAGCAACTAATGAAATCGACATTGGCGGAGATGGCTGTTGGAGAACCACATTCCATAACCGGCGCCGACGACTTCAACATCGCTTTGGAATTCACATGAAAACTACTTTGCTTTTTTGCCGGAAAATTGTTTTTGTTTTTATAAATTCTCTCTCTATGCGCCAGGCCATGATCCAACCATATCAGGTCGTAGCAGCTCGACAAACATACAAACACACAAAAATTTTCAATGTATTTTGTTTTTGTAATTTGTGGGTTCCCTGTAAAAAAACGTTGGAGTATGGGAGTACTCCAACATTTATCCTCATTCATACAAAAAGGTGGTCCAATTTATAAGCCCATGTCCGGTGATTGGATCACCTAATCCATATCGGAGCACCCTGCTGAATAGTCTATGGAGCACCTACGTGAGAGTACTTTGAAAATGCTGGCAAAATATTACTCTATAGAGTACTTTGCAGTAAAGCGAGAGAGGGAGTATGTGTTCTTTTTGAGGACCACCTACTCCCTCTCTCGCTTTGCTGTTGAATAGTCCATAGAGTAATCCAATAGGAGTATTTTGGGAGTACTCTCATGTAGGTGGTCTATAGAGTATTCAAAAGCAAAGAAATGGAGTACTCCGAGTCGGATTAGGTGATCCAATTACCGGCCATCGCCATGTAAATTGGACCACCTTTTTTATATGAGCGAGGATAAGTGTTGGAGTACTCCGATACTCCTTAAGGAGTACTCTATGGAGTATGGAACGGAGGATTTCGGTTTTTTGCAGGGTTTATAGTCAAAATCGTACTGAAAAATATTTTGATTGTCAAAATTCGAGAAAAAAATAAAAATCAGCTGGCCTATCGACACGACCTGTATTATTGGATCATGCGCCAGGCGGTGCTTGGTTGGTCGATTGATGCGTTTGTGAGGGCCAACATCGTGTAAGATTTCCCGCTGATAGTTGAACTGAACAACTGAACATTTTTTAGTTGATAACGATTGGATTTTATTGCGTTTCGAATAACGAACACTTGGCGTTTTTGTTGTTTTTATTGGTAACAAATTGTTGATCGATCACGAATTAGCTTGTGATTTCAAAACCGTTGCTCAGCTCAGCCACTTTTGCTAAGTAAATGGCCAAAATAGCAAGTTTGAGCTCAAGTTAGATTAACTGTTCCTTAACCCTTTCGAACCTTTTGGAGCACCATGTGCACCACTAAAGGTTTATTAAGGACTATTACCTTAAAATGTCATTCCAAATCAACAGAATAAATAACCAAAGTAGACTTTTTACATGGAAAAATAATTTCATTTGCTCTGGGCTTAGGGCTGGGCACGTATTTGTGTTGCCCTACTACCTACTTAGTATAAGCTACAATTCCTACCACCCTCTCTACCGCGTTCATGATAAAAATGGAAAATACTTTGTAAAAGCATTTTTGCTAAATAAATTTTACCTTAAAAGTTGGGTGCCTTGACTTTTATGAAACGCTACATACCTACATACATATGTACATATGCACGTGAATATGTGGTACGTACATAAGTATGAATGTTAACGGAGATGTGAGTGAGAACTGAGGCCTAGTACTGCCAACATGTTTTTATGTGAATTCTCCACCTGGCGAGAGCCATTAACATTTTGCAATTTTTCCGTTTACTGTACCGACGCGCTCTGTTTTTGTTTTGCTTGTTTTTTTATTTTTTCATTTCTTTCTGTTTTCACTTCACATTTATCAAGCACGCTATATCAGCTGCCACCCCTTGTTTGTCTGTTTACAGCTGTTTCGCTTTGTTTACATTGCTGACACTTGTACAGGCGGCGCCGAGTTGGAATGGAATGTAGGTGAATGGGATTGTTGTAGTACGCAATCAAAAATGGAGAAATTTATGATAATTAAATATCAAAATCTCCTAATTACATGCATCCACCAGGAGTACTTTGGCCGATTTTCCATTTCGAAAGAAATTATTTAAACTTCTCAGCTGTTTTATAAGCTTTGCAAAGGTTGATTCACAAATAAATTTTTTCTTGTTTAGTCAACAGTTACCAGAAAGAAAACTAAAATCTAATATTTATTAAAAATATAATCGAACTATTAAATAGGTACTGAATTAAATTTTACGTGCTGAATGCGTTACATACATATGTATTCGTGTGTGTGTATGTACATACATATGCATGTATGTAGTGATTGTCATGTGGGAGTATTTTTTTGGTTTCGAACGTGGCCGAGTGCTGCTTACATATGTATGTTCGAAAATATGTCTGCATTTAGCCGTGTATCTGGTTATTAGGTCAATGTTTGCGTCATCGCTTGCAATTGCTAAACCAACTACATTCATATTTACATTTGAATGCAGGTCATACATACATATGTACCTACATTACATTTGAGCCAATGCATCTACAATATTTTAGCACATTGCAATTCTAAATTCGTTTATGGTCAATATTTCGTCACACATTTCGTTGCGAAAGGCCTCATATGACACGGTCAATCAAATAGCTGCAACAACAATAACAAAAACAGAATTGCTGGAAGGTTGAAAGTTTGTGTTTAAATAAATATAAAACCTTCCGCATACTCAGATGCGGAATACTTCGTTTCAAAATTTGCCCGGAAAACAATCTAAGTTTATTTTAATTTGATGCCCTGCAGTCGAAGACTGTTTTCCAATAAAAAAATCCAATATTGCTGTTTTATACATTCGAATTTGTAAACACATTTCCAATTTCAAGATTTTGCAGGAATTTCATTGTAGCAATTAAATATGTTTGGTGAAGTTCGGTGTAAGACTTTTTAGTTTTCGCCAGCACATCCAAATATGAATTAGAATAAGAAACATTTGTGTGGACGTTGGGAACAGGTTTCGCCGGCTGTGGAATTTGAAATGTAAACGAATAGCTCAAGAAGAAATGTTTTAGGAGTACAACAACTGACTAACAAAGAGAAAAAATAACCAAACTGTTTCCAGATTTTGCACAAGCTTTGCCATATTAGATGTAAGAACGCTCATCCCAGTGTACTACGTGTATGTGTGAGTGCAAGTGTGGGATAGTGCATTTAGTAAAGTTGCAGGACCACATTCCATTATGACGGTATAACAACAGTCGCTATCCCGTTCACATAGAACTGCATCGCAACATCTCACCCAGCAAGGCGATCTCCCAAGCAAATATTTGTATTAAAAAATATTTGAATGGCCTTGTTTGTAGTCAATACCCTGCAGGAATGAGGGAGGTCGCTTCAATTCTCAGGATATATTTAAACAGAAGATAACTCGCTTCCCTTCCTCAAGCATATTCTCTTCTCAAATAATCTTATTAAAATGTAGTTAAAAACTTGTCTGGCCAGTTCACAGATACTGTAAGATTGGCCCAACCAGTAAACTATCCGATAAAGTTAAAGGTGACTTGGCGGCGAACAATCTCGCAAATGTTGACTGGAAACAAACAAGCATCAACTAAAAATTTTGCATTACACTCAAATATGTATAAATTTAACAAAGCAACAAAAGAGCTAGCAAATCGTTGAAGCTTTTGTTGTGGCCTGCATAGAGGTGAATGAAACTGCATTCCAATGTCAGCTGCACACGAAATGAAATTTGTGACGCCAGCCGAGTAGCCAACGAATATAACGAAATCGATGAGATTTATGAATGAGTGCGAACAAATAACGAAACGTACCAAGTCCATGCACGTAAGACATACCACACGCCACATACTCGTAATATGGATCTCTACTTGGTCACTTTGGATGTTGGTGTTTTTAACATCATTTTCTATTTTTAAAAATAGAACTCCATTGCACAACCGAAATACCTTATGTGGCATCTACTAAAACCCATACAATCCAATAAAGATTGACGAGTTGATTTGTGATCGCCATTAACCAGGGACAGTGAACGATTATTATGTGTCACAGTTCCAGGCTGAAACGACAAAGAAAACTCAGGAATATTTGTAATGCAAATATTTTGTTTATTTTTATACTTTCGGATTACTCTTTATATAGTGTAACCCCCCGATTCTGTGTTCTTGATAAATTTTCAATCTTGATAAAATTTCAAGAAAAAAATATTTGAATCAAGTGTTCTGAATCCTGCTTCAAATAATTAATAAATGTTGTTCGTTTTGGCGTAAAGTTCTAAAAACCAGATACAAATAACACAGAATCGGGGGGTTAGACAATATTATTGAAAGTGGAGTCAACACAGAAGGCCAAAAAATGGATACTCATTTATCGATATTCGTGTACTATAATTAAAGAAAATAGATTTAAGTAAAAATCCATTGTTTATTCACATCCCCAAGCACCACAGACTATATCTAATATACACCCCTATCATGGATTTCAATTACGTTCCCGTTCTACGCTCCGCCGAAATCGAAAATTGGTATCATGCGTTTAAATTGGATTGAAAGAAGAAGAGGAAGAGCTATAAATCTTTCGAAATCAGCTGTTTGCCTTGAAATGTGTGGAATTGGAACATAACAAAGCAAAAATACACAAATTAGTGCTTCTGAATTAAAAGTACAATTGTATTATTTATTAACTTAATTCCATAAATTAACTAATTACATATGTATTGAGCATTATGTAATAAATTTAGTGAAATTTTATACATAGATCAATTGATTGATTACAGCAGACGTCGGAGGACCAACAAAAAGCAAGAGGACACTGTTGGTGGATGTTACCATGTCGTCAGTAGGAGGTACATAGCTGGCATTTGCAATAGAGTTGGTGCTAGAAGAGTCTGCTTCTTCAACCAGGCACGCAGATACACATACGCCGAGCAAACATTAGACATGTCAGGATTAAGTCTGACCGCAGGTGGTACTTTTCGCTGGATGAAGACATTGGCGGCCCTGGAACTGACAAAGGAGTTTACCGAGTATGTGTTGGTGGTGCGGAGTGGCTGCCGGTGCACGTTTGGCTGCCATTACCTTAGTTTTAATGGTATTAGATTGGTTTTTTGAATGCTAGTCCAATTTTCGGTAATTGTTTACTACCGGTGCCGAGTGCTAATGCGCGTCCAAAAATATTGAAAATATTAGATCTCCGGAGTCGGATTCACATTCCGGGCATCGAAACGCGTCTTTTGATTCCCCTTCCCACAATTTGGACAAATATTAGCACTCGGCACCGGTCTCAAACAATTACCCTGCAAACATATCAAAAAACCTCATTAGAGCACAAAAACAAAATATAGCGAGCGTTTTACAACTTTTATATACGAGTTTTACTTATATTTTAAGAGTTTTAACAAAAAATCGCGGAAATTAATCTAATATTGTTTGCAAAATAAAAAACAAGCAGCCCTCCGTCAACAAAATTGCAAATGAGAAAAACGGAGCTACGCTCGAAGTCCATGATAGGCAGAATTGTAAGTTTCGAAGTTGAACTGAACGGAAACGGAACGCATGATACCAAAGTTGCCAAGCGGAGAAAATTTCGATCCAAGTCGAAATGCATGATAGGGGTGATAACTTTCTTTTGCAACGCTAATATCCTTATGGTACTAGTAGCGCTGTTCCGACGATACCGCCCTCTTCCCTTTTAAAGTTTCGTGGGAATATATTCGATAGCTACTGGTATCTTACTCCTTCAACGACGTTGGAAAATGATTTTTTTTTTTTTTTGTAACCAAAAATTACCCGAAACTGCTCTTGTTTTATGGAATTTAATGAGCGGAACAAAATATTCACGAGCATTGTCTAATAAGGGGAACGCAAAATGACCAAATATAGGCAAATCTTAAAATGTAAAATTGTAGCTTCAAATGGGTCATGTGAGCCCTATCTCGGCTAATAATTGCAGTCAGTTATGGGCTGTTTGAACCAAATCTGAGATGATCGTCACTCCATACATATGTACGAGTACGTACAAACAATTTGTGTGCTTGGTTGTGTTTCTGCAGCATATCGATATTTTCTATGAAGCAGTCCTATGCTAACTATTATCTAATGTTAAACTTTTTTTTTTTTTTTAATTTTCCAGATTACAATTAGAAGATTCCGGAGGTGAATATATTCAGTATCAGTCGGAGGTGCCGCACCGTCAGCGGCATTCCAGTATGAATACGAATAGTGCATCGAAGAGCACAAGCGGGGGCGTAGATGGCGGTGGTGATACTACAAGTGGCAACAACAATGGCAGCGGCAAAAACATGCTCGAGAGCGAAAAGCGAATGCGACGAGAAATTGCCAACAGCAACGAACGGCGACGAATGCAGAGCATCAATGCCGGTTTTCAAAATTTACGTGCGCTCTTACCACGCCACGAAGGCGATAAATTGAGTAAGGTAAGTTACACCATACAAACAACAACAAAAACAGAAAAGGAAAAAAACTATTACATACTATGCTTATATACATATGTATGTATGTACATATGTATATGTGTATATGTATATATGTATACTAAAGTGAATACTACTAGTGCTCATCGGAACTAACATGCATACATACAAACAAACACACACAATGTAGTACGTAATAGCATAAATTAGCAGTAGTAGCTGGATGTAAAATGAATTCGCGAAGTTCCTGTAACACAACCTGCGCCCCAATTTGCGATTGTTTGCCACATGTGGTCGAGCTTGGGTCTCGTGCGAACTGTCGAAACTTTTGTGTAAGAAATCTGTAGGAGGCCGAAATATTGAAAAAAATTGTCTAAATAGGTTTATATTTGAGAGAGATACTAACTAATACAAAAAACTAGTTTCTTGGTACTGTTCTATCACAGGAGAATCATCGAGGTGAGAACAGTGATCGAATATTACTTTAAGCAAGCAGAGGAAATTGTAAGGCGATATCTGGCAAGCCTCAAGTTCGCTTTTGAAGGAAAAACCATTTCAAAATTTGTTGCGCTAAGTCATGAAAACACCAGGATTGCGAGTAAATAGTTTGTAATTTCGGTCAGTGCTAGCAACTAGCAAGTGTTTGAACCACCCCCCCACCTAACCGCTTCGCCGTTTGTAGAAAAGTTGTTCAGCCGGCAGCAGCTCTAAGAAGCGTAGTACGCTATGTTGTGTTTTTAACTAGGCCCATTTGTAGTTGTCGGAGTGACAGGTGGGTGGTTGACCCGGTTAAAGCAGCATTTGCAGAGCCCAACCATAATACCGACAATGCATTGCCGTTCAAACAATAATAACAATTAAAACATTTGCAAGAAATGCGTAAAACAGATGGTTATGATATCAAGAATAGGTATATAAAACCAAGTATATATGCATTTATGTATGTATGTGTGTGTTCAAGGATGTATGTACATATTTAGCATTTTATGAGGAGCGTTAACTATTTGAGGGTTGTTGGAAAGTGGATCGATATATTCCAGCAGCGTTTCTCCGACACAGCTTTCCGATGCAGCTTTCAGCTGTGTCGTCGTGCCGAACCATCAATACCGTTGGAAAGCATCTATGATGTAAGAAGCTTTGACCCTTGTGCTATTGCGTTCTAATGCACATGTTTATATACATACATACATACATACATAAATACATAAATACATATGTACATGAAATATAATGAAATGTAGATGAATTCACTTAAAATGCATGATGAAACAATTTTCAAAATATTCACTTCCCGCCTGATTTTGTACGAAGCTCGAAGTATCCTAGTTTCACCTCAACTTGCTTGTTTTTGGTATGCTTGTAGTCCAGCATCTGTCGTGGTCTGATCCAATTAATATAACAGTACATACGTTTTTGTTGTTGGCGTTTAGACGATGCGTGCTAGATAAGGTCAAAAGTTCAATAACCGTTGGTGTAGTACGAGTATGTACTGCAGGACGGTAGATAATTTATGTTTATGTGTTAGTGTAAACATTCTGTTCTGATTTTAGGACACATCCACCAGGATATTACTAGGGCGTGGCAGGCACTAAATGAATGAATGAATGTACACACATACATATGTACGAAATGTAATCAAATGACATTTCATCGAGTGAAGCCATTTTTAGCATCCTACACACTAAACGGCGCGCCCTTGGAGCGTATCTCTGAGGTGGTTGATCTGGGTGTCCTATTTGATCATAAGCTGAGTTTTAATATGCATATCTTATCGATCACGAACAAGGCCATGGGTGTGCTTGGATTTGTTAAAAGGTGGGCTAAAGAATTTGATGACCCGTACCTCACGAAAGTCCTTTACACATCGCTGGTGCGCGCAATACTTGAGTATTGTTCATGTGTCTGGTGCCCCGTGTACCGAGAGCATATAACGCGGATTGAGTCAGTACAAAAGCAATTTTTGATATTTGCCTTGCGTTGTCTCCCCTGGAACCCAGATATACACCTGCCTCCATATAGTAATAGGCTTCTCCTCATTAGTTTACCTACCCTAGAAAATCGCAGAACCTTATTAGGGGTAATGTTCCTCCATAAGCTGATTATCGGCCAAATTGACTCATCTGATCTTGTTAGTCGGCTAAATTTCGCCGTTCCTGCTAGGACGTCGAGGCACTTTGTACCATTTCAAATACCCATTTATCGTCAAAACTTTGCCAGAAACAATCCTCTGAATGTCTGGTGTTTACACTACAACAAATTATATAGTTGTATCAGCTTCGAATGTTCTGTTGGCCATTTATCTAAAGCAATACTTGATTTCCTTACCGTCCGCCGATAAACAATAAAGGATTCACCCGCTACACCTACTAATAGCCATACCGTCCAAATTATTTAATACAATCTAAGTAGTTGATGAATGAGAGGGTGGATTGGAGACACGGCCTCTCCAACCACCAGTTCTTTCTCAGATTCCTTAGAATACACTCAACCTGAGCTATTAAATAAATCAACCGAACGAGAAGGTGGATTGGAGACTCGGCCTCTTCAACCATCCAGTAGTTTCTTCAGACTTCTTCGTGCAACTTTAATGGATATATTGTTTGACTGTGAGGGTGGATTGGAGACACGGCCTCTTCAACCATCCAGTGAGCCGCATAAATGAAAAATAATATCTTATAAGTAAAATTCTTGCTTTTCTAAGTTCTGTTAATTAATTTTTCTCTCTTATACATTTTATATACATATGTATTTGTATTCACTATTGTAATATTGTTTTGTAAACCATCCCAGTGGGAAAGTGGGGAATGCATTACCTTTTTCATGCATGAAAAGATATACGAAAATTGTTGTAAGAAAAGATCAATCCAAAAGCAATCGAAGGAGTAATGTGTCGCTCTACTTTTATTTGTAGTTCTACATTTTTCATTTTTTCACTGTCTTTTGGGGTTTTTTACAGAAGCAGCCAATGTGAAAAATGTCAAACTTCATTGTAAAAAAAATTAAATTTAAATAAAATATAAAATTCGAACTGAAATGTCTGCTTCTGATATTTTTTTGGTATACTAATGTATCTTTCCATACCAGCTGCTCGACATGGCGAGATGAGTAATGATGAGCACATCTCAATGGTAAAGCCCCTGTTACTTCCGAAAGTTGCGCGTGATTAGACGTGCCTTTTAAACATAGGCTGTGATGTGACCTCCTGGCTGCCTATGCAAAGACACGGTGTGGCTGACATCTTGAACTAGGAGGCTACATCACTCAGTTGATAATTTGCAAAATAGTTCCTTTTTTTATCATGGAAAGCAATGCTAGATGTCCCCTGTAATGCATCTTTTCATTTATAAAAAGTAATGTATAGTTTGTCGCAGGGTTCGAATTTGCACGCACGTGTGCAGCACACTTGTATATTTTTCGCTCTTGCACATGTGCTATGTGCTACCAAAAATATTTTTTAGCACACAGCTCATGTGTGTGCCGATTTGAGTTAAGCACATACACACGTGTGTGCTTTTATATAAAATATCTATGCACGAACTCTCGTGCTGTGTGTAGAAAAAACTTTCACTTCAACACGCACTTGTGTATTTCAAAAACAAAACACACACATTTTTTCTGCCATATAAAAAATCAATAGAAAAATTTGAGAGCAAATAAAATAAAAAAACACACGCATGAGTATGTGCTTTTATATTTTCAATACAAAACACACACGCGTGCAAGTGCTTTATTTCAAACTGCACACACGCGTGCGGTGTGCTTAATATTTTTTTTTAAAGCACAGCTCATGTGTATGAGCCATAAGTTTTGTGAGCATTTTTTTGCACGCGTGTGTGTGCTGTGTGCGTGCGTGCAAATTCGAACCCTGGTTTGTCGCTTCAGTTTGTTGCGAGCGACACATTACTTTCGTAGGACATGTGCTGTGTTAATAGTCATGCATGTTGTAATGCGTAAATAGTATAAGTGATAGATTACTTTTTGCATTACCAGACATTACCGTTTCCAACTGGGATGTTGATATTTCTACAGTCGACCCCTGTTTTTAGCGTCGACTTAAAATAAATAAATAAATATAAACAAGCACAGACATGCCTATTTACTTACCTCTCCATTGGACTAAAAAATAAAACAAAACCAATGTTTGCCTATCACTAATTGCACAGGGTCAAATGAGAAATAAACAAATGACAACCAATAGATTTAGTTTTATTTATAGAAAAATGTAGTTTGAGTGCAAAATTGTATATTGAAAAGATCGCCAATACAAGTGTAGGGTATGTATCTCTCAGAGCTCACTCGTGCTCTTTGATTATTTGTTTGTTGGTGTGGGTTAGCGCCTTTATTGTACATTCGCCAAATGCCGGCAAGTGATTTCTCTGCTACTCGCTGTACAGCTGATTAAACCAGCTGATCTAAAAAAAGAAAACGTTTTGCTAATATTAGTCAACGAGGGAGCTGCCGACATTTTTGGTTTCTTTGCAGTTTTATAAATTGTATAGATGACAATTAAATTCGAGGCGCTAGAATGCATACAAATGTTTCGTTTCTGAAATTTTGAAATTATTTGACAAATCTAATTTTTGTATTCTGCGTGATGGGCCTTTCAAATATAACTAACCTGACATTTGAACAATTTTATGTTAATCAATGTAGTACCTGCGGCTTTTACTACAAACTTCGATGACGCCCCACTCAGTCAGCATATTGGCATTATCGTGAAGCCAACTCTTAGTCGTCATCTTTATTGCCCAACGCATACAATCTAATCAGAGTTTCATTTTTACGAAGTTTTTATTTCTTAAAACATCGTCCATCAGAGTTTGCCAGTCGTTTCTTCGCCGGCACAAATAGGGCCAATTGAAGACAGCGCAGTGGTGGTCTCCCTCTGCATCTACCGGATAGTGCCGATAAGAGCAACTTCGCCGTTGTGCACTCAGTCCGAAGTAGAAATTCTTTGTTCGCTGTACTCTGATTAGGAATTCGAATTTTCAAGGTTAAAGGAATTCGTTGTAGGGCTCTTAGTTTTTTAGCATAGATACTTCTAATGTCTATACATATTCCATTTTTGTTAAGTATAAAGGCAAGCTAACTTGATTCGCATTTGTCTAACGACAAGCAAATATCACCAATCGCAGTTTCGATATTTATTATAAAATTAAAGGTTTAAATATACATATTGTACATACATATGTATGTATGTATGTGTGTATATAAGTAATTCATACGTATGCTTATTCACGTTTCTTTTGCGATCTCTGTTTTGTTCGTAAAAACAGCTGATTTGCCACGATTACTTTTGCACAACACAATGACATTTATATGTGTATGTTTGTATGTATACCCTGCAATCAAACCAACTAGTTGAAAACTACTTTACAACTAGTATGTGCCCAACTAGTCAGCCAACTGTCATATTTTCATATAAGCAACTGGTATTTTTCAGATTCTGGTATTGTCAGATTTCGACCAGAACATACCAGTCATCTACCATACTAGTTTGCATATAGATGAAATATACCAGTTTCATAGTAGTTCAAAATGGAATGAAATGAACTAGTAAAATTTCAGCCCAGTGGGCCTAGTATCAAACTAGTTCGAAAAAGATTGAACCTTTCAATGCATTTCGTCTCATTTCTGCTGTAACCTTGTATCTTAAAAAAAAACCACTTAAATAGTTCAGTTTTGCATATTGATTCCCAATTCAAGATTCCAGATGCATTTTCACATTAGAAGGAATATTCTTATACAGTGTCGTCCCGAGCTTAAAGCGGAATTGGAAGGATATTTTAAAATTTTTATTGAAAAAGGTCAATGTAACTGAAAAATGCATATAATACATAGCTATAAAAATAAATAAAAACTAAAAGAAAACTTTGTTTTAATAACTTCATAGTTAAAAGAATGCATATAAGGTAATTAGAGTTTGAACTCAAACTAGAACAATTTGAACATGAAAATTGTAGTTGAATACTAGTATGGAATAGACTTTTTCTGACTAGTATGATTTCAACCAGAAAATTGTAGTTGAATACTAGTATGGTGTCTGACTAGTTTGGTGTTTCACTGCAGGGTATAAATAAATTTGTATGGCAAAACATCTGTACATACCCAATAAGCACAAGAAAATAAATTGTCGAAGTTATGATAAAACCTGTGTTCTGTGAGAAAAAATTTGTACGAATTCGTAATAATTTTTGTTTAATTCCGTTCGGTGAGCCGAGAGCTCAGCAAAATTTGCAACTAGAGAGCGTGATATTGACATTTCATTTAGAGGGGAAGTTGAAAATTCCTGCTGCACAAATTTCCGTTAGTAGCATGGCATACGTATACAGGTAATATAAACTCAGCAGCTGATTAGATTTTTTTCATTTTCCTTTTCTCTAAACTGTCAAGCTTTGTAAAGCATGCGCTTCCATGTTTTGTATTTGCGAATGCCTGTTTTGAAGTTTTAGCGAAAGCGATTTTTAGTTGACAGCGCCGAAGCCATGGTTAGTAGCTGATCGCATTTTTTGTCAACGTAACAAAATATAAAAATTTCAAAGACACTAAAATGAGTGATTTAATGGTAAATGAGGTAAGAAACTGTGACTAATAAATGTATTTATTATTTGAGAGAGTACGACGCTTTATTCTCTATATTTTTTTTTTTGCTGAGCAATTGTTGCTAATTTTTTCACCGAACACACCTAATATTTCTCAAGTTAGGTTTTAGCATTTCTTACTATGTGAGATAAAAGTTTAGCATATAATTTTTATAAGTTTGTGATATATGATGCTGTTAAGAAATGAGTAAATTATTTGAAATCAAATGTGTCCCAAGCTGATATCAAAGAAAATTTGTTTGCTGGGTACAAAAATATACTATATCTATTACGAACATACATATCTCAAGCGTAATCAGCTGTTTTTAACAAATGATCATGAGTTCACAGTTGGTTATTTTCGTTTCTGTTTTTCTGTTGTATTTTTTCTTCTTTGTAAATATTTCACTTTCCACATTACAACGCAACGAACTTCGGACACGTCTTGCATTAACGCGATTTAATCAATGCGTTTGTTGTGGTTTTGATTTCGTTTCTATCATAATAAATATGTACCGTCGGTTTTTATTCCCAGGATTTAAACAGTCATTCACATAAGTACATACCAGGGTGCCATTGTTTGTAAATTTTGATATGCCATTGAACGCTGTCGCATTTCTTAGGCCAAACGACTCCGCAAAATTACAATCCTTGTTTGTTTCGATTTTGTTGATACGTGTTTTTTTTCAAACATTCAACTTTTCTTCTAGGTTAGCGCTCTTTTATAACTCTCTCGCTGGCTGGCTTGTTATATCCAGAAGGCACCCACCCCCTCTTTGGGAGCAGGATATCAATCTCGACCAATTAACGATGATACATTTTTACAATTAGTACAATTTACTGGCATTCATAGGGTAAATTCTCTACAAAGGCTTACAATATATGTTTCCAAGCCAAGAACGATTACTGCCTCGTTATCGACTTCGATTACTATCTTCATTGGCCGTTTCAACGGGCTTGACCGTCCACCCCATACGACTTACACTTCCTCTGATTCTACCTTCTGGGTTCAAACATATTTATTGACTCACATAACATGGAAAGACAAACAGTCTCGATTAGAAACCTAAGGATAAAGAACGTGTGGCCTTGGTTCCATATTCAGTACCCCGACGCGTCAAGTTTGATCGGGGCCAAGCAGCTGAATCGACGACTTATAGCCGATGTGTAAAATATCACCGCCACGCCACATTCGTCATCATCGCAAAAACAAATCTGTGAAAAAACCATGTGTTTGTCAAACATATGTACATACATATGTACATACCCAACACGTATTTCGCCAATGCTGCCCAGCCCCAAAACTGCAAATGGTTACTTTTATATTTGTTCCAAGTGTTGTGGATGTATATGTAGGCATTTGTGTGAATCAGCGCCACTGCTCATACTCTCAGCTGTTTTTAGTGTGCGCCGGCATATTTCGAAACAGCTGCTTGCACAAACAAAACCAGATGAGGTGAGGGAGCTGAAAATATTCCAATATTGCGACTTTTGTTTGACTCATAGGCTGTAGCTTTTGGCGTCGTGTAGAAAAATGTTTACTCTTGTTTGAAAATACAAATTTACACTGTTAAATGGCAGTCAGTTTCCATTGGACAAGGCATCAGCACATAAACGCGCCAAACATAATGTGAAAAGTGTTGCTTTCAATTTAAACAACAAAGCTTTCCGAAATGGATCTATGTACATACATACATACATACATCTAAGGAAAGCTGTGGCAGTTGTCTCTAAAATCATGCTTTTCTATTCAATTAAAAACTTTTAATGATTAAAAAAAAAATAAAACAATACATAATATTCTTTATAAAAAAAATTATTCTTGGCCCTGAGCTCATTCATAGTCAAGGGTACTTGAAAATGTACAGGCCGTAAAATCAACAAATTCTTGGTACAGAAAAACAGCCATTTTTACCATTTGCTGATGTCCATCACGTAGGCCACGACGTAAACACAGCAAGAAATTAGATCGCTTTGCGATGTTGCAGGAGGACACAGACCACCCCCTCTGAAAATATTAGCCATTTCTGGTTTCATTAGCAATAGCCTAGACTGTGGTTCTCACATACTTCCTCTTAAGTAGGCCTTTTAAAGAAATAGGTATTCGATTAGTTTACAATTTTACAGATGGATGCTATTTAAGGCAACGTAGTGTGACTTTTCCTATCACTTAATAGGTAGCTTGATATCTTTTAGCGCAAAATGTTTCAAAAAAAGTCTTACAACTCGTAATATCTAACTAAAACATTTAATGAATGGGTTGGGTTACGACTCGTACTACAATCTCTACCTACAAAGATATCAATTAACGCTCTCAATCAGCTGCTGCCATAGCGTCACTTCGAAACGCTGGCCAAATTAAATATAAACAAGAGAGGTTGGGGCGTACATGTGTTTGAGTGTGTGTGAGTGGCCATCGATTACAGCTGGTAACGCAGCGTCGCACTCTGTATTTGCTGGTTTTCCATGTGGTTCTGCTTGTGGATTTCCGTTTCAGTTGCATATGTTTCTCATCTTCCACTTCCAGTATTTATAGCGCAAGCGAAACATTTCGGGAAATGAAACTGTTCAATGTATATTTTCTCTTTCCATTTGCGTGTGCTAGAGGGAGAGGGTAAGAGAGAGAACAAGTTGGTTGTGTGCTCTTTGGTACTTGGCGTTGAAAATTTTTTACGATACGACGGCAAAAAAAGTACAGTCATCACAAAAACGTAAGCCAGCGCGTACTAGCGCAAGCAGCAGCACAGGCGGTGTATCGTTACGGCACAGAAGTCGAAATGCAGCGCTGCATACATGCATGTCAACCAGCCAGCCAGCCATACAAGTTGTTTGCAACAGCAGATAACAGAGGCCGGATAAACAAAAATTTTATAAATGAAAACAACAAAAATTACAAGGCAAATGTGGTTTTTATTTTATTTTAGTTAGCGGCGAACTTATTGGCGCGCTATCTAACGAGTCAATCTTCGCGAATTCTTTTTTCTTTGTTTACATTGGCGTATACAGAAATACACAAGTATGTACATATGTACATATGTACGTGAATTCATTTATGTATGAACGAAGAGATGTGCGGCCGGTCGCTTCCCTCACAATTCTCGGCTCTTCCACCTCGCATAGTATTTTTGTTTATTTTTATTTCTGCGTTATGTTGCGTTTAGGGGATTGGCATGTGTAGATGATAGGTCTGACTTGGCAGCGTAATACCCTCGTGCAAATTTGTTATGTTTTTAGGTTGTTGACAGTCGCTCATGCTGTTAATATTCGTATTTATGTACATATGTATGTCTTTATAGTTTTTGCACCGGCCTTTTGCTTTTAACACAAAACCAGAACTTTGTGATTCAGCTCGCGGTGAGAAGTTGCTGTGGATTGTTTAGCTGTTGGATGCAACTTTTAAAAATTGAATAGGTATTCTCACCGGGGTTTTTATTTTCACCTGAAAATATTTTTTTACTTACAGAATCACTTAGGCTATAAGCATTTGTGAGTTATCAGTAACCTTATAAAACAGCTTATTCAACCAAGGATACTATTTTAACGATATGCCAACGGCAGCAATATTTCGAGCTTTAAGGCCAATTTACATAGAACCTCAATCTTAGACTATTGCTTCGACATACAGTGGGGGACTTACATACATATATATGTACATATGTATAGGGTAACTGCACTAGTATCCGGACACTTAGCGTTTTTCGCATCTTTGACTTACACTCAATTTCTCACTATATACGCTGCCGCAAAAAGTTAAATTGTTTATAAAAATATAGACATTTCTAAATAATATGACGCATGTATAATTTAAATTTATATCGTTTTTAGTATTATTAAATTAAAAATCCAAAAAAGTTCGATTTGTTCTAGTTTCCGGACAGTCAAATTAAGTTTCCGGACACTTTTGTTTTAGTATCCGGACACCCGAGATTTGTATGTACACTGTATTTTTGAAACATAAATATCCTTTTGTAATCCATATAAAATATAATAAACTCTCATTTAGTAGAATTAAGATGGTAATTCATAGTTTTCGGCTACTTTCCAGTGGTCAGACAGCCCGTCCGGATACTGAAAATCATAGCAAATTTTGGGTTTTAGTATCCGGACAGTAATAATTTGTGCCGAAAATTAAAAAAAATAAATTGTTTTATTTATAATATGAAAGTTTATTATATTTCAAACAGATATTACTAACTTTTTTGTAATATGTTAATAAATACTTGTTCTGCACTTATTTTCCTAAACAGTTCTCACTATTTTTTTTTTACAAAAACCTGTAATTTTGCCGGATGCTCAAACTTCTGTCTCTTAAATTACGTGTAACTTTTAAACTATACTTCTGATTCAACCCAAATTTTCCAAGGACACTCAGAAAACATGTATATTTCCATTAGTGTTGCTATTTGAGAATATTTTTTGGGGATTTGCCTTTTAATCCCAAAACATTGACATACAGCCCAATTCTAAACGAAAAATCCGCACGTATTTTTCCGCTTCTCCCTATTCCCTTATTCTGAACATAAAATCCGCACGTATTTGTTCGCTTCTCGCTCTTCGCCTATTCTAAACGATGTTCGAAAAAGCGGAAAGCGGTTTGGCGAGTAAAGTAGGTATCATAAATGAAAAGAAAGGGGAGAATACACAACAGTTTTTCGGGAGATATTTCACCAGCCAATTTACAGTGAACGCTGAACAAAATGTAAGAAAATTTAACTTTTAATAATTAAAAACGACTAATACACATTAATATCGTATTATTTTTGGATTTGTAGGGCGAAAGGTATAAATAATCGGAATATAGACACTTTAATAAGCTTTATTCAAAGGCATCTGGAAAACTCTGCGTCTTCCTTAAAGGATGTTGGCAAAATGAGGAGGAGGTAAATTCGGCCGGACCACCAGTAGAATGTATTGTGGAATCGAAAAAGGCACCATCTCATTTATAACACATGTTTCAGATGGGCTTCTTTAGTGAAAACGCAAAACGCTTGTTGTGTGTATGCTTTTAAAATGTCCAACAAATATTTGTATGCGGCTTTATTTATCCAATAGTTTTAAATACATCTGCAAAACAATTGAATCAGTAAAATTCAATAAAAAGAGTTTTGTTAGCTTTCCAATAATCCCGCAACTAAAGTGGCCTCGTAACCTCACGCAACCTTCTTGTTCAGACCTCTGTTACAATCCAGTGCTACAAAATCTTTCGTTTATACACATGCTACCATTCGAAAGGCAATACTATGCATTTTTATTCTTGATTTATCTAATTTAACAACTTTTTATCACAAATTTTAATATTTTGCACAAAAAGTAGTACCAAAATCAAGCGTGAAATGGCAGCACAGCTGATTTCGAAAATTCGAAATTCCTCTTCACCAAATTTTCTGTTCACTAGTGAAAGAGAATTGGCGGAAATTTTCCTTGCGAACAAAAATTTCCGCAAGGAAAGAAATCCGTGCGGATATTTAGAATCGGGCTGATAGTGTCCGGCCACTAGCGCTGTCCGGATACTGGTGCAGTTACCCTATATGTATATCAAAATATTTAAAAAAAAAACGCCCTATCCAGAATTTGTTTGAAATAAACCTGCTTCAGAATTTTTTTCGATTACACCCTACCTATTTCAAAAAGAACGCCCTATTCAAAAACTTTATTTCTGAACGAAAGTTTCATATATGTACGTACATATGTATGTTCAGCAGAGATACATGCATATTTGCTCACTTTTGATTCGAGCTATCGACTTTGACATTAACATTTCTCAGGAGTTGGCTTCGACATGTTAAATTTCCAATGAATTAACTTTTGTTCGGCTAATGGAATCAAAATTTTTTTTTATTGCTTAACCCTTTGTATACAATTTGTTATTTAGTGCTTCCTAAAAAAAAAGCTTACGAATTCGATTTGTTTTTATATTTCCAGGCGGCCATCCTACAGCAAACCTCTCAATACATTTACGAGTTGGAAAACCAGAAGACACAACTTTTGAACCAAAATAGTCAATTGAAGCGTCAGCTGGGTTTGCACGAGTCGAATGCCGCCAGTGGCACGGGCGACACCACCACTAGCAATAACAACGCCGGCAGTGGAGATCCATCGAACACTGGCAACGTCGCCATGAAAAAACGCAAACTTACTGACAACGTAATCAACCTCCAAACGATAAGTGACTCGTCCGATGAAGGTTTAGGCTCAATGTCACCCGAACCAACCACACTTTTGACTGCAGGCGGCACCAATGTCAGTGCGAAGAGTCAAGTAATTATTGCACACAATGCTGCCACTACGAAGGAATTGAATGAAATGAAAAAACAATTGGAAAAAGAAAAGCGAATGCGGACCATGTTGGAGGAGGAATTGCAAATGATAAAGCGACAATTATATTCAGTAGCAACTGCGCCTCCAGCTTCATCTACATCCACATACATTCCACGCGAAGTTATCGAGCATACAGACAATTTGGTGCACGAAACTATGGACGAGCTACCAGCTGGAACCGTTTCCTATGTTGAAATTGATGAAATGACCGGCCAACGACAGGTTGTCGTTTGCTCGAGTATTGAAGAATTAGAAAGCGAAGCCGCTGCCGCAGCAGCAGACATCATCACGGAGGATAATGTACAGGAAGAAGTTATACTCTCCTCCACATCGTCTACCGAATCTGAACAAGAGGTAAACGCCATCGCCAAGGCGTATGCCGAAGGCTCCTCACCCTCAGCGGCAGTGCTGCAACCCATTCTACAAGCCGCTATCAAAGCAACACCAAAAGTTGAAGTAGAACGCATACAAGAGATCATCAAAGTCAAAACAGAGAAGATTGATCAACCTAGCGGATTGACACGTTCACGACAGAATTTAGAAACTATTGTTGAGGCAATCAGACACCTAGAAGGTGATCATCTATTCGCCGATGGCACAGAACAAAAACTACAACTACAACATCAGCAAAGTCAAAGATTGCAACAGGACGCACCCTTGGCGCTCACCACAAAGGTGCATCATGCGCAGCGTGCCACGTTGGCTGAATTGCGTCCATACCTGCAAATTAAAGGCAATAAGCAAGTAACTATCCTACAGCATGCAAACCCATTGCAAAAGGATAGCAGTACAGGAAGCTTGAGTACAGCCACTGCCACAGTCATGCCCACCGCAATTTATAAAGTGCAAACAACTGCTGCGGGAGCGGGATCTGTGGGCGCAGCTCAAGGTGCACAACATGTAACGATAACAACGACAGCTCTTAAGCAAGTACGGCCGGGTGTTATCGTTGCCAAGCAGCTGTCTTGATTGCATTCAACTGCAAAAGCGTCCTCAGCTGCAAACACAAAAACTAAACAAATTGGAATGATTGAGTGTACCGCTTCTGCGGTATCAGATACAGAGGCAAAAGCACAACCCAGAGCATCAGCAGTTAAAACGACAACAACCATGCCCCAGTTCCAGACAAAGACTAAAAAGAACACAGATGGCAGAGAAAATGAGTCACAATTAGAATGTAATAGAAAATCTGCCAGCACCCTATTAGCTGTCAGCATGGACGTTAGGCGAAAAGCAACAATGCAAGCGGTGAAAAGCGGAACGGAAACCCATATAAAAAACAATTTCAATCAAACTTTTGCCAATACCAATAGATCGATACATAATACCATTGTGTTGCCGAAATCCTTAAATAAATGTACAAAGACTGCTCATAATACCAAATTGACCGTCATACCAAAAACGGCCATCACCATTAAATCCACCAGCTCCGCCACCACAAAACTCACCATCGTTGATGCTGTGCCAACAGCTGGACGTTCAATTAAAACTGGGAAATGTTAACGCGTTTCAGCCACTTTAATCACGAGTAAATGCTGATGCTCTATAAATTAAAAAGAGTTGCTGCTACTACTCCTAAACTAATTACTAATAATATGCTACAACTACAAGTACATACATACATACTACTATGATTACAACACTAAATAAAATATAAAATGAAAAAATTAGTAATAACAAGCATAATAATAATTGTAATAACGATATAATTAATTTTAATTCTTGTAATATTTTACCTAAGTTAATAAAACTTCAGAAAACAGAAAATCTTGATGTTACCAATATTGTTGATGGTAATAAATGCAAAAAAATATATATATATGTATAAATATACATACATGCATACATAAATATAAAATAGGTAAAGCGACGTATATACATACTTACATAAATGCAAGATCAAATACTATATGTAATTACCCAATAAATCTAACAGAAAAATTTAAAAATCCGTTTATTGATAAGCAGCATATTTATGTCATCAACAGCTACATACATACAAAATAATCTTAAAAATATTTAAAAAAAAAAAAAAGAAAAAAAAATGTATTTTATTGGAATTTAAAGAGCGATGCGAATAAGAATAATTGATACAATATTGATAACTATGAGTAAATTACTTAAATTATTCCCTTTTTTTAAACAAAAAGTAAATCTATATATCTATGATTGTGGAAAGTTTTCATAAGCTTATATGCTTGTTTATAAATTCTTTAATAAGTTTTTTCTAAAGTTTATGCTGTGCTTACTCTTATATCATATAAATATTAGCGATTAGAGCCAATCTGTGCTGTTAAGATTTTATGTTTAAAAAGAAAGGAAAAACTGATATTGCAAACGATTTTTCGAAACTTTAATGTTTATGGGAATAACGAAAGATAACAGTCATGGACAAATAAATAAGGCTAATAGGTCAAAAAATAATTTGTTATCAATTGAATTGATCCAAAATGTTTTGCTGCATGTGCATATATGTACATACATACAAACGTTCAAAGATTATTGTAAGTTTAGATAGGACTCATATACGTACATACATACATACACATGTCACAAAATGTGAAGCTTAAAAGCTCTGGATTGAATAAAAACCACCTCGATGGCATACTTCGATCCGAATGCATATGTTTTTGCTACAACCTACAAAACATTTTTGAACTGAAAGCACAAAAAAATGAAGTAAGCAGCAACCTTTACTGGCGCCTAAAACTGTGCATACCAGCTCGCAATCGAAAAGTTCAAATTTTAGTTTGATAGGAAAGGAAGGTTTTATGATAATAAAGTTCTATTTGCCTTGCTCCTTCATGGTTCATATGAGTCTCTTTTGCTTCTGCAACAGCACTGAAATTGTTTTGAATTATTTTCTCTATTAGGACTATTCAATTGTTTTTGTTAGTATTCCGACAAAGTAGATATTGCAGCTGATGTACATTGGAAACTGTTTTCCCTTTATTTTGGAATTATTGCGCAAATTTATGCCGAATAAAAACTATATTTATGCAAAATAAAAACTATTGCCAAAATAGTAAATTTGTCTTGGAATATTTGAAAATATTCACTGGCTCAGTAGCAAATCTTTTACTTTCAGTGAATTATTTTGAAATATGCAACGCAACCCGCTTCAAGATTTAATATGTTCATAATATTGTTTGCAAATAAGCTCATTAAGTGAAAATGTTTTTGATCCACCTCTTCAGCTGCACATTTCATTTGTTTCATCGACCAAAAATCTCCGTTATCCGCCTCTTACAACATCCAGTTTCGAACAAAACACTTATATGGTATATGGTGCCAAATGTTAGGTGTAGTTTTTGCAAAACGACTTTCTGGTTCAAATTTGTGTATAAAAAAAACAAGTTCTTTATATACGACTTCATGCGGCATCTACCATCCCATGCATATTACAAACATACATAGCCTGCCTTTACCTTGACTTATAATATCTGAATCGTTTTCCAAAAGCCTGACAAATTATTCTTTTATGAGAAATCAACAACGATAACAATTTCAAAAACTGTGCACTGGGCAGTATCAGATATTTAAAAACCTCTTACCAGAGATTTTATTTTAGATATGAATTTGTTTGAAATTTTTAGTTACGGTTGCAAAACGCTATGAATAACATATTTACATACATATACTATTTAAAAAGTATTTAGAAAAAATTATATTTAGTTCAATTATTAAATTAGTAGTTTTAAATATGTGCAATATGTTTTATGGGTGTGTGAATAATGTACGTAATGCTCAAACTCGGATTATTAGATCAAAATTAAAAAAAAACATAATTATTAAAATTTAAAACATAAGCACAATGGAACTTTACAATAAGTTTTTGAAGATTAAACAAATAATAAAATTTCCTTTGATTTACGATTTCTTTCTGACTTCGAATTTAATTAGCTTTTATGAATATATATGATTTATTTATTCGCACAACCCTTAATTGCATAAATAGTTTACCCGTATTATTGTTGTCAATATTGGCAAAAGCAGTATTGACACGCGCGAACCAACAATTGAATTTGCATTCCCAATTTGCTTTGGTTAATATTGACAACCATAATAGGGGTGATTATTGTTAATTAAGTTTCGTTTAGAAAAGTGTTGCAGCTAGTCTAGATAAGACAAAGAAATATTAGTAAGAACAACAATAAATCACGTTTGATTTGAAATTGTATTATATTTACATACATACATATATTTTAAAATTTTTGTCATGTTTCTCAACCAATAAAACGCCTTGAAGCATATTTGACCCACCGCACATTGTCAATAAAGTTATCAAAACTGATTCTTTCTGATCTGACTAAGAACAAATACTTATTCCTAAACAGCGAAGTTTAACCCCATTTCACGAGTGGTTCAGATGAAATTGTTCCTACGGGGTAACATAGCTGTTACTTTTAAACATGAAACAAATCAATCAATCAATGTTTTTTACATATTCCCACAAGTACAAGATGAATATAAAATATGCGTCAATTTAGGCTTTTAACTTTAAACTTGTGCATGTTTTCACTTGAAGGCCTGTACCACAGTATACAGTAGACCAGACTTATTTAAAAATAAATAAATGAACAGTGTGTATGTATTGGCGCTTTAATCCGCCAACTCATTTAAACCAGGTGGTACAAAAATACACAGAATATGAATATGAATTTTAAAACAAAGGCCGCATAATTTCATTGTTTCTAGGTAGTTATTGGATGATTATTCTCACAATTGATAGCTTAAAAATAATATGTATCAATCATGAAAATTTATTTAAATGTGTTAAGGCATATGACACCTTTTAGACGGAAATTAAACAAATCGGGTCTACTGTATACTTGCGGCCTGCACCAAACTGTGGCAAGTATGGTGGAATGAAAAAAGAAAAAGCAGAATATTCACTCCAAATAAAGCACTCTTTATAATAAGTTCAAAGGCTTCTGTTATAAGAAAGGCGCTATTGATAAAATTTAGAAAGTCTCATTGCAATAACTACTGACCATGGCACAAATTTCTATTCTTTAACTCCAAATACCAAGTTACATAAGTCATAAAAGCAATAACAAAGAAAAAATACCAATTATGAAAAACAAAAACAATGTCAAAGTACAAAACGAAATAGCTATAAATTGTTAATTACATATACATATGTACATACATACATACATACGTTTGCATGCATACGGAAATAATAACTGATACAAACATACATATAAGGAATAAAAGCAAAATGAATAGTTTGCGTTACATAGATATATATGTACCTACATACACACATGTCTACATATATAGTCGATTCTGTTTTATTAAAAAACTATAAATTTAAGAGGTTACTTCTGCCGCTTAGTAATAGAAATTATGAACACGACGAGGCAGTTTCGACTAAGACAGTTGTAAGTCTTTCGTGAGACGATTTGCCAGAGTAGGTAATCGTCTCCCAAAAGACTTTGGTGGGGAAAGAATTGTACTGTTAGTAAGACATACATCGGGTCTATTCAGCATGCAGTATTTGCAACACTCAAAAATAGCTCCGCGCCACATTCAGGCGTACTCGCAACATTCTTAAAAGCTTCCCAAAAGTAATAAATTGAATTATGAATATTAACACACTTCAACTAACATTCAATTTAAAAGTTAAAGACAAGCAGTTATTTATTGTCCGAAATCGTTAAATCGAACTCAGCTTGGTGTAAACTTTGCTGATGCGTAAGATGAGCGACGCTTCTTGGTCTTTGCGGCTGCGCATCATGACACATTCCTGAATAGACGCAGAGATACGCTTTTAACAAAATTGAGTGTTTGCTCCGATTGTTAGGATTGCCTTGCAGTAAATTTGACCAGCTTTGCTCAGAACTAAACCGATTGAGGACATAACCAGTCAAATCGCTTCCACGGCAGTCGGGCAGTACCGAAGCGTACCGGATTCATACCCGGCCAACGACTGTTATTTCGACAACACTTCCTAAAACCTTCGGGGAGTGATTTTGTTGTTAAAACAACAACAACAGCACATAACCAGTGACACCGACATGGCGATGTTAATTGCTTTACTTGGCAACTCGTTATCAATCGACATTTCTAAGGCCGCTTAGCATAGGCTAGTTATCAACCGGGAATGTTGAGGAGTATTCTGATCGTAGCTGAGTGATTATCGATACTTTAAGGTGTCTTAAATGTCGCTTTGTAACCGCTCAGACCTAGATACGAAGTGTGTAGCTTGGATAGTTAGCTGTCGTTTTTGGAGAGAGGTTCATATTCTACTTCAGGGTAGTTTCAAAGTACATACATAAATTAAAATAACGGCCGTCATATTTTGTATAAGTTCCCAATAAGCATACTTTTTTAAAAATTTTTGATACGACAACGGTATTCATATTTGATTAAGAAATTACGAAAACTTTAATCGTATCACTTGCATCGTTCGTCGTGGTTTAGCCATTAAACAAAAATTTAAAGAAATATAAAAATTAATGTTTTTAGTACATATGTATACATACATACATACAAGCATTATCAGCAGTTACAAAATACCAATTAAAATACGTATTTAAGTTACCCACTAGGAAAAGAGTGAAAGGAAATGCCGAGGAAGGGATTAGCTGGATATTTAGTTGTAAGCTTAAATTAATTTTATAATTTTTTTTGTTTATTTTCTTGTTCTGTTTACTGTTTTGTATAACTTTATTAAAAAAAAAAAACACTAAAAAAATTTAAACAAATTGTTTAACAGTAGTACATATGTACACAGGTACATACATATGTACGTAGCATACAATATAATAAATTTTAATGCAGGTCCTAAGTAAGTTTGTTGGTGTTTAGTTTTATGCTATTTTTTCGTTTAGCTTGAACCAAATTATAAAAAGAAAAATTATGTCAAATAAAATGAAATTTTCGAAATATACGTAAAGGGTATATGTATTTAGTGCATATGTATGTGCATAGATATTTATAAGTTATTTGGATTTTATTTTAAATCTCTTTACTACGCTTTTGTGTGCCTACAAGACCGAGAGAACTTATTTCTATTTTATTTATGGAAATTGAATAAATTACCGTTTAAAATTATAATTTGTAGTTTAATTTTTTGTGACATAGCAACACTTTTATTTGTTTAAAGTCAAACTTGTCGGACATCTCTAGAATTTTTTTTATGCTGCCGCCAGTGCTGATTGCTTTTACCGAGGTTCCTAACGGGGTATTGGCCTGGCCACTGTTAGTATCACCAACAACAGAGAATACATTAGAGGGCTATCTCTGGATCCACGCTGGTGTAAATGACATGCCGAAAAGACGCGTGGTGGGAAATTCTATTATATACATACATACATATGTATTTATGTATGAGCCACTCTGAGTACTCGTTCAGCGCCTCTTCTAGGCGAATGTGCCATTGGGGAAACGAAGTTGTACGGCTGGCCACTTGCAGCATTTTGAGCTAGGCAAGCATTGGACTATCAGAACCTTTGGAAGCTTGCCTGCAGCCGTCTTGCATAGTTTGACGAAGACATGTTTACTTCTCACGATAAATGTTGCGCAAATTATTCAAAGGAAAAACAAAACTTTGGAACTACATACATATGTACATATGTATGTATTTGCATCTTAGCTGAATATATTTGCAAATCCAACCAAAAAATAATCGACGATATTTACGACACTCGAACCGTCGGGTGGTGTCACTTAGTGCATGTCCAATTCTGGATGAATTTCAAACTAAAATAACAGGCCTTGGGCGGGTTATTTCCGATAAGAAGACCCATTTATCAATAAGTTTGTGATTTTAGAAATTATAAATATGTACACTGTTGAGTTGAAAAATGTATGAATAAGTTAGTCGATTATTTTATTAGTTCAGTCAACTAGGTGCAGGAGAGTGCGAGTGGAAATGTCCCATGGAACCGGATTGATAAATCCATTTTTTTATTTAAATATTTTTTTATTTCCTTTTTTCACGGTGTAGAGTGCAAAATATTTCGTTAATCTAGATTTTTGAACGAATTATGTCATGTTCACATTTTTTAAGTTCTGTACTTTGAGTTATCGATGTGAAGCTAAGCTCCAAATTACATATGTAAGTTAATAATACATGGTAAAACCATACTACACACGTATACGTACCCAAACAGATTTGGAATTTTTAGTAAAAACAAATTGTTTAAAAAAATCTACTTTCCGATAAAGTGTTGAACAAATTCAAATATGTATAATTAAATAATAATAAAAATAAGCTAAGTCATTGTTATTCACTAAAAGTTTGGATACATAGTTTAGTAAAATTTTACTAATAACAATTTAAGAATTTAAATTAATTAAAAACCTAATATGATATGTAATAGATTTAGTGGATAATTTGTGCTGCAAATAACTTAAGAGTGATGTTTTTGAATGGTGGGTTTACATTTTTCCATTAACCGGCGCTTCTTCAATAAGTTTGTTAGATAAATTTTGTCTCTAGGACGCTAAGAATAGTTTCATCTCATTGGCACGATCTCAGTTCCACCATAGCTTGCTATCCTTTGATATAGCCGGACTTTGAGCGAAAAATCGCAACGTAATTGAGTATTAAATATCTCCGAAGAACCCAATTTCGTCCATAGGTGTGTGGAATTGTGACCAGAGACACAGTTAATGTTTCAAATATTTTCAGAAGTACTCAATTTATTATTGGTTATCACTAAGAAAACAATGTGATTTCTTGTTAAACTTTTTTTTTTTATTGGGTTTGAATTAAAACTTTTCATATTATTAATAATCTTCAAAACCCATGATTTTTTTGAATCAAGCGGAAAGTAACCAACGAGAATGGAAAAAATGTTTATCAATAATTGAATAACTTCAACAAAAAATAATCAACTTAACCGGTGATTGTTCACACCGCTCTGCTGGCAAGAATAGGTTCAACGAAAATGGGCACAAAAACTGTGAATGAGGTCTTGTCTGGGACCATCCTAAATGTCGAACTACGTTTTCAGTAAAATCGTTTTCAGTAGTCTGTCAATGGTAAGAAAATCTTTTTATTACCATTTACCATAAAAATAATATCTTCATTTATTACAACGTCCCTTCGGTAAAATATTTATTTTTGTTCTTATTAATTTCTATACAAAATGAATGCTGATACTGAAAATATTACGTACAATTTTTTGTAGTTGTAGCGAACGCGGGGTGGTAATAAATGAAGATATTATTTTTATGGTAAATGGTAATAAAAAGATTTTCTTCCCATTGACAGACTAGAAACCATGCAATATTTTCTGGTATGTAAAAAGTACGTGGCAGGTCGGGGTAAATTTATATAATTTTTCAAAAATGTGCCAAAAACATGATTTTGTGATTTCGGCCAACTTTGAAAATCTGTATAAAATAATTGCGACATACTGCAATTTTTTCTTATCTTAGATAATGTTTCCTAAACCTTGGTTTATATATGAGCTGATATTCAAATCTTATAAGAGCACCCAGATCACAGGGGGTTTGTTCAAATTATACCAATTTTGGGGTCTAAAAACATTTTTTCTCAGAAACGGGACATGATGGAAATTTTTGGACCACGGATTCGTGTTCCGCTTAAAAAAAATCATAAGGAGTATTTTTTTTTTTTTTTTTTTTGCATTCCAAATCAGGGTGCTGTAACTAGTGCCCTAAAAACGAATAATTAATTTTATTTAATAGTAGTTTTGCAATTATTTTTAACAAGTGTGACTTTTGTCAATTTATGTGAGTAATAGAAACCACCTACACGAACAAACATACAGAAGCTATTTTTGAAAAGATTTTTTGGTCAAATGTATATTTTTGAAGCTCCTAAAGGGTTAAAGTGGGATATTTCGCGAAAACGAGCAGCCCCGATTTTACTGAAAACGTAGTTCGACATTTTTGTTGAGCCTATTCTTGCCAGCAGAGCGGTGTGTGTTATGATTAGTAACCATAATTTAACAGTTCTGGCTGTGACTGTTTACAGTTATCCAAACAAGGATTACTTGTACCAAATTTGGCAGTTCAGTCGATGGTCCTACCACAATTGTTACTAGAGATCGGAATGAAAACCGAAAAGCTGAAGAATAATGACTCTCTCTATGAATATGATGCACATATAATCCGAGGTCTTTGTACATACATATTTTTTTAAATTTAGCTTTTTTTTGTTAAACCAGGACATTTTGCCGCAACCACGTAATTTACGGCGTAATTAACTTTTCAACAAAAAGACTGCAACGCAGATTTAAATTCACTTGAAAGAAAAAGAGAGCAAATACATACATACATACATACATATGTACATACATTTCTCTCAAAATTTCTACGTACATAAATGCATACTTATAAACATATTGCATGAATAAAATTGATAAATAATAAAGTAAATACATAAAATCGCTTCTAAAGTTTGTATCCATTAATTGAGATGCCTAGTTATTTCTGCTAAGCTCAAATTGATATATATGCATATATAAAATCTTAAGACATAACCCTATTTATTTTGTACATACATACATACATACATGTATATGTATAAATTCACGTGCACATTTGTATGTGTTTAATAAATTTACCTACTTTTAATGAAAAAAAAATATATTGCGATACAGTCAAAGCTATTGTAAATCATTATTTCATATTTCCCAATCAAAATAAAAAAATATACATATATTTAAATACTTATTAGCGCATACTTGATCTATACATAGATACTTGCATAAGAGTCGATTCATTAAAATGAATCATAAACATAAAAATTCATCGGTATATGTATGTACATACCTTTGCACCCTAGGCTGGACAAAATTATTTATTTTTTGATGTTATTTTTCATAATTTTAGATCTTAGCTTGTCATATTTATGCTTTTAATATCAGAGTACATAGTTTTAATAACATTAAGATTTTCATAAAAAATTATTTTTGCCTAGCCTATTGTGCATATATGTACAAACATACATACATATGTACATACATACACACATAAAGAGAGCATGTTTATACATATGTACATACATACAAGAGTTGGCATGAAATAAAGCCATGCATGTGTAGATACATACATACATACATACCTATTTAAATTATTTAAACAACAACGTTCAAAGTTTAAATGCAAGAAACTATGCTGAAATGGATTACATAATTGATAAATTGTTTGAATAAAATAAACACATACATACATACATGCATAAAAAATAAACTTCATTACTTTATTATAGACAAATATAAATCATTTTGGTTTCATTTTTATATTGAGTAATAGATACTACTTCCGGGCCCTTGCGTCCAAGTATCCTCTGGGTAGCCACCGAACAGCCGTTCCTGGACGAAATATACGAGCGCTGCCCCCGTCATGAGATCAAAGTCGTGCTTGGCCACTTTAACGCCAGGGTAGGCAAATAGGAAAGCAGGACGTCGAAAAACTGCAATCGCAACAGACGGCCAATGATTTTGCAGACCGCCTCTCACACCTGCTTTCTGAGAGCGCAATTCAACCCAGTGGAATGCATGAGCAGTGGGAGTTAGATCGAATGCAACAAGGAGTGTGTGTGAACCCTACCGCGAGTTGAAAGGGAAACGAGGCGACTTTTCCGGGCAAAAAAAGAGAGGCAGAAAAGCGTGAAATCAATGAGCTTGAGATGCTAGCCAGCGGGAATAATGCGCGAAAATTCTATCAAAAAATTCGGCGAATGGCGGAAGGTTTCAAACTCGGGGCAAATTCCTGTAAGAACTAGAGATATGGAGGGATCACTTATCTGCCCTTTTAAATGGAGAAATTTAGCAAGAAACCAGAGAAGAGCTCGAACCCGAACCCACAATCGAAGAGGACGAAATTGAGTTGCGAATAGCAATATCCCGGTTAAAAAACAATAAAGCAGCTGGCGCTGATGGTTTGCCTGCTGAGCTGTACAAGCATGGCGGCGAGGAGCTGGTAAGGTGTATGCACCAGCTTCTGTGCAGAATATGGATGCATGCCCGAAGATTGGAATCTAAGTGTTCTCTGCCCAATCCACAAGAAAGGTGATCCTGCAAACTGCACCAACTATCGCGGAATCAGCCTTTTGAATATCGCATATAAGGTCTTGTCAAGCGTGTTGTACGAACGATTGAAGCCTGACGTGAACAAACCACATCCTGAAGATAGCACGAAAAGGAGCTGCCTATATGCCGCTATGTCTAAATTTGGTTTCCCCGCAAAACTTATACGGCTATGCAAAATGACATTGAGCAACACCACCAGCTCAGTCAGAATTGGGAGGGACCTCTCCGCGCCGTTTGAAACTAAACGAGGTTTCAGGCAAGGTTTCTTTAATTTGTTGTTGGAGAAAATAATACATTCTGTAGAACTTAACCGCGCTGGGACAATATTATATAAAAGCGTGTAACTGTTAACAACCGCGCCGTAACCTATGCCTACTCCAAACTAGAAAAAGAAGCGGAAAATATGGGTTTGGTGGTGAACGAGGGCAAAACGAAGTACATGCTGTCATCAAGCAAAGAGTCAGCGCATTCGCGCCTTGGCACCCACGCCACTGCTGGCAACAAAAAGGTTCGAAATAGTGAAGAACTTCGTTTACCTTGGATCCAGCATAAACTCCAACATTTATGTCAGCCTAGAAATCCAGCGAAGAATTACTCTTGAAAATAAATGCTACTTTGGACTGAGTAGGCAATTGAAAAGTAAAGTCCTCTCTCGACGCACGAAAATATCACTCTAGAAGTCACTCATCGCTCCCGTCCTGCTATGTGGTGCAGAGGCATCCAAAACCGCTATGGCGGTTAGATGGCCATTTAAAGAAGAAGAAGAAGAGATACCCACAAATTGGAAGAGAAGCTCGGCGCTAAAATCTCTTATTAGGTTGGTGATGAGACATGAGAAATGGTAGTCAAAATTGGGCTTCATTGTGAGAAACCATAAAACTGTTTTTTATTTTGTAGACTCTGCCCACTTACATAAAACAAACAATTATTCGATATCATTACTGGCTACTTTACTGTCACAAGTTAACTTTATTTAGGAAGTGTCGATCAAAAATGTGGGGCTGGGTATCAAAAGACGCTCGATTTTTGTAATTCTTTGAAGGGACTTTTGCAATTAAAGTAAAAATTTTCCGTGAATTCCGTTTGGATGTTCCAAAAACTGCAGAAGCTCGTTCTGCGCAGAAATACTGAGGATCGCGTAGGCGGTGTTGGACCGGCTAAGGATCATTTTTTTGAAAGACGCAAAATGGGGACCTACAAAGGAAGATGTTCTACACACAAATACCATAGATCGCGGCCCCCAATTCTTTGGGTTTGTTTTACTTTTTACTAAAACAAAAAATCGAAAATACTTCTTCTTCTTCTTTAAATGGCCATCTAACCGCCTGAGCGATTTTGACCGTCCAACATAGCTCGCCAGTCATTTCTTCTTTTCGCCAATTGGAGACCCCACGAGATCGCAAATCGGTCTCCACTTGGTCCTTCCATCGGAGTGGTGGTCTTCCTCAGCTTCCACCGACGGGTGCCGATAAGTTTACCTTCTGGGCTGGAGCGTCTTCGTTCATTCGCACGACGTGGCCTAGCCAGCGAAGCCGCTGCGTTTTAATGCGCTGTACTATGTCGACGTCTGCGTAAAGCTCATACAACTCATCATTAAATCTTCTTCGGTACTCGCCGTCGCCAACGCGTAGAGGCCCATAAATCCTTCGCAGAACTTTTCTCTCGAATACTCCCAATGCAGCCTCGTCAGATGTTGTTAGTGTCCACGCCTCTGCACCATATAGCAGGACGGGAGCGATGAGTGACTTGTAGAGTGTGATTTTCGTGCGTCGAGAGAGAACTTTATTTTTCAATTGCCTACTCAGTCCAAAGTAGCATTTATTTGCAAGAGCAATTCTTCGTTGGATTTCTAGGCTGACATTATTGTTGGAGTTTATGTTGGATCCGGATTCGGATTCTTGTTACAGAGGTCAAAACGCGTCTTTTGATACCTCTCTCGATATTTTTGGAGGTGTATTATCAGTTACGTACGGTCGTAAAGAATTACCAAAATTTTGCATGTAAATGCAACAACAACGCTGTGATCTTGATATTTTTTTGGGTCAGTTTCGGATCCGGGTATTTGTTTCCTATGGCACTCAACTACTAATAAATTAGCTAAAAATATGATAGGGGTATCAAAAGACGCGTTTTGACCTCAGGATCAATGATCCGTGAAATGTTCCAGTGAAATGTTATTAGTGAAAAACCGAAAATTGACCCGGGTCAGATCCCCAATTCGGGGCCCGATCCATGTTTTTTATGTGCAGAACACCTTTCCGAGTAGGCGGCCTTCGGCCGCGTTTCAAAAAATAACCCTGGGCTACGCCATTCCAACTCCGGGTGGTTGCCAAAGCCGTGGCTACCGCCAGGGTGATGTCCTTCCGAGTGCCACTTTTTTCTCACAGTGTAATGTGATTACAACAACCACATGAAAATGACAGAAAATTCTGAACTTTGATTGCAAATATCTCTTCACTGGAACAAAAAAATGAAATTTCGACTTCGGATCATTGATACTGAGGTCAAAACGCGTCTTTTGACACCCCTATCATATTTTTAGATAATTTATTAGTAGTTGAGTGCCAAAGGAAACAAATACCCGGATCCGTACCCTGTAAAAAACGTTGGAGTATGGGAGTACTCCAACATTTATCCTCATTCATACAAAAAGGTGGTCCAATTTATAAGCCCATGTCCGGTGATTGGATCACCTAATCCATATCGGAGCACCCTGCTGAATAGTCTATGGAACACCTATGTGAGAGTACTTTGAAAATGCTGCCTAAAGATTACTCTATAGAGTACTCTGCAGTAAAGCGAGAGAGGTAGTAGGTGTTCTTTTTGAGGACCACCTACTCCCTCTCTCGCTTTGCTGTTGAATACTCCATAGAGTAATCCAATAGGAGTATTTTGGGAGTACTCTCATGTAGGTGGTCTATAGAGTATTCAAAAGCAAAGAAATGGAGTACTCCGAGTCGGATTAGGTGATCCAATTACCGGCCATCGCCATGTAAATTGGACCACCTTTTTTATATGAGCGAGGATAAGTGTTGGAGTACTCCGATACTCCTTAAGGAGTACTCTATGGAGTATGGAACGGAGTATTTCGGTTTTTTGCAGGGTAGTAGTAGATTTTTTGACAGCCTTATTTGTTAGTAGCACACACATGCATATGCATGCACACTTATTTACACAAACAAATCTCATGGAGCTGACGCGCTTCGTTCCTGTTAAATTATGACCGTGATCCGACCCAGGCATGGTATATATTGAAGTAAACAATGGACCCAGGTCAGCAAACTGGAACAAATTAAACATTTAACGATGAAAGATTAAACTACACTATCGATTGTGCCGCCCGGTTATCGCCACTTATCGATTGTTTCCATTTTTATTTTCTATTTCTATTGCATCGTTTGGCATTTGTGATGAAAACAGAACTGGAGAAAAGCGTGCAGAAAGAAATTGAAGAACAAATTGTTAATTTAGACAAATTGAAACATAATTGGCAAACTTTTGCTTATTAAATGGATACAGAACAACGGTAGAAGTTGTTTACCATGCTGAAATATTTTAAGAAACGTAAAGGTAAACAAAATCGAGCTGTGCGCTCACCCATGTGTATGTAGATATATATATTTTATGGGATGTTGTGATAAGTAATTGATATGATACCAAAATCAAATGATCTTATTTAAGGACCTCGTCGGCATGGAACATGGGCTGATAATCCCTTCCAAGATTCGGATGCACAAATTAAAGAAAGTTACTCTACAGAAACCGAATCCACTCACAACGAGTGTGCCATCAAACGTAATTCGTTGAAATCCACATCCAGCTTCTGCGATGACATACTCTCACAGGGGGAAATAGATGATGACACTGTTGATGGCGTAGGCAGTTGCAGTGACAGTTTGTGTGGCTATAGTTTGGTATCGGATGATGGTACATAATCCTTTATTTAATAGATGTTTTCTTAAAAAAAATTTATTAACCAAAAATGTTTTTACAAATTTAGATATTTTTCGATATAAATCTAGACTAGCTATGTCACTTCCAACAATAGTTAGCGATCCCAATTGCTTAAGCTACTTTGTCCAATATCTTGATACAAGACATGCGCTAGCTCCCCTTAAGTTTTACCTAGATACGGAAAACTTTAAAACGGCAGCAAAAGCACAAATGGAAAGAAAGCAAATTGTTGAAGAAACCACATTTGGAGATTCATGTGAATTGAAGCAGCAGCAAGCCGATGCTGAAGTTGGGGATCCAAATAATTGTGATTTATCTTGTGAGGTTGTGAAAATAACTGCCCAACCTGCTGCAAACGTTACGGATATAGTACCTGATTTAAAAAACTATTACGATTTATCCATGCGCCAGCCGCTTACAGATGATGAAAAAAGTCAAATCTATGCTGAAACCAATAAACAAATAGATAAATGTAATGAAAGCATTAATTCCAATCAGAGCAACATAAATAGTTCGGATGGAAAACATACAGAATCTCAAATAAACTGCTGTGATGTTAAGTCTAGCACAAATTTTTCACCTATTACTAATATAAAAATAACCCCCCATAGTGTGGCACACATTGTAGGACCCGCAAGTGTTAAAGATGCGATTTCTATATACCAAAAGTATCTTATCGCAAATGCAAGTCAGTTTGTCTCTGTACCAGTGGGGATTCTTTCACAAATATCGCTACTGTTATGCCAACGAACTGAGGAGTCTTGTCTGGGAAATACAAACGTTAAAAAAGATATTCGTATAATACCGGCAACCTGTTTCGACGAAGCACAACGTTTTGTTATGGATCAATTGGAACGCATGTACCTCAATGACTTTTTACAGAGCCCATTTTATAGCAAATATTGTTTGGAAATAGTTGAAAACGGCCAACCACAACTATCGATTTACGACATTCTTTACAGTGAAACCACACTATTTTTCTTCATGGAATTTCTAGAACAGCACGATGAACGTGAATGTCTTGACTTTTGGACATCGGCCATAAATTTTCGTAAAAGTTACGAGCCGGTTACTGAAGAAACAGAGATTTTGCATGATACTATACCTGTTGAAGATGCATCAAAATTGCGAACTTCAGTGCAATCAGAAGCTCAAGTAGATGCAATGATTATTTATGAAAAGTTTTTCTCACTACAATCGGAAAATCGCTTTTGGCTATCAGATCGACTACGAAGTAGAGTTGAAGAACGTATATGCACTAAAGGGCTGATAGCATACTGCTTTGATTTACCTTTGCAATTAGTTGCAAAGTATTTAGATTGTAAATATTTTCAAGACTTCCTTAAATCTCAAATATTTCAAAACTATCTAAAAGAGTTAAAAATTAAATTACGCGAAACACAAGATTTGGCGGCGTCAGAAAATTCATTAAAATCAACAACAGTTGCATTAACCAGCAGTGTTTTTCGTAAGTCATTTCACCGGAAAACACTGTCAGATTGTAGTGAAGGAAACAAGCGTGAAGCAGTAAAGCATAACACTTTATTGGCAATGGATGGTAACAAGCTACCACATACACGTATCAAAAGTCTACAGCAAACAACAGGTTCCGATCTGCACATTGACGCTCGTCATTTAACAAATCCAAATTTATTATGGCGCCGTTCTTATTCAACAGATGGCGGCAGTTTGAAGTTTGGGCACATAAATGAACTGGGGCGGTATGAACGCGACTTCGAAACGGTCGACGCAATGGGCAGTGAATTCACAAGCAGTGGCAAACACAACTGGGCTCTAAACTTCAGTGGTAATAAGATTAAAAATGCAATGCGAAAACTTGTTAATTTGCCTGAAGATAAAGTGCAAGAGGAAATTGCTTGGCAAGTAGCTGAAATGATTGTTAAGGATGTAACAAGTGTAACATTGAAAAACGATAACTTGAATTGATTCACTTGTAATGAAACCCAGGAAACTTTAACGATATCAATTTGTAAAATAGCATTTCTATACTCCGAGCTGTCTAGTGCAACGGAAATGAGTCACATATGAATTTTCATCAAAGATCACGTGTTACTCGTGTTACGACACCTAAAAGAGCACGGGATGTACATCCCTAATAACAACACTTTAGTATGACCATTTGTATAACAAAACAAAACTATGAAGGAAAACTTGTATGTATCTAGATATTTTTGTTTCGCACGACTACTACCCAGAAATATTTTTGCATTCCATTAGATACATTTGGACTAAAATATTATATGGTCAAACAAAAGTACTCTATTGGCTTAGATATAGTTGAAATGATCAATTACACATATTTATATGTACGTTTATTTAAAGAAAAAGAAAACTTATAAACTTGAGCATCAAATGCTAACTCTATGTGATTAAATGCTCTCTAATGAAAATTTATGTCAGAATTTAGATTTAGTAAGAATATAAATGTGTTTGTAACAATGTTAATAACAATATGTAAGCATGATATACATACATAGTTTATAATAATATGCATATGCAGAGAAAGTGCGACAATTTCTTTTTTATTATCATTATTAATTTCCTATTTGCATATACATATAAAGGACATACATATACAAGTTTTTTGAACAACTTTGATATACTATTTTGTTAAATAAATTAACTTGCTTATCTACTACTTCAAAAAATGGCTGCGATCATGCTGAAAAACTCTGCGCGCACAGATGTATTATATTACAGTTGTTTTCTTATTGTATCTATGTTTAGTTTTAATATAACTTAAAATCTTTACAATAGGGTCGAAAAACAAAGTTGATACACAAAACTAATTTCTTAAAATGTTTCGATTAATGGTTTAGTCTTTAATTATAATAGAAAATAAATACGTATTTTTTTATATTATACATTCACCCCTATTCTGCATTACAATTACGTTCCCGCTCTACGCTCCGCTTGGATCGTAAATATGCATTCTGAGTTACGCTTGGATCGAAAGAAAAAGAGGAAGAGCTATAAGTTTTTCGAAGTCAGCTGTTTGCCTTGGAATGTGTGAAATTGAAACATAACAAAGCAATTTAAATTCCACAAATTATTACTTTTGAAATAAAAGTAAAGCTTTATTATGATTTATAAACTAAATTGTATATGTTTGAGCATTATTGAATAAATTGAGTGAAATTTTATACATAGATCAATTGACTGATTGTAGCAGACAACGAAGGACCAACAAAAAGCAAGAGGACACTGTTGGTGGATGTTACTGGCTGTCATTTTCAATAGAGTTGGTGCTAGAAGAGTCTGCTTCGTCGACCAGGTACACAGATGGCTGGCGTCGCGTCGTGGGGCAACACCATACGCCGAGCAAATATTAGATATGTCAGAGTTAAGGCTGACCACAAGTGGAACTTTTCGCTGGATCGAGACATTGGCCGCCCCGGAACTGACAAAGGAGTTTGTGTGGATGCTGTGGAGTGGCTGCCGGTGAACGTTTGGCATGATGACAAAGGAATGTAGGAGTCAAAGCCATTACCTTAGTTTTAATGTTGCTAGTAAAATTGTTAGATTGGTGTTTTGAATGCTAGTCCAATTTTCATTAATTGTTACAACAGTTGCCGAGTGCTAATGCGTGCCCAAAAATGTCGGGGAGGGGTATCAAGAGACGCATTTCGCTCCCAATAACAAGAATGTGCCTCAGGAAAACAATTCTTTTTTAGTAGTTTGCGAGATAGTTGCAGTCAAAGTTCACCGTAATTTTCATGTGGTTGTTGTAATAACAGATTAATGCGTCCAAAATATTGAAAATATTAGATCTCCGGAGGCGGATTCACATTCCGGGCATCGAAACGCGTCTTTTGATACCCCTCCCTACATTTTTGGACAAATCTTAGCACTCGGCACCGGTCGCAAGCAACTACCCTGCAAACATATCAAAAAACATCATTATAGCACAAAACCAAAATATAGAGAACGTTTTACAACTTCTAAATACGAGTTTTACTTAAATTTTACGAGTTTTAACAAAATATCGCGGAAATTAATCTAATATTGTTGGCAAAACGAAAAATAAGCAGCTATCCGCCAACAAAATTGCAACGTAGAAAAACGGAGCTACGATCGAAGTGCAGAATTAGCAGAATTGGAAGTTTCGAAGTTGAACGTAGCGGAATTGAAACGCAGAATACCAAAGTTGCCAAGCGGAGAAAATTTCGATCCAAGTCGAAATGCAGAATAGGGGTGATTATCTTAATTTATACAAGTTTATATAAATATTTTAATCATCTATAACGAATTTTGAGACATACATAAAATCTCAACAACATGACATTATATTGCTCATCTCGAATATACATATTAAAAATTTTCTTATAATTATTACGAATCTAATTTTGTACTCTTTTAACTGGAAAGTGTGGCGATAGCTACATAAAAGCGAAAGTCGCGTGTGCTACATTTGTCAAACTCTACTGGTTATGTTTTTTTTTATTTGCATTCACGCACAAAACATAGGCTATGATTTAAAAAATTTGAATTGTAATTCGAGCATTTGAATGTGAATGTAGAAAACTGGATATAAAAAATATTTTTGATATGTTACATAAGAGAAAACAAGGAAAGAAGTATAACGAGTGAAAAATAATCAAACTTTACAGGAGGATATATTAAGAAAAGTAACCAGTAGTGTATTATTTTGGAAATGTGAAATCATAATTATTTTCGCAAATAAATGTTTATTATGAAAAATAAAAAAATCAAACTTTAATTTCTTTCTCAAAACATCTAAAAGATGCAATGGAACTCAACTTATTTAACCGAACTAATCCAGAGAATTTATTTCCATTCCATTCTCATGGAAGCATCAATAAAAAGCTTGAAAAAAAATTCCTCCATACAACCGTCCTTATGTTGTGTACACAGCACAACTGTTTCGAATTTACAGATGTACATACATATATATGTACATATTTCTTATAAACATACAAATCCGATTCGCCACTATTTACTTAAATAAAATACTTGCTTTCACGCATTGTATTGGTTACTTCCAGTCAAGTTTCTTCATCAATTGTTGATTCAGCAAACCATCTCAGTACTCTAAGCATCGTTCTTGCCGAATAAACACAAAATGGATACTCGTCGTAACACCGATCGGTGGCACCACGTAAAACGAGTCCCTTGCTTAAAGCACGTTGAATTGTCACTGGTGCCACAGCCACTGTAGCATCAATGAACTCTATTAATAGTCTGGCTTCGTGTGACTGACCTTCTGCTCCTGATGCTAATTGGCATATTAATGATTGTAGACATTCAAACGGATCTCGTGATAAAATACGTTTCCAATCAATACTCAGACTGGTTACATCTCGCGGAATTTGCGTAGTTGTGTGTTCCGGTTGACTTAACCACATGTTAACTTTGGTGATAGCTTCAGGAGCATCGCGCTTCACACGAGCTACCACATTGCTGGCAGTGGCTAGGGCTCGTGCAGCCGCGGCGACGGGTTGTCGAATTTTATTGTAGTCCTGTGCGAGTAAATGCATCATATACAAGGCTCCCAAACCCATGCCCATAAGCAAGACTAACCTAAGAAAATGGATACTGAAAATAATTAGTCAAAAAATTTCCTTCGGATTGAATAGTGAGAATGTTTTATTTGTAAATATAAGGAGAAAAAGAGTAGGAGGAGAGTCTTTGAAGTCTTCAATTAGCATCAAAACAGTAAGGAGTAAAACATTTAATTCATCTGATGGCCGCTTCAATCTATGGAAGAAAATTCCACAAATTGAAGACGCAAACTTGTTATATGAAAAGCAATTTTCTCAAGTTTTTACTTTTCCACATAACTTAATTATAGAAATGAGATTTTAGAACTATACGCTCAACATCGAGTTTTATCTGTTTATAATAAAACTTGCGACATTTTCCTAAACTTCAAAAACCCAACAGAGAAGATGTCTCATCTTTACATACACAAGTGGCAAAAATGTATGTACTATAAGTTACCTATGTATTTTCGATCGCGAAAACAACACTTCAATTCGAAATTTTCAGATAGCCGAACGACCGAAAAACCAAGTTGTGTGCGAAAAGTAAACTTAGAAGCTTTTATCGCGTTGGCTTAGATATACGCTATATATGTATATATAACATCTTATGCGAAAGGGCCCTAGGCGTATAAGTGATTTTCTTTTATTAGCCATGAAACAGTTCAAAAGTTAGTCACTTATGTATACATGTGTATGTGCGATTGAATTTATATAAAATTATTTTTCAGAGATATTTTATAGAAATTAAGTATAATGGTCGGCGTGATCGTTCAATGATGTATGCACAGATTCGCAGGACTACAGTTTACTAACGAAACAAAGAATCTGCCCGATGTCGAAGAAACAACTTTTTTTTAAATTTATTTTGTACGGTCACGTTAAAAGTTAGTTTTACTCTTCTGAGCTTTTGATATTAAATCGAAATAAACAACTTCAACTACGGAACAGCTCAGTAGCTAAAATTACTTTCATCGCTATGTGCCTTGTTGGTTCTATACAGTTTACTTTGAACCTGAACCAATTCACCAAATTTTCAAAGGATTTCTAAAACTGAAGGACTACTTTGCGCTCAAAACGCCAGACGGATATGGCAGCATACTTATGGGTGGATCTACAATGTAGATTCTACATATCTCTTTTCCTTCTCATACTTACAAACATCGGACCAAAGGTGTAAAAATATTACTCATTTAATATGAGCTCAATCCGTGTTATTAAACTTGATTCATTTCTATTTGCAGATTTTTACATTTATCAACAAACGTTTTTTGAGCAGCCAAATTAAAATTCATTATACAATATTGTTCGTTAGCATTAAAAAATCGTAGTACCCCGTAGTGGAAAGCAAACCTCATTCAATTAAACAACGAATTTTGTACACATTTCTTGGAATTTTTTTAATAACGATTAAGCTGCAAACACACTTCAAATAAGGTTTGCAAAATTTACAAAAAAGTATGAGCCAGTCAAAGTTTGCCAATTATTATTATTTATCAAATATATTCACTTCACTTACTTAAACATTTCAAGTCGAATGTATGCCCCAATAATTAATTTGAAACTTTTATATTTGAAAACTGAGTGAAGATTTCGCAACTTGCTCCCAGAGCATCCGAACGGAAAATGAACACCAAATTTCCGATCCTGTGCATTGAAATCTTTCAATTTAATAAATAAATACGCAAACAAAAACTTTGGTGAAATCTCAGCGAATGTAGCTGAATTGTCGTATTGTAGTTTTTCCATTGATACCTGTTGTTAATACATAGAAACACCTAAATAAAATTAAATGGGAGTGCGCGGGAAGCATTTTCAATTAAGTTGACTTGTATGTTTTTGCCAAAATGAATGCGTCCACATAAGACAGGCCGGAACAACATTTGCAGATACGCTTATTTACGTTTCTTTCTATTTTGTTTCGTTTGAGCAAGCGAATTGTTTAGCTAACAAATAGGAGCAAGCAAATCACGTTATCCCGGCTCTACACAAAATCATGCTCACTTGCAGATCTACATACATATGTACATATGTAGATGTGGTTAGCCGTTAGTTGTGCAATGTTTAAAAGCTTTTACTTATATAATCTTCGCTTGGCCTTGTCGACGATTCAGCTTCAAGTACTCTAACGAGTTATTACACAAGTCCTTCGTCTACAAATTTTAAAACTAATAACGGATATCGCACACTTTTTTATAAATATGTATATTTAATTATAAAACTTTGGGAAAATGCAATTAAAGTTTTATTTTTTCATAGAACTTCATTATAAAACTGATCATATATGTATGATCATTCTAAAATTCTGGTCTAAGCCTGAGTTGCATGATTTGATTTATATCGACATTACCTTCCTACGTATAGTAGCTACATGCATACATATACATATGTAAATATGTACGAGTATTTGGTGCTGTGTTAGGAATACCTCCAACTGTTATTCTGAAAGCGAAATCAGATTTACATATATGGTGAACTCCAACATCATTATATTTGCGAGTAGCTGGAGAAATCGTTGTAAACTAAATTACCTTAAAATAAGACGGTATAGGTGGAAATGGGTATTGGTAAAATGGGAGCTAGTTTTAAGAAGCTGATACATATTTAAGAAGTCGATGTTAATTGGAAGTTATCTTCCATATATCTATACTTTTTTCTCGATAACTGATTAAAATATTAATAAATACCGGATTTTAGCCAGATAACTCTAAAAGTGAGACGCACAGTCGGACATGTCTATGTCGACTCAGCTCATTGCCTTGATCATTTTGGCATACTTATTGGTGGTTCCTACTCTTCTTCTCCTCATGCTTACAGACATCGGGCCAGATATAATACCATTTAATGTTCGAAAAAGGTAGACAAAATTTTTATTCATCCAGTCGACAAACTTAAAATTCACATTACAAAACGGCACTTTGGCTAATCAAAAATGTTACATTTGAATATATCATATTTGCGGGATCCCGTGCCTGGTGCTCGTAGCAGTATCTGTGCATACAACACAAACAAAATACATATGTGCATAATGTTCCCCTGACCCACTATAAAATATGACGCAACTTTGGGAAAAACTTCAGTTATTTAAAACTCTTAGACGGAGTTGGTTGCTGAAAACGTTCAACACCTGGAACTAACGGTAAAAGAAAACTCCAAACTTGTGCAAGAAGTTGTCAAGCTTGATTTCCAATAGTAACAGATCAATTCAGCTTATAGCACACCACGATGTAAGACACTCAAGCGAACGAGTAAAATATAAACAAGTGAAAGTGAGTTGCATTTTCCAAGTCCGGAAGTATTTTAGTAGTGACGCCAAAAATTAAAAAGAAAAAACTCAAAACAAAGTTGAAGTGTAACTTTGCAGTTTATACGCAATGTTTTATACCGTTATATTTTTTAGTGTATTAGTTTTGCTCTTTCTCTTTTGGGATGTAAAAAAGCCTCCGAAATTTCCCCCCGGACCGAAATGGTATCCCATAGTTGGTTGTGCTTTACAAATATCCGAGCTTCGCCTGAAGTGTGGCATGTTTTGCAAAGTGGTTGATGAATTGGCCAAGTATTATATAAATCCATATGGATTATATGGACTGAAAATCGGTAAAGATAAGGTTGTGATCGCGTACTATAGCGATACCATAAATGAGATGATGACCAATGAGGATCTTGATGGAAAACCCGACGGTATATTCTATCGTATGCGTACATTCAATTCAAAGAAAGGCATTTTAGTTACCGATGAGGATCTATGGGTGGATCAACGTCGTTTCATATTACGCCACCTTAAGGATTTCGGATTTTCTCGTGCTGGCATGGTGAATATTGTACAGCGTGAAGCTCAATTTTTATTGGAGGATTTAAGGGATGTTGTTAACGACCATGGGGGCAAACGTGCAGAGATATCAATGCATGATTTATTTAAGGTGAATGTATTAAACACGTTATGGTCCATGATGGCTAGCAAACGTTACGATCGCAAAAGTGAGGAGATAACCGATCTGCTTACAATGTTTTTTGAACTCTTCCAAAATGTGGACATGGTTGGTGCGCTCTTCAGTCATTTCCCATTTATACGATTCATTGCACCAAATTATTCTGGCTATAATGCCTTCGTAGAAAGCCATCAACGCATTTATGGCTTTTTGCGAAAGGAAGTCGAGAATCATCGACAAACATACAAAAACTATGACATGCCGCGTGATCTAATGGATAGTTATTTACGTGAACTGGACAATCCAAATCGTGGTGAATTTTTCAGTGAGGAACAACTATTGGCTGTGTGTCTGGACATGTTTTTAGCTGGCTCGGAAACCACCAATAAAAGTTTGGGTTTCGCATTTTTGCACATGGTACGTAATCCAGAGATACAAGATAAGGCGTTTGCAGAGATAAAGGAGATGATTGGTGTAGAGCGTTTGCCGGAGTGGAGTGATCGCACCAAGTTGCCTTACTGTGAAGCCATTGTCTTGGAGGCTGTGCGTATGTTTATGGGTAATACTTTTGGCATACCTCACCGTGCTTTGCGCGATACACGTTTGAGTGGTTTCTCGATACCAAAAGATACAATGGTTATAGCTTGTTTTCGTGGTATGCTTATGAATTCACATGATTTCCCTAATCCGAGCAAATTTGAACCAGAACGTTACTTAATTGATGGGAAGCTTAAAATACCCGATGCCTATAATCCATTTGGTTTTGGACGACATCGTTGTATGGGCGACATACTTGGAAGACAAAATATGTTTATTTTTGTAACAACAGTTTTGCAACATTTCCGTTTTGTGCCATTACCGGGAGAAATGCCCGATGATGAACCTTTGGATGGGGCAACAGCAGCTGTCAAGCCGTTCAGTGCCTATATTATGCCTAGGCGATGCTTTATCAACAACAATCGAACAGAAATCGAGTAAAGAATGCAAATAACTGTATTTTTCATAAGTGTAAAAACGATACAGTGGCGGGTATGAAAAGCAAGCAAATAAGCATTTTTATAAATTTATAAAACCATTTACTCCAAAAACCCAATAAAAATTAAGACATAATGGAAATAGAACACACACGAAGTGCTAACGCCATCAGGAGCACCGAATGGACATCTAAATGGGTATAATATCAAATCGGGTATAGGATATATTTTAAAGAAGAGACTGTCGTTGAGCAGAAGCCAATGCTTATTTACTTAACATATTTGCAATTCCGAATACCCCAGGATTGCAAGAAAGAAATCCTGGGATTTTTGAAAGCTAAAATATCACGGGATCCTGGGATAACAATTACTATTGTATACGTACAAATGTGTAGCAGGCGACGCTATTGCGACCGTAACTCGTTACGGAAGTGGGTAGCGAGTTGGGATGACCTGGAGGCTTACACCACCGTCTGGCTAGTACATAATTAGTTTGATATCTGGAAAATCGCTGCCATTTCGACAACATGAAAGAAATTTGCCCATAATGTTTTGTTCGTTTTGCTCTAACGAGAGGTGCTTTAAAATTTCATATAAAAAATGTTCATATATGTATGTATATGGTATATATTAAAATTAAGAATATTGCATTGTATTCAAACAAAAGTTTAATGTGAACTTTTATTTGTCTCAACAGGAATTGGTTTTTATATTGTAATGCTTACTTTACATATTTTGGTAATAGTTTTATAATTATTATGAAAAATGCCTAAGCTTAGGCCAAATTTCTTTAATCATCTAAAAAATAAGTTCAGTTGTCCTGTCTTTATACGCATTAGAAAGATTTCGATTTGTTGCTTTGAGCATTAAATATGATATACATATTTACTGTTTTTTTTACCTTTATGATTTCACTCACATTTACATAAAATATCATAAGTTCCAGAAGCATTTATTATTCTGTTTATTCCTATACATAACTACGTACGTTAATGTAAATATGAAGGACTTTAGTATAATATATTTCGATAGATGCATTTATATGAAGTTTTAAATCACATATATGTACATACATAACTATTGTTCATTATTATTGTAAAAATGAATTTATATGCGATTTTAGTGTCGACGGTAACTGAAGTTCGGTAATTGTCTGGCACAACATATTGCAACCACATAGAGTATTCCAAAAAATAAATTTAATTTAGCTGTTTGACGCGGCACAGCACTCATTGTTTGTTCATTACGAAAACGTTTTTCAATCTGAAATGCCTTCGGCACCGTCACAAGAGGCAATAAAAACCATAGCGAGTATTTTAAACCGTATACAACAAATACACTGTATGGTGTAAATAAAAGAAATGCATATAAAACGTGTGATGCCGTCCGTCCAATTAGTATGGCCAATGTCACAATGCCTGCCTTCCGATCATTTTCTGCATCACGCGTATTGTTACTATGCAATATAGCTTCGGCATTTAGTGCCAATGGTAAAGCATAGTAAATAGCAGTCCAATCTACATGACCTGTTTGTGACATAAAAGCAAACAAGACTGAAAGTGGACCAAAGAGAATTAAGATGACGACATCTCCAAGTGCGATGTATTTGAAACCAATTCCTCCAGTGTATAGGAAACTTGATGATAGGCCCCCGAAATATATGAGTGCTAAGTGCTCCATTTTAGCTGGGCTGAGAACGGCTAAGCAAATGAAACCACCACAGCCGGCCATGTATAAAATAGCGCCCAATGAGACAACCTGGAAAATATAAATTTATTAAGAATATTTAGCGCGATCTTGAATACAAAAATTGCTGCAAAAAATGTCAGCTTACAAACATCAGGGCATTTATCTTCACTCAACATTTCAGATTTTCCGGTCGTAACAACAACAATACTCCCCGAATAACCCTTGGGGAATGGTTCTGTCGCTACTCAAACAAACAAGGACATTTGAAGCATACTTGAATGAATTATAGGCGAAGCATCGCTACAGCTTTGGATACCGTTTTTGTAGTGATAAAAGTATGGGAAAGTGCTCCCTGCGGGTAGACCCTTATCAAATATAAATACCGTTCTTTCGGGTGCAATTGCTCAATCCGAAAATTAAACGAAATGCATACATATGATGTTTAACTTCCAACTCTAACGATATCTAAAACGACCAGAGTATTCAATGACTAAGTGTCATCAGTTTTTCGACTTAACTTAATAATATTTATATCTTTATGTTTCTTCGATAGCAATATACATATAGCGAACGCTTTAACATGACCACGATGAACCTTCTAGTTATTTCTATTTGTAAGGAGCCTGACACTTGATATATCCTATGTATAAGTGTACATTTCTATTCGCATAGCATTAAAATAACAATACATATTTACCTCATCTTTGGTAAGGATGTGATCAACTAGGGTCCGGTCGTCAGCCTTTTGTTTGTCGATTCCTTTGATAAAATCAAAATATGTATTTACCACATTACCAGCACAATGTACTGTAACTACTGTGAAGGCGGTTAAAAAAAATGTTACGAGACTAAAATCGGCTGCCCATTGAGAGCGATATGCTAGTGCTGAGCCCATCAATGTGGGTACCAAACTGCCTGATAATGACCAAGGCCGCAGGGCATGTAAATATGTTTTAAATTTCATGAATGTGCCAGTAGATGTTCGTTGAGGTGAAGTGGTAGTTGATGCTGATGATTTTCCATTAAGTAGCGGCGCAATATTTGGAATCTTATTTTCAGTGCTTTCATGGATTGTACTCGACTTATCTTTGTTCAGTTTATGGCTACGGTGTTGTACTGTTTCCGTTAAAATTACATTTTCAGCGCTAATTTTCTTATTTTCAGGACCGATGTCTCTTTCATTAGGATTTACTTTCGCAGACGCCATACTCGCTTAATTGAAAAAAATATTTAAAATAATTATGTACACATGAATTGAAATATGTATATATGCATATGGGTATTACCTACACTGGCGTTTTCGATGATTGCTATTGCTAAACTAAATATTCCCCTTATATGTTCTAATGGCTGAGGCAGTAGAAGAAACAAATCAGATTTTGTATATGTGTGTATACAGTATGTATGAGGATCACGGCCTTGAATCCCAAATATCTTTGGAAGAAAAAGAAACATGAACTTCTAAAATGTTTGTTTATTCATGAAATATTGTTTATTGTAAGTATGCAGATGCCTGTTGGGCTATAAATATTTTGTTGTATGTATGCATAAATACCTTATTAAATACTGCGATCACTCCTATTGCTGGACGAGAGTGAGGGAGAGTTGCTTACACGTACTTTTGGCCCGTGACAATTGCACTATTTCTACATATTATGAAAATATACTTTTCGCATGTAAATATTTCAGCATTGTTATTCCAACAGTGTTTCAATGTAGCTTAGTTATAGTTAAATATGACGGCTTAGGTAAGGCTGTGCTGCCCTATTAACTTAGCTACGAAACCACAATTGCGAGAAGGGTAACGTATCTCTCAGGTATATATGTTTAATATCTATACCTTTATTGATACAACGTTATATTAATTAAAAATTAACATCTTAATGTCGGAAATGTATAACAAATTCTTATGTAGTTCAACCGTTCGGAAGTTTCTCTTTTCGGCTTTTTTCTAATCAAACCCACGTCACCATTGTTGATAAATTTTAAGTGACGTTAAAACAATTATCCAAGAAATCTTACACAGCTGGGATCACAAAGAACTGTATACAGCTGGGATCACCTGATTTTGAACATTGTCGAAAAGCCAAACAGCCAAAGGGAAATGGGCACGCTAACCAAACATTGGAGCACAGTTACGTCGTACAGCGTATGGGCGTAAAACGTGCATTGAAATTTCAGTTGGCAAAATATGAAGTCAGTTAGAGCTTACTATTTCGGTTTATAATTTTAATAGTGCCCCAGCCCATTGTTTACCTCGAATAGTTTGGCATCTTTTTTACGAATCGGAGTGTAAGGCAGTGGATGATGGTACTCCGACAAAGTGGAATTTAGGAAATAACGTTCAGAGTTGCTTGACAGTAATAATTGCAATTAGAAACTTTCATTTATAATGAAATGTACAATTACTAGCATCTGATAAGTTGTTCAAACTGCTTTATATTTAATAACTTGGGAGTTTTTTGTCTTTACGTTCAATGTTTCAGCACAAAAATTCGATTGCTTTATTATTGCATACAACGTACCCTGTGTGGTTTGTGTGTGTGTGCTGATTCGGAGTAAGTCAGCTGTTAGTTGCGCTACTAAATATACTATGCCCCAGCCGCTAACCGGACCACAAGCAAGTGCTAAAGTATTTCGACAGACGTGTCCAGAAACGAGTGCATAGTATATCTCTACTAGTAGCGCAACTAACAGCTGACTTTCTCCGAATCAGCACACACACACAAACCACACAGGGTACGTTGTATGCAATAATAAAGCAATCGAATTTTTGTGCTGAAACATTGAACGTAAAGACAAAAAACTCCCAAGTTATTAAATATAAAGCAGTTTGAACAACTTATCAGATGCTAGTAATTGTACATTTCATTATAAATGAAAGTTTCTAATTGCAATTATTACTGTCAAGCAACTCTGAACGTTATTTCCTAAATTCCACTTTGTCGGAGTACCATCATCCACTGCCTTACACTCCGATTCGTAAAAAAGATGCCAAACTATTCGAGGTAAACAATGGGCTGGGGCACTATTAAAATTATAAACCGAAATAGTAAGCTCTAACTGACTTCATATTTTGCCAACTGAAATTTCAATGCACGTTTTACGCCCATACGCTGTACGACGTAACTGTGCTCCAATGTTTGGTTAGCGTGCCCATTTCCCTTTGGCTGTTTGGCTTTTCGACAATGTTCAAAATCAGGTTCGAGGTAAACAATGAACGAGTGTCGGTTACGGGAATCAAAATCTACAGGGCCGCATGCCGTCAATCCATAAAGGTGTTCTAAATCTCCGAGATTACCTCTTTACCTTATTTAAACGTTAAACTATTAACTTAAAAGCCCTGTTAATGGTGATATAGCCACATCCAGATAAAACAGCTGATCTAACCAGCCTTATTGGAATCTATGTAATCTATTATGGTGGCGGACCATAACGCCATCGTCATAACCATACCATAGCCAACCAATTGAATTTTAAGGCCGGGGCATGTTGGTCGCATCATCTGTTTTATAAGGTTACAGATAACGCGGTGCCGCTCATGACGGCAAGCATAGCCGACGCTATATAACGAAAGCTACATTGCGAAACCGCTTTTCGAGGAAACCCCTGCTTTAGTGAGTATTTGAAAGTGTAATTATTTTGCGATAACGGTAAAACTTCTAAAAGGATTTTTGGAAATATTTTCCAAATTAACCACAGCATTTGTTCTGATAAGGCGATGGTTAGTACAAATTGAGATCCGTATATTCGTTCTTGTTGCATTTGCGTGTTAAGTTTATCCGGATCTGGATCATAGCCCACTAGAAAACGGCAGTTGAAGTAGTATCAGTTTTTGACATTTGATGTCGCTGGCAACGCTTTTCAGTTTCAGTCCGAATGTTGTATCAAAGAGGATGGTGAAACAATGTTGTGTGAAACAGATATATATTTTTCTTTCTTCATAAAATAAATCATTTCATATTAGGTGGCAATCTTTTCGAATGTGGACATCAATATCTGTGAAATATTCTCTAATTTAACGAAATTTGTGAAGTTTTATTTAGAATATTTTAAAAATTACAAATTCAGCAATTCACACTTTATAAAGTAAAGTCAGTTCTTGTGAAATTTGTACCGTACGAGCTGACGAATATATATCGCATAGTTACGCCTAAAAATTTTAAAGTCGAAGGCGATACAAAGCGTACTTCCGAAATATATAAAACCATTAAGAATTCGGTTTGGAGTGAAATCCCAAGTTCACTGTTGCGATAATTAAAAAATAAATACTGAGTTCGTTTATTAATTCGACAATCGTGAATAACTTACATACGCACAAACGCATGTAATAAGTGAAGCCGTGTACTTCTCGCAGTGGGCTATTGAATCATCATTTTTCGTATTTTCGTATTCATCTCTTTCATAAAAAACTGGCAACTTTCCTGGTATTGTTAAAAAAAGAATAATCAAAAGTGAAAAGGGGGTGTGAAGAAGAAGTATTGTCGGTGTGGATAGTGTTTTGTCATTGGTTCGTGTCTTTCGTTGAGTCAGTCGTCGGTTATTTTTCATTCGTGCGGTTGTCTTCGAATCGTTGGTTGGTGTTGTCTGTCTTGAAAAATATTGAATATATAAATTGCATATTAAAAGAGAAAGGGGAAGAAATTCTCACTTTGTTTATAAAATATAATACTAAACAACATCTGGAAAACTAATTCAGATCATTTTGTTTCCTTCGAGTAAAAAAAAAGCCGTCAAAATTGAATCCACGAAGATTGACGAGACTTTTTCCTCCTCTTCAACTGCGATGGAGGATAAAGCAACAACAAAAGATCTGGATCAATGGATTGAGCAGTTGAACGAATGCAATCAATTGACGGAAACACAAGTGCGAACCTTGTGTGACAAGGTAAGTTAATTACTTCTTTTTAACTAAACGCGAAATGAAAATTTCAAAATCTTTCGTTTGGTCATGCGGCCATTATTTCGTTGGTACGAATCGACAAATCAATTTCCACACAGTGTAGAGCGTATCTTATCTAACGCACTTGAGTTTACGATAATGCTTTAGTTATTGATAATGCTTGTCCACTCACTCGAAATGTTTCGTTATATTGTCAGCCATCTTGCAATTGCACTGGCAAGACCGCAAAGTGAGAAAGGGACGATACTTGTTCAGTGGAAGGAAAGGGATAATCTTATGGGAATAAATTTAACGAACCTGCTAATTACAATGAATAATAAAAAATATACTAAAAATGTATTACTACTATTGTTGGCTAAGCATAACAAATGACATAAATAAATGAAATTGTTTACAAGAATCCTAAATAATGGTTATTCCGTAGATATGGATACTGGACTTTCTGGCAAAGATTTTTTAGTGCTACTTGATGTAGATTGGGCTTTTCCGTACTGTTTCAAAGTAAAACATTACGCAAATTTAAAAATAACATTTTGAGCTATTGTTTAACGCAATTTAGGTGTTGCCGAATGTAATTGAGGTTATGTGGAGTGCCGGCCAGTGTTGCCGCGGCTAGAAAAACAATTCCTCAGCAAATTTGCAACTCATTAATAAGTTTATTGGTACTATGTACATATATACTTGTTTCAATACTATTTTACAAGATAGTTCAATGCCTAAGGGCCACTTTCATAAAAGCCGGTTAAGCCTAATCGGCGATTAATTTGACAGCTAACCATACAAAATACGTCAATTAAACTCTGGTTAGCGGTTCCAAGCTTTTATGAAAGCGGCCCTAATTTTGGTATTTGTTTCGGTATTTGTTTCCTTTGAATTTTCTGTCATTTTCATGTGGTTGTTGTAATCACAAAATACACTGTGAGAAAAGAGGACATCACCGTGGCGGTAGCCACGGCTATGGCACACACCCGGAGTTGGAATGGCGTAGCCCAGGGTTATTTTGTGAAGCGCGGCCTACTCGAAAAGGTGTTCCGCACATAAAAAACATGGATCGGGCCCCTAAATCAGGATTTGACCTGGGTCATTTTTTTGTTTTTTGTTAATAACTTTTGACACCCCTATCATATTTTTAGCTAATTTATTAGTAGTTGAGTGCCAAAGGAAACAAATACCATTAAGGTCGATAGGGGCGTTAAAAGACTCGTCTTCACCCCCTTCAAAGTTAAAATTCGATATTTTTTTCTTTAGAAGACAACTGCTATAACGGGTCCAAAAATATTGGGAGAGGTATCAAAAGACTTTCGGCCGGTATAAATAGTCGGAAAGCGAAATTCCGATTTTTTGTTTCAGTGAAAAGTTATTGGTTAAAACCAAAAAATGAAAGAAGATATTTTGAACAGGCGGCCTTAGGCCGCTCTTAAAAAAAATAACCCTCAGCCGGTCCAACACCTGCTACGGGATCCCCAGTATCATAACGCCCTAGTACTGTGCTTTTAACAACCACATGAAAATCTTCAAGTTTAGTTGCAAATATCTCTTGAAATAAACAAAATTGAAATTATAGGTACTGAAGACAAAACGCGTACTTTGATACCTTTCCCGATAATTTTAGACATGTTTTATCAGTTGTCTCGTAAAAGAAACAAATAGGTACCCATATTTCTTTAAAAAAAACTCACTTCTGTATATTTTGGGACAACAACGAAATGAATATTACAGAAAATTTTCAATTTTGAACGCTATCAATAGACGCATTCTCGCCTCTGTATGAATAACTCGAAATCGAAAATCCGATTGTACATTGGTGTACGGTGAAATAGATCCAAACTTGAAAATGGTGTTATTCGTAAAATATACATATATGTAGGTATTTCATTAAAAATTCTATCGTATGTGAGGGTGGATTGGAGACTCGGCCTCTCCAACCACCCGGTGAGGATGGAACAGTCAATGATTTTCAAGACCATCCTTATGGATGAACCGATCGTTTTATAAGATGGACAGCAATCACGGCCACTCTAATCTTTCCAGTTAATAACCAACTAGCTCTGATGACAACATTGCGTGAATAATCGACCGTATGTGTGGGTGGATGGGAGACACTGCCTCTCCAAACATCTCATGTAATACTTTAATTCATATTGTTAGTTTTTAAGTTATGTGCAATTTTAATAGTATCTGTCCTTAGTCGACCTCTTTGTTTGTGTCGACTTAAAACAAATTAATAAATAAATAAATAAAATATTAATGTAATTGCGATAGTTTTCACTTAAATTTTAGAAAATCTAACAGAAACCCAGAGGTTAGGAAAGTTAATCAAAGTTCGAGACGCATAGGAACCGCAGCGCTGGATGTCAGAAGTACTCCGATAAATAGTGGCCCCCGTAAAAAAGTTTTAGTTTGCCCCTGACCTGTCAAACAAATCGCTTCTGCTACAGTCAGTCATGTACCCGAAAATACTTCGAGGAGTGTTTTTGTCGTTAAAAAACAAACAAACATTTGTGCATTTTAGTCGCCTATTACGGGCATAATTCAAACCCCTAACTCTTATTGAAGTCTTGCCTAGAATTGGTACGTTTCCTCGCATCTGTTTAATTACTACATCTCCAGGCTCCCCACTCCACCAGAGGGTGTCATAATATTTTATTTCTTAAGACTTTTTGACGGTAAAATAAGAGTCTGAAAGAAATGCCTCTAACGCAGGAAATGCCCATTAATCGTCGCGGTTTTCATTGTTTATATTTGTTCTTATCGAATTGGAAAATTTACTACCATCAACCACGCGTATTGCAAAACTTATATGTGAAAGAATGTGACTATCAATTACGGTAAATAGCAAATTTCTTAATTCTTTGTTAAAAAAATCAACAAGTTTGGTTGTAACAATTTACTTCCTCTTAAAATTATTTCCGTTTTCTTGTTGGCAAACCATACATTTTATTGTTTCAAGAAAAGTCTTAATGATGTGTATCTGCAAATGAGTACATATTTGCGTATTTAGTTGCGCGTATTCATTTACTTAGCCAATCGCATTTAACCCTTTTCAACCACGGAACCTCCAAACCCTTTTTTCCAAAAGTAACATTTTAGTTTATTTTATCATTAAACCCTGTTCTTAGGTTTTTAAACTGTATGTTTTTTTACTTTTACCTATTAAAGTGGACAAACACTGCACACTGGCTACGCCCATCAGCTTATCAAATTATTTTATTGTCGTTAGTTTTAAGCTGACAAACAAGTCACCTACAGGTGAAGTTAATAGAAGTGTGCAGTAAGGAAAAAAAAAATATAGATAATTTTTGTGAGTTTTTTGTAGTTGAATATAGAGATTTTACATCAAGTTATGAGTCATTTTAATTAATTGAATGTGCTTGTATTTATTTTATTCAACAGGCAAAGGAGATCCTCTCAAAAGAATCAAATGTCCAAGAGGTGAAATGTCCGGTCACAGTTTGTGGAGATGTACATGGACAGTTCCATGATTTAATGGAACTTTTCCGGATAGGTGGCAAATCTCCCGATACAAATTACTTATTTATGGGTGATTATGTTGATCGTGGCTACTATTCGGTGGAAACGGTAACATTATTAGTGGCATTAAAGGTTCGCTACCGAGAGAGAATTACAATTCTACGCGGCAATCACGAATCTCGACAAATTACTCAAGTTTATGGATTTTACGATGAATGTCTGCGAAAATACGGCAATGCAAATGTTTGGAAATATTTTACCGATTTGTTTGATTATTTACCACTGACGGCATTAGTTGATGGGCAAATATTCTGCTTACACGGCGGCCTCAGTCCATCTATTGATAGTTTGGATCATATCCGCGCATTGGATCGTCTTCAAGAGGTGCCACATGAAGGTCCCATGTGCGATTTACTATGGTCCGATCCCGATGATAGGGGCGGTTGGGGTATTTCACCTCGTGGCGCTGGTTATACATTTGGACAGGTATGCGGAAAATCATTGTCTATATTTACTTGTGTTTAAATTACTAATTGTTGTATTTTTTTATAACTGGCAGGATATTTCGGAAACGTTTAATAATACAAATGGACTGACACTGGTATCACGCGCTCATCAGTTAGTCATGGAAGGTTATAATTGGTGCCATGATCGAAATGTCGTTACAATATTCTCAGCGCCAAATTATTGTTATCGCTGCGGTAATCAGGCGGCTCTAATGGAATTAGATGATTCACTCAAGTTTTCATTGTAAGTATGATACAAAAGAATATGGATTTCATCCAAGAGTTCGTTTTGTAAATCCGTTACTATAATATTATTTAATGTCTTATAGCCTACAATTTGACCCAGCACCTCGTCGTGGTGAACCACATGTTACACGAAGAACACCAGATTATTTCCTATAAGAAAATTCTTCACACATTAACATATATTATACATACATTTATATAAATACGAAATCGGAGAACAGCAGCAAAAGCAACAAATACAAAATTATTTATATAAATTTAACTCCAACCATAAGAAATGAAGGAAACAATAAAAATAAGTAAAATCAATGTAGTTGAAGTAGAAGGCTATATATATGTATGTAAATGAAGATAACACCACATCTTAGGAATCAGTCTGCATTTGGGAAGATTAGTTACGTTACTAAGGGCAAGATATCTTGTAAAACGACAGCATACTCTTATAGATCATAAATATACATATGTTTAATTTGTAGTCTTTAATTTGCTGCTTGTCAGATATAGCCCAAACAGCAAGCCAATTATGAATGTATTTAATTAGAAACTGTTCAGTAAGTGGAAATTAAAATTACATACGAAGATGTTTTACTCTTTAGTTATAAAAAAGAACAGCTGAAACAGACACATTAGTTTTTCATTTCATTATAAACTATCGTGACGTGATCTGCGCTAAAGAGAGGCTGCCAAAAAGGTACCCCAAAAGTGAAATATTTGCATAGTAAAAAATATTACATTATACAGAAGCCGATAACATACTTAAAACATAGTAAAACTAAACAAATAATTCAAATTGATTAATTGAAATATGACAAGTTGTAAGATATTCAGAATAGAAATAGCCATGATATCCATTTGACTAAGGCCTACGCAAACAGAAACAAGGCATCTTTGAAATGGGAAGCTGTATGAATGTAATAGAAGTGACAGTGGCATATAATCTACAATTGGAACTGGAACAGAACAGACTGAGCGAACACAAGATAGGCGCAGGGTTTGTAGCGTGTAGGGCTTACACAACATACATAAATAAATATTTACACACAAAATATAAAAAATCAAGATAATAGAGAATAAAAAAATTTATAAAATTAATTGAAAACTGAAAAAGAAACAAAAAACAACAAATAAATGATAATATTTAAGTTGCTAAATTGTGAAAGGAAAAACAATTTATTATAATTAATATTTTATTGCTAAACTGAAAAAAAATTAAAAACTAAATAAAAATGTATTATAAAATTTCAAATGTATTTTAAGTAAATACTTGATTCTATTTGCATGCAATACCTAATCTTGGAAATTCACTTCTACGAAGTAGTCCTTAACCTCTTACATGCCAAGAGGAGAAACCTTTTTTTTTTTTAATTTATGTACAATCCTAATACATTTTTATTTGTAAAAACGTTTTTTAAGTTCAAAAAACCATTTAAAAGTTGTAAATCAAATTCATGACTCAAAGGTGAGGCCTTTGAAGTACAAAAGCGTTCATGCCTCGACGTGGATGTCTAATATGAGATTCATTTGCTTGGCCAGGAAGTGAGTTGACTGTCCGAAGATTTGCCATAAGAAACTGTGAAGTAATTGTGGTATGTAGAAATACATTACAGCTGTTGAGGACAGCGATAATGTTCAGGGCAGCACTATGACACTTCCTTGTTTAGTATTATTCAGCCTTCCGCATAATCTAAATGATCTTTGAAAAAGCGAAAAATGTTTTAACGATCGAAGTATGTATAACGAATGGGCAAAAACGTAAGTAAATAAATAAATAAAAATTATAATATGTACAAAAATTACTTTTATACATTAATATCGTATTGCCGAATGGAAAAGTTACCTAGATATTTATAGCACATCTTTCATCAATATGGGCTTGTAATAGTAACTTACCCCGCAGTATGAAATAAATCTGCAAACCAATAAAATGCACTAAAAAGGAACTGTTAATTTTTTCATGATTCCAGCAACTCCAGCGGATTCGTAATGCAACCTTTTTGTTGCAATGCTTTGCCCTACCATAATGAAATACGGGAATCAAATAATTTAAATTGAAGTATCGAGACGACAAGTGTCGACCATCGAATAACGAAAAGGGGGGTAGTGAAATAACAGCCCTTGGTCGGGGAAACCCCGAGTCATTCCGGTACGTACAACCGGCTGTCGTGGGAATGTCTTCTCATCCGAGCCTACTCTTCTAACACCCATATCCCTCTGGTCCTCCCCTGTTGAAGCCGCTAGGTTTCTAGGAATTTCGTTAGAAGAGTTCGATTACAATATTGGGTAAGGTTGATACTGACTACCTAGGCAGGGCAACGTAGTGTTAAAACAACAACAACAATAACGAAAAGCCACTCCTGCTCACAGCCATATTGATTTAATATTAACAATCCGGCGACATGAGTCAATTGCTTACCAGAACGCGGTACTTTTAACCAGAACTATGAATGTATAGCTTAGCCTAAGGATTTATTTTTGTTTCCAGACCTTTCCTTTTTGTTGTTGTGTTCACAACAATTCCACTTCCCGAAGATTTGGGGAGTGTTGTCAAACTAACAGTCCTTGGCCGGTTATAAATCCGGTTCGCTTGGGCGCTTCCTATAGGTACTGCCCGACTATAGTGGTACCGATTAGCTACGACCAGTGTAACCTAGGCCATATCATCCCTCCTTCCGAAAGGAAAGGTTTCCTCAACCCGGTGGTGGTGTTCTTATGAATTGCATTCACGGTTATTGCTAGGCTAGTAGTCTGAACCTTCAAAAAATAAAACACAAATTTAGATATGTATTGTTATATGAAAATAAAATTTTATTTTCTGTTTGAATTGTACATATGCACATATAATTATATGTAGGTATTTTGCTTACATAAACGAACATAATTTGCACATTGGTTGTACAATATACACATAGTATATTGTCTCAAATGCAGGTAAAAAATACCTTTGTATATCGACGGCGGATTGGAACGACAAGCCTAGTTTGAAATATTTTGTAAAATAATTTATTTCAATAGGTCTTTTTGGGATACAATTCTGAGATAAAGTATTTTTGAAATAGGGTTATCTTCCACCCAACCGTCGATATATTCATTACATAATTTACATTTTATTAATATTAACAAGTATTTTTACCATTTTAATGACTATTTTGTGTATTGAACAGTACATATTCATTAAACTAGTGTCGTTCTGGTAAAATAATAGAACGAAATGAACTAAACAAACGATTAATTTTGAATAGGATATTTCGGTGAAGCTTTTTGGCTTGCGCTAAAATAGTAAGTACGCGGTGCAAACCATCTATTGAAAGTAACATTTAAATATTTACAAGGTTAATTAGAGGAACCACCTAAATACTAATCATAACATAAAATACATATTAAATTATAAAGTATCCATAAGAAAATAAATCACTTAGCTGACGAAAAATATAAATTTGCTTACAGGTTTAAATTTCCATTGAAGTTATGGCGGTTTCCATTCGTTGATGATTTCGCTGAATTCCCAACAAAGCTATCGTTTAAGATCTCAGATGTGGAGAGTTTTGTTAGGTTTCCTGAGGCATTTTGTACATCACCAGTCCCATTTAAACATAAATTATTATTTATTCTTAAATGTTCCAACTGTTCCTCCAGAAATGAATCTTCAGATGTTCTCAAATTTCCATTACCATTTGATATATCATTGCGGGGCATAGATGTAGGGGAGTTCAAGCTTGTTGATTGAGGGTGTAAAACCTCCGGGGTAGTAGCATAGTAAGGCGAACGTGGTCGGAGAACGTCATCAGCTGGCAAAGCAAATCCGTGCGAAATCAACATGTAACCAATATTAATTTCAACGCCTAAAATAATTGTTTGACTAGGTTATTGAAAATACAAAGTAACATTAATTTTATTAACCTTCCGTCAAGTCGAAAAGTTCGACACCAGGTATCGGTGAAGTTTCACGTGACGCAATGACACCACCAGTAACCTTCGGACGCTCTTTGTAACTTATTACTCGAGAAATCAGTTTCTTCCAATTGGCAACTGTAGAAGAAAATATTAGATTCCTTTTTAGAAACAAAAAAAAAAAAAAATACCTTGAGTGAGTTCCTCGAATTTTTGGATGGACTGAGGATCCCAAGTATCTGCATCCTTCAACATTGTTGACTTAATACCTGCCAAGAAACACTCCACCGCTTGAAACCTTAACAAGCCAATACAAATTAAAAATAATTATTAAGCATTTACAAGTTAATCTGCTTACCTTAATGTTAAGAAGTCTGTACGTAATTCGAAAACTTCGTGCGTTGACACATATTCACTATCGCCATAATCCACGAAATAAAGATCTAGTACAACCTCATTGGGATTATATTGATTTGGTAAAATGCCTACAATTTCTGCCCGATACCATTTGCCATCATATTTGAATACCGCAGCTACAATTTGTCCTAAATATGGTTCACTGATTTGATGGCGTGCTTTATTTTCCGGTTCACTGTAATATTCTGTCATAGCTTGTACCATATCATCAAGCTTCTTTGATTGAGGACCAATAATTTGTAACCAAAATTTCGAAGGTGATGCTATTGCAGATACGTAAACCTCCATTGGTTTGTCTTCGTTGCGGGCTGCCAACATTTTATCACGTGGGGGCAGGTGTGAGCTCAATGAAGTTTGTGAGGAATACATGCTGGAATTGATGCTGTTCGAAGGTGAACGACGTGGTTCCCTGTGCTGTTCGACTTCTTCAACGGCTCGCCGAAGCTCGTCATCCTCCTCTATTTTCTCCTCGATCAATTTGCGTGCAATGTTGACCTGCGACAAAGAATTAAAAACAAATAATTCGATGGCATCGATGAGTTTTTTGATTATTTCGAAATGTTACATATATATCTGCATTTCTTTTAATTAGCTTGGCCATAATTTCAATAGACAATTAATTATACATACTAGCATATTCATTTGCTAACCTGTTGTTGGTTGCCCGTTATTAGAATACGTCTTTTGTCCATAGCACCACCGCTACGACCGCCACCTGAATCTACAGCCACTTTAGCTAAAGAAATGCGACATATTTCTTGCATAGCCTCACCGCAACGGCCCATAATTTTCCCACATACACTTTGTGGCACCCATATTTCTTCCTTTACAAGTGGTGCCCGTGTAATTTCTTTTAAGAGCAACGCGCGTGCTTGCTTGACGCCTTCAACGGAACCAGTTATATCACAGACTTTGTATTTATCATTCTTCTCTCTAGTTTAGCAAAATATAAAATCACATGAATTAATAACTAGATATGTACATACTACATATGTATATGCAGCATATGAGAGTACAGCAGCGTTCATATTGAAAGCAGTGGCCTTGCGGTTTATGTAGATTTAACAAAATTTTAAATACTTGTGTATCACTCAGACCTGTAAAGGGTAAGTACCAATAACTCCGTACTTCGGAAAAATAAGTACAAGTAAACTAGATTATTATTCGATTTATTTTATTAAAAATTATTCTATTTCAAAAATTTTATTTTTATTTTTTTTATCAAAAAAGTACTTTCAAATTCAAAGTACAAGTACCTATTATCTTTTAAAATATTCTTTATTTGTACTTATTTGATATTATTCAAAAGGTGAAAATAGTAATGCCAAATAGATTTTCGTTATGCTGCAATACAAGAACGTCTATTTACAAAAATAGCAGTAAGAAGGAATTTCAAATCGAGTGCAAAATGGTCCGTGCTTTTGGTTTTGGCAGTTTGTAGTCGGTCGAAATAGAAAAGGGCACACTGCTCTTAATATAAACCTTACCTAAAGAAGATTATTTACCTTAAGCGAATTTTTGTGTGCGTCTGCTGTTCTATTGCGGCTAAATTTGCTCCACCACGTCCCACACATAACGGAATATGTTCGTTCGATATTTCGAAATTAATTTTAACTTCCTTATCATTTTGTTTTGCCGGTTTAGCTGATTGTGATTGTGCTCTGTTTTGCTTTGTGTCTGGTCGTTGTTGTGCTAAATCCTCGTCGTCTTCATCGCGAGTTTTGAAATAAGCGTATAACATTGCCCCACCAAGTGTACATAATCCAAAACCAAGGATTAGTTTGAATGTGGGTACGCCAGCCAAGGCGGTATTACGTAGCATAATGTGGATGTTTTTTTATTTTTGTTAACTTTTAAGAATTTAGACAGTATAAACTGCATACATAAATGTGTATTACGTCCTGAAAGAATAAAGTAATTTTTGACTAACTGCCTCAAAGTAATTAAGGAAAATCATTTTCAAAAGTAGTAAATAGCAGGGAAGCAGATGAGATTTAAAAAAATTACTCGGTTCTTGAAAAAATACGAAATCAAAAACATTGACCCACTTTTTTACTAATATTTGTATTTCCAATCTAAAAAATCACAGAATCCCGGTCTTCCGGGATAAGCATTTATAATATTATGTTGCTACTTTTTAAATTACAAAACATTTTAAAGTTCAAGGTCAGCGAATTGTCTACTCTTTTCAATCAACAAATATACTTACATACATATCTATGTATACGTACATATGTATGTACATATTGGGGATTTGGATATGAATTTATGTTTTTATTTATGTTGGTAACTGCAAATATTCACCACCGACGTCAATATTCACCGACAACGAACTTTTAACAAAAAAAAAACACGTTTGTTTTATAAACTTAAAATAAACACCAAGGTTATGAAAATTTAAAACAAATTCTAATCCCGTTATTGAGAAAATGGAATAGGTATAAATGAAAGAACTCCACGCATTTACATGATGCCATCGTTGGATTTGAATGGCGAAACAAAAACAAAACCTTTTATTAAAATTTACAAAGCGTTAGTATTAATCACGATTAGCCTCAACTGAAATGAGAGTCACTTGCAAAAATATTTACAAACATAGGTATGATAAATCCAACGTCACGTACATACATATGTATGTACGTCTCACTGTGCGAGACCACTGATGTGCGATGAAATAGAGCCACAATTGAAAATGGTTTCATTTCTAAACATATTTATTTGGGCATTTCCATCATAACTCGCGTTGCACCAGAAAGAACATTTTTTTTTTTGCTAGTTAAAGTCAATTTATGCTTTAAATTTAACATTTGCAAATCGTCGGCTGTGTGGAAGATAGCTCTATTTAAAAGAATTCGATTCAAAAACAAAAACCTATGGAATTTTTCTTCAGAAGGGTGTTTTTGAAACAAATTCTGAGATAGGGCGTTTTTTTTAAATATTTTCAAATGGGGTGATCTTCCACTCTGCAGTCGAAATAGAATGCAGCTTTGTTAAAAATAAAATAAATTATTAGATATCCAATTAAAAGAAAAAATTAATAAAAACTATCCATAAATAACGCATTTTTCGAATCTTTAATTTTGTGAAGGGACCTAGTTGAACTAATTTTTGATCATAATTAATAATTAATGTACAAAAGCCTGCTTTAATTATTTTACTAAATTTTCCGAGTTTTTTAGTCCAGGGTGTTGGTATTTTTTCCGTACACTTCCATAGAAAAATTATGTTTGGTCATGCGTTATCCTTTTTTAAAAATTTGACTGAGACGCCATTTCTAGGCCGTGGGCTAAATTCTTGCCTACGTCATATGCGTATACAACCCCTCTATATAAAAGAACGATTTTCTCAGGAATCGGCTTGGAATAGGTGCTACTATAATAGATATGCGTATCCATCTTATCATATTCCTATTAAAAATGCTATAAAAGTTGTATGAGCTTTTCAGTATATCCATATTAATATTTTCCAAGCCATGAACCGACGTAGGAAATTGATTTAATTACAATGAAACTATTTTTTTTTTAAACTTAAAATGTTAAAAGACTTACCACAGCGGACCCCCAAATATGTTTAAAAATCTTTTATATGCATTTTTCTAAAATTGTCTATGCGCTTTAACAACAAACTAGCACTTTGCTTGGACCTACTCATATGTATAGTAAGTTTATATATTTTTGTTATGGATGGCGCCGACCGCAAAACAAGTCACGAGACGACCAAACTTTGAACAAAATAAAACAAATCCATTAAAATTATCAAATTTAACGAATAATACAAAAATATAATACGTAAATAGAAAGTGTTTAAGTTTGTTTGAAACTCTTATCTAAATGGAGCATGTCTAAATATTTTTTAGGATTCTGATACGATCACATTCATTAAATACTAAAATGCAAGCACAATCTGTAAGCTAGAGCGTGGATTACACTGCGATTAAGAACTGATAACATAAACGCTTGGGAATAATGAGCTCGTAATGGCATGAAATGGTTTTAACATAAAACGTAACAAATCGAACTATTAGCAGTTTTTGAAAACTTCTAAATAAACCTATAGTTTTAGGTATCTTTGTGTGTATTTACTACGTACATCTGTATGCATGTACGTATAGAAGAGAAATACAAGGAAACCATAGGGAGAGCGTCATAAATTTACGAATACGGGGTACGAGAGCGCTAAATTTAGTCGAATGACATAATGTGAATCCGCTCAACTAATAGTAGATCGACTGATTTATCACAAACAGCACTAATAGCTAATTATTATAAATAAATAAATAAACGATTAACTAAGCGATTGGGTACTATATGATCATTGACAATGAAAAGCGATTGTTTAACAAACACTTAGCAAAGCAATGAATACCGAATCTTCGCATTTGCGTGGATCTAAACTTAGGAAAGGCGACATGGCTTAGAAGGTTGCACTTTCGACAATACTACACATAAATTTCGGAGAGTGTTTTCATCGTTACTAACGAGAAGCAACAACAGGATCACTTCCCTCTTGTGGCTACCACCGGCAAGGGGTTGTCATTTCAGTATAGCCCTGAAAGTTACTTATCTATTTAGGGGTTTGTATGTGCACTGCATCATCATACTCCAAGTACTGCATGTGGCTGTTTGTTTGAATATCCTTACCAATGCCCTGTCAATGCGGGGTATACTCGTATGCTCTTGTTATAACCAATACTGTATATACTGACGATAATATTAGACGGGAGCGTAAATTTGCTTTTATCGCTTGAATTAATTCTGTGTTATTGGCACATAAAAGATGGTTACGTCGTTCTCCAAATACTCATTTCACACTTAATTAAAAATTGTCGCCACTACAAGATTTAAGGAAATTGTTTAGTAGTCGTTTAGGTCGGGCTTCGAAAGTCAATTAAAGGAATACAAAGTTGATTGCTAATATATGTCCCCAACAGCTTGCAGTAAAAGTATGAATTGTTCAACTTGCATGGTTAAACCAGTTTTGCTGCTTTTGTGGCTTAGAGCCAAAAGGCATAGAATATAGATAAAGTGGAAAAGCAAGCTTTTTAATAAGTAGGTAGATTTGCTTATGTTATTTGTATTTCTTTTTCGAGGACACTGTATCAGATGCACCCCGGTGAAAGCTAAGACTTTATTAAAATATGTTCACCAACGAGGAAGTATGAGTAGTTTGAATATAATAAAACACGATCATGTTGTCCTCCCATTCAAAATCTAAAGGATCACTGATGGGCGCGTGTTCCTCATAAGGAAATGCAGGGGCACACATACTACATATCTACGACTGAAAGAATATGCATGTTATATGTATGTGGTATTGATATCTAAGCGCAAGTGATTAATCCAGATTCTAATATACATTCTTATGTATATGGAAGTCGTATTTTTTTACTTTTGCTAAATGTTAAAATAATATACGGTCTTTTATATGGTCCTTCGGTTACGTATACCTCAAACAAATGAAGTCACATTCTGTATTTAGCTTGGCAACAAACATACCAACTTACCAATAAAATATGTTCTTGACACTCGGTCTAATTTCTTTGTTATGATTTGATTTGAACAGCAATTGTTTTTGTTTAATTTAAAAAGGGAAGCACTACCTAAAAAAAATTAAATACTTTAATAAGAGATAATACCATTTTGACATTACTGTCAACCAACCTCAAAATAAAATAGTGTTGGTCAACGATAAAGAGTGTATTTACCTTGCAAATATCTGAAACAGGTACACAAATCAGAGTTGCATTTTTTTTTTATTCGAAGTGGTGTTTTAGTCATGTTGCCAAAGTTGGTTTACATTTTAGGTTTGGTTCACAATTCCGTTCTCATGTTTAGCAGTAATTTTGGTAATACTATACATCCAAGGTCTGCTGTTAAAATAAGTCCAAAAATGTCTCAAAATAGGCGTTTTAGCCTCGAAATGACTAAGAAGGGGGAAAATAAAGTTCTGATTCGGCCCAGTACCGGATACGCGATCCCCAGTATTTCCGCGCAGAGCTCTTTTCGGAGCAGCCTGCATTTGGGTCTACAACAACCACATGAAAATTTTGAACTTTAATAGCAAATATCTCCGACAGAAATAAAAAAATCTAATTCCCAATTGCAGATTCCTGTTACCAAGGACAAAACAAGTATTTTGATAACATCTCGCAACATTTTTGGATGTGTTTTAGTAGTCACGTTGGATGGAAAGTATTACCAACGAAACATACAAGTTTAACACAAGTAATAAGAAGATCAAAAATGTATAAGTTAAAAATGTTGCTGAAAACTAATTTGTTGCCTATGCTACCGATTACATCAGCTGCGTTCGGTGGCAAAACTTGCAAAAAGTGTAAGTAAAGAGAGAATGACGTAAAACTCTCTCGAAACCCAAAGAGTAAAAGTTTGTGACCGAACAGGTAACAGAAGAAACTTGCAGCACAGCTGTTGCCGTTTTGATTGGTTGAAAATTCAAATTTTTAAATTTTTGTTGTTGCTTTCCCTTGTCACGATCAGCTGTTTTCACTTGCAACTTTTACGGAGCCAAAAATCCTCAGTAAACACTTGCAGCTCTCTCTGTCAATGAAAAGTCGAAATGTCATCTTTGGTCAAAATGGGCTCTCTCGCTGCGCGCCACCGAACACTTTCACAGTAACAATTTTATAAATTTTTTTGCCACCGAACACAGCTATGACACCATTAACGCTACAACAACAACATCATCATGCGTCCCTGTATCTGAGCGCATCGTGTTTGATTGGTCAGTCTTTTTGTTTACATGTCTAGCATAAAATTTACATAATTTCATATATAGTGACAACATAGGTTTATTTTTAACGATTCGTTTTAAGGATGTCGACAACACCAGGAAGGAAGACTTGGGATATACATAACGAGAATTTAACACCTGTTCGATGTAAGTAAATTCAAGTGAAAATATTCTAAACCGCTTTGAACATCCAGATTTCAAATAGTTCTTGATAGCCCACGCGTGAAAGCAAGTTCCGAAGATGCAAGCTTAGCAGCAACCAAAACTCGCTTAGAGGTGATTATTCCACTTTTACAGTGTAATTACATCAAATGGCAGCTGGCACAGAAAAGAGGCACCACAATTTGTACAGCAATTGAATCAATCAAAACTCGTGCACTGGAAACAAAAGAACCCACACCAGATACACTCTATCCGCATGATTTGAGGCCATATCTAGATAAACTTATTGTGATAATATCTATTTTCGAAGATATAACTAAAAGCACAAACGAATCATTAAGACAGTTACTATCATTAAGCAAGATGTCCGGTATAGCTGATAAGACTTTCTATCGCTCATGGGAAATAACACATTATATTAACTTTTTAGAACAATTAAGAACTTATTATAATCAGGAAACAAAGGTGAAGCAATTCGTGGCACGTGAGTAAATTTCGCAAGTTGTAAATTTAAAATCAGATATCTAATGTTGAATTTTTAGGTGAACTACCGCATTGTATGAGCAGAACAGATTTGATTCGCTGTACAACCGCATGGGAGTATCCACAATATGTTGACGAATGGACGTCGCTTATGTTTTCGTTCCTGAATGAAGAAGTTAGATGCACCAAAAAGAAATAAGAAATCGTGTTAATAATTGTTTTTTATGCAAAACTCAGAACAACATTTAACGTTAATTAATGAATAAAGAATGTCTTGCCAACTTATGTTGTGATCATTGGTGTGCAGATTTACTCCATTCGGTACTCTAGTTTCTAATAATTTTTGGAAAGTATACGGTGACCAATGCACCAGCAGCTGCCATTGTACAGATTAAAGCCCAAATGCCGACGGAAGAGTAGTAGTATTTTTTATTGCTTTTTGTAGATTTTGGCATTAACTTTTCCTTATCTATTAGCTACAAAAGCAAAGTAATACTTAGTAAAAATATAATTGGATAATTATGGTTTAACATGCCTACCTTTGATAGTTCTTCAACTTCTTTGTCGATTTCTGTGGTGACAGTTTTCAGTTCACTTAAGGCTTCTAGCACAAAACGACTGGCAAAACTTTTCTCTCCCACTACTATGTCTTCCGGTGGCATAATCTTCAACTTGTAATTGGCGGCAGATAAAGCAGATCGCATGTTTTCTAAATGTTCAATGGCATTGCCCATGATTTCACGATTGTACAACTCTGCTTCGGGCATATCGCAAATGCTACAAATTAAGGTTTGTGAGTTGATTTTTGTACTTTATTTATAATTACGTTACTTTTTGTAGGTGGGATCCTGATTCGGTAGCTCTGCAAAAAAGCTCATTAGGTCTTCGCGTTCCTTTGCGTTCTTGAAACCTATCAGTTCCAGGTCCAAATCAGCGAGTGATGCCAAATCGCGATATGATATTTCTTCTCCCAGTAGTTTCTCTATGCATTCACCGGAGTTATCACCATGTGACGATAGTAATGTTGTAAGAGCTTCCCTATTACATCGCCTTTCGCCGCTGGAGCGTACCCATGATTTGCGTTCAAGTCTCGCAAAAGCGCTATCGCGCTCATGGGTTAAGCTCCGTTTTTGGAAGTCAGTATTGGCATCAAATCGCACTGCGGGTACATTAAGCGCAGAAGGTACTTGAGTGCTGGAATCTTGCATGCTATCTAGTGAGTTTTGCAGAAGTTTAATAATAATATATAGACCTCAACTTTTATTTTTTAAATTTATCAGCCTTTGTCTTTTTTTTACCAGCTGTTGTTGTCAGAATTGCTAGTATACACTAGTTCTGTTCCACAACTACTCGGATCCAATACCAGCGGAACCAAAACTCTCATTTTTTGTAGCATTTGATAATTTGTAATATTTCGTTGGGGATTAAGACATTTGCGGTGTTCCAATGGGCAATGATCAAAATCCAACAGTAATTTCAGAAATGCAGTTATAATATAGTGCATTCAACTTACATTCGTTGTTAGATGTTCTTATAGTTTCACGATCACTTTCATAAAAGCCGTTTAAGCCTGATCATTAATTTCAAACCCTGTGGGTTAGGGGCTTAGAATATGCCCGCGGTAGCCATACCGGTCGTAAGAGGCGACTAATGGCTTAAGCAGATACAGTACGTCAGCGTCGACGTATCCGTCATACGTTGAAATTTGGAGCAAAATCAACTTTGCGGTATGCGTCGTATCTGTCGCTACGCACACAAACACTTCTCGTCTACTCAGCTGTCAGTTTTTTCAACGTATGGCTTAATGGCTTAAGCAGATACAGTACGGCGATACGTTGAAAAAACTGACAGCTGAGTAGACGAGAAGTGTTTGTGTGCGTAACGACAGATACGACGCATACGGCAAAATAGAATTTGGTCTAAAATCGACGTACGTGACGTAACTGATGTATTGCCGGACTTATTCTGTTTGAGCTATAAGCCATAATATGCACAAAGGTAGTGATGTGCAACTCGATGGTTGATCTACGGATATGATTCGTCTCACCTCTCATTACCTATCTTATCTGTTATTGCGACAACACTCCCAAAAACTTTCGGGGAGTGATTTTGTTGCTAATAGCTGTATTCTGTAAGTCTGTCTCATCTCAAGTCACTGAATTTGATATTTTTCATTAGAGACGATTTTTGTGACTTCCGCTGATTTCGGTATTCTGTAAGAAAAAACCACAAAAAGTTCACCATTGATGTGTGGTAAAAACAGATATGCATAAATCTGAAGTACAGCATTTGACAGCGCTCAAATAAATGGTGCAAATGTCTCGGGGTACAACGTGAGCGGTGCAGGTTCGAGCCCAGAATTAGGGACAGTTTATGTTTTTTTTTCTTTTTTTTATTCATTAATTATTATTTTTTTAAATATTTAAAAATGATTTCAAACTTAAAAAAAAATTGTTTAACTTATTTAATTTTTAACCCTGTATTTTCTTGTTTGTGACCTGCCTACAACCAGCTGACAAATTAGTGACTCTTTTTTTGAGACTTGAGATGTGAGACAGCTTAGATTAGTAGATTAGTTGCGAGGATAGCACTGCGACCGGATGGTCTATTGTGCCCTGTGAGACTGCTTACTGAATACCAAATTGTCTCAAAATTGAAATTGACCACAAAATGTCTCTATTAGCGACTAGAGACAGCTTACAGAATCTCAGAATCGCCTATAAAACAACAAAAAGCCTGATTGGCTGTTCATTTGAAAGCGAGCCATGCAAAATACATTGGTATAAATCTTTTTGGTTCAATGGTCAAAAAATTTGATCAACTGATGAAACGAGACAACCTTATAAGTGAGCCATGGTGTTTTTACGCGTAGTAAAGGAACAAACCTAGGACAGTAGAAAAAGAAAACCAAACAATAATCATTCATTTACCGTTTGCCGGCGGAAAAAGGTGGAAAAGGAATTACGAATTTCATATTTTGTAAATTATTAAAATAAATTGATAAGATGACTGCTTGGCTTCCGCTAGAATCCAACCCAGAAGTAAGCTTTAGAAACTATTAATAACTACGTTAATTTTTTAATACGAATCTATTTATGACTTCATGAGTCATTACTATTTCTCTACCTTGTACCTACCCTCCATCTTCTAGGTGCTGACCAAGTACATTAATAAATTGGGCGTATCTGAGGAGTGGTCACTAACTGATGTTGTTGGATTAGATGCAGAGATGCTAGAATGGATCCCACGTCCTGTCAAGGCTATTATTTTACTCTTTCCTGTGTCTGAATCTGTATGTATTAAGTGATTATACTTTTTGCTATTTGGTATAAACTTTTTATATATAACTTTTCGGTTCTACTAAACAATTAATTAGTATGAGAAGCATCGTGCGGAAGAACATGTAAAATTATCTGCTGCCCTACCAGAGATTCCAGCCGATCTCTTTTACATGCGCCAATTCACTTCAAATGCTTGTGGGACTGTTGCTCTAATACATAGTGTGGCCAATAATAAAAGGTAAAATCTTGTACATATGTATTCCACGAAATAATTAAACTAAACACAAACATGTTTTTGGTAATAGTATTACACTTTCGGATGGAATCTTGAAGAATTTTATTGAAAACGCCAATAAGTTAACCCCAGAAGAACGTGGTAAAGCTTTAGAAAATGATAAATCATTTACAGAGGGACACCAAGAACTTGCTCAGGAAGGTCAAACTGCTGCTGATCCTGAAGAGAAAGTGTATCATCACTTTGTGGCCTTAATCAATAACAATGGAATATTGTATGAGCTTGACGGCCGTAAGGAATTTCCCATCAACCATGGGGCTACATCGGAAGAGACATTTGTCCAGGATGCAGCAAAAGTTTGTAAAGAATTCATGCAACGAGATCCAGATGAATTACGATTCACTGTTATGGCACTAACTGCCTCACAGAACTAACTCAAATATATTGGACTGAATTTTAATATTTATAAAAGCACTTCTAAAGTGCACTTGTCTGTGTTTATGCTTTGTGCTTTATATTTTCTCAGAAATTTTGTATTTAATACTAGCTTTGATTCTTGAATGTGAAATGTACTAAATTTTTCTAGTTTGCAATACTTTGTGAATGCATCTTATTAAACTATGATAAAATACATAATTGCTGACATACATACATAAATGCGTTGAATATGTTTCATTACTGAAACTTTTGACTATTTTACTTGGATAACAGTTTTCTTTCAGCCAATGTCGGTTTATTTTTGGATTTCCGTATCGACAGTCCATGTATAACCCCTGCCATAAAAGTTTATTCGTTCAGTCCACCTATAACTCAAATTGGATTGGCACATGCGCATGACTGCAGATTTGATGTTTGGCATGACATATATAAGCACAAACGCATTTATATTGTATTCAGTCAATAAACAAGTATCATTTGTTAACGAAATCTTTTCTTTTTTTCTTCACAAACCCAAATATTGAAATCGAATAAAATTACTTGTAAGTATGTAGATGTAAGCTTAAAAGAACTTATTTTCCTAAAATGCTAGTTAAGGAGTTGGCTCGACTGTCGACACAACATCGTACGTTGCACTGCTATTTGATATTAAGTATATGGATTTTTCTATTAATCGCTGGTAAATACCAATCAAATAAACATCTGTTTATGTTCGGTTAGTTACGTGAATTGTTATCAATTTCAGGCATGTACAAATACATTGGGTACAACAGCAATTCCCTTAGTAGTTCATTTCGCTTCCTCAACAGCCAATCGCAGTCCTCTCTTGCCGCTGCAAGTGATGGAGATGACATTGCCTTTGAAACTGAAGATAAAACATTTTTTAAATATAGGAAATTTAAGGAACGCTGTGCCCCGCTGCAACATTTGGTACGTCATGATGATGGTGGCATCTTAGATGGGTGGAAATTGCAGGGTGTATTGATGGTAATAAGGCATGGCGATCGTGGTCCTATGTCACATATGCGAGGTGTAATGGGGATTGATTGTGGCGTAGCCAATAATGCCTTAGTCAATCGGTAATAAAAAATTTACATACACACATACGTGTGTGCAACTGGCTATTTGCATTGATTGTATTGTATTTATTTGAATGTTTAACCCTACTTGCAGTTATCGCAGTTTTCTGTATAATTCCACATCGTCTTCAGCATCCAATCACATGTACTGGAATAAAGTGGGACCATTTCATGGATTTCCATTGCTACCAGCTGCGGAGCGTACATGCCTTTTAGGGCAGCTAACATTCAAGTACGTACATTTTTTTTTTTATAAATTTAGAAGCTCTACTGGCATACATATGTATGTATGTAGTTCTGGGTAGAGAGAGCCTCGGCAGAGGCATACCGGTCGTAACAGGCGACTAATATCCACCAACGTAATGACGTGCAACTCGATGGTTGATCTACGGATATGCTTTCTACCTCTCATTAGACATATTCACCTTGCGTAAGGGCTGACATGATCTGGCAGTGTGCACTGGGTCATACTATATCGCTTCCGCGACAGTCAGGTATTTACCGCAATGGAGTGAAGGAGCGTACCGGGTTCATATTTGACAAAGGACTGCCACTTTCGCAATACCTTCTTGAACCTTTGGGTCTGGGGCACCCCTTACTACAGGAAGGTAGTAGGAAGGTTTTGCAATATAGTCGTTTGGAAGTAATCTGTTTCCGTATTTCACCTTTCGAGTATCGAAAGCATATTGGTCTCAAAGTGGTGAACACAACTCAGCAAGCCATTGTCACTTTGGCGGAACTTGCAAATGTAGTAGGAGTAGATTTAGAGCTTGTCATTCAATTGTACGATTTCAATATTATTTCATACATATTTATCATTTTTAATTCGACTTACAGAGGCGTGGCTCAGATGTTGCATGTCGGCGAAATTCTGCATCAGATTTATGCTCATCCATTGGGTTTACTTGTTAAACAAACTCCCAATAAATCTTCAATGAGTGGCTCTTCAACACCAAATTCTTTACTAAACTCTGATGAAGTAGTTTTATTTTCCACTCGCTATAGACGAACATTTCAATCGGCTCTTGCATTACTCTACAGCTTCCTGCCAAATGATAAGTGGATAGCGCTGAATATTCGTGAATCGCATAGCATGGCTTTTTGCTTTACCGACTGCGCCTGCCCTCAAGCAGAAAATTTATATAAACGTCAAAGAGCTGAACAAAATTTGAATTTGACCTTTAAACCGGACATAAGCAAGGTCATACAATGGGTTGGCGGTACACTACTTCAACATACTCCGAACGGAGTGAATAATGCCCACGATGTAATTGATGTATTGAACATGGTTCTCTGCCATGAGGCACCGTTACCTTGTCGCCATTCAACGGTTAACAATTCACATACATTTTCTACGACCCAACTTAATGCGATCGATTTAAATGATGTCATAAATATAGATCAAGATGATGGCACTTCCAATTTAATCGATGTTCGATCTGTACCCGACAAATCATTTAACGAAAAAATCGGCAATAATGAAAATGTTATGGGTTGTGTGGAGCAATCACATGTAACGGCACTGATGACTTATGCCAATTGGGAATCAATGCACGAAGCGGAAAATATCTACTATAAGAGGATTGGATTATTACGCGCCTACGGTATGATGCGTCATATTGTTAGCTATATGTTACGAATGATCTCCGGTGATCGAACGAAATTCGTTCTCTATTCGGGACATGATTGGACACTACAATATTTGACTGCCGCCTTGGGTATAAGGACTGGTAACACTTTTATACCATACGCAACTCGCTTGACATTCGAATTATATAAAAGCGAAACACACACAGACTACTATTTTCGGGCTGTCTACAATGGTCGTGATGTGACGCAGCAAATTGATTTCTGTGAAGGAGGTAAAAGTTTAAGAGTGACACGTGATAGTCGTGGAAATAAAGCGGATCTTTGCCCTATTGAAAATATAATACGTTTTCTTCACGAAGATTACTTTTCATCTTTGAATGCGACGAACTTCAAGGATGCTTGCAGTATGACAGTCGCGCATAAGGATGCCGATTTTTGAGGAGCAGATATCACAAGAATGTAACTTATACATATCAGTATCAATATATACATATATAGATATACACATACATACATATTTATATACATATATTTATATACATACATAAATGTACATTAAGGCGCCTCACGCTCCATACAAAAAAAAAATGGACACCCTGTTTCCATCGGAATTATAAACTTCAATGTATTCTAAGACCTTGGTCAAAATATTTCGAAAAAATATTAAGATTTACCGGAGCTAAACCGCGTTAAAAAACGCTAAAAATATCGTTTTTTATGTATAAAAGGAGTATGAAAAAATATTTTTTAATAAAAAGCACCTGAGATGATGAACTAGCTGGAGTACAAAAGGTCAGCATAAAAAAGTTTGAAAATTGTATCAACGCAATCCAAATATTAAGATGTACATATGATGCTGTTTTTGGTCATATTTCGAGGGGTACGTTTGTGGAAAACTTTAATAACTCAGCAAATTATTGACGTTTTTGCACGATTAGGATATCATTTCTGCAAAATTTAACCCTTTCTGGTCCAATTTTACACATTGCAAATATTAGCACACAGGTATACAATAATAGTATTGATACAATTTTTAAACTGTTTTATGCTTACCTTTTGCACTCTATCATCTCAGATGCTTTTTATTAAAAAATATTTTTTCATACTACTTTTATACATAAAAAACGATATTTTTAGCGTTTTTTTGACGCGGTTTAGCTCCGGTAAATCTTAATATTTTTTCGAAATATTTTGGGAGAGTCCTTAGAAAAGAGTGAATTTTGAAAATCCGGTGGAAACAGTGCAACTTTTTTTGGCGAGGCACCTTAATGTATGTACATACATATGTATGCCCATATATCCCAGCTAAACATAATGAGGGAAAAAGATTACATTAGGAGCCTACAAATAAGTTTTGTTCTGCCAAGGCAGTTCTCAAGAAATCGCCTAAGAATTTTTATTTTTATTTTTGGCTTGCATGCCAAATTTGAAGTTATTCTTATTTGAAATTTTGTACATGGACATTTCTAAAGCGGTGTCTTTCAATGTGCATTCCGTGTGATAGGATTTCAGCCTGGAACGTATCTTGAGCATTTCTTGAATGATTACATTCCCTTCATGAATAGGAATCACGATTTTCACTTTCCGTGCGGAGGTTCACGTTTTTACCCATTTAACTGAGATGAATACAACCTAGAACCGGTTTATCGGGACTATCGATTGTAATAGAGCTAAACGTCTCTTGTTTTTACTAAAAATTTCCAATCAGAGACTCCTTTTGGGTTTTTATTTCATAGGGTCCCTTCTTTGATTAGACGGGTATACATATGCATATTATATTATGGATCATAGGCATTTTTAAACAAAATTCTGACTACGTGACTAAATTGTAATCCAAACATATCAATGATATACAATTAATTTAGGTATTAATATATATAATTATACATACATACTATATTATAATATATGTATGTATTTGTATGTAAGCAAACATGAAGATAAGAAAAACAAAATAAAATCGAGTAAGATGTAAAACACGAGTTTTATTGATGAACCCAGATCTTTAAGGGAGACTTCACAGACCTCGCCTTTAGCTAGGGAGGCGAAGAGGTCTGTGCTAAATATAACTGTATGCTACTAGATAATTAGGGGGTGATACAAGTGAACTCAAGGAACCCAATATTTATTAACTCATTCGAGCGACAATAAACTCTCTGAGTTACTTCAACACGCAGTTGAAATATTTGTTTTTCCATACACTAAATATGCACTTTTGCACAACACTTTAAAAACACATTACCGAACCAGAACCCCTCCAACTGATTAAGCTTAAGTTAATTTTAAGTTGCACTGTTTAAACCGAAATTTCAAAATTCACTCTTTTCTAAGGACTCCCCCAAAATATTTAGAAAAAATATGAAGATTTACCGGAGATAGACCGCGTTAAAAAACGCTAAAAATTTCCTCTTTTACATATGTACATATGTATAAAAGCAGTATGAAAAAATATTTTGTAATAAAAAGCAGCTGAGATGATGAATTAGCTGGAGTGCATAAGGTAAGCATGAAAAAGTTTGCAAATTTTATCATTGTATAACTGTGTGCTAATATTCGCAATGTGTGAAATTAGACCAAAAAGGGTTAAATTTTGCAGAAATGACAACGTCTGATACCCTAATCGTCCAAATCCGTCAATAATTGGCTGAGTTATTAAAGTTTTCCACAAACCTACCCCTCGAAATATGACCAAAAACAGCATCATACATCTCAATATTTGGATTGCGTTGATAAAATTTACAAACTTTTTTATGCTTACCTTTTGTACTCCAGTTACTAATTCATCATCTAAGGTGCTTTTTATTACAAAATATTTTTTCATACTCATTTTATACATAAAAGCGTAAATTTGTAGCGTTTTTTAACGCGGTTTAGCTCCGGTAAATCTTAATATTTTTTCGAAATATTTTGCCCAAGGTCTGAAGTTGAAGTTTATAATTTCGATGGAAACAGGGTGTCCATTTTTTTTGTATGGAGCGTAAAGCGCCTTAAGTACATATGCACTTATAATAATCTGGTCTTCTTGGAACCGATCCCGCCAGATCCGAGTTAGAACCCGAGTCCGCACATCACTAAATGCAAATGCCATCTGGCAAAAAGGGTAAAAGGAATCTGATATTTACAAAAATACACATGCGCATCAAAAAAGAGACTACTGGGTAATCAAAAGTACATATCGACAGCCACACTGCAAAACCCTGTATGTTCAAAACCAAAAAGTTTTCAGGAGAGGTGAAAAACTGTGATAATTATAACATATGTACATATGTATGTACATATATGAGCGACGGTTATTACATTTCACGACTGGCAAGAAACGGGAAGTTGTAACCCGATTTTGACTGCACTTTAATGCGCGAAATATCACGATCTATGGGAAAGGCTCAGAACCTTATTTTTGGAAAATAGTGACTTACGGGGTTTTGCAGTGTGGCTGTCGATATTTTGTTTATAAAATTCGTCCTTGAGCAAAGGCATGGACGTTGTAATAACTGTTACTACAGTAACAAAAAAAAAAAAGAAGTAATTCGTTTACATAAGACTCCCCTCATCGTGATACACAATGCCCCTCATCTTGGATGTAACGGTCGTAGTTGGTACTGTCCCAATGGCGTTGGTTGTTGGGTGCACTCGCACTGCAAGTTCGTGTTACATTGGCATGAGGAGCGCAGCTTTTGCAGGTTGCAGTTTTCAACAACAACAATTCCAATGCAGTGAATATTCCACTTGTATGCATCTCATACCCTACCAATTCATGTTACGTTAACAGAGAGTAAATAGGTATTTTTATTTTGTTGTACAATGCGTTTGTAAGTATGCACATGCACACTAACATGTACTATATATGTATGTACATATGTATGTACATTAAGCTGTTCGTTATTTAAATTTTTTTTTGCAAATTGTAAGTTCGCCGGGCGGAATATGATGCGTTTTGCTGTAAAAATATAAGCTGTGAGAAATTTCACTCTTAAAACTCGCGCGTTGCATTTGAAAATTTTAAAAACCATATGCACTCAGGATGCTACAGATCATATAAAAAACTTGATAGTCGTAAACTTGGTTCTTATTTATTACGTGAAAAAACTAAAAGATTACGATTCTAGGACAAAATTTAAAAAAAAAGCTATAGATTTTAAGATTTCGCGAAGTTATCGTTGCAACCTAAATGCATATGGTTTTTAAAATTTTCAAATGCAACGCGCGAGTTCTAAGAGTTATCCAATTCGAGTGAAATTTTGCACAGAAACAATTTTTTTTCTTAACTAACAGCTTAATGTACATATGCACATACATATGTACATATGTGTTATGTCCCAGTCAGCATTTTGATCATGCAATTTTTGGCATGCTTTAGTTACAACATGGTTTCGAATACACCAACAGAATTAGACTTTGATAGCCCATAAAGAAGTACATACATATGTATGTACCTTGATTCAGAACATTGTAATTAGTTGTAACCGATTTTCAATGCTCGATTTTAAGTATTGATTTATGTCACTCATACGACTCGACGAACGTTAAACAAAAAATTCGCTTATTGTATTGCGAATTGGGGAATATAAAATGTCTTGTTGCTGCTTGACCAAGATGAGTTTGTATTCGATCGGAAATCTTAAAATTTTGTACACTTTTGCTCAGCAACAAATGATGGGTGGGTACATAAAGTAACAGGCGCATCCGAGGTGCAATGCACTTTATGCCAATGAACTGTTGGCAATTGTGAAACATACATACATATGTACATACATATGTATACATAAATAAGTGGATGGAGCCCCACACCCAACACACACGTTTACATACATGTACATATGAATTTACGAGTATTGCACTTTACGAGAGCTGCAGTTAAAAAAAAGTAATGGAATTGCTTACCGATAAGTACATACACACACTCACATGTATGTATGTACATACATATGTACATATGTATGTAGTTAAAAGAGCAGTGGGATAACTTGGAACAAATCTGTTTACCATGCTGTTTATTATTTTCCAGAAATGCCTGAAAATCTCCAAGTAGATGAAAGTACTCGTAAAATTTTAAGTTGATAACTAATAATAAAAAAAAATTATAATAATTATTTTCAAACATTTTGCAAACTTATGCACAATTGCCCAAAGGAAATTTATATTTTAATTGGACCAACTTTTTTTTATGAATGAGAATAAGTGATAAAGAACTTCGATACTTTGTCAGGAGTACGCTATGGAGTATGGAACGGAGTACATATCGACAGCCACACTGCAAAACCCTGTATGTCCAAAACCAAAAAGTTTTCAGGAGAGGGAAAAAACTGTAATAATTATAACGTATGTATATGAGCGACGGTTATTTCATTTCACCACTGGAAAGAAACGGAAAGTTGTAACCCGATTTTGACTGGATTTTAATGTGCGAAATATCACGATCTATGGAAAAGGCTCAGAACCTTATTTTTGGAAAAATAGTGACTTACGGGGTTTTGCAGTGTGGCTATCGATATTTCGGTTTTTTGCAGGTCAACCGACTTGATTTCACTTGTTAACTACATCGATCGCTTCCACTGTGTAGCTATCGTAAGAGCTAGAACCGAGTGAGTATGTATGTATGTATGTACATACATATGTATGTATGTATGTGTGTGTTGCTCACCGATGTCAGCTTCAACGTCAAGATTGCACTGTAAGCTCAACTGCATTAGCACAATATAAAGCAACAAAACAATTACAATAACAAAAGACTGCAATGAAATGTTTAAAACGATCCGTAGATATGCAAGTATTATCAGCTCTTTCATTGGCTGTAGCCGGGGCAGACTGCACTTACAGGTTGCTAACTCGCTCGCCTGGTTTTCGCTGCGTTTATGCATGACTGAGAATGCAGCACTGCAACAGTGAGTTCTCACTTCTCCATTCCAAATTAATTAAGATATTACAAAAATGCCTCTTACTGCCTTTTTCTGCGGCTCTGCTACAAAATGTTGACGAAGAAAAATCGTGCAATATTTTTTCGAAAACTCTTTTCACCGGCCGTTTAGTATAGGTATATTTTCATCCATTGCAATCAGACAACATCGTAGGTGTTTTGCAATGTAAATTCGCAGATTTTGGGTGTCATCTGTTGGTAGCTGCAGTATGTTGCTTCCACAATCAGCACTCTGAAATGATGGCAACCAAAGTAAGATGTTTGTCATTGGTACAAATTTTCATTGCTTATCACAACGCTTAGGGAAACTCTGTGTCATACATCACCTAGAAATCTGCAATAGAAGGATGAACAAACGCTGTTAGGTTAGAATATATCGCGTCCATGACAGTGAAAATTTCCAAGGTAGTTTGAGAGAGCCGCATGAATTTTGTTGCTTCTACTATAGGTATGTTTGGTCTAACGCCAAAGAGTTTTCCTATTACATCTCTGCTACAATCGGTCCCTACATATGTACCTATGTATGTATGTAGGCATTATATATGTATGTATGTACATACATACATACGTACATTGTAAATATGTGTAGGTATGCATGTACTCGAGTGTGTTCGCAAAAAGCTGCACATTTATGTAGGTGCATGTTTATAATCATGGAGTTCCTATTCCTGTCTATGTGTAATAATGCCAAGGGGGAGAGTGATTATGAACTTACCAAGAGAGCTACATGTCGTACGAGGTGCTCTCTATCTATTTTTATACTTTCTTCCATATGGACAAGAAGCGACTGTTTATGATACACTTGTTGATTATTTTTGCTTACAGCACTTGGAGTGCACATTAGATGTGCGCTGGTTGAATTGTATTGTTTCCATACATAGAAAAAGTTGCCAATATACATATTTGATAGAAAAGTGAAATGAATGCTTTTGCTAACGTTTTGAAAAATTATAATTTTTTGTCATCACCCGTTTTTTGGTGGATCCCATTAACGAATGTGTGTCGACCCAACAGGTCCATGGTCAGCCGGCACATTAAAATTTAACTTACCTTCGATTTGAAGTTGAATGAATTAATTCATTCTTTTCTTGATGGTCGGGTTTTAAATACTAAAGGAATGGTTGAACTCTGCACACAACGAAATTCGATCTTTAGACAATCTCATGATACATATGTACATACATACATATGTATGTATGTAAATAGAAGGGACATATGCATGTTTTGAATTTAATGCTCCACTGGCGATGGAATGCTATGCCGAAGGCTTTATACCTTTCATAAATACGTCTAAATTATAGTGTCCAATCCTAACTTACAATTGGTACCTACAAACTCTCCAAAACTGTTAATTTAAAGATACATAGCAGAAAACCCGTTTATCAGAACAATCGATTGTATGGGAGCTATGCGTTGTATTGGTCCGATCCTGTTGATTTCGACAAATAATTAATGCTTTATAAAATGCCGGCCTCATACCAAATTTCATCGAAATATCTTTAAAACTGAGAGACTAGATATCAAAATTTATGACACTGTCATTTTGGAACTCTAGTCAAAACTTCGCTTAGGTGATAAGCCTTTCCGCACCAATAATTTTTCTTTGTGTTCAGGTATGTACTATGTACATATGTTTGTAAATGTTTGGATTGTCATATTTATTTAATGTAAAAATTATAGCAGTCAGCAACATAGACATAACAGGCCGGTCGGGGTGTTTGGTTGTCTAAAATTATAATTTATTATTATTATATTCCACTTGCTTAATTACACCAGGCTCTCAGAAATGCAATAACAGTACATCTTATTTTTATTGCCATAAACTTTTGAGCTTCGCTAAGTACCTATATTATTTATGGCGTCGGGCTTGAAAAGTGCCTTCGCAAAAGTCAGCTTGTAAATATATTTCATTTGTCGAACATACATAATTACATAGTACATATGTACATATATTTAAGCATATATGTATGAAGCTATTTCATTAAATCTATTTCATTAAAATATGTATGTATGTATTTAAATATCGGTTGTAGGTATGAAGTAAATATGTAAGTTTGTTGACAAGCATGTGTTCAAGCTTTTTACATATTTTTTATTAATTATGTGATAGCAATAGCCATTTCAACAAATGTCTGGCTTGTTGGAGCCAACTGAAAAAAACTAGGAAAAAACTAGGAAAAGCCAACCTAAGCGGACTAACAGAGATGTGATACAAGCATAACCTCAAGATCTTAGGCAGCAACAAAGACCTGAGGCAGCCTTTCAGGTCTTTTCTCACATGAATTTTAGATATTTCATAGAAAATGTTTATATTCTACACATGGGCCACATAGGGCCCCGAATGTTGATGGGATACTAGGCCATACCATCATACCTTTTGCCATCAATACGAATAATTTTCAAAAGTTTAACTATTATATTTTTGGCTATGCTGTATAACAATGTTCACAACAACAAAATATTTCTTTGCCAGTTTTTTGAGATTCGAATGATTTTTTTTATTTTTTTGTAAATATTATTCGCATTACATACAGAAACGTCCGACGAAAAAAGTGAATAAATTCCGTTCTATTGCAGGGCTACAAAGAAATGTAGTTTGGAAGAAGATTTATGAAATTATTTTTATCCTCGGGCTCACACCAACCCTTTTCTGTGGCCCTACATTAACACCCTTCCTTGACCACGAGTGACTGGAACTTTCATTTTGTTGTTAGCGTGAGAGTGCAAACAATTTTTAGTGAAATTTCTTAATAGGAGAGCAGAACAGCACAGGGCCAAGGCCTGTTTCTCACGTTGGCAGTGAATTCGATCAATGTATGCATGGGGTAAATGGACTCCACAACGTTCTAAGCAAACATTCTCGGCATTAAAAGAGAACAACAACAAAGTACAAAACACGTAATACAAACAATAAAACTTGAAAAGTAAAATCACAAATGTGGAATAGAACAAATCTATACAAATACTCAAGACTTTTGTATGTACATAGGTAGTATGTCGTTGCGAGTGTGTGGGGATGGGTGAGAACGTCCGTAGGTATAATGACTAGGTGCGCAAACACCCGTCCGCCCATCTATTTCAAATGTGTCTATTCTAAAAAAATAAATAAACAAAATCTTCATATGGAAACAAACACAGGCACACACTGGCCCACATACAAATGTACCGACATTATGGAGCTGCGCAAAGAGTATATGACACTCGCGGTATGTGAGTTTGTTAGTTTAACTGATTCTCAGCATTCTATACCAAACGTGGTCTTCCCAATGTGCTCCCGACGCATTCTTTGCATTAACAAATCGAAATGCTGAGTATGTATGTACATATATCCCAGTGACTTTGAAATTTATTCGACTCTGAAGTCACGTGTGCACATTAGAGTGTGTCACTCAAAAAGTTAGGTTGCTTCATCAAAATTATAAACTGAAGTTCGCGTTTATACTCACATTCCAATATTACGGTGAAAGAGTGCAAGTGAAATTTGTCTTGTCTGGTTTGGATACAAAAGCCAAAAAAGACTGTCAACATTAGTACGAGTATAATCCACTTCCGCTCTAAAATGTATTTGAAGTGTCAAGTAAGCTCCTATGCCCACTGTACCACTGCGTACATACTCATACATATAATCGATTCATAGCTCACCTGAGTATTTTTATGAGATTTCTTATTATTCATCTGTGTGCTCTCAAATAATTGCGAATCCAATGTCATACACTCTCTATGTTGTGCGCATGTTTGGGTATTACAAAAAAAAAAAAAACGAGCCAACAACATTGGGAACATCAGCATTAGCACCAGCAACTACAACCGCAAGGTCTAATGCGAGGCGAACCAGCAGTGAAAAAAAAATGAATGGGGTAGAAACGCTATCGATTGAGTGGAACCACAACATCCACTTGCTGGCCATGCTGGGTGTCTGTTAATGCAAAAACTCAAGTTTGCAACAGTTCAAACATTTCATTCCTCAACAATGACGTCCATTGGCCCCGAAAATGTTTGAATCAAACGCCCACTTTTGTGCACGAGTGGAGTCTTCAAGCAGCGCAACACCACCATCACCAAAACCAAGCATCTTACGAAATGGTCGAGATTGTGAGCATCACGAATGGATTAGTGGCTGGACAAGGCTAAGTGTAGTGAAGTTTACGAAGGATAGTATGTATTTTAATTTATTTTGACTGGATTTGATTAGGAAGTGAGTGGGAATGACTACACGTACTACTCGTACTTAACCCGTACAAACGGTATGTGCTCCGGCAATAGCTCTGCAGAGGAGTAAATTGTAAATAGTGCAAAATGTGATTTCGGCAACAGGCGAGCATGCGAGCAGCACAAGCAACTGAAGCAATGAGTAAAACGAATGACAACTTGAATACTTACGCTTACCAGAAAGCCTGTGCTTACTGATGGATATAGTACATACATATATGTATGTATGTAAGCATGTCTATTTGCATTTGTAGCCATAATGAACTTTAGCTTTTGTTCCGCAGCTTTTCAAAGACTTGACCAGTCACAATCATCTTGAGAATGCTTTTATTTTGTCGCCAGTGTTTTCAGGTGACGCTCTGGTTGGATAAACAGAAAATTGTAATAATTGCCCAAAACTTAAAGTTTGTGAATTAATCAAGTCTATCCCAAAAGATGTGGCTATAAATGGCACTAAATATAAAATGAAAAATAAATATCGAGAAATTAATCAACTTTAAATATGGCATACTATGTACATATGTATCATCCTCACGGCGCACAGTGTGATATTTTCTCAATCTAGTAGATATACATATGTATGTATGTACATACCTACTCGTAAGATAATGGTTGAAATGAATCGTTCATTTCACTACTTTTACTGACCAATTAGCAAATGGCCATTAATTCTTAATTAATTCTTTCAAGCTACCCTGCAAAAAAAGCGAATACTCGGATCTAATGAAGTTAGTAGCTTTCCAGAATTTAATTAAATTAAATATCATGTTATTATACAATGAATAAATCCAATATAATATTTTAACAATTGGCGTATAATTTACAGCTAACTTCTAAGTGAAAAAACATTTTCTAACTAGCTTGAATTGCTTCGAAATAAGTTCCGGTACACCATACAACTTAGCTTAAATTCTTCTCTTGTCTCTGTCTCACTTTTAAAATAAAATCTAAAAATAATTTCAGATTCGGTTTTGAAACTCATCTTTAGCCTATTTGATAAGCTGGTTAAGAATTACAATATCATGCAATGCAAATGAAATAAGCGAAATAAATAATTACAGCTTTTGTCGCTTAAACAAAATTGATTCATTAATTATTTTCTTTGTAGAACAGAGAAACAATACACTGTGCAACTGTAAAAGCTGCAAACTTAATTCAGTTTTACTATAGCGAAATAAATGAAAACTACATTTTTAGAAGAAATCTTTATTCTTTCCAGCAGTACAAAAATCATCCATTAAAACAATTTTCCGCAGCAAAATACATATCTTCCGTTTGATACCCATATTGGCATATCCAGATTCATTCAAAAGTTAGTGCCTATAGCTTTCCCAGAAGAGCAACTGAATATTATTCTTCCTGCCTGATAAACAAGTTTTTATACCAGGCAAAGTTCGAAACAAAGAGAGCTTTGCTTCATCTGATATGTACTTTTGGTTATCGTGGGAGACATAAAAGCTTATCAACTTAACAGAACTAATAACGAAATTTGACGAAAACATTTCTTTTAGGTTGGGCTTTGTTCTTATTTTTTGCTTTTTGCAGCTTATGTACTCGTACTTGGAAAGTCATGAGAGATGCTTTCCTGTGAAGTGCTTTCTTTAAAAAATCAATATAACGTAACGCTTTTGCTAGCAGGAACGGTCGGCTTAGCCTTGTTGGTGGTTCTTGTGCTTTAGCTTTGTATGTAGATATACATATTTGTCATCAAAAAGCGTTATGTTCGTGCTTCTGCATTTTTTAGTTTAGCTCTGTCTATTTAAAATTAAACTTGAATGTTTAACTTTTGAGACCTTTTATGAGTGGTCCACGTATGTATGTATGTACATATGTACATAGGTAAATATTTATAAAAGTTCACAAAGCCTAGTCATTGTGCTTGTAAGCTCTATAGAGTTTTTTGTTTGTTGCACATCCCCGCATACATATGTACATATGTATATCAAATCTAAGCTGTAAATCAAAGTTCTTTTACTAGGAGCTAAAAGACTCCAAGTGCTTTAGACAAACGATATTTCAAGAGGTTTTTATGTATGTACATACATATGTAATTATACTTACATAAGGACTTATATGTATAATCTTACATGAATAGAAAAATAATAATATTTCTTGTTCATATAGGACAATGCACCTTCCATTAGTTACAGGAAACGGAATAAAAATTATGTCTCTGAGAACCACTTGCAGAACGGCTGGTTATCTTTATTATCATACATAAATTTCAAATGGTCTAATTTCTTAAGTCGACTTAGACTTTTATTCCTTATGACCACAGATATGTACTAGTTTATAGCAGTATCACCCTGGTTAGGCAGGCATTACCGGTGATGTCGGCTTTTTTTTTAGAAAAATTGTTGCCCAACTTAAAACTTAATACTTATTATAAATCTTAATACTTATCCTGAATAATTTGTATATGTATGTATTTGCGTTGAAATGTTGAATATGAAAAGCCCTGTAACATTTTATATTGGATCATTATAGCTATAATATTCATCATACATATAACGTAGTATTTATTCTTTCTTTAAATGGCACCTAAACGTCTAAACGATTAATTTACTAAATACAAATTTGGTTTCGTTTGGGTTTTATAGCAATCAACTAAGTAGCTTTAAAGGCGTCATCAGCCCAGCCCCAACTTGACCATCCATCAAAATAATTTGCTTTCTTCACACACGTTAAAATTGAAATCCACTGTTCAATCCGATGTGATACTTTTTGTCATCATTATCGTGTACAATGGTATCAACGATATTCGAAAGCGCAATCGGTGTAGAATTATTGTAATCCCAACCAGGCGCACAAAGAGGCAACAAAAGCGAAATACCCGCTTTCTTAAGTGAGTGAGTCGTTCGTTTGTTGCTGGTAGTTTCACACTCATACAGCAGAGCGCCCCAACACGGGTAGCTATTTGTGTGTGGGAGCAAATAAAATAAAACACAAGCAGCGAAACCCCATAAAGACCTCGTCGCGTTTAACAGTGCTGAGCTCATGTGCGCAGGAAATTTACCCTGTAAAAAACGTTGGAGTATAAAAGTACTCCAACACTTATCCTCATTCATACAAAAAGGTGGCCCAATTTATATGGCGATGTCCGGTGATTGGATCACCTAATCCATATCGGAGCACCCTGCTGAATAGTCTATGGAACACCTACGTGAGAGTACTTTGAAAATGCTTCCAAAAGATTACTCTATAGAGTACTCTGCAGTAAAGCGAGAGAGGGAGTATGTGTTCTTTTTGAGGACCACCTACTCCCTCTCTCGCTTTGCTGTTGAATACTCCATAGAGTAATCCAATAGGAGTATTTTGGGATTACTCTCATGAAGGTGGTCTATGGAGTATTCAAAAGCAAAGAAATGGAGTACTCCGAGTCGGATTAGGTGATCCAATTACCGGACATCGCCATATAAATTGGACCACCTTTTTATATGAGCGAGCATAAGTGTTGGAGTACTCCGATACTCCTTAAGGAGTACTCTATGGAGTATGGAACGGAGTATTTCGGTTTTTTGCAGGGTAACAATACCCGAATCCAATAACATTTAGGGCAAAGCGTAGAAAACGTGGAGGGATGGGTGTCATCGGTTGTATATGTATTGAGCAGCTATGTGGATGTGTATGAATCTAATACAAAAACTTACGAACATACTTAGTGGACCCCTGCAAAACATGCCAAGCATGTTCTTTACACAGAGTAGGCCCAAATGCATCTTCTTTGGGACAGTTGTGTTTTAATATTAAACACGTTTAGGCCAATTGTAGCCGTTTATACTTGAACGGGTACGAAAAGATTAATCCACTTTCTATCCAAATAGATACTTTCAACTTTTATGAGTATACTATTAACCCTCGGCATTAAAGGAAACTGCATATCATTGTGTACCATGTACATGATACACAATGCTGCATATTATGCTCAGATAGCCTCTCGGTCATACAATCTCCCATGAGCATACATATGTTTAGTACGGACCAAGCCGAATTAATAGATGTATTAATTCGCCTTGGTACGGACCATAGTTATATATTATGTACGGACACTCTGTCAGCATCAATACATAAGCAAGAATCAAATAAATATAATATGGGTCCCAAATCATGTTTTAAGCCTTAAAATTTAAGGCATCACTAGTTGAGCATAAACAACAGCTGTCTGAGCTAGCGAGCTACCGGATTTCAGCAAGTTTGTATACTGATTTTAAAGCTACCACTTTTATGAAATACAATGCAAAATTCAAGGGTATTTCTACAGGGGCCGAAAGGCGTACATATATTGATAGCCTTCCCGATAATTTAGGACAGTGGCTTCCTAAATCAATAATCCGAAAGCGAAACTTCGATTTCAAAACCCGCCTTTGATATATATAATATTTTTGGACGCGTTTCAGAAATTGTCTCCTGAAGGAAACAGTTACCCAATCATGTACAGTAGTAAACTTTCAATCATCGATTTGACGGTAAGACTTTCCATCCAACGTCAAGTGTAAATACACGTCCAAAAATCTAGGTAGAGGTATCAAACGACGCGTCTTCACCTCCGTAACAATAATCTGTAGGGGGAAATCCGATATTTTTTTAGAATTTTGGGAGATATCTGCAATTAAAGTTCACAATTTTTCTGTAATTTTCATGTGGTTGTTGTAATCACATATTACACTGTGAGAAAAGTGTGGGAACGGTGGCATGTTGCCGAAGGCCGCCAATGCGGAAATTTGTTCTGCACATAAATACCATGAATAACGCCGTTTTCACTAATAATTTTTCACTGAAACAAAATATCGGATTTTCCCCTCCAGATTATTGTTACGGAGGTGAAGACGCGTCGTTTGATACCTCTACCTAGATTTTTGGACGTGTATTTACACTTGACGTTGGATGGAAAGTTTTACCGATTTGATAGCTAACAGTAAAAAATACGTCAATTAAACTCCGGCTAGTGGTTAACGGCTTTTATGAAAGTGGCCCTTATAGTTTTACATTCTTTGAGATTGGTGTCTTTTTGCAAAATGTTTTCAATAATTGTTGCCGAACTGGCATCACTGGCTTTATTTCCGACAAATTCGACGTTTTTGGTTAGATTTCTTCTTCTGTCGTTTTAATCATAAAATTTGTGGAAAATTGCTTATTTTAGGTTTAAATGAGGTTTTCAGTTTAAAAGAAGTAAAATTATATGAAAACCTGAAAAATGGCCAATTTCTTGGGTCATAGCTGAAGCCTTAAATAGCATGCAAATAAAATATGAAATAAACGTGTGCGAACAACTTGTGAAAAGGAGGAAATCTCGTTTTTTGTGTATGGTGCATGTGTGCGTTCGTGTGCTGTGTATGCTGTGGAACAGCTAAAGCCGCTGCCGAATTGACAACTGCAGTAGACGTTATTGGTAAAACTCTTTCATGGGCGCCTCTTCCATTGCCTTAAATGTCCATAAATTAAGAACATACAAGTGCATTAAAAAAATATTTAGGTGGTAGAGAATACAAAACCAGGTAATGGTGCAGTTTAGGGGGCCCACCCAAAACTAGACCAAAAAAGTCGAGTGGGGTGTCAAAAGACGCGTATTTACGTCTAGATTTAGAATCTGAAATGAGATTTTTGTTTTTTTCAACCGTTCAAAAGTTATGAGGCGTGATCCATGTTTTTTATGTACAGAACACCTATCCGCGTAGGCGGCCTTCGGCCGCGCTTCAAAAAAATAACCCTGGGCTACGCCATTCCAACTCCGGGTGTGTGCCATAGCCGTGGCTACCGCCACGGTGATGTCCTTCCGCGTCCCACGTTTCCACTCTTTTTCACTTTTTTGGCTCAGCCTAATATGCCATTACAACAACCACATGAAAATGACAGAAAATTGTGAACTTTAACTGCAAATAACTTTTGAACGGTTGAAAAAAACAAAAATCTCATTTCAGATTCTAAATCTAGACGTGAATACGCGTCTTTTGACACCTCACTCGGGTTTTTTGGTCAAGTTTTGGGTGGGCCCCCTAAACTGCACCAGTACCCAAAACCAAAAGGCTAATAAATAAAAAACGTAGAAGAGAAATTTTTGTGATTTTCCGAAACACGACTCCGAAGAAAAAGTAAGTAATTTCCTCTGCATTTATCCTAACACAAAACCAACTGTTCTTCATTAATTTAACTTTATTTATTCGCAGTGTTTCCTTCTCCGTTGCACTATTCCACCATGCGGCCACAGGCACCTAGTGCAGGCCAATATGACCACAACGCCGAGGAGCTTAATAAAGCGGAATGGTATTGGGGTGAAATTTCACGCGAAGAAGTTAAAAATATATTATCCGGCCAACCGGATGGTAGTTTTCTGGTACGAGACGCCTTGAACAAGAATGGCGAATATACACTGACGCTAATCAAAGATGGAACAGAAAAACTGATAAAAATCTGCCATTTAAATGGAAAATACGGTTTCACGGACTGCAAGTTTAATTCAGTTGTAGAATTGATAAGCTACTACAGAGTAAATTCATTGAAATTGTATAATAAAATGTTGGACATAACGCTGAGTAATCCGATTGTAAAACCAGCCGAGGAGGATGATCACAGTGATCTGCGAATTCTTGCCGATAACTTTCTAGCTCTTCACCACCTGCTAATTAAACAACAATACCTATTAGATCAAAAAATGAAAGTATTCAAAAACGTCGAAGCTGAGATTAATGAGAAGAAACAAGATCAAGAAGTTTTTCTGAAAGCAGAAAAAATGTTTAAAAACCAAATAAAGTTATTAGAATCCTACATATGTACATCAGCGCAGCCGCAGGTCGGAACAACTGGTACAATACCAAATGCTAACGGTGGCACAGGTAGCAGCAATGTTACTTCAGCGGTACGTCAACAAGAACAGGATAAGTTACAGGCAAATGCATCATTATTAAAAATGAAATTACAATCAATGTGTACGGAAATGGGTAAATTAAATCGGTATGTGGAAGAGAAAAAGGAGGAATACAAAAAGCTGGAACGACAAATTAATGCAGCGAAACCCGAGCTACAGGAGCTAAACGTGGAAAAGGAAAGGATAACAGAGTAAGTTAGCTAATAAAATCATACATGAAAGCGAATAAAAGTAGTTGTTTTAAATTATTTATTAAGATATGAGCTGACCAAGGCTCCTACAGTTATTGTTTTCCCGCTATCTTCATCCTTAAGACCATTAATTAAAGTGGTCATGGAGAGAAACTTTAAACGCGTATTTAGTCCAAACAAACAAGTTCTTGTAAATAAAATCATAGAAGAGAGGTATTTTTCCAGCTCTTAACAGCTCATTTAAGTTATCATTCACAGCTACAAAGGGCGATATTAGACAAAGTTATTATTATTTATTATTACGGCTGTTTAGGCCTAAAACTTAAAAACTAATAACACTTTATGAAATATTACAATTATATAATTAATTCCATTTTGGATTTCGGAATGCACGGGATTGCGATCAGCACTTTAACTGTCATAACAAAGCACTCCAAGCATTTCTTTGTAATTTAATTTCTTTGTTTTAATCAAACAATTTGAAAAAAGCTGTAAAGAAGTTGACAAAAAGCAACAAAATCTTGAACCGTTTCATAGGCTAAAAATTTTACCAGTAGATTTTTTTCTTGCTATCCATAGATATTAAATAAATAATAAATGTTGCAGGCATATCATATTCATAGCTAAACGCTCATACTTAACCATTAACCTACTTGCTTTTCGTTAAATAAAATTAGTCCTTGCTCATGCATAAATTGGGAAATACATACTTTTGTGATTCCTTAGTGGAAAAGTCATTATTCTATTTTTATTATTTCAATAATTTGCAATTTATAACGTATTGCGATAATTGTGTGATATCATTATCACTACTATATTAGTATGTGTAGGCACTCTTTTTATACCTAGTAGTGCTTCGCACACAAGGTATATTAACTTCATTCGCCTAACGGTAGTATGTAACGGCATAAACGAATCGAGATAGATATTGACTTATGTATATCAAAATGTTCAGGAGGAAAAGAGAAATTGATTGAGCCATGTCCGTCCGTCCGTCCGTCTGTCCGTCCGTCCGTCCGTCCGTCTGTCCGTCCGTCCGTCTGTGAACACGATAACTTGAGTAAATCTTGAGATATCTCAATGAAATTTGGTATGCAGGTTCCTTTTCACTTATCTCGGAGCGCTATTGAAAATAGGCAAAATCGGTTAAAAGCCACGCCCACTTTCTATATATATAATATTTTCGAAAATACAAAAAGAGTGATTATTCAGTACATAATACACCTATAAGGATAATATTTGGTGTGCACTTTAGCGTTAAGGCAAAAAATACATTTTTGAAGAAATTTTTAAAATGGGGCGTGGTACCGCCCACTTTTGATTAAGTCAAATTTGGAAATATTATTAATCATAAATCAAAAACCGCTGAAGATAGCAAAGTAAAATACAGCACACATATTTATATTAATACAGGCAATATTTCGAAAAAAAATTATCGAAATCGGGTTAGGTCCACGCCCAATTTTATACGAAAGATTTTGAAAAGGATCATAGATATATTGAATATGCTATAACTTTAGTTAAACTAGCTGTATATCATTTCTATTTCACCTCTAAAGTGTTCGTGGGCAAAGAAAGTCGAAAACACAAAATTTTTGGAAAATGGGCGTGGCCCCGCCCCTTTATGGGGGATTATTCCATAAAACTTTCCATGCCATAACTCCGGTAAAAATTGACTTATTGAAACGATATTTAGAGAAAGAGTTCAACATATAAATCTAACTCTTTCCTGTAAAAATAAACAAAATCGGTGAACGGACACGCCCACTTTTTGAACACAGTTCTGAAAAATTTCTTCGTAAAATTAAAATCGCGATATTTCCATAACTGTATAAGTTATATATATAAGATTTTACACACTTAATAAGCTTTTTAAGAAAAACTAAACTGCAAAAAAATTTTGTGGATTTTGTTGAAGTAGGCGTGGCGCCGCCCACTTTTCAGAAAAAAAGGTCTGTTATTTTCAAAAGCGATTGCTTGAAATTTCAAGAAGGTATTTCAATGAAAGTTAGTGAGATGCTTCCCAATAGTATGTAGTATACTCCTGCCAAAAATTATGCAAATCGAATGACAAACAAGCAAGATTTACGGGAAAGTAGTTAACTCCCTATTGCCTTTTTATACCTAGTAGTGCTTCGCACACAAGGTATATTAACTTCATTCGCCTAACGGTAGTATGTAACGGCATAAACGAATCGAGATAGATATTGACTTATATATATCAAAATGTTCAGGAGGAAAAGAGAAATTGATTGAGCCATGTCCGTCCGTCCGTCCGTCCGTCCGTCCGTCTGTGAACACGATAACTTGAGTAAATCTTGAGATATCTCAATGAAATTTGGTATGCAGGTTCCTTTTCACTTATCTCGGAGCGCTATTGAAAATAGGCAAAATCGGTTAAAAGCCACGCCCACTTTTTATATATATAATATTTTCGAAAATACAAAAAGAGTGATTATTCAGTACATAATACACCTATAAGGATAATATTTGGTGTGCACTTTAGCGTTAAGGCAAAAAATACATTTTTGAAGAAATTTTTAAAATGGGGCGTGGTACCGCCCACTTTTGATTAAGTCAAATTTGGAAATATTATTAATCATAAATCAAAAACCGCTGAAGATAGCAAAGTAAAATACAGCACACATATTTATATTAATACAGGCAATATTTCGAAAAAAAATTATCGAAATCGGGTTAGGTCCACGCCCAATTTTATACGAAAGATTTTGAAAAGGATCATAGATATATTGAATATGCTATAACTTTAGTTAAACTAGCTGTATATCATTTCTATTTCACCTCTAAAGTGTTCGTGGGCAAAGAAAGTCGAAAACACAAAATTTTTGGAAAATGGGCGTGGCCCCGCCCCTTTATGGGGTATTATTCCATAAAACTTTCCATGCCATAACTCCGGTAAAAATTGACTTATTGAAACGATATTTAGAGAAAGGGTTCAACATATAAATCTAACTCTTTCCTGTAAAAATAAACAAAATCGGTGAACGGACACGCCCACTTTTTGAACACAGTTCTGAAAAATTTCTTCGTAAAATTAAAATCGCGATATTTCCATAACTGTATAAGTTATATATATAAGATTTTACACACTTAATAAGCTTTTTAAGAAAAACTAAACTGCAAAAAAATTTTGTGGATTTTGTTGAAGTAGGCGTGGCGCCGCCCACTTTTCAGAAAAAAAGGTCTGTTATTTTCAAAAGCGATTGCTTGAAATTTCAAGAAGGTATTTCAATGAAAGTTAGTGAGATGCTTCCCAATAGTATGTAGTATACTCCTGCCAAAAATTATGCAAATCGAGTGACAAACAAGCAAGATTTACGGGAAAGTAGTTAACTCCCTATTGCCTTTTTATACCTAGTAGTGCTTCGCACACAAGGTATATTAACTTCATTCGCCTAACGGTAGTATGTAACGGCATAAACGAATCGAGATAGATATTGACTTATGTATATCAAAATGTTCAGGAGGAAAAGAGAAATTGATTGAACCATGTCCGTCCGTCCGTCCGTCTGTCCGTCCGTCCGTCTGTGAACACGATAACTTGAGTAAATCTTGAGATATCTCAATGAAATTTGGTATGTAGGTTCCTTTTCACTTATCTCGGAGCGCTATTGAAAATAGGCAAAATCGGTTAAAAGCCACGCCCACTTTCTATATATATAATATTTTCGAAAATACAAAAAGAGTGGTTATTCAGTACATAATACACCTATAAGGATAATATTTGGTGCGCACTTTAGCGTTAAGGCAAAAAATACATTTTTGAAGAAATTTTTAAAATAGGGCGTGGTACCGCCCACTTTTGATTAAGTCAAATTTGTAAATATTATTAATCATAAATCAAAAACCGCTCAAGATAGCAAAGTGAAATTCAGCACACATATTTATATTAATACAGGCAATATTTCGAAAAAAAATTATCGAAATCGGGTTAGGTCCACGCCCAATTTTATACGAAAGATTTTGAAAAGGATCATAGATATATTGAATATGCTATAACTTTGCTTAAACTAGCTGTATATCATTTCTATTTCACCTTTTAAGTGTTCGTGGGCAAAGAAAGTCGAAAACACAAAATTTTTGGAAAATGGGCGTGGCCCCGCCCCTTTATGGGGGATTATTCCATAAAACTTTCCATGCCATAACTCCGGTAAAAATTGACTTATTGAAACGATATTTACAGAAAGTGTTCAACATATAAAGGTAACTCTTTGCTGTAAAAATAAACAAAATCGGTGAACGGACACGCCCACTTTTTGAACACAGTTTTGAAAAATTTCTTTGTAAAATTAAAATCGCGATATTTCCATAACTTAATAAGCTTTTTAAGAAAAACTAAACTGCAAAAAAATTTTGTGGATTTTGTTGAAGTAGGCGTGGCGCCGCCCACTTTTCAGCAAAAAAGGTCTGTTATTTTCAAAAGCGATTGCTTGAAATTTCAAGAAGGTATTTCAATGAAAGTTAGTGAGATGCTTCCCAATAGTATGTAGTATACTCCTGCCAAAAATTATGCAAATCGAATAACAAACAAGCAAGATTTACGGGAAAGTAATTAACTCCCTATTGCCTTTTTATACCTAGTAGTGCTTCGCACACAAGGTATATTAACTTCATTCGCCTAACGGTATGTAACGGCATAAACGAATCGAGATAGATATTGACTTATATATATCAAAATGTTCAGGAGGAAAAGAGAAATTGATTGAGCCATGTCCGTCCGTCCGTCCGTCTGTCCGTCCGTCCGTCTGTCCGTCTGTCCGTCCGTCCGTCTGTGAACACGATAACTTGAGTAAATCTTGAGATATCTCAATGAAATTTGGTATGCAGGTTCCTTTTCACTTATCTCGGAGCGCTATTGAAAATAGGCAAAATCGGTTAAAAGCCACGCCCACTTTCTATATATATAATATTTTCGAAAATACAAAAAGAGTGATTATTCAGTACATAATACACCTATAAGGATAATATTTGGTGTGCACTTTAGCGTTAAGGCAAAAAATACATTTTTGAAGAAATTTTTAAAATGGGGCGTGTTACCGCCCACTTTTGATTAAGTCAAATTTGAAAATATTATTAATCATAAATCAAAAACCGCTCAAGATAGCAAAGTGAAATTCAGCACACATATTTATATTAATACAGGCAATATTTCGAAAAAAAATTATCGAAATCGGGTTAGGTCCACGCCCAATTTTATACGAAAGATTTTGAAAAGGATCATAGATATATTGAATATGCTATAACTTTGCTTAAACTAGCTGTATATCATTTCTGTTTCACCTCTAAAGTGTTCGTGGGCAAAGAAAGTCGAAAACACAAAATTTTTGGAAAATGGGCGTGGCCCCGCCCCTTTATGGGGGATTATTCCATAAAACTTTCCATGCCATAACTCCGGTAAAAATTGACTTATTGAAACGATATTTACAGAAAGTGTTCAACATATAAAGGTAACTCTTTGCTGTAAAAATAAACAAAATCGGTGAACGGACACGCCCACTTTTTGAACACAGTTTTGAAAAATTTCTTTGTAAAATTAAAATCGCGATATTTCCATAACTGTATAAGTTATATATATAAGATTTTACACACTTAATAAGCTTTTTAAGAAAAACTAAACTGCAAAAAAATTTTGTGGATTTTGTTGAAGTAGGCGTGGCGCCGCCCACTTTTCAGCAAAAAAGGTCTGTTATTTTCAAAAGCGATTGCTTGAAATTTCAAGAAGCTATTTCAATGAAAGTTAGTGAGATGCTTCCCAATAGTATGTAGTATACTCCTGCCAAAAATTATGCAAATCGAATGACAAACAAGCAAGATTTACGGGAAAGTAGTTAACTCCCTATTGCCTTTTTATACCTAGTAGTGCTTCGCACACAAGGTATATTAACTTCATTCGCCTAACGGTAGTATGTAACGGCATAAACGAATCGAGATAAATATTGACTTATATATATCAAAATGTTCAGGAGGAAAAGAGAAATTGATTGAGCCATGTCCGTCCGTCCGTCCGTCCGTCCGTCCGTCTGTAAACACGATAACTTGAGTAAATCTTGAGATATCTCAATGAAATTTGGTATGTAGGTTCCTTTTCACTTATCTCCGAGCGCTATTGAAAATAGGCAAAATCGGTTAAAAGCCACGCCCTCTTTCTATATATATAATATTTTGGAAAATACAAAAAGAGTGATTATTCAGTACATAATACACCTATAAGGATAATATTTGGTGTGCACTTTAGCGTTAAGGCAACAAATACATTTTTGAAGAAATTTTTAAAAAGGGGCGTGGCACCGCCCACTTTTGATATAGTCAAATTTGGAAATATTATTAATCATAAATCAAAAACCGCTCAAGATAGCAAAATAAAATTCAGCACACATATATATATTAATACAGGCAATATTTCGAAAAAAAATTAGCGAAATCGGGTTAGGTCCACGCCCAATTTTATACGAAAGATTTTGAAAAGGATCATAGATATATTGAATATGCTATAACTTTGCTTAAACTAGCTGTATATAATTTCTATTTCACCTCTGAAGTGTTCGTGGGCAAAGAAAGTCGAAAGCACAAAATTTTTAGAAAATGGGCGTGGCCCCGCCCCTTTATGGGGGATTATTCCATGAAACTTTCCATGCCAATACTCCGGTAAAAATTGACTTATTGAAACGATATTTAGAGAAAGTGTTCAGCATATAAAGCTTACTCTTTGCTGTAAAAGTAAACAAAATCGGAGAACGGACACGCCCACTTTTTGAACACAGTTCTAAAAAATTTCTTCGTAAACTTAAAATCTCGATATTTCAATAATTGTATAAGTTATATAAATAAGATTTTACACACATAATAAGCCTTTTAAGCAAAACTGAACTGTACAAAAATTTTGTGGATTTTGGTGAAGTAGGCGTGGCGCCGCCCACTTTTTAGCATAAAAGCTCTGCTATTTTCAAAAGCGATTGCTTGGAATTTCAAGAATGTATTTCAATGAAATTTTGTGAGAGGGTTCCCAATAGTATGTAGTATACTCCTGCCAAAAATTACGCAAATCGAATAACAAACAAGCAAGATTTACGGGCAAGTAGTTAACACCCTACTGCCTTTTTTTTATTAATTTTTTTTATTTTCATACCTTTCATGAACATGAGGAAAGGTATTTATATTTTGTTATTTAGTAATAATTTAATTTACCACTCACAACAGAAGTGTTTTTATCGAAAACAATCAGTTGCCTTTATAACAAATTTTCAGGTATGTATTAAAATAGACCTGAGTAAATTAGGATACCAAAACAGATCACTACTAGGTATTTAATGTTCGGTTACACCCGAACTTAGACTTCCTTACTAGTTCAATATGTGTAGAACTGGTTTGAACAGAGAAGACGAGTGGCTAATAGCAGCCAGCCAGACAACGAGCAGGCAATAGGTTGATATACAAAAATAAGAAAATAATAAAATTTGGTTTTTGTGATGGAGGAAGCTTCGGCCAAAAATTTATTTTGAATGCCGTGTCGGAATGCAGATGTTCCAAGTACAGCGTGAGCGAAATTTATTTCGGTGTGAAACTGTTTGCCATTACACATAAGAACGCAACGGATAAAGATAGCTTGGTCAGGTACTAGCGCCGTTTTTCCAAATAATGTTGTAAGTAAACTGTGGCACCTAACGAGAAGGACAACGATATAGGTATTTGCATGTAGTTACCATGCCTTTAACATTTTTAGTACACACGGCAACTGTTCAAATTGTTTTTTTTTTTTTTTGAAAATTATTATTATTTTATTATTATGATAAATAATAACATTATAAATAAAAAGTAAAACTATGCGGCGTTCTTAAATAGTAAACCGGAAAATAACTCTCCGAAGCACCATCAGTGGCTGCCCTGACAGCGGTTAGCTCTATTACGATACTAATCCTCTTTAATGAGTGCTACCTGATATACATATGTATGCACATACATACATACATACATATTCTAAATATAATTGCAAAATTTTAAAGCTGAATTAGAGAGTTATTAAAATTATCAAAACAAATTGAGTTCGGTTTTTATATGACAGGCCCCTTTTAAAATAAATCAAACATTTGTAAGAATTTGTTGGCAGTCGTTGAGTCAGCAGTACGTTGAACCTCAGATTTTTCAGATAATATTTAAGTTGGTTCGATCAGATCTTCACTTTGGTTGGCGACGACTGTTGTCTTATCTATAATTATTTAACTTCCCACCTCAATTCAGCATTTATGGAAAGGGTCTGAAGGACGTTCTTCAAATAAATTCTGAAATAGGGCGATCTACATGGTACAATTATTAAATATTTAATATTTTCTATTTCTCTTACTCATAGACGTCTTATGGAGGCTGGGATTAAGGAAGATGACATTATAACGCTGGCCGATGTTGGGTTCGAAGCTTGGCAAAAAAGATATGAAACACGTTCGAATCTCCCGCATAATAATGATTCATTATGGTTCCTCCGTGATTGTTCACGCCATGAGGCGGAAGAATTATTGAAAGGTGCTCCTACTGGCACATTTCTTATTCGTGCACGTTCTGCTGGTCATTATGCGCTTTCGATTGCTTGCAAGAATGTCGTCAACCATTGTATTATATACGAAACTGAGAGTGGGTTCGGATTCGCAGCACCATACAACATTTATGTTTCCTTAAAGAAATTGGTCGAACATTATGCCACAAATTCACTTGAAGAGCATAACGATACGCTAACCACAACGCTGCGCATTCCCGTAAAGTATTGGCATGCTAATAAGGATTCACTGATGAAGCAATTGGAAGAAGAATTGGAATTGGAACAGCTTCAAATTAGGGAACATCAACAACAGCAGCAAGCCGAACAACAACAAGTACAATTACAATTACAATTACACATGCAACAAAATGCAACGTCAGCCATCTCAATACCTGGCAGTGAAATGATCGATGTACAAACTCCACCTTCTTCTTTCAACTCCCTGTCTTCATCGTATGCCGGTGGCGGTAGTGCTAGTGCAAATCCAAGTAGTAATCAAAGTCAATCGCAGCCATAGTAAAGTTATTGAAGTAATCATAGGGGCCCACTAATATGAAATGACTTTCAAAAAGAGTGCAAAAATAAAAAACGAAACTTTTCAAACCGAGCTTTTGTCATGTTTGTAAGCAATTATGTTAGAAATATATTAACACAAATTAGCTTCCAGTGCAACAATATGACATGACAATATGTATAAATGCCTTATCCATTGTCAACCGAAGTTATTCATAATAATACAGGTATAATTTGTTCAATAGGACTTTTCATTAGTTCATATACAACGATAATATCCCAATTGAAAATGCTACACATCTAAATGTGACTAGACTGGCTTGATTCGTTGTATATTTAAAGTGTGGCAGCACTAATGGCACAGTTGTCATGGAGCTTGTGTCTGACCGTGATCATCGAAATAATTATTTAGAGATTAATATGATACAGATAATTGTGAAAGCAAAAAACAAATATTAAGAATATGATATAAAAATGTTGTTTTATATTTATATTATATTTATACGAATATACTAAAAGTAAAATGGAATTGTTCTCTGTAATATGGGATATGAATAATGTATGTAGATATGCGAAAACGTTCTTTCGTGATAGTTATGTTAAGCTGTTAGATTTTTAAAGAATGAAAAATAACACAAGTTATAATTGTTTAAATCAAACTTCCATTTTGTATTTTGTTGAAATAATTCATTTAATTTTAAATTAATATTTGTTTGTTTTATTAAGTATAAGTATAACCTATATTGAATCAATGTAATATATTTGTTAAAAGTAAATTTTTGAGAAATGAAAACCTATACGCAGCAATATCAATCTAATGCAAAAACTAATAAGAATCCAGAATACGAATTTTTAGTTGGTTGACTTAATCGTAGTGTAAAACTTACAGCTGAGTTGGACATATTTAGATAGTATAAAAAGCTTTAGAAGGACTCGTGTAAAAATTTTAATAGTGTTGAAACCCGCAATGTGCTTCAAATAGGCCTCTAGAGAATATGCGCGTGGAAGCTACTTCAGTATGACTAAATTGTTATAACTAATGCAATATTAAGTTACCGAAAGCCAAACATATACATCCAAAATGTATTCATGTATGATGAATATTTAAATGCAATGTTACACAAATTATGCTATCATATATAAACTAATATATTATATTTGTGGTAAATTTTTGAAGCCATAGTTATTGAGGTGGGGATTAACTTGTTAATGTTTTTATTTATAATTATGTATATTCTAACTTTCACACTGTTACAAATATATCAGCTTTCTATCCTTAACCATATAGGTATAGCGCCCAGTTTTTAAAAGGCCGAGTATTTTCGGAAGGTGCAACAACCATAATAAGTGTATTGTTTTTAATAAATTCATTTTTTCAAAACCTACGAAAGACATCAACCAAAACAGTGTTTTGTGTTCAAAATTTAGCTATTAAAAAGTTCGGATTATATGGGTTAAAATCAAAGAACCTTTCTTCCTGTTTCTCCTCTGCCATCTGTGATGTATTAGCAAACTATTATTTATGTTTTACTTATACGGTGTAAAGAGTTGGAATCAGAAAATGTGATGCCCGTTCTCTTTCAAAGATAATTTTTTTTTTGTTTTGAAATTCAACGTTTATGCAAATTTTTATTTTTCAACAATTTGATATTGTTATTTGAACTAGTGACAGTGTGAAACTATACATTATAAATAATAATTTTCTGATTTTGATTTAAAGATTTACCTGTGCTTTCAACACACCTTTCAGAAGTAAATGTGTGTTTAAGGTGTGGGTACTAATTCAAAACTAAGCCAGAAAGCGCATAGTGTATGCCATAATAACAAATGAATGTCAGAAAACCAATAACTGTTTGATGAATTTCATATTTGAATTAAATTAGTTGGGTGAAAAAGAGAATAGATATGAAACTTCATTATCTGCAAATAGAACTAAGTTAAAAAAGTACAGTGGTGCTGTGTTAACCGAATAACAACAAATTTATTTCATTAACTGTTATCTTAAGACGATGCGTCAAACACTCTCTATGTATTAATTATGTACATATGTATGTATGTGCTTAGAATTATATAAATCATCTATTTTGCATATGCATACTGTAGTTTATTGATGATAATACTTTAAGTAGATAGTACAGAAATGTGCTTTTTTGTTTTTGTATTTTTCAACGGAAAGAAGGAACAATAGAGGGCTGCAATTCGAATTGGTTAGCGCATTTAATTTGTTTTTAATTTGTTTTTAGTTCTACCGAATATGTATTCTATAACTTCTGTTTAATATTTTGTATATTTTTTTATAAAGTTAATATGTAATTATGGAATGCATAATGCTTTTGTACAGACTTTTAAAGATTTACTTAGTTTATTGTAATAGTTTTCATAGGGTTATATTAGTTGTGAGAGATCGCCTATTTTTCTTCATTTGGATTGTAACAAAATAAATCCCTAACTTGCTTGAAAGAGTCTAACAAAATCTAAAAAGTGAACAGGGTGTAGAAGTAAATAATGGGAAACCAAAAAAAAATTGAAAAATACCAACAACAACAAAAATTATTTTCCCAGCTGTGTGTGAAAGCATACGCATTTGTGTGTGTAACATAATGCGCACCTATAACTATACATATGATATATAGGTATAAATGTTTTATATTTTGTATTAAAAATTGGCACGAATTAAATAACTTTTTACGGTGTACATATGTCGTAAATAAACGAAAATAAAAAAAATTAAGAAAATTCAACAAATTTGTTTTTATTGTTTTCACAAGTTTCGTGACAGAATTTTGTGTTTTTATGAACAATTGGAATGAATTTGGGCCAGTTTCGTTTTAAACGAACTACTTCGTAGTCTTCAACTGTTAATGATTTATGTAGAGCCTAAATGTATGCAATTAAATTCATAAGAAAAATCAGCGAATAAAATCCTTGCCTTTGCATTTTGTATTGTATTTGTATGATGTATTTTTGGGAGTTGTGAAAAAAATGTTCATAATGGAAATACATGCATCAATGTCCACGGTTGGATCGTCTAATCCATCTCGGATTACTCCATTTCTATGCTTCTTCGAGTATGCCATGGAGCACCTATGTACATATGTACGTGATAGTAGGAGTATTCAACACCAAAGCTAGAGGTTTACTATCGAGGACTACCTACTTTTTCTCTAACTTTAGTTTTTGAAAGCGTTTGCCAAGTAGTCTCACCTTAGTGCTCTATAGAGTACGCAGAAGGAAAGTAAAGGAGTAGTCCGAGATGGAGCACTCTAAAAGTCCATCGTTTTTTGCAGGGATATGCATGTACATATGTATGTTTGTATGTAAGTATGTTTAATGTCCGCAAAATCTACGCAGTAGTTTTCAATTTGAGCAAATATTGACATTAAATGCCGGCAAGCGACTTGTTCCATAAACCAGCCGGCAATCGTCAGGCATGTATGCGTTCAGTACGTACATATGTATGTATGTATATGTATGTACCCAGCAAAAAATGGTGTACCCTAGTGGAGGGTGAACCGATTTGTGAAAAACTGTTGCAGATTTAAGTTTAAATATTATGTATTAAATGCGAAAGTATTTTGTGGTCCACAAAGTGTCCGTCAGATACCGTAATAGCCGTGACTATCTCGACAAATTTGTGATATGGTGTTCAAGTTTTCATGGCCTATTGGTCTCACTTTGAACATCTACATATGTATGTATTTAAGAATCAGCCGGGCTCTATGTAATATTTCTGATGGTAAATATATGTAGGCAACGATTCGTAATCCGGGACTATTATATCTTATTTAAACTTCCTATCCTCAACGAATTTATCTGGTATCTTCCCCATGTAGGTATGTATGTATGTACATTTGAAAACACCATCGAGTGGATAGAGAGCTCGTCTGGGGGTGGTTTTTCGTAATTCGATATTGGCCAACATTTTTCGTCGTTGTAATTTATTGTATATATGTACATACATACATACATATGTTAGTGTTTGCCTTTCCCCTGAGGGTTCATTTGGGCAAAGAGGATAGATAAATTTATTTAATTTTTAATTTAATTTATCTATCCTCTTTGATTTGGGTCAAACAAATCGCTCGGCTTACAATTTGTCATGAATCATTGGGCATTGGAACACGCCGAATAACAATAGGCCGACTAGCACTTCCCCCCATTTGCACCAAAACGGCTCCGCTCGTAAATAAATATTCACTTTAATTATAATTTTCAATTTGGTTTTTAATTTTTTATAAACAAATATTTAATTTACAGTCTTATTAACTACAAATACTTAAAATTACTTTAAATGATGCAAGTAAAATCACAAGAAAGTCGGACAAACTTTGAATGATGGCAGTCAATATGACCGAAATAGATTAATTAATTTTAATTTACAACTTATCTAAGCATTTCATGTTTGCGCAATCAGTTTTAAAGCATTCAATTTATAAAAACAAAAAAAAAACAAATGAGAAATTTAAGAATCTTAGGAAATTACCGCTTAAGAAAATAAATAAAAAAAAAAACACAAACAAAAATTATGCGTCAGATGCTAAGCGACCAGCAGAGTCACATTAAGTTGAACAGTTAAATTAATAAAAAGAAAATAATAGAAAACAAATTAAATAGCTTAAAAATACTCCACACAAGATTTATCCATTTTTTTTTTGCTTTGTTTGTGTTGGATAAAACTTCCGTTTGACTGTTGAATTGCATTTCGAGCTTATGGCAGTTAATTAAATTGCTTGGATTGCTTTGGAGATGGTAAAGGGAAACTCTGTATTCCCTTCTCCATCCTTTAAAGTTTTGCTTACTTTCCACTCTAAACTTTAATTCCATACCAACGAAGCTTGTATTATCAACTATCTTGTTCTTGTTGTTGTTGTTGTTGTTGTTGTTAAATACATTACAATTCCAACTGAAATTGTTCTTGATCTTCAATTTTCATTGACTGCGTCTTCTTTATTAATTCAACTGGTGGTGGCACACATTTCCGGAATGGAGTTCGTGGGGTGCCGCGTAGCAGGCATGTTGGCAGATTGCTTGGCGGTGTTTGACTCAATGGCGAACCACGCAGATTCTTGAGGAAAGCACGCTCGTAGATGAGTTTAGTGCCTGTGAATAAACAAAGATTCAAAAAATTTAATAAGTAAAATATGCGAAAAAATTAATTGTAAGTGAATAAAAAATGGAGCAAGTGGAACAAGTAGCTTGTGAATGTGACTCATGTTCGAGTAGGCTTGCTTCTTCTTTTGTTATCAGTGCTGTACTTTCGATTTTATCTTATCTTGTTTGTCATATTTACGTAGCCATGAAATACGCTGCGAAAATGCAATAGGTCACTGAAGTATTCCGGGTAAGTCGCAGGAGTTCATGCTACTTTTAACAATTCTGATTCAACTTCCTTAAGCGACTAATTGACTATACCCGAATGGATATGAAGTGGTGATTGCTGTGTGCATTCTGCTTTTGTTTGGTTAGAAGCTAAACCATAAGTTTGTATATTTTTTTGAATTGATATTGCGACATATTGGCCAATATTGCATGAGAGAGCCCGTCAAAGGCTTTGTATATTTGCCATGTGTTTTGAAAACTCATGTACATATGTATGTATGTACATATGTATGCCAGAAACAGCTGGACATGTTAGAAACACTTTTTTTTTCATAAACAACACTTCCGGCATTTTTCTTATGGTCATATTCCTCAAGCGAATATTTTTCATACATATATTTAGAATGAAGACAAGTCAAAACTTCAGATGTAAGTCACAGCAACTATTTCACTTTTGATAATTTGTATTTCGAAAAGGTTTTTGAAAACTTACCACCAGGTGTCGTTGAGTAGAGGGTGCCACCGGGTGTTGATGAATAAACTTCCGGCATTTGAATTGGGTCCGTGATAACAATTTTTTTGGTTTTTGGCAGAACATGGCTAATAGCCTGGCGCGCAGTTGGTGATGCAGACATTTTTCTTAATTTCCCGTTTACTGTTTACTTTTCCACAAACAATTAATATGTATGCTTTTCTTGCAACAAGTTAACCGTTTTCACTTTGGCTTTTGATTCTGAATGGATATGTCACAAACAATAAACTCCAAAGTAATTTTTTGTGACAGTTTAGAAATTACAAAAACGATTTCTCAAATTTAATAAAATTCTATTTATAAACCAATTAATTTATTATTATAGGTATACACTTTACTGATTTGCACCGTTCCCTTGATTGTTGAATTAACGTTCCGAGTCAAACGAAAGTTTGAACTTGACTGTTATGTTTTGGTTGGGGAGTGGCCGTATTTATACGAAAACCTTTTGCGGAGCGCGTACGTGGCCCGCTGCAGTGAGCAAACGCTCGATTTGGGTATACATTCGCATGGGTGTGGTTGTGTGTGTATGGATGTTGTTTGCTCAGCAATGGCTTTGCTATTCTCTAGGCTGACGTCGCACATCGCACGTCGCACGTCGTGTTGTTTTTATTATTTGTTCTAGCGTAAACAGAAATGTTCTTATATACATACATACATACAAGTATTACGAGTTCTTACGATTTTGTGTTAAAGTGTTGACTTGTTTTTGTTGTTATTTTTGCTTTTATTTTACTGATTAATAAAATTACTGCGCATTCGGTTAAATTTTGAGAAGTTAGTAAATGTAATATGTAGGTACATATGTATGTATCTATGTAAATATGTACATATGTATATGTATGTATATTCAAAATATATGCTCATACTCTCTTCTTCTTTTGTATTTTTATTACTCTGTTGAATATTTTGAACTCATTCGTCCCATAAATGACTTAACTAACCACGTGCGTTTTTTTTTGTATTAAAAATTTAGAGTAAAACAATAAATACAAGCATTAATTAAGTTAATGTTGCCGGCTTCAGATCTAAGTCCTTGCTTATACTATAAGTGAGGTTAACAAACCCGATATTTTTCTCAGCGAATAAGTAGTTAGTATCGGTAAAAAATTCATTTGAGCAGCTGTGCATAAAGTACAATAGATACATACATATGTATGTATACTTCTAGTAAACGTCATAAAACAAATCGCATGCACGTGGAGTGTTAAGAATACATAAGTATTGTTGTTATTTGGAATAAGTTGGACGCAATAAATGGCAAGCAGCATTGAAAAATAAAAATGACTATCAATAAATAAAAAGATTGAAAACTATAAACACGTACATACATACATATGTACATACTTGTCCACATCTGGCTGATGCAATAATTCAAGAATGAAAAAGCAAAACGAAAAACTTTCAGAAGAGCAATAAACAAATTCGAAAAATAAAAACATGCATCACATATACATAACTATGTATGTATGTATGTACATACCTATGTATTTATGCTCATATGTACATATGTATGTATGCAAACAAATGGCGTATGGGTACGAGAGCAGTGAACAAACTATCATACATAATATTCTAATCCTGCAAAAAATCGTGTGACTAATCTCCAAAGCGAGTAAACCGCGACTAGGCACTTTAGTCTACAGTTGGATATAATTTAATATAGATACGTACATACATATGTACATATGTAGATCCTACCTATACATATATATAAGTAAATTTTTCATTAATGTAGCATGACCATGGGGTGTAAGTAAATTTTAGTTTTTGTGGCATACCTACAGGAGTTGAAAGTATCAGTTTGGGTGCAAAGTCGACCAGGCCTTTCGTACCCGCTCGGGTATAAAAAGGTAAAATTAGTCTCTCCATAGGATATGATCAAACAAATGTGAACAGTTCAGGCCATATAAAGTACTCAGAATATGTATTAGTCGCATCCTCCTTTGCGACTCGTCCCGGACTGATCCGAGACTAATCGCATTCTTTTCAGGGTATATTCTAATATTAATACATACTTTAGTATATGTATATGTACATACATACATATGTAGGTATATAGATAATGCCGGCTGGGCCGTAGCAAACCTCTTGGTAGCATACATAAATATAGATGTACATTAGAGTGCTTCAAGGAAAAATGGATGATTGAACTTTAAACAAGACAAGAAAGGACAAGAGACGTCCTTTTTAGCTGTAAATTTAAAACTTTTACATACATACAGTACTTATAGTTATGTTCAGACTTTAAAAATCGTTGTAAATTCAATTACTCAATAAGAAGTCCGTTATTTGAACAGCCTAATGTGCACACATACGCATGCAGGGACATGTACAAAAACTTATATTTATAATTCAGGACGACTTTCAAACGGCGTAGTTGAATTTAGATACAGAGTACATAAACATGTTCCTACACATGTTTGTATGTACATACATATGTATGTGAATCGTAAGCCTGGAGCGTCTTTGTCAAATATGCTGAACCTGAACCACATTACCTGAGACTTTAATAAGTACATACATATGTATGTATATATATAAAAAAATGGGAATTAGACGATGCTTAGATACAAATGGATGTCCCAATGTACATATGTACTTGTATATATGTATGAATACATATGAAGGGCGAGAGTGCAAAAGGGCCTAACCCACAATTTCAAAATTTTTCAAGGCGCGAGAAAAACGTTCGCATTTTTCGAATTTTCAGTGTATTGATGAAAGTGAAATCACTTTTAGATCTTGATAGCATTTCTTAGGGGTTCAAATTTCATGCGATTCGGTGCAGTAGTTTCGGAATTACGAGACTTTGAATTTGTCATGGGCCTAACCCAAGGGGTGCCGAGAGTGCAAAAGGGCCTAACCCGAAGGTGCCTTTCACTTTGCCGTCGTCAGCTATTGTTCATTTCCTGTTTTTATTTAATTATTATTGCACACTCACATCAACAGTCGGAGACTGTTTCGCACTGATGTTTTTCCCCTTGGCTGTCGTATACGCGTGACCCTGGCGTCGCGATTCGCGACGAGAGTCTCGTTGTCTTGGCATTTCTCTGCTAGTTTTCAATCTAGAGAAATTAAATAAAGTGGAAAATGATTAGTGGGGATTACTCCACAACGCCTTGATTGCGGTTTTTTGAAATTTTGATTAAAAATTGCCAATACAAAACGATTTACATAAACGTCAACATACCGATCGCACTTTGAACTGTCACAACATAACCTAGGAAAACACAATCAAAAAACACTGTCGTAGGATAATTACTTGAAGCTTCTCATTAACGCTAAACACCCTAGATGTCGTCGCAGACTTATGGTTTTTGTTTAAACTTGAGCGATATGAACAAAAACACGGTTTCCCCATAAGGCGCAATGAGGGCTTAGGCCCTTTTGCACTCTCGCTACCCCGCGGGTTAGGACCTCGTCCAACTTTGAAAATTCATAAAAAATTCAAAAAAATTTTTAGAATTTTTTGGTCAACGCCTACGTGACAAGACGTGTTTTGGCAAACTGAAAAAAATAAAAACTCAATTTCGAAAAAAGTGTGGGTTAGGCCCTTTTGGACTCTCGCCCTTCATATGTATGTATGTATATGTATGCGCATATGCTTTCATTCATATTTGCTACTGGCTTCTACTTTTACGAGAGATTTACAAGTTTGTGTACTGTGAATATTAATATCTAAGGCATCACTGCAAAAACCGAAATACTCCGTTCCATACTCCATAGAGTACTCCTTAAGGAGTATCGGAGTACTCCAACGCTTATCCTCATTCATATAAAAAAGGTGGTTCAATTTACATGGCGATGGCCGGTAATTGGATGACCTAATCCAACTCGAAGTACTCAATTTCTTTGCTTTTGAATACTCTATAGACCACCTACATGAGAATAGTGCCAAAATACGCCCATTGGATTACTCTATGGAGTATTCAACAGCAAAGCGAGAGTGCTGTTTTACACATCTACATACAGTTATGTGCATAAAAATAACAACGTCTTACTTCCCTTTTTACTTTTGTAGGTTATGTCAATTAAATTGAATTTAATATGTTGATAGAAACTGGTGTGCATAGTATTTCTGAAAATGTTTTGAAAAACACCAGTAAGATGATCAATACAACTTAAAAACCTACCAAATTATTCAGTTCTAATTGTCATAGACATATAATTGGTAAGATGTTTTATGAGCTTTTAGAAGTTTTTGATTTCGAAAATGGTTTTAAAAAGGCACGCAAAATCTTTTTAAGATAATTCAACTGTGCCGCGCTGTGGCAATAGGGGCGTTGACGCTATTTAGGTACATATTGGCGCCTACGCTTCATGACGAGTTTTTTTTATGAAGGTCGTAAGCACAAGAAAAATGTAAACATATCTATGTATATACCTACAAACGTGTTCTAATTATGCATATGCGCACATATTTACATATTTATCTTATGCCAAGTGATTGCCAAAACCAAGAAGAAATAAATAGGTTAAACAATGAGCAACAGCTTCTTGCATCGGAGGCCAACAAGCTTTTTTATAAGCTATTTTAAATCTAATTATGTATGTATGTATGTTTTAAGATGTGGATATTAATTTTAAAAACGAATACTATTGAATATTGAAAAAGAATTTCGACTTACATAGGTACGTATGTATATACTTGTATTTGTTTATATGTATGTATGTAAACAAAACAAAAAAAAAACAAGAATCTAGTGTTGTCATGCTTGCCGGCACGTAGGACGACAGAACAAAACAAATTATCACAATGCGTGGCAGCGGTGTTTCGTCGCTTTACTCTTTACAAAGTGACGCCGGCCGATGCTGTGCTTGGGAACGCAGGCGCAATAGTTTCATCCCTCACAACTGCAATGGCCATTGTTTACATTTTTATTCTCAACATGTTCCTGTTGCTGTTTTGGGCGATTATTATTTTCTTACCTGTTATTGCGTCTTAGTTTTCGATCAAAAGGATTTCTACACATCATGTGTGCGTGTGTATGTGTGTATGCACTAAAGTGAACCAGCTAAGAAATCTTAAGTTTTGAATAATACATAATTTGGGGCGATAAATACATATGTAAATGCCTTCGAGGAGATTGAGGTAGAACGGGGCAGTGAAATAACGCCCGGGGAAATAACGCCCACGCGAACGTACGATCCAGGAAGAGGTAAAAGTTTCAATAAAAATTTACCGTGAAAACATCGTCGTTCAATCTTCTTTCATTTTTATATGTATATATGTACACATACATATGTAACATCATACATACGTATGTATGTATGTACATATGAGCATTTCCGTAGAATGGTCAACCAGAGCAAAAATTTTAAATGTTAATAAAAATAAATTCTTTTTTAACCCTGTTATACAAAATTACCCAAATTTTTATAAAAATAACGGTTTGAAAGTTAATTTAAATTTTTTTATGAAAAATTTGGCCTGAAACCTGAAAAAAAAAATTGTTCATTTCCAGCCAGTTTTAAAGGCCTGTTTCTTTTAAATTTTTTCACATGTACGACTTATACTAGCGATCCTTTATGCAACAAAATACCCCCATGAATATCAATTAAGACTATAAAAATGAAAGAAGATTGAACGACGATGTTTTCACGGTAAATTTTTATTGAAACTTTTACCTCTTCCTGGATCGTACGTTCGCGACCAAAAAAATACATTTTTTGTTATCACTTCTCAAGGAGTGTAAGGATATGTCTAGAACTACATTGCTAAAGCCAGTTGAGTGCACTTAATTGAAAAACAAAACTACTTCTCTTGAAGGGTTTACCAAACCATTTTTTTTAATCCCCAAAGTTGCGTACGTTCGCGACCGTTTTGCATTTTGATATATTTTTGCCTACCAAAATCTAAAGCAAGAAAAAAAGAGGTTGTTAATGTACTTTATTTCCATTTCTAATAATAGATCATAGGGTTTTGAATAATTTTAATGAAGTTATTCATAAATTTTACAACCATACATTATAGTGAGTATACTTTATATTATGCAAGCCACTTTCGAGCCTTTCGGTGTGAGCCGCGGAATTTCAGTACAGTCTAATAATTTATGCTATCTTCTTTCTTTATAAATACAACATATAAGAATTAAACTTGTGAATTAAGTGTTCCAATTCATATAATTTGTAAAACATTATGCCGAAAATAGGAAAAAAGAGTGTATGGAAAAATCGTACGTTCGCGATCCGTACGTTCGCGACCGGTATTTAAGCGTATATACATATAAAAATGTACGGACGATATTTTAACGCGAAATAAACGTAAAGAAAGTCACTTTATGTCACTTCAATATGTTATCAACCGTTTTAAAAAAATCCATTCCATTTCGCTGAATTTTGAATTTTTCCAGTTGCACAAAAAAGTCACTTCCATTTTGCGTACGTTCGCGACCACATGTTTATTGCCCCCACAGTCTAAACTAAAAATCGAACAAACCTGCCTCTTGCACCTAAAATTGACCTTCCAAAATGCTATTGAAGTAGCAAACAAAAAAAAAACAAAAACCTATGTTTACGTTGTTTTTTGGCCCACAAAAGCGTACGAACGTACTGTTCGCGACCGTGGAAACACCCATATGTATGTATGTATGTACATTTGTGATCTGAGTAAACAAAAACAGACGAGCCCCCAACAGGAGATAAAAACACTTGAAGGTTTTTAAGATCAAAAAATATTAAATTAAAAATAAGCATAGCATCTATGTATGTACATATCTATGAGGTAGTGTGCTGGCTTACTAAATCGAAATTTCGCTGGTTCAGCGTGTAATATCAAAAGTGGTTTGAAAAGCAAAGCCGTTCCCCAGGGTTAAAAAAGAATTTATTTTTATTAACATTTAAAATTTTTGCTCTGGCTGACCATTCTACGGAAATGCTCATATGTACATACATACATACGTATGTATGATGTTACATATGTGTACATATATGTATGTATGTATATGTATGTATGTATGTATGTACATACATATACATACTTGTATATACATGTACGTATGTATGTTGAAAAGTCTGTATACATGGCCCGATTTTGTGTTTGTCATGCTTTATAGAGCTTTGGTAATAAAAATATGTACATACATATGTATATACATATGAACGTAGGTATATAAAAATATGCATGTGCATACATATGTACATATGTACACGAATTTAAAGAAATGTAGGTACCTACATACATACCTATTTGTACACTTAGAGAAAAGCGCATTGTAAAATTGTAAAAAGTGGTTATGAGTAAAGTAATGGATTTTTAAAAATAAAATAGGTCCATATTTTGAATTGAATTTGGCAATATTGATGTAAAAATGAATGATCTGACAGACCATACATAAACTAACCGCGTTTTGGTGAATGTAAATAGCGGTAGTAAATGCTCTAATAGGTTTTTGTAAAAATTTCGAATCGCATTAAAAACTGACTTTCCATTGAAACCGGATTTCACGACGTTTTATGCATGATTTTATGAAGGTTTTTCTGAGTGTATATCATAAGAAAATACAGTTGAGCAGAAAACGTGGCAAAACAAGAATAACAAGCTATTAGACATGAAAATATATGAACCTACATACATACATACATATCTATTTATTTAAAGTTTCATTGAACACACCCCTTTTTTGCGTAAACATCTGTATGTAGGTACCTATGTCTTCTTTACTAGTAGGTTAGGAAATGCTTTACAGCTATGATAAAAAAAGTTTTCTTAATTATTATAACCATACAGCTTAATTTAGCGCAAATAAGGTTGTTGTTGGAAATGGTCGACTCATGAGTTGATGCATCTGCATTTGGTGGGTACATTCGATTGGCCAGAGAGCCACTTTCCGATCATGCAATAACGAAAAAAATGTTTATCCCCTTGCTCCAGTGCTCGAGAAAACGTAATTACTATTTCATAGCTTATGCGAGATATCTTATTTACCTATGGGTTGAAACAAAAGGGATAACCTATAAATAACTTATTTTAAAGCTATTATTTATTATTATCTGTAGTTTTAAAACAAAACATTTCTGGAGATATCGCTATTGTATATACATATGTATGTGGGCTGCTTTGCATTTTTTTCTACAAATTGACGGGATCTGCAGTTTTTTGAAGAGAGTTTGCCAAACCACTGCCCAGGGGCGAACTCGTTTTGCGTATACTTTTTAAACCACTTTTTGATGGAACCTGTCCCAGGGCTCCAGCCTTGGACCGCGGCGACCGCCGTACGTTACAACAATTAATACCATCAATTCCGTGATGGAGTGAAAACAAAATATATGTATGTATGTATATGCATACTAGGACCTGCCAATCCCCTGATCTCATGGTTCTGCGATTCCGTGCTTCCGATACTTGTTTCTTCAAATATGATTAATAATAGTTATTATTCTTGCCCTTGAGCTCATTTACAGTCTTGGATACTTTAATAATGAAATGGATAAGGCGCAATATACCATCAAGGAGACTAAGGCTGTGCTTCTCTACCAACTTGTGGTATGTTGCTTGTAGTTTTGGTATTAATTGGCGGGACTTGCACGTTTTAGACCGATTACGAATGGCATCTGCAAATGCGGAAATTTTAATAGTTTTTTTTCTTGATGAGCAGTATTTCTTCAACTTTCCGGTTGTGTTGGGTAGTAATACTTAAAAAAACTTGAGCCCTTCACCCTGCATTTTTCCATTTATTTATTGAAAAATTTGTGTTATCCCTTAGCTGAAATATTATGGCACCCATTTTAAAAATTCAATTATTGGTTTTTTTTATTTTAAGGTCTGATACATAGCTACTCCAACAATAAATTCACTTTTTGACACATAAAATGCTGGAGAATAGCTAATATCCGAACGCCGGGGCTGATCCCGGTATTGTAAAAACTCAGAATTATAAAAATCGAAAAAATTTTGCAGCTCTAACACTTACTCGTATGTATGGATACACTTAGATATACCGGAAAGCAATTAAAATTCGCGTCACCTGATTATTGTTTTCTTTTCTAAGTCTGAAACGAATTTCGAATGTGTGTCAATAAAGTAAAACTCTTTGGAATGTGTAATAAACAAAGTCATAAAGATGTTGGGTATACCAATAACAAGTTCTCAAAAGGAGCAAACATACTCTACATACATACATACATACATACATATGTATGTATGTGCATATGCTTTGATTAGTATCGGATCGGTGGACTGTATAAATGTATGTATAAACAAATATAATATCATGACTTAATTAATGCAAACTTTCCTACCGTCTGGTGCGTATAAATTATGGAGTTATTGTTTGCTGTACGAGACTCGGCCATGCGCCCAAATAAATTGATAATTAAAGAAGAGAAGCAAATGAATTGGATTCTTAGTTTTAGTTCAATTTGTTGAAATAGAATAGTTTATGAGTTATGCGCGTACAAACATACAGACAGCCAAACAAAAATTCTTCAATTAGCCTGAGTCACTTTAGCCCGGTTGGAATGATTTGTTTCCCACACAATGAACCTTAAGCGAAAAGAGATTTTCAGTATTGTTTTGAATATAATCTATAGAAACTTTTGGGGGTTTTGGGAGGGCGAGCAGTTTATTTAAAGTATTTTTACATTTCACATTGATTCCATCTTATTTTTATTTATTTGTTCATAGTAGAACGGGGTTTGTGGAGCCCATGTTGGACCTGTCAAGTGTTAATTATCTTTCAAATATTGCACTCGAGGCAAAAATGTTGAATATTTTCAAATCATTTATTTCCGAATCTACTCTTATGCAACATCAAAATGGAGGCTCACATACCGTAGATTTAACTTTCAACGTCCTTGCCAATGTTATGTAAATTGATAACGACTGCCTTTATATAATTTCTATGAATATAATCTACTAAATATATGTAGGTACTTACATACATATGTAGGTACCTCAACAATGACTGCTGGCATGAGCATAGTAGATACATACATACAGACATACATATGTAGTGCTTCACATTATCTCTTAAAGTAGCCAAATATTTTTATTGAAATATTCGAGTTTGCAAATTCTTGAAAATGATTTGCCTAGGTACAAAGGTGACTTTCAGGTCTGCTCAAAATACCACGAAAATTATAATTCATCGATGTTTTAACAACCGTCCAATATTAATCTCTTTCGCCTACAGTTCGCTGTATCTACACCAAGGTAATGAGATGCCTCGATGATTGATCTACCAATATGATGCGTCTCACCTCTCATTACCCATCGTATCCTTCTTTACGGAAGAAGGGATGACATGACTTCGAAGGTTACACTGGTCGTAACAAATCGCTACCACGACAGTCGAGCATGTACTTCAAGAGAGTACCGGAGCGTACCGGGTTTATATCCGGCCAAGGACTGTAAATTCGAATAGGTTAGTCATCTGATTGAGTAATTATCTACATTCGTTATAAAGAAAACGAATTTCTTACATTCCAACGATAGTCAAGCCCCGGAACTTTTTAATGTGCATCCATGAGCGGACGTGTCTGTTAAGCTGGGCAAAGTACTGCTACAACACCAACAACAAAAAGATAATAATGTGCCATGAGACCACTCGTTTTTGTACCAAAAAAATGCATAAATCGAAATCCCCTTCCTTGGTAACGCTTCAATTGAGCGATATGAAACCCAAATGGTGAAATCCCTGCATAAAATTGCGTCACACAGAAACACCAACTGATAAGATTGATGGGGCCCACTCCAGACAGAGCAAATGTTTTTTTGTATAAATATAGATACATAGGTACATACATATATCAAATACCTAATGGTCAGCATGTGTACCAAGGCCGAGTGATAAGACAAGCATGAGGGAATTTTGTTTTGTTATTTTAAATTGAGATTAATGGACAATAAAAAATGGTTCTTTTTAGTAGAAAGATTTTACAATTGAAGTTTATTTTTAATTTGTTTTTTCGTTATTGGTTTTACAGTCGGTCCATTTTACATGCTTTGTAAGTTTGAAGACCTCAAGACCAGTAGTGGAGTTCACTAACTTATAGCGATTCGATTCGGTTCGACTTTTCGAGATTTTCAATAGCGATTCTGTCGTTTGCACTATCGATGCATGCAAAGGATTTCTCATCCCACGATAAAACATACAAAGTGCCATTTTTTAATAATAATAATATGGATATAATCTGCTTTTTATTTAACGACATAGATAACAACTACAAATTGTGTGTCGCTTACTTTGCGAAACAGCTGATTGCGAATAAGCGAAAATCGAGAAAAAATAGTTAGTGCATACCAATATCGTGATAAATATCGGTACGACAAAATGTCGATTGCGAATCGAAGTTAGTGAGTTACACTACAGCTCACAATAAATATTGTTTAGCTATTTCGAATAGTTTCTTTGCTATTTCAGAAAATTCTACAGGGACCCGAACCCGAATCGCATATTTTAAATTCAAGCAAAACTGTTTTTTCTCATATATATAGTATTTATTTTGTATCAAATATCCAAAACTAAAAAGAGAAGATCTATTTAAAATAAGCATTGGCAACTCACATTTCAGTAGCAAATTTTTTACGGGAGTGGAAATTACATATGTTTTTCCCAAATGTGTTTAGACTGTTTTATGGACATATTTTTAGTTCTAATGCGAAAATGAATTCTTAGAAAAAAGCTATCTGTTTTTCAGATCTTTTATCATAACTCTATATATGTAGGTAAATATTACATACATATGTATGTGTGTACGTTCTAGTTATAACTTGTCTGAAAATGCTATCTGGCAAATTCTGTTATTCTAGAACTTCTGGGATTTCCCACGTCTAGTAGAGATAATTTTTTTAAAGTAAGTGTCTGTTTACGATAATTTTTCATTGAAATTCTGTATGTACATATATTTTAAGAGTGTTTAATTTAAAAAAGTTCCATGTAGGAAAATCTACCATGAAAGAGTAATGCCAGGTTGAGGTGAAAGATTATGGAAAATAGTCACCATCGGTAATGCAGTTCATGGTGACGGCAGTTCTGTAATTTTTCAAGATGATTTCGTCACCTGCATTAACCACTATGCTATTCACTAACTCATCTATAACGATTCGGACTGAAGATTTCTCATCCTGCTACAAAATGTACACAAAATGTCGATAAAGAATGGTTAGTGAATGCCGAAATCGTTATAGTCATCGTAAAGATAAAATGTCGATTGCGAATGTAGTTGTGGATGTTAGTGAATTCCACCACTGGTGTACATATAAACGCTGTCAAAAACGAAAAATGCGCAATAGAGAAGAAATTTCACGAAATTTCTGTAATAAAGGGCTTATCTTGTTTATTAATTCTTGTTTTGTTAACAAGTATGTAAAAAAAAATGTGCTTTTTTCTGTTCACAAAACTATGTATTAACAAAGCACGTGCAATTTTTTCGCCGTTACATGACACTACCAGCTACTTTGGTGGTTATAAATTTGACTGCAATTTAAATTGTCAGAATAGCAAATGGGTGTACAAGTTGTAAAATTAATTAATTATTATTTCTATACCGGTAAAGAGAATCGCAGAAGCAGAAACCCAGACCTGTATAAAATTTTGCATGTAAATGCAACAACAACGCTGTGATCTTGATATTTTTCTGGGTCAATTTTGGATCCGTAGTAGTAGATTTTTTGTAGTACATTTTTTGACAGTCAACCCTTATTTGCTTAGTAGCACAAACATGCATATGTATACACACTTATTTACAAAAACACCTTGCATGCAACTGACCCGCATCGTTCCTGTTAAATTATGACCGTGATCCGACCCAGGTCAGCTAACTGGAACGCGACTATTTAAAGTTTAAATTTTAAACATAAAATGTTTATTTACTTTTGTGGATGGCCTCATACATTTTCGCAACAAGTGTTTCTTTGTCATGAGTCACTGAAGTTATACGAATTTGTATGTCCATATGTCGACTGTCAACTGAATGCCGTTATATGAATCATTCAAATTGATAACAAAAGAAAGTGAAACAAAATAGGAAAGGTAGAACATTACCTTCTCTTAACGACCTACATACATATGTATGTAAATGTTTACAAATACATATGTGAATAAGTAAATTCATAGACACAATAAGAATTTTTAGTAAAATGAAATTTATTGGTCACGAAAAAGTTAATTTTATTTACTCACGACTTATCGCTGAAATTTTCCAGTTAAATTACATCAGCTACAAGAAATTCAAACAATTCGAAGCAAGAACTTTCTTATCTTTTGAGCCTATTTTCCACTGCGAAGTTAATTGCCTGAGAGGCAACATGTCAAATGTGACGGATGGGAAAATTATCACGACCACATGAAGCTACTTTTATATTTTATACTGCTGAAGATGACGAGTTGAATGGCTGAGATGGCAGATCTTCAGGCCTTATACAATTCTCTGTAATTTCAGCAAGTCGCTAGGCAACGAAATAGTAGAATCTCTTCCGTGATTCCATTTTCAAGTTCTGCGGCTTCGCAACAGATTTTCCCTATGTGTGGGCTTTTTCCGTCTCCCCTCAAAACATAAGCCTTAGCCCATCCATTAATGAATCACACGACAATGCGTTTTCAAATAAATACAATTCTTTGGGAATCACTTGGAGTGAAGTCCTGCTGTCCCCTTCCTAGTTTCGATGCATTAAGGTGTTAAACATGCCCGATCCAATCAGTCACGAAAGGAATGTGTACCAAGGCCAATTGATCTGAAGCAAAAAAGCCTTTGCACATATTTCTAGTTGCGTCAATATTTGTAGAAATTGACAAAGATCACGAACCAACAAATTTACTCAGAGAACAGAAAAAACATTTTCGTATCGTTGAACTTTGGATAGGGAGAAGGCCATTGATCGCTTATTGCCCGTATTAAATTATCACTAGTGGCCTTACCGTGTTCTTATAAATTATTTCTTATACAATTAAGAATTAAGAGATAAAAGAAAGTTCGAAATTTTGCACAAGCAAAACAAAACCTTCGTGTGTCCAATGAACTCATTCGCAAAAAGTTTTGCCGGTAAACACTAACGTCTGGTGTTCGATATCACCGAAATAATAGGAAAGTTTCAGAGTGATATATCCTACGCAACGCTTAACCCTCTAATGGGATCAAGCACCTAGCGATGCTTAAAGCTGAGCGTTTGAAAATAGTTTTGTTATCAACCAAGGGTTTGTTCACCCTCTGTCCCTGTGTACCAGCTATGTTTACCAGCATTAGTAAAGGCTAAATTTATACTAAGCGGCAAATATGTACATTAGAGCGTATCGCCAAAAAAAGTTTGAAATGTTCCCCCCTGGTTCGAATACTTACTTGTTGGTGATTTCAAAAATTGAAATTTTTTTTTTTTTCGGCACCCTGTTAAAACAGCGAAATTCGTTTTTTGCTTATAACTATAATTGAGCCTTGATTTCAAAGAACGATATATCGTTGTAAAGGGTTTAACCCGTGTCAGATTTCGTCCATATATATGCAGGTAAGTATTCTTTGTTTTTTAGTTTTCAGAAAACTATTTTTTTTTTTCCAAATACAGGGTGTTGGTTTTAGTAAAACTAAAATAAAAGCTGAACTTGGCATGATGGAGTAATCGTTTCTATGGATGAAATATTGCATTAGTCAATACCTTTCCAAAAATGTATTATTTTTGAAAATCGAACGTAAAATATAGAAATTATAGAAAAAAATCAAATTTCGCTGTTTTTACAGGGTGACAAAAAAATTAAAAAAATTTTTTTTGAAAACCTCATAAGGTAAGTGTTCAAACTGGGGGGGAACATTTTCAACTTTTTTTCCCCAAAAAGTGGGACGAAGGTTAGCGTAGCCTAATGTCCTATGGTCGACTGAATGGAAGATCACATTCAGTTGTTGGTTTGAAAACGCACTATCGAAACAAGATCAAACCGATCGTTTAAGTGTCACAAAAGATTTGCAATAGATACACAAATGGACGACCTTGGGCTAAGTTTTGCTTTTTTTTGTGCTTATGAAATTTATAAGAAAAATTTGAAATAAACCTGCGTAGAAGTCTTTACCTACTAATACGCTTTGTCTATTGGACGTATTAGGCGCATGGAAACTATAAAATAGCCAACCCACTAGTTTAACACATTTTGGCCACATGATAAGCTCGTGCCAGTTTTTTTCTTGAGCATTGAACATTAGACATGTGCCGACGCCCACTCGAAACAATCATATAAAATCGTAATTATGTCTATGATTTTAATACCTCAAGATCACAGAGGATACGTAGATAAGTTGTTGTATACTTAGTTGTACTTAATAACAGGTATTCAGCAAGAGCGCCGAAGGTTACGGACTGGCATGTTGCCGATTACCGTGGGAGGGATTTGGTTGACCCGTCAAAACTTCGTGTTGTTGTCATAGATCTTGCTTGCCTTTAGTGATAGGCATACATATTATAGCTACCTGCATATTATAGCCTTTCTAACCAGCTGGGGATATGATATAAAAATATATAAATTATCAACTTCAAAAATATTTAAGGGAAAATGGGAGAATCGATCAACAACCATGCCCACTTTTTTACTAGCGGTTTTGTAAAAGTCATACCATACTTAAATTTGGAAATGTTTTTATTTATTTTGGAGACCGCTTTCATGAAAGCCAGTAACCACTCACCGGAGTTTAATTGGCGTATTTTGTACGGCTAAGTAGCCCTAAGAGCAATACATATATAGCTCCTATGCTTCGGATCTCACGTGAACTTAGCAAGCATTGTAGAAACCATGGCCGTTTATCAGTTCGGATGTCAAATATCTCACGACTAGGTTATAACGTTCATTTTACACCCAAACTTCCTTGTTTAGTGCAATTTTCTGCGACTCTCTTCTTGAAAATTTAGAATTTACGGAAATTGCACGCTACAAAAATTTAAAAGAGATTACGAATTCTAGCCATGGTCCAACTAACATTAGACCAGATGATTTCTACTTTTTCTCCAATCTATCAATAATTTAGCGAAAAGTGAAAGTTTCAATTAGTACGTGACTGTGTATTAACACATCCAAAAATATCGGGAGGGGTCCCAGAAATGCGAATCCGCTTTCGGAAAACAAATATTTTTTAGTAGTTTGTGAGATATTTGCAGTCAAAGTTCACAATTTTTTGTCATTTTCATGTGGTTGTTGTAATCACAAATTACACTGAGAGAAAAAAATGCAAAAGTGTGTTCTGCGCTGAAATAATTGGGACCAAGTAGCCGGTGTTGGACCGGCTGAGTGCTATTTTTTTAACCCCGGCCGAAGGCCGCCTACGCGAAAGGTGTTCTGCACAAAAAAAAACATGGATTCCACCCCCCTTTGGGATTTGACCTGGGTGATTTTTCGGTTTTCGACAATAACTTTGGTATTTGTTTCCTTTGGCACTCAACTACTAATAAATTAGCTAAAAATATGATAGGGGTATCAAAAGACGCGATTTGACCTCAGGATTAATGATCCGAAGTCGAAATTTCATTTGTTTGTTCCAGTGAAAAGTTATTAGTGAAAAACCGAAAATTGACCCGGGTCAGATCCCCAATTCGGGGCCCGATCCATGTTTTTTATGTGCAGAACACCTTTCCGAGTAAGCGGCCTTCGGCCACGCTTCAAAAAATAACCCTGGGCTACGCCATTCCAACTCCGGGTGTGTGCCATAGCCGTGGCTACCGCCACGGTGATGTCCTCCTTTCTCACAGTGTAATTTGTGATTACAACAACCACATGAAAATAACAGAAAATTCTGAACTTTGATTGCAAATATCTCTTCACTGGAAAAAAATGAAATTTTGACTTCGGATCATTGATACTGAGGTCAAAACGCGTCTTTTGACACCCCTATCATATTTTTAGCTAATTTATTAGTAGTTGAGTGCCAAAGGAAACAAATACCATCACTTTTTACTGAAATAAAATATTTGTTTTCCGATTTCGGACTGTCGTTTCAGAGGTCAAAACGCGTCTTTTGATACCTCTCTTACGGTCGTAAAGAATTACCAAAAACGCTAACGGTATGTCACAATGAAGCATGCATTTAATTTATTGAGGAAGTTTGTATCAAAACCGAATAACGTATACTTCAGGAAGAACATCACTGGCAGAGCAAAGCAAAGCAGAAAATTAGCAAAGTTACAAACCACCAAAGAGCAAATATTTAGCTGTCAATTTGGTTTGTTATCAGCTGATTATCCACTTATGACATTCCGATTGAAATTTATTAAAAAACACTCGACTGCCATCGCTCATAAATAATTCTATAATTTCGCTGGTTTTAATAATCTGTAAGTTTCTACATTTCACAGATTTGAAAACAGCATAGTAAAGTTATTAGAAGTTGATATAAAGTTCGTGCATTTTCAGGAAACAATGCCCGAGCCGCGCAGTCCCATGGATGCCTTCGCCCAAGCGGTGACCAGCGCCATCGATGGGCCCGTAACATGGTTTAGAGGTGAGTAAGGTAATCGAAAGAGTATAAATATACATCCAAGAGAAGTAAATTCGCTGTTAAATTTATTTGAAATGCAGAAAATAACTTGAAATAGGTGTAAAAATACATTTTGTGCTTCTCCATTATATAATAACATAACCTCAATAATATGAAAAATGGGGAAGCGATGAGCGATGATTGTTTACATTATTGTTGATGGCATTTTCGATTTGTTTTGTAGAAGCGGTTGTTGAACCAAATCGACAAAAATATGCCTGGTATCACAAAGAATTCCGCCGAGTGCCAACAATTGATCAATGCTATACCGATGATGCTGTATGCCGCTTTGAAGCCGACCAACAATTCCGTCGTGATCGCATGGTGGAAAATGAAATCGTTTCCATTTTGCGTCTACGTTTTGAGGATTGTGTTTTTTACGAGGCACCTGATCATATGAAGAAATGCAGACCCCTTTTGGATCAGTACGAAAAAGCCGCTGAGAATTGGTTTACTAAATGTGAGTGATAAGTAAACATATAGTATGCGAGGTACTTTTATTCAAACCGTCCTTGGTTTTTTAGATGGTGATCTGGGTGGCTATGCGAATGCCAAAAGTGCATATATGAAACAGAAGCATCGTTTGATCTGGGAGCGTCGTCATGGGCCAGTAGGTACTGGCATGAAAAGCGAGGAAGCTCCACCGGCTTTTGATGAAGAATAATGTGGTTGCCGTTGGATACTAGACCATCCTCTCTAATGTAGTTAATGACTTAAACTAATGACATCTATTGTTATGGGTAAATATACACAAATGTAGATTGAAATGGATGGGCTGCGCTATCGCCATCTATGAGTTAATTAAAGTGATAATGATACTTTAAGTCAAATTTGTTTTGTGATTTTGTCAGCAACACTTTATTTTGGGGAAGTTCTTAACAAAACTAGACATTTCTCAAATTAAAAGAAGAAATATCATGTCAATTTTTAAACAAACCATTTCTTTTTAACTGCCTTCTGAAATCTATTGAGATATGCGCTTATTTATGTAAAATTATATGATTTAATTTTTAGTTTTGGTATGCACCTACATTATTAAGTTTCTTCAAGAAACTACTAGGAGTATGTGATTTCTGAAGATTGTTAGCGACTGTCATAAAATGTAAATACGAAACATTGACTTTACATTTTAAATATATGTAAAAATTTGCACATTTATTCGTTATAAAGAATGAAAATTGGTAGCTAGAAAGTGACAATTCATAATATAAAGGGCATATTTAAGGTATCAGCACCGTGTCAACGCTTTAAATAATTATTCTAAATACAGACATGTTTTTCGCTTAAAATTACTACAAATTTTAAAACAATTAGCAATTCGTTTTAATATTATTCAGTCCGCTGTACTTTTAATCGATTATCCGATAGAAACAAGTGGTTTATCCATTAGACTTTTTTTCAATTTCGCCAAAGCACTTACTTTTGAATCGCCATTTTTCTCTCGTTTTATATTCTTAGCTCCAAGTGCTATCATTGTAGTATCATGCAAACGCCTACGAAATAGTTTATAGTATTGCAGAACTTGCGCATTCGCCCAAACTTGTTTTGGATCAAAGTCTAATATGCGCAAAGAGTCCAACGACTTTGCTCTTGAAAGTGCAACGTAGGCTTGCCCAGCTTCAAACACTTTTGATAAAGACATCTCAACACAATCCAATGTCAAACCTTGACTTTTGTGAATTGAAAAAGCCCACGCCAACTTAAGCGGCACTTGTCTTCTTGTTATTGTACCACCAGACGGAGTTTTTATGATCCATTTTTCATGCTTACAAAAATACTCCCGATTGTTTTTGAAACGTACAACTGGTATACCTTTTTCGATGCGCGCAACCACACCACGTGCACCGTTCACCAGACCTGCACCGATGTTTATATTTTTAAGTAGCATAACTTGGGCATTTATTTTCAAATATAGCTGTGAGGTCACTTGCAGTTGTGAATCCAACTGCTTCGCCATATTCGCATCAGAGTCTTCGGCACGAAATAGTATTTTTTCACCATCCAAGCTTTCGAGTTTAGATTCATTTATAGAATGAGCGTCATTCGTATGTGAACACAGTTGTGTGGCCAGAATACCATCGACTTCGATTTTTTGCTTAGAAGTAGCACGCAACACTTTAGTTACTTCATCGTTAACATGTCCGATACGGATGTGATTTAAAATTTTTATAAATGCCGGATCTGATTGACGGTGCACCTCTTTCAATTCAAAAACACATTGAATGGATTTTTCCCAAGCGCTAGATTGGAAGCAAAAGCGTTGTGCTGGAGTTGTATTGTTATCACTTTTTACAACAGGGGGTAATTGTAGAAAATCCCCACAAAGTATTAACTGAATCCCACCAAAAGGCCGCTCATTTTTTCGTATGTGTCTGGCTACTGCTTCTATTTTCTAAAAAGGGATTGATGTGCATCGCGTAACTTAACCATATATTTATAACAAACCTCAAAATATTGCCCATCCACCATAGATATTTCATCAATGATTAGTCTTTTACATTTACGCCAAATCTGAGCGCTGGCTGGACGTGAAGCCAATTCAATGCAACGTTGTAGTCCGTAATCACCACTACCAATTCCCGCAAATGCATGTAAAGTTGTACCACCTGAAGAAAGAAATCAACTTACAAACTCCAAAGAGTGGAACAATTATTTGATTTAATTTACCAATAAGACAAGCCGCTACACCAGTTGAAGCCGTAGCTACAGTGCCATCCGGTGGCAGAGCAGATATGATTTTCCGCAAAAGAAAACTTTTTCCCGTACCAGCAGAACCAGTGAAAAATACACTCTTGCCCGAAGTGCAGGCACTCAAAACAGTTATTTGTTCCTCACAAAGTTTGACACTTTCCTCGAGGCCCAACGATGGGGTTCCCTGATCTTGATAAAGTCTTTTTGCAGCTGGTGCGGTTTGGCCATCCCCACCTTTTGTTTCATCGTAGCGTCGCTTTTTAGCTGCCAGTGGCGATGGCGTTGTCGCCGTACCTCGTCCCAACAAACCAGCCTTTTTCCTAGCCATTATCATTTCCGTTGTAGTTACCGGCGAAACCTCCTCGAAAGTGCTGGGCTTACCCGAGAGCATATGGGCTCGTAATTGCTTTTGGGCAGTTGCTTCATCTTTTTGTTCCCCTCCATTCAGTTTGATAAATACGGTGCGCAGGAAGTACATTAGTGTGCCAGGTGGGGCATTCGACAGATACATTGCACAGTTTTCAGCCTTGAAATTGATTGTTGCTTTACCTTCCGCCATGAATTTCTTGTGGACCATTACATCTTTTAGCTTAAATTTTACAGGTTTAGCCTTTTCGCCGGTCACTTCAATAAAGAGTTCACGAACGTCATTTCGAACCAAGCGAAGTGTGGCCGTTTTGAATGCCAACTTTCTTCCGGTTACACCGACTGCATTTGTCCATTGAATGTTAATAGCACAGGTTAGTACGGCATCGTTCAGATCCATTTTTAATTAATATTTCTACTGTATCCACTTAATTGGTAAGAAATATGAAACCGCGAAAATTGCTGAGCACTTTTTTTCTTATTTTTCCATTCACACCAAAATAAGCATTCACAATTGCCAACCAGTGTACTTGCCTTTTCTTTTTATCCCCCTTTGGTAGTTTGGTAGGCTACATTTGTGAATTGTTGAATTGGAATCGGTTAGATAGCAACTATTTCTGAAATTTATTATAATTATATTACCATCGTATTCCTAAAACGAATTTCGTGATTTTTAGTATTTAACACAAATATTTTGCGTGACACATAGATTTGACGTTAACTGGCACGTCGCTTGTGCATATGACAGGTACTCACGCAGGCAAATTTACTTCGGTAACAAATGTCATGCATAAATGATCATTAAAGTCATTTCTTCGGAGTGGTGGTCTTCCTCTTCCTCTGCTTCCACCGGCGGGAGCCGATAAGTATACCTTCTTAGTTCCTTCGCACGACGTGGCCTAGCCAGAGAAGCCGCTGTGTTTTAATCCGCTGAATTATGTCGACGTATGCGTAAAGCATTGCATTAGGCTGAAAACTCTGTCGCTGTAGTCGCATCTTTAACGTAATTCGGCGAAAAGTTATCTTACTGATAGAGAACTTTGATACAACACCGATAATTGATTGTTTGTCATAGGGATGTTCGAATCAGCTGTTTTAAACGTTGGACTGCCAACTACCTGAGTGGTCGTCAATCGTCGGTTGAGTTCAGAGGCCCCAGATGAAAACCCAGAATAGTTAAACAAGGGGTGCCACAGGGTCGTGTCCTATCCCCGTTTCTGTTTAACTATTATATATCGAAACTTCCCCCCCCACCAGAGGGTGTCTCGATCGTCTCTTACGCCGACGATTGTACGATTTTGGCAACAGGCCCCTCCGCATTAACTCATACCTCCCAGCCGTGTCCGAATTCTTCGCCGGGAGAGACCTGGCATTTTCACCGAATAAGTCCTCGGCCACCCTATTCGCGACGTGGACAACGCAAGTGAACATGGAATTAGACGTCTACGTTGATAGTGTCAAGCTACCTACTGTCTCACACCCCAAAATCTTAGGGGTGACGTTTGATAATATGTTCAAATACGGCGCTCATGTAACCGCAATTGCCAATAAAGTCCAAAGCCGTAACAAAATCCTTAAGTCGCTAGCTGGCAGCACTTGGGGTAAAGACAAAGAAACGTTACTAGCTACATATAAAGCAATTGGTCAGCCGGTACTGAGCTACGCGACGCCAATATGGTCGCCGGGGCTAGCTGACACACACTGGACGAGGTTACAGGTCTGCCAGAACACCGCCCTTCGTACCGCCACTGGGTGTCTTCTTATGTCTCCTGAGCATCACCTTCATAATGAAGCTAAAATGCTCGCCGTTAATATAGTGAGATGTTGACCAGGCAATTCCTGTTCAACTGTTGCAAACCGCAGCACCCGAACAGACGCCTGGTCAACGAGAATCCGCCCCCCAGGATCATAACGAGCCATCTACGCAAACACTTCGATGAGATCCGGCACATGATTTCCACGCCGTTTGATCCTAAGGTGCACCGGCAGGCCCTCACCCTCATCCATACGAATTCGGTAAATTCCTTTGTTGGCTCTCTCCCGGCGAACGCCGTTCTTCAGGCAACAACACCACCCGTTGCCGAAGAGGAGCGCGAGCTGCCTAGGGTGATGCTGGCTCAACTCCGGTCTGGATATTGTAATAAGTTAAACTCTTACCTATCCAGACTGAACCCCGACTTGCCTAATGTTTGTCCGGCATGCGGCTTGTCCCCCCATAATACAAATCATCTTTTTGTCTGCTCAGCCGAGCCTACTCTTCTAACACCCATATCCCTCTGGTCCACCCCTGTCGAAGCCGCTAGGTTTCTAGGACTTCCGTTAGAAGAGTTTGATGACAATATTGGGTAGATACTGACTACCTAGGCAGGGCAACGTAGTGCTACAACAACAACAACAACAACAATCAGCTGTTTTATAAGGTTACCGAAAACGCCCCAATAAATTGAGCTTTACTGATTTAACATGTATTGGTCAACATCCGGTGATAGGCGTATCATAAATCATCACATACTTTCAGGCTAGTCCATGTTTGGTATATTGCCCAGCTTGACTTTTATATTTTAAGATATGCATCTGAGGTGTGTTCTGTAATTTAAAACAAAAACTGCAAATAATCCTGAATAATTCTTACATAAAATCTCTGGAATTGTAAATTTGTGTGCCGGTGGCCGGTCTGCCATCATCCGCTGGGTTTGATTCGAACCGAGATTGTGTGTTGTGTTCGATACCAGACCGGAACTTGTTGGAGCATGATGGCGGCGCCCATTTGTATTTGTGAGATACGAGGCAGTGTCGTTGGCGCTTTTTGCCGATTGCTATTGCCGCTACCCGTGCTGTCAACGATAACGTTTTCACGCTGTTGTTCTGCTGCTTTCATCGTAGAAGGTGGTACGCGCCGCGTATTCCGCAAAAAATACTTATTCTTCAGAGATAAACGAATAACGTTATCGACGCGAATTGAGAATACAAAATTTTGCAAACTAAATTAAATTCAAACGATTTTTGAGTTCTGATAATAAATACGACAACTGTATAAAAAAAACAGTTCACGCATATGATATACATATGTATGTATGTATGTATGTATAGTATGTAAAAGAGAGCAAGTGCAATAATTCACTTTAAAGTGCAACGCCGAATTTTATTATAGATAAATTCGTGAATATATCAAGCGGCGCATGTAGACAGAAATGTCAAATTGAAAAAGAATAAACCTCAGCAAAATGTGAAATGTGCGGTAACAAAGTAAATATGAATGTGCGATAGAAACATGCGCTAGTGTGCGTGTGCATGTGTACCCATAAGTGCTGAGACAAAGTGACGAAAAAAGTGCATAGTAAAATATGAAAAGTTTTAGCGACAATGAGGGAATTGGAATAAATTATTGCAGAACTGAAGTAGAGGAACAAACCAAAATTTGGCAGAACGTTCTATGAAATAAGCAGACGTATGGATGGACAAAAATAAAAACAAATGCAAAGATAAGTAAATAAGAGTGGCAAAAACAAAAACAAATACAATTGCAGACAACAAAAGCTTTTGGAAGTTGAGTTGACAAACCTCAAGGGAAAAGGAGAGCATTTCTCAGATAGTGACTGGGTCGCCTTATTTGTTTGTGGTATTCGTGTGGTTGAGTTCGTGTAGGCCACCTCACCCCTTTGGACGCCCCAACACAGCGTCGTTAAGTGCTGCGTGCCCCTACTTGTTAGTCGCGACGACAAATAGACGAGACAAAAGTCTGCCTCTACGTCTCCAACACGCTTTTTAGTGTACATTTTCTAATCAGCAAATAAAATCAAATAAAACAGCAATAGCAACAACCACAACGCAAAGAAAAAATTTCAGCAAAAGAAGAACTGAAACGAACGAAAATCGAATTGGGGAGAGCAAAACACGCGCCAGTCGGCAACAACAGCCAAACACAATACAAACACAGCTACCATCTCATCTACCACACACATAGATACAATTCGTTTGGCCCCACAACCAAACAGCATCGTAATCGCAGTCGCAGAACAATCGGCAGCGCTCTTTTGGGGGGCACTCTTCGTTGGGCGCTCTCTCGTTTGCACATTTTTCTATTTGTATGTGTTTTGCAAAAACAACATACGCACACACTCCATCAAAATATATTCATGTACATGCATACTAATATAGGTGTATGGTGTGTCTGCAGTGCCACAAACAAAGCAACCACAACTAAAGGTGGTGTTCGGCAAACGTAGCGAATTAAACGAAAGAAGCAGAGGAACGGTCACAGTCACAGTCGCAGTAATTGTCGCAGCCGCAGCAGTAGCAGAATCCAGTTGGATTTTTGACATTTCAGCTTCAGAGCAGCGCATTTTGGTCATCAGTCGAACGGTCAGTCGCGAGGTCGTTTGTTTGGTGCAATGTTCGCAATCTTTTCGATGCGCATATAATCTCGTTACACACACACTTTCATTCACGCAGATTCTTAGTTCGACGCATAGATACATTACGCACACATATTCATATTAAATACTCCATATTTGTGTGATGCGCTTGCAAGACCAACGCATACGAGCAACATGAATTTGTGCTGTGATTGTGAATTTGCAATGGGCGCTGTGATGTGTTGCGAAAGCAGAGTTTGATCAAATTTACCTTTAATTTTGTCTTTTGAAAAGCACAAAGAGTTTCAGCGCTGCCCAGTGATAAATATTTAATTGTGATTACGAGCTTGTTTACCCCAAATTTCTGAGTAATCGTCGAATGCTGTGTGAAGAAGTGGTTACAAAGCGGAGCGAAAACGAAAATAAAATCCAAACAAAATAAAAAAAAACATGTGAATTAACGAAAATGTTTCTAATTTTTGCAGTGCCTGCGAGTTTAAAAATAACTGCACAATTCTTTTGATTCTTTGTTTTTATTCGTACGATCGGTGTTGCTTTTGAAATTCCGTCGCTGCCAAACCGGGTTATGTGCGAAGTGTGTATTAAATACACAACAAACGAGACCAGAAAAAACAACAACAACAAGAAGGTGCGTTAGGCAGAGGGCGGCAAAGTGTAGCGGTAATTGTAGTGAAGTAGAGACGATCTTTGCGTTGTATGTCGCCACTGAAAATGCCGTCGGAATTGTGCGCTCAAAATAATTGAAGCTGCCACCAGGTAGAAAAAAGTGAAAAAGTAGAATTAAAAAAAATTTCAAAGATAAATGCAAGCAAATAATAAAAGAGAAAAAAAAGGGTATACAAAATACATATTTATGAAAAATTATTGAGTGAGTGGATTGGAGTATGTGCCAAATTGCTAAACAAAAAATAAAAGATTGAAGTGAGTAGAGTAAGGTTAGAAGAAAATTACACCGTTTGTAACCAGTTACAATTTGTAAATAAATTAAATCGAAATAATAATACGATAAGTGAAAAAAGTTTACAAAATGTTGGTACTCGGTTCGCCCTGCATTGACTTCCAACGGCGCTGCTGAACCTGCAAGTGTGCTACTATTCACATACTCTACGTCATCTCCTGTCTTTGGGAGTGGCTCAAGGAAGTATACTAAAGAAGATGACGGAGTACGTGACACCAAACATACACACAGTACTCAAAAAGTATCAAACAAGTGCTCCAAAAAGTTTGCAGGGGCCGGGCCATGCGTTGACCGCCGCCGGCTGCTCCACCAGCTCCAACTGTCCGCTCGATGCCACACTGACTTGCGTTGGCGGCAGCGGCGGAAACAACGTGGATCTCAGCATAGCAAATGCACGCAATTTATGCGCCGGCCATGTAACGACCGGAATTCTACCACCTAATGGCCTAGCAACCGGCAACAGTAAATTGTCACCGCATTGCCAGCTCATAGCACCATCATCATCACCAGCGTGCTCAAATTCACCAAATACGAGTTCAGCATTACCAACGCCGGCTGTAGCGCTAATCAAAAAAGAGGTGTTAAGTTCGCCTGAGCCACTTGAGTTGGGCGACACATTGCCACCACAAACATTGCCGCTACCGTTGTCGATGTCATCACAAACAACACAGTCTCAAACCCAAACCACACATCCACAACAGCCTCCGCTTACCACAGTGAAGATCATACCACCCCCGCCACCAGAGTTGTCTCAACCCATATTTACAGCACCAGACTCGGGCTCTGGTGTGTTGTACGAGACACGTCTGGAGGGCAAAACGATTGGCTGCTTTTCACTGGGCGGGGAGATGCGTCTATGTCTGCCGCAATTTCTCAACAATGTGCTCGCCGATTTTACGCTCGACCAAATCAATCGTATATTCGATGAATTGGGCATTTATTGTTCGCAATGTACCCCCGATCAGTTGTTGGAATTCAAAACAGCTAAAATCTTACCACCCGACGTAAAGGCGTCCGGTTTAATCACGCGCACCGATGCTGAACGTTTATGTGCGGCTTTATTGAATCGTATGGATCGTAATAATTATATCAACGACGATGATATCCCAAAAGGTGCCATCTCATTCAAAGTGTACCACCGTTGCTTTGGGAAATGTGATGGCATATGTACGCCAGATCTGTACTCGTACAATAAGCCCACATGCATAATGTGTTTGGAGTGTAAGGGCTGGTTTTCGCCGCAAAAGTTTGTCGGTCACGTGCATCGGGCAGTTGAAAATCGTACATGCCATTGGGGATTCGATTCTCGAAATTGGCATGATTACTTGCATGTGGCGTTGGATGTCGAAAATCGTGAGAAATACCAAAAGATTCTAGACGAGCTAAAGGAGGTCGAGATCAAAGAAGCGTTAAAAGCACAAAACGAGTTAATCTACATGAAACGAAAGGTGAGTCACCCAAACGAATTTAAATCTTTAGGAATTTATTTTAAAGTCAGTTTGGTTGCCATGAAGTAGGAACTTCACGATAGGAGAGCCGTACTCTAATATAAATCTTTACTTTGTTCTTTGAAGTTTTTCGGGTTTTCGTGGCTTATATCTGTTATACAAATATCTGTTATAATTTCTCTGTATATAGCAGGAAAAATTTATTTGTTTGATTTAGAAGTGATCCTAAACCTTAACATAGACAACAGACAATATATTGGTTAAAAGGCCATTAAACTTTGGGTACCAGTTTTCGAGTGATGTGCGAACAAATACAGAGACAGACAAAAATAGGTATTCTTAGAATGCATTTTTATACCTTTCATGAACATGAAATGGTATTATAACTTTGGTCCGATGTTTGTAAGTGTGAGAAGAAGAAGAGATAGACCCACCATTAAGTATACCGAAATGATCAGGGCGACGAGCTGAGTTGATTTAGCCATGTCCGTCTGTCCGTCTGTCCGTCTGTCCGTCCGTCTGTTTGAACGCAAACTAGTCCCTCAGTTTTAGAGATATCTCGATGAAATTTTGCAAGCAGGCGCCATTTTGCACAGGATTAATCATTTGTCGGAACCAGCAAGATCGGACCGATAGAACGCATAGCTCCCATACAATCGATTGTTCCGATAAACGGGTTTTGGCCTATAACTCTTGCAATTAAAAAGCTATTCGAGCGAAATTTCGCAGGTTTAGTACATACTATAAAAGTAATGTGTGTAGTGAAAATCACCTAGATCGGACCAACATAACATATAGCTCCCATATAATCGATAGTTTCGATAAATGGGTTTTGGGCTATACATGTTGCAAATAGAAAGCTAGAAACTTAAAATTTTGCAGGTTTGGTACTTATTATATATGTGATGTGTGTAGTGAAAATCATACAGATCGGACTTACATAACATATAGCTCCCATATTATCGATTGCTCCGATAAATGTGGTTTGGCTATGTATTTTTAAATTAACAGTTTTGGAGAGTTTGTAAGTAATTTCAAGTAAGGATCGGACACTTAGAAAAGTTGTGCGTATTCATGCACAGCCGAAGACAGCCCTTTCCTTACTTGTTTTTATATCTAATCAATTCTTCCTGATCTCGCATTGCGCTCGTTACAGGAGCTCTGTTCAACGTGTTTATTGTCAATTCAGAGCTTAATAAATGCAATCAAACTATAACGCTTCTAAGCTGATCAAACAAAAGTATGCAAGTATCTGCAACACCTTATGAGGCCAATGATATCAAATCCAATTGAACCACTTATCTATGCTGATGGACGTCCCAGCTAGCTGTGTTCTACCCCCAGTCAATTAACTGTTTGATATTAACAACACGCAGCCTCAGACGCACACACGTACACACACACACGCACATGCACCTACGAAATCAATCTAAACATATCATCAACCGGTTTCCAGGCGCAACTGGGACGCTTGACTCGGTGACGAGTTTTGCGATATTTTTATTCGTTTTAATGCCGATGATTGGACTAAATATTAAATACCGACAACTACTTTTTAGTTATGAATACCGCCCATCCCATCTGTTTTTTTTCAGATTCGTTAGGTGGGTGCGGTGGTAATAATTTCGATAGGCTTTTGTAGTTCGATGTTAACCTTCTAAAATTCGATATAAGGAAGGATCCGTTAATGAATCTGGAATAATCTTAGGACCGCTTTGGGAACAGACTTTAAATTTTATCCCGTTAGTCCCATTGGTACCAATACCCCACGCCCATCTCTAGTTTCTATGTGAAAATAGTGTTTGTGTCTCCAAGCAGAAACTATCAAAAATGTTTTTTGCAACTGGAGAAAAAACAATTACACCAAATAATCTCGAACAGTAGAACAGCAAAGCAGCAATGGACGAAGCAGCTAAACAATAGTAACAAACAACAACAATAATGAAAAAAAAAATCTAGCAAAGATAAAACCGTATCGTACATAAACTTGAAATACCAACGAGCTGCAATAAGCACGAGCGTCTTAAAGCATCCGGCACTGGGGTTTGTATGTCACAAATAACTGGCGAGTGGTAAGGAAATTAGGCAAGCCCCACAAATATAGCAGCATAGGAACGCACATACATATGTATGTACATTTCCCCATTTGTACTTGGTCGCATATGTATGTATGTAGACAGGCTCAAGACCAGATTAAGTCACACTCAGCAAGCGCCAAAACGTGCACGAAGATATTGCGGCTTCGACGACCAGACGGTAGGCCAGCCAAGACACGTTTTTAAAATCGAAAACCCAGTTGGTTTTTGCACATTTTTGTTTGGCAAAATTTTCTTTTTTTCTTTTTAACATTTTTTTTTTGTTTGTTGGTTCGTTGGTTTGTAATGGCCGTAATTCGTTTTTGTGAGCTGACAGTGACTTCGACTGGGGTTTTATTGCCATATTCAAGAGCCGTCAGTAAGCCAACCAGTCGGCCATGTCATTTGGTCCACTGAACGCTGCAATAATTCGCATATTTGGACGTCGCTCTTTTTGTACGCGCTGCAGGTATTTTTTCCGTTCGCATTTCAAGTTTTGTGTGTTGGTTTTTGCAAAGAACTTTTTGCATTTTATTGTATCGCCAGTTTGGTTTGTCTTTTTTTGAGTAACAGCAAATGCTTTTGAAATTATTTGGGTTTTGCGCCATATTTCAAGCTTACCAAATCATTGAGTGTTTGCAATGTCTGGCAAGAGCCACTTTGGGTTAGGCGAGCAGAGTTCTCTAGCTTAAAGCAACATGAAAGAACAACCAAGAAAATACGGGGAAAAACCCCTTTTCGAAATGTGTTTTTCTGCATCCGGAATCTGGAGATATATCACAATCCCGGAAAGATCAGTATCCGAGCACTCTGAGCATTCTGTTCTGTTAGAAGCACCCGAAACGAATATAGGCGGGACCAGGGTGATTATTTACGGGGATATTATTTTTCGACAGTTCCGTCATCGGTTCTTTAAGCAATTTTTAATAATTTCAGATGTAATTAAGTATTCATTGATCATTTATTTGGCATCCGGAATGCATCAGAAGGCGACTTTTTTCTTGTGTTGGTTGCTGGAATTTCGTCTGATTTATTCTTAGCTGCATTGCGTTTTTTGTGGACGTCTGAATTGAAGTCAGGTTAACCGCTCACAAAGGATTTGTCATATTTTTTTTAGTTTTTAAAGAGATTTCTGAGTCGTTGTTGTTGGGTATTGGATTTCTAGAGCTTAATCTGTACTTGCAATTGGAAATTTCAGAATGCTTAAGACGGCGGCATCAAGCCAAGCCGAAGCAGTGTTTAACTCACAAATGCTCCCACTCAAATTTCACACCAACACGCAAATGTGCAGGGCTAATTACAACAACAACGATTAGTCAACAATTTTGAAATAATTTTAATTAGTGACCGTTGCATTTAATTTGTTCCACTCTTCCTGAAAGCATTAAGCCGTTGTGCGTTGTCTTTGAATTATGATTTGTGTTTTACCTAATAAGTTGTTGCTGGTAAATTACAAAAACAATGCGAGACAAAAAAAAAAAATGAATTACTTACATGCATGCCAACAACATTGTTACAGAAATATCACAACACCGTACATACATATGTATGTACATATAAACGCGCGCGCCCAAGTCATGTTTGCCAATTGGCCATTACGCCAAGTTGCGAACTAAAGAGGCGACGAGGGATCAACGCCAGTCTTTCGCCGAACCCAAACCAAGCCACTGCCTGCAAACGGAAATGTGGAGTAAATTTGGCTTAGTGATGCGCGTGTGCATGCATGATAGTGACGAAGCTGTTGCCGTGTTGTTGTAAATTGTTGCAGTCAACAATGGTTACAACAACTACAACAACAACAACAATGCAACGTCAATAGCGACTTCAATAAAAACAAAAGCGACGCTAAGCAAACGCCTTTACACGCACACAGAAACACACACACACACACCTACTAAGTGTCCCAGCTAACCAAACGGAAGAAGAAAGAAATGAGCTGCTTGCCGAGTCCGATTATAAAAACACAAATAATGTAATAAAATAAACTTTGTTTTACTTTAAATGCGGTTCCACTGGCCTCCCACTTTTGACTATTCATGAACATCCAGACAAAAGCCTCATACCTTTCTGTGAGGTCCATTAAACACCAAACCTCAAAAAAATACTCTTTTCGCGTAGAACAAAAAAGATCGGTAAATGCTCTAAAATATCTCTGTAATTGTGCCTTGCATTTAAGCCGATCAATTATATTAAATTCTTCTCCCACAGCTCCGTGATTCTTCATATGTAACGGACTCCTTTTGATTACCTGGGATGCTTGCCGTGGTTTATTTATATGCAGATATTTGCACTTGTTCCTATTTATGAAAATAAAAGGAAGAAACCGAGCACGGAAACACACAGAAAGTTAAAGTTGTTGTTGATATACATAAAATGAGATAGACCAACTGACAGACTGGCACAACAGACGCTGCTCTAAAGCAATGAGCAGCCAAAGCAGCAAAGTAACCGAAGGGGTCGTGGCTTGCTGAAGGTGATTTTGACTGGACTGACGTGAATAGTCGACGTCTAAAAGTTGCTGTGTTGTTATAAAAACTTGGCTGATGTACGCGCAGACCAAAGACCGACCGACTGACGCAGCGACCAAGCTTATTGTAATGCAGCAAACTAACAGCCAACATGTTTTAGCAACAAGCAGGAGGGGTCGGGCGATGTAACAGAAAACACACCTGTCTTATCATGCAATGGTCGCTGCAACAAGAACAAGCAGAGCTTTAGATATGCAAAACCCATCCATGCTACCCACACTTGCCCATTCCCTCCTCACATCCCTCACAATACACCACTGCAGCAGGTTTGCCGTAGTCGCATACAAAGTCGCAGTCAGCGCAATTCAATGGAATAAGAAGAAATCGAACTGCTGCTGCGTCTGCTTCTGCTGCTCCAGGCAAATTATTGCTGCTCAGATTTCCGACTGACAACAATTGGCTGCCTACACTGGGTCACAAAAGTGTGTGGTCTGCAGTTTTTTTGTTAGTATTTTTAAAATCCACAAATAGGCTCAAAAGTTCGGATATTAGCAATTATTTTTGGCTCTACCCTGCAGTAAAATTGGGAACCAATCTTCAAAAAGCCAGTCTTAAATGAATCGCTCCGTACGAACTCCACTGAAAGTTAAAATACACTTCGAAATGTGGGATATCGACCACCCACAACAACAGGAACCTATAAAATATTCGAAATGGAACCCGTAAAGCAAAAGCTGTTTTAGAATTAAACGAGTGGGTGACAACAAGTTTCCAAGTAATGCACTGGGCCAATGACGTAGCCACCAAAAAGTGGACAATGGAAAGCATTGCTTGGTTTGCAGACTTGTGCGTGTCAGTGTTTGCTACTTAAAATACGCTGAGTTTAGTTTGTGACGATTGGAAAGTTGTGTTTGGCTTCCATGTTGGCTATTTAGATGGCAATACACATAGAGTATCCTTCCAATGGAAAACATCATTAATGCTTTTGTAGCTGAAGTTGTTGTTGTACTAACGGAAGCGGGCATAGCTACGTTTTTTCTAATTCCTTTGCTTACATGGATGCTACCGCAAGGAAATCATACAAGACTGGGTGCAAAATAAAAGTGCGAAAGATTTGTATATCGCCGCCCAGCTAAACGGACCCTGTCAGGGTGGTTTCAAACCTGGAAGATGTGCCAGCAGCGAATGGCGCGGTAAGCAAGAGAACAAGACGAAGTATTTGCTCATGATCTGGTCGCCGGTAGAGGTGGCGATCCATGGGGGTGTTCGAACCAAACCCCCTCCTACGGAATCCAAAAAGTCATATTTTTCAGAAACTGTGGATAAAAGATGACAACTCCTCAAACATGCCACGATATGCTACTTTGAATGATATCACGATGAATGCCTATACAAAACACTTTTCGAAAATAAAATTTCAATCATTCAATCAAATTGGCGAATAGCACCTAATTAGGACAGCTAAGTTATCTGCTTAACAGAGTTGCGTTCAAGAGAAACGACCCACCAAATACCAGGGCATCGATGTGTGTGTGCGTGTGTGTGTATGTCATAGAGCAAAATAGCACCTACATTTGTTTAAATTATTACTAGCGCCAATGCAAAAGTCACGTTTCGAAATTTCCCTTGAAATAATCTAAACAAACTCAATAATTTGTACAATAACATTTGGCTAGACGATAATAGGAAGCGGCGTCAGCTGCTGCAACACTTTTTCAGCGATAACTTTAAATATCATTTATGCACATACATACATACATATGTACATACATACATATGTATGTACATATGCTTGTGTTTGTATTTTACTGTTGTTTATTTACTTTTTGCAACTTTAGCTCAATAACAATAGTAAAATATTGTCACGTACATATATATGAATAACTGTATGTATGTACATATGTATGTACACATGTATGTACACTTAGAGCTGCATGAGCACTTGACAATAATTATTTATTTATTTAGTTATCAGTAGCTATGTATATTAGGGTACCGAAAAATTCAATATCTATAACGATATACATATATCTGTGTTCACTGGGATTGGGACTATTCGAATACAAAAACAGTATTTATTCGAATAAAATTTATTCGAGTTATTCATTCCTTTATTCGAATAGAATTATTCGAATAGAATTATTCGAATAGTACTGGGTATTCGAATAATTGTCTTAAGAAATCCTACAGATCATATGGCCTATTACAATTTTACCTAAAAACAATAACAAAACAAAAACGAGTTACAAGCCCCTGAAAAATATATGGATGTACATATGTACATAAAAGTAAAAGTATATATGCACATAGGTATATGACCCAGGCAATTGTAGTATATCTAGTGTGACCCCAATTCAAGCATTTTGGGCATCCTAACTCCAAAACACAAACCAAATTTCTTGCTATTGTTTGTTTTTTGTGTGGGTACGAGCTTTTCGGATTCGCTGCAGGTACAACCTATTAAGTGCCTAATAAAAGATTTAAACGTGGCGAAAATAAAAGACGAACAACAACGATCTTGCCGACTTGGCATACATATTAAAATTATCGCTAATATAATAAAAAAAATCCACACAATTAATTCTGAATTGCGTGTGAGATCGATCACACGGCGCAATTTTCATAGCAAAACAAAAAATACATATCGGCCACACACAGCGTATCAATGGAACGTGCGATAATTTTTTAATTTTTGAATACCAAAATTGATAAGAAATTCCAAATAAATAACAAATCGCTTTAAATTTAGGCTACTTTCAATTATTTAATTTGTAGATGGCCATTTTAGATGTCTCGCCTTAGTGTTATTAGGTAGTCTGCGGCATGAATAAACATGATTAGAGATGTATGTATATATCTACCCAGCAAGCATTTGTGTAAAAGTTCTTAAAATTAACTTAAAGTAAACTTGTCATAATAAGCAATGTATCGGCAGCAATAATTCGAAAGAATCAAAGTTACTTCAGATTTTTTAGATTTTTGTCCATAGAAGCCAGATACTAAGAGCAAAGGAACTGAAAATCGTTATTATACTGGTACTGCCTCATGTTCTACCAATCTTGGGTTTGGCCTTTGCCGCTTATTGCCACAGATATATGTACATAAGATATGCAAGTGTTTTGAGTCTTAATTTTTGAACTTTTGAAGTGAACTTTCATTAACGAATTTTAACTTCAAATTATTTTCAAATTCATTTTGTCTGTTGATTACTACGAAATTGTTATTGTTAATATTTTACAGTGCAAAAGCAAAGAAACCTGCTTACGTATTTATTGTATTTTTGTACATATGTATGTATATGCGAGTAAAAATATTTTTAAAATATTAACAAGTGTAAATGAGGATCCGTCCATGAGTGAAGCATGCGAATATATGTATGTATGTATGTATTAGAGCGAATCTTGTAGTAAACAAGCTTTGATAAGATAGTGTAAAGTAAGTGGAATGAGTACCAATAAAGTGAACAATAACAAATATAAATAAATATGAAACAAATCCAACAAAAAACGAACTTCTAGCGAGTGAAATGGTTTAACGTCTTGAAATAACAATCGCCATGAACGGAATAGTTTTCCCAGAAGTGTGAAGATTTTAAGTAGAAACGCGTTTTTATCTATTGTCAGATACAAAATGATTTACAAAACTATTGTTAATTCATGTTAATACTTTCTTTGTTTTACATATTTGAATGTAAATACATATTAATCCCAAAACATTGACATAGTGTCCGGACACTAGCGCTGTCCGGATTCTGCTACAGTTACCCTATTATAAAATAATAAAAAAATTATAACTAAAATAGCGCTTTGCATTTATTATACATTATGATTAACTAGTTTTAGATAAGATGCCGACTATTCGTTGCTTTACGGGCTTAATGCTGCCGTTCCTCCAGATTGGATTAAGTTTAATTATCGAAATAGACGGCAAGCAGATTTAGCTCAATCTACATAAGTTAAAGTGTCAGTACTCATCTAGAGCCCATCTAGAGTATAAAATCTCAGATTACCAATTAAATGAGTATGTCATTTAGCTATGTATAGAAAAATTGTAACAGGCCGATTACTATATAATGCAGATATTGAGAAAAATTTGATAGGAGGGATCATTCCAAAGCAAAAGGTTTTAGAATTTGCGCCTGTCTGTATGTTTGTGCGCGTATAACTCCAAAACATATAATGACAGTTTTTTTCTTTTGCCAAAAGTTTGAAATTTTGCATTGTATCTGTTTGCGAAAAAATTAGGGACATGTGCCTTTTGAACAACAAATATATACATGCATACGTTCTGACGTTCACTCCCTTTGGAATGGTTTGACACTTCAACCTGGCGCACAATCAGCGTGTGAACAATTCACACTAAATTAGCACTTCAAGTGACAGCCACAATAATAATAACAACAAGCTGTATACATATGTATATATGTACAAATGTGAGTATATATATGTATAGGTGTATTTACATAAATTCATATATATATGTACATATATATGTATATAAATATACAAGGCAAAGCGGCGTTTGTGGAAGTGAAAATGGACAGATAATAAAAACAGTAAAGGCAGTGACAGTGAACAAATTGATGATAATAGGTGACCACGAATGACACTTTCCAGGCGACAGAAGCACAGCAAAACAACAACAGACTTCTATGCAAATTAACAATAACAAATAAAAAAGCTCAGTGCAAAACAACTTCAAGTGGGCAAGAAACGGCGGGAGGAAGTGCGACAGCATTAGACTGGGCCAAGAGCAAATGATTTTCGAGAGATATTCTTTGTTCTTACTGACAATCCGATTAGCATTCAATATCCAAAGTTAGGCAGAAATCTGAAAATATGAACGATAATTTTGGATTTTGCACGCCTTGAGGAGAGAGTATCTGCCATTTGCAGATGCGCTTGGATACATCAAGAAGTGCATACAAACATAAATACATTTGCACATACCAAGATACATATGTATGTATGTATGTGCATATGTGTGTGTATATGGATGTATGTATTTTTAATTATAAATGCTCGCGCAAATGATAGCAATGACGCAGAGCAGGGTCTGATGAGTCGACATTCGCAGGTGCATTTACAAATCGAGACTCGCGTGCACAGTGCATGCGCTCCAAGTTGAGACCCTGCAGCGAAACTCCAAGTGGAGATGCGAATCATTTGTTTCTAGCAACTATAACTACTGGCTTAAACTGAACTAGTCCGGCGAAGAGCAGACTTTTACCAACGAACCCAGATCTTATTGCTCTCTTTGAGTTTATGTATAGCAAGAGAACTTCTCAGATTTGAAGTGGCTTATTAGTCGTTGGATTGTTAGTAACCTACCATGACTATACAAGTATCTAGGAGGATTTTCCGAATGTCTAAAGACCCATAAATTTTTTGTTTTGCAGAACGTTTGAGTTAAGTTAAGATAAACTATGACATTGAATATTCTAAAGGGTTCCCTTGAGTATGTTCTATGAAGAGACTAATTGAACCCTTTTTTGCCAGAACTCGGAGAGATCCGCTTCGTTTGCCATAAGTAGGCTTCAAAAAAAAAAATTGACTTCACCCAACTTTGGCTATAAGGGAATAGTTGAGATCATTTGTAGCCCAGTGTAGACGAAAGGTATTCATCGTGGATAAGTCTATTTGTAGATGAGTCAGACGATTGTTTACAGGGAATGTGTGTTTGTTTGTGTGCTCTATTTGCAAAGCTGCTGAATTGTAATACGAAAAGTGCATCTTCGCTAAAATGACTGCGACTGGGAACTTGAGTGAGTGCAGACGCTCACTACCAAAATGACAAACTAGACAAAATCAAAAACAAAAGAACAAACCAACAACAACGACGAGAACTTTAGTATGTACCTGCGTGAATGTGTCACGTGTAATCGCTCAATAAATCAACGAAGCATAAGTTTCGAGTGTTGCACAACCAGGGTTGCCGTTAACAAAAAAAAAATTCTACCATCCATTAAAAAAAAAATCTACCAAAATATTTATTTCAGTTATTTCAAGAAACAAAATTTAGTCTTTAATAAGGAACATTAAGTTCAAAGTATGGTATAATATATAAAATCATATGTATTAATGTATTTTTAATTTAATATTCAATATACATCGCAAAAGCTAATAACTGATATATGAGTCGTTCACTACAACAACGGACTAGCCCATAAACCTAACAATTCTCAACTAATTACATTAACAGCAAGTGTAAACCATAAGCTTTTATGCAAAAATTGTCTAAGCCAACTTTACCTCATATTCATGATATTTAAATATGTTAAAAGTATGACATTTTATCACCAACCTGTCCATTTTTTCTTTTTGTTGACAACTATTTATTACACCTCGGATGAAACTTGACAACATTCGTTAAAGAAAATTTTGAGTTGAGTTAGAGATGTTCTCTCGCTATCGATATGCATACTCATACAGTGTGCTTATTTGTGTTCGAAAAAATATGTAATATAATAATGGGTCTGTTCGTGCTGCGCAAGCTCATTTACGAACAAACCCAATGTAATAAAGCATTCGAAAAGGACTGTGTATTAAGCATATTCCTAAGTATTTCGAAAAATTGTAAAAATCTACCAAAATGGAAAAAAATCTACCATTCTACCAAAACGGGTTTTTTGAAATTTTTTCTACCAAAAATGGTAGAATTCTACCAAAACGGCAACCCTGTGCACAACCCATAAACTACGCCTCCCAGAGTGCAGAATGATGACAGTCGGTTTGACGAGACAGTTAGACGCCCCAGCTGCTCGGGTGGGTCCAAGCAAATTCATGCAAACCTAAGTGAAATGGCAGCTGAAATGCTAGCACAGCGACAGACATTTTATGATCATCAGCCATAGCACCAACAACAACAATGCTGGTAACTGGAAGCGCTCGAACAACAACAACTGAAAACGAACACAAAAACATACGCCATTGTAGTGTATTCTTCCGCAAACAATACATATGCAGAATTGTGAGGTAGAAAAAGGCAAAAAAGAAAGCAAAAAAGCGAAATTAGAAAAAATGCGAAAATGTGAAAATGCACGCATTACCTGGTTTTCTATTGCAACAAAATTGCATGCAATGCGATAATGATGACAGCCAGCAGTAATAGCAACTAGCACGAAAAAGGAAAAAAAAAACAACCAAAGAAAACAAAAGCAACCACCACACAGGAGCTCGCACACTGCACGCTGTCATGCCATGCCACGCTTACAGCCACTGGGTGGACACAACACGCAGTAATTATGAGGAAGAATTTGCACAAAAAATGAGTGGAGGAGACGACAGAATAGCAATCAGAATGGCAGACGATGGCATTTGCGACTATGCGAATGAACGAGTGAACGAGTGAATGCACGCACGCACGAACGAACGTCTGTATGTATGAGTGTGTGTGTGTGTGTGAATAAGGTTCACAAATGACGCGAACCTACAGACAGATGGACGTAAGTTGAATGGATGTTTGTAGCTTTGTTCGAGTAATTTTTGCCAATAGCGGCGAGTGAGATTGTTGCTTGATGCATTGACAGTGGCAACTCTATTATCTGCATCTATACGGCACCATTGCTGATCCATTAGCAGACATTCTACACCGTTTACAGACATTCATACGCACATATCTATTGTCACTTGCATGTTGGCATGTTGGCATGTTTGTATATGTATTTGGCATCATTATCGAAACAAAGATATCCATCCACCATTGCGTATGATGAACTTTGAAGCGACCAACAAAAAAGAGGTCAACTCCATGTTAAAATTTAAGAAGGAAGTTAGCTAAACACACTTTTATGGGATTTTATTAGCGACAGACATCAAAATGTCAGACACAGACAGATTGAAAGATTTTTGTGAGTTTTAATGGAAGGAATGGAATTTCAGACTTCTTCTTTAAGCAGGTTACCGGATGTTTAGGATCTCGGGGACTAACAAATTTTTTTCTGATAGGCTTTTAAAATTAACATAACAAATTGTATACCCGCTATACTGAAGCCAAATCATCGTTTTAATTGTCTAACCAAGGATAATCTTATTTTTAATTTTCTGAGCCACCCTAATGTCTGCAAATATCGCCTACGATTACATATTGATACGCCCTATCTGCTTGCTTTTGTGTGTGTGTGTGTGTGTGTACACGTGATCAATTGGTCGAGTATTGCAACATCAGCTAAAATGACAATAAGTGAAAAATTCAACAACAACAACAACGATAACAATATGCTTACATGCATACCTAGATTAACAAATGCTTCGTAACTGCTTATTGCCACACAATTGACTGAGTCGGCCAGTTGCTGGGCTGTTGTAAACTGAAACTTGACATTTCGCATTCTTACTGCATTTTCAGCTACAACAACAACAACACACTTTGGCGGCATTCAATTGCACAGACTATAATAACAACAAAGAAAAAAACCAACAACAACGTAAAGTCAGCAAACATTACCAACAAATGAATGTAGAGGAGGCGAACAAATAATTCATTGCGAGCTTTACGTTGGTCATAGCCACCGGCTTTCGTTCACACGCAGACACGCTGGCACTGCGGAATGCCGCCTTTGTAATAATAGCAAAAAACAAAAACAACAGAAATCGTATTTTCTTTTAACATCATTATCAATAACATAAAAAATCAAATAAAAACTACACCGGCCATCGTCCAAACAGCCGGTCGCTAGCTCTGCCCATCTTGGCCACAACGAAACATATGTTTGGGCAGACGCATTTTATTTCATAATGCCACTAATGATGATTTCCCAGCTGCCAGCTGCGTATAATAAATTACAACAATGATGTTGATGATGATGATGATGATGTAGATCCATGTTGACGATGGCTGCTGGTGCGGCTAATATTACAAACGCTACTGGTGTTTAGAAAAATTCCAATGCAACTGAGACGATCACAAGCCGCGTCAGCATCAGCGCGAAGAGGTGCTGAGATAGAGGGCGGACCACTTTAGTTCCGCTTGTTGTTTGCTTTGTGCTTCAGTGCGCATTAGAATTAAAAATAAATAAAATAGAAATGAATTAAATCCAAGCAATGGCTAAGAATAAAAGTGCCAGCAATCCAACAGCCAACAGCTTAACTATGTAAATACAAAAACAAAAAAAAAATGTAATACAAATACTAGCAAATGTTTACCAATGCACTTCGCATGTACAGTTGTTGGCAGTCTGAATGGAACTGTGATTTTTTGAATTTATTTTCACCATACTTTTTTTTTTATAAAACTGGGGGCTTTTATGGAGAACGGTATCGCATTTTAATAAGAGGCGTAGAACTGACTCAGCTATAATTTTTGTTTTGAGTAGAAAAAAAAAATTTATTAAGAAAACAAACATGAAAAAAAAGTTCGGGCACTGTTCCAAAAACAATTCCTCGAAAAATGAAATAATTACCTTATTTTGAAGACTTTACACTGAACAGACAAGGAGGCATCATTATTGAGCCAAAAGACTCCAAGAAACAGTTTTTAGAAATCTAAAATTAATAATTTATCCTTTAATTAAACTACTGATATAAGAATTATTAATTAATTTGAAAAACTGTATTTAACTTTTAAATTAAATTGCTAAAGGCACAGAAACTCCAGCACAATCAATTTTGTGTGACTTTTGAACGTTATTCCAAAATGAAAACAAATTGTCTGTAAAATAATTGTTGAAAAGAGGGTGCTTGTCGGGTGGCGACTGTGGGTCTCCACATAAACACATACATACATACATATATACGAGTATACATATGTATGTATATGGTTACAAGTTTATTTGTTCTATTACATGTACAACTGCATTCCATCAAACAAACGTCAACGGCATATCAGCAACGCTTTTGTTTTCAATTGTAGCTTATGCCATGTGCTTCTTATTGTTGTTGTAATGTGTGTTGTAATTGTTGTTCTTTTCATGGAATGTGTAGGTGCAATTCGTCTTTCATTTGTCTAACAACTTGTGGGAGGAGAGGAAAAGGCTTGCTGAACAGCTCAAGCGCGGAATTGCGCCCGACCCAAACTTGAAAAGCACAAAACAACAAAAAAGACACATTACACGTGTAACAAATGGACATAAAGTCGGGTAATAAATACCAAGTGTAGACTAGAAAATTACATGTCAGAGATATTATAAATATTTAGCCAGCTGAATTAATTTTAATTGTTCCAAAACTGAACTGGGCTTAGAACTTTATACTTACAGTCCTGTGCCTAGATGCTGGAACAACAGATGAACGATTGCCGGTTGAATGACGTTTTTAAAAAAAAACGGAGGAGTTTCAAAAATTCTTCAACTTAACGGATTGGATATAGTTAAGCGAAACAGTTTAAGCAGATTTATTAGAATTTCCGAGGCAGGGATTTATTTTTATCTAGAAAAGCTCCTCTGGCTTCTTGATTGTATGCAGGAATGCTGAAATTTTTTTGAAATTACAGTTCTAGTCTATGATCGAATATGTTTGTATATATGCAAATTCCGCGAAATTTTTAGGAAAAATTTATGACACTTTTTAAGTGTATGGGAATTTTGAAAATTTTATTTCGCTCATAAATATTGGAGGATCTGATCGAATATTCGCATAAAATTGGTTCTTCTTCTTGTTTTTTTCTATTTAGCTTGTTGTCTCATTTTGCATAAAATATTTTTATTTCCCTCATTCGCTTTCATTTGTTTTGGTTTTTTACTCTTATTTTGTTTTGTTTTAAATTTTTATTTATAGGTATGTGTGTGTGTTTGTTTGTTTGTTTAGTCACTTTTCGTTCATTTCATGTATGTATGTATTTCTAATGATTTGTCTCCGCCCACTTTTGACCATTTCACATTTGGCACATTTTTCTTGAAAGCCTATGGCGATGCCCCACTGCCGATGATCTCAAATATGGCAATATCGAGCACATAAAAATGATCGTAATCATCGCAATTTGCATACATTTTATTTTATTTTAAAAATCATCACTTTATAACCTTCTATTGACTGAGAGAGATCAGTTGATTTTTTGATTTTGTTTCTAAAAGCATTTGCTTCTTTCGTTGGGACACAAATAAACAAAGATTTGATTGAAATTGTGTCACCGCCAGCCTTAACTGGTGATCTCGCTTTGTAAATAAGTCTAAAATTTTAATTACCCGCTCGATTTGGTAACTGGCTAGCGACTTTTGTTAGCTTTCATGAACTAAAAAGTTTTCATTTTCATACTCAGTCATGCCAGGGCCCCAGGTACAAACATAATTTGATAATGGCAGACAAAAATTAAATAGTCTCACACCACCCCTACGCCCCTCTTTAGTTATTTAGTTTAAAGTTTTGAAAATTCTATGTAAAATCTGGGTAGGGCGTTCATTGTATGGGAAATAGATGGCACTGCAATGTCCGAAATGACTCGGATCTTTTTGCCAACAAATAAACACCATATTTCACTATACAAATATCTGTATAACTCAATTTCAAAATAATGTCACTTAGATCCTTTTGGTTCTGAGCCCTTCAAATATCTTAATTTTAAGTTATGCATCGAGTAATGCAACAGTGAAAGTTCCATTCGATTCCCCTTTGTAATTGTTGAGTGGTGCCCCCCAAACATACAGACTGACAGATAAAAGTTCTAAAAACGTTTGCTTTGACTTAACCATGATCTCTCGTAACAATTTTATTAGAAAATCTGAAATGTACAGACTTTGACCTCTTAGAGATTAGAGATTAGAGATATTATGATATGGTTTTAAGTAACTTCTCTATGAACTATAGATTTGAAACTTGATATAAAGGAAACACTCCGTTCGAAATTTTTCTTCGATTTTTATGTCAATTTCTATTCTAGAGATTTGAAACTATTCCAACAGGTGTCGCACGAATCGAAATATTTAGAAAGTTTGAACTTACTGTCGATTTGTTTTTATTTAAAACCATATATAATATATTTCTGAAGCCGATGTATGTTTAAAGATTGCATGGACTATGCAATTATTTTAAAAACTTTTTTCATAAATAATTAAAAGTTCCGACACTTCCCGATCCATCGGGACTAAATGACTTTTCCTTGTTGAAAACTTCGACAGTTAAAATAATTTGGCATTGAATAATCGTACCACAGGACCACATCCAAGGGGGTAAATATGGTGTCAGAGATGTGAGATGTGTTGCGTAATGCAAAACTGGACAAGGTGAAGGGAGTTCGAAAGACAAAATGAAAATAAAGCACACAAATTTACAGAAAATGAAAGCAGCGCACCCATCAAAGTTACTAAAATTAAAAAGTTTATGTCAAAGGAGCAAAAACAACTCGTGTGCTTTGTTGCATGATAAGAAAAAGGGGGGTAAATGCGCGAATAAAAAGTGGGGTCTCTTTGAGTTTAACGTAGCTACTTTTGTTTTGCTCAACCTTTAAACGCCCATTTGAAGAAAAGAGTTTAAACAAAAAAATGCAACAACTCAACTGTCTTCTATCGTCACTTACATTAAATATGACTTACGCAAGGGTTGATTTCGGTATCTCAGAAAAATTATGATGCAAAATACGCTTATCTACGCACTTTTGTCAATATTTGCACTCGGCAATTAAAATGTGCAAAGCCCAGTCACACACCCTCCTACACCCGCCACACCCTAGCAAAAGAACTTCAAGCATTTTTATGGAAGAAAGTAAAGAAGATAAAACAAATGTTGAGGATAATTATTTATTTATTTATTTAAGTTTTGAGATAAGTATTACCTACTCAAGATAAAAATACAAATATAATACTGGGAGTTGAATGCAATATAAACGCAGAGAAAGATATGCATTGGGGTTGGAAATGGTAGTCTTAAAGGCTGTAGGCGAATATTCAAACGATACCAATTACGAAGCTGATAGAATCTTCTGCAGGATGCACAAAGCAAGTGCCGACGATATGTGAAACAAGTGAGTTTTGTTGGTAAGATTTGAGGGGATACATATAATGGATATAATGAAGTTCAGGGGACGTAGCGGGACTAACAAGTCATAAGCTTATTTTTACGTTGATATGGATAGAGATTCTACTTTCTGCGAGTACGAAACATATTTGAGTGAATTTGAGAGTTGTAAACATATGTTTCCAACTTTTTTGGGAGTTCTTATATGTCTCAATTCTATACATTTACAGTACACCTTTTCAACTTTCAAAGCCCTCTCCTGAAAACCTCACGAACATGACTTTGACTGGTAATATTCACTATTCGGTTGTGCTGGCTGGCCAACCCATCTATTATTTTAGTAAATTTTTTCCTTAGATTTCGCCATATGTTTGTATGGAAATCTATGCGTTACCCAATTGACGTGCAGTTGAAAATAGGTAATTAAATTTCTGTGAGACGACGAGAAATTTCGTACACAAATCAGTGAATTTAAGCCACCACTGGGCATTGTCATATCTTTCTTTAAATAAGCGTTGGCAAAGAGGGGGTTACCATTCGGGCAACATACCCCTACTTACCCTTACCCTTACTTACGCACTCCCTTCGCTACTCCAATTACTACTCTTTTACTCGCTCCTTTCGTACGATTTTTACGCGCTCCTTAAGTATGAAATTCCCTCATGCTTATTGTACTTAGTCACATACAAACAAACATTCACATTACATAACGACGTAGCCATCTATACGTTCCGATTGTAAATGCATACGACTGACTGAGTTTTTACAACCATCCCGAACGAATAGACATACATACATGCACGACATGTGCGTGTGTGTGTAGGTAAATGACGGTGTGAGCGTAAAAATCCTTGAAAGGTTAAAGACTTCTTCGTTAGGACATGCCCTGCAGTGTGAACTCATAAAGTTGCCCCAGTCCATCTGCAGCGCCTGCCACTTACGTATTTAGCTTGCTCACTGCTGCTGAGTTCATATGAGCCATGTGAGGATGGATTTGTGTGTGTGTGTGTGTGTTTGTGCCTTGCCCTTCTATGCGTATTTCTGTTGTAATTTGATGTATTGTTGCTGTTGTTGTTGTAGTCAGTTTTTCAGCTACTAGTATTTGCTACCCTTTTGTGCGCTCATCTGCCTTGAGTTGGATTCCTGTGCAGCGCCAACTTTTGCTTTTCTCGCCCTTCATCCCCTGCAACTTCCTTTGCCGTGGTGGTTGTGACGGTTGTAGTTGTTGTGCTGGCAGCTTACGAACAAAAGTTGTAACGAAGAATAATTGATTAGTTAAGATTAGTTGGCTATATTAATCCATTACTTATTGATTACATTAGAAATAATCAAAAATCTAATCGCGATTAGTTACGATTAGCATATCTAATCAAAACTAATAAAAAAAAACATTCGATTAGATTTCTCGATTAGTTTGATCAACTATTTTGACACCAGCGAGTGAATGTTTACGTCAGTATCCAGTCCTGCCAGTGAGCAGCTATCGGCCGTAGGCCATGATTGAGCTTAGCCATGAAGTGGAAAATCTTTCTGGCAGCTATTGTTTTATTTTTAGAAAATTTTTGCATTGTTTTAAATGTCTTCTGACAGTACAAGTGAATGTTCATATAATTATTCTGACGACGATGGTTTCGAAAAAATTAACTATTCGCGAACCGGTGATGGACGACAATTCTCCAATTGGATCCAAAAACGAAGAGGATCAATGCAATCAAATACAAGTGCTAAGCTGAAACAAAATTCTAAAAATGAATAATTAGGGGAAACGAACCAACGCTCACGCTAAAAACACAAGGCCTGAGCTCTCGTAGCTGGTAATCGGCAATGAAAAGAAAAAGACAACCAAACTTATTTAGCCCTGGGTGAACTTGTAATTTCATTCGTATCTCTAATATTCTCGGCTAGCATTCTCCTTAGCTGTAAACGCAGTGCGACAAAGTGTTGAACTTTTGCACGAGTCCTTAGCTTGCGTTGTTGTTGTTGCTATCGAATGACAACTGCAACAACTAATAAATATGTAACAAAGCCTTTGGCGGTGATTCGTACTCTTCATATTTAATTTTGTTTCAACTGCATTGGCGCATGGAATTTTAACAACATTAACAGCAACAACAACACCAAATGCAGCAACGAACCTCCAAATGACCAGGAAGAAGTTGAAAAGCGCTTAGGAGGCAATGCGCAGCGCCACTTACATACATACATACATATGTACATAACTATCAACCGACATGTGGACAGCTGTGAACTCATAGCAAAACAGCAGCTTCTAGGAATGTTCAGAGTTTTGGTTGACAGTATTCTCAGCTATTTTGCGTTGCTCATCAAAATGCTTCATTCCATTGGTAAACAGATGAGCAAATATTGTTGTTGTTGCTGCTTTTGTTTCTTTTTCGGTTTCTATTCTTTCGTTTTTATTTGTAAAGTATGTAATGCAATAAATTCCTACAACTTAGTATGCAAGCTAACTTTGACATAATTTGCGACGAGTATAATCGAAGCTAAAAAAAAATAACAAAAACAAAAAAAAAAAACATGAAGTGGGGTCGCAGGCGGTTTCGCGTTATGGTGAAATGAAGTAAAATTTGAATAAAATCTTTAAAATATTTAGGGTTTCACTATGCTTTTCATCCCAAATTTCAAATATTACTTTGGTCACACTGGCGGGTAGATAGGACTAAAACAAAATTCAAAAAAATTTAAATTGTTTTCTTGGGTTTTTCTTTGCTAAATTTTGTAATGTTGATATTCAACTTATTTTTGATATTTTCACGGTTCTTGATGCGAGCTGGATGAGTGCCAAAAAATTCTTTTGCTGACACATTTTCGGTGTTTTAATTATGCTTTCGGAGCTTGCTAAATTTATTATTGAATTATCAATGAAAGAGCAAATTGGACACAGCTATGTATATAAATATGTCTTTGTTTATTTCATTCTGTTATGACTTTATTTGTTTTCTTATTTTTAGATTATCTGCATACCTATTGCATTTTGATATTTGATAAGGTACAGTTTTGGTTAGCCTAACACTCAACACCACCGCCATAATTTTTGTTTGTTTTTTAAGCCACTTTCGAGTCAATCTGACCACATTCACTACTTTGCCTACCACTGATATTGAATTTAGGAATAACCAAGGTTTTTTCTTCTTTTCACAGGTCAGTTGAACGAAATATTTGTTTGTTTAATAAAGTTTGAGGTAAGTTTTTATTTCAATCTAAGCACATTTTTCTATTGGTGGAAGCATGTTTTTTCTAAAACGGTCTAATGCAAATACTTAAGTCCCACCTTTTATCAAGTAGACGCGAATTTGTGTTGAGTTCTTGCAGTGACAAGTGAAACATTGCGTTTAGATAGCTGGGCGAAGAAGTGAAATAAAATACTTCTCGACTTGTTCTTGTTCACTCGCGGTGATATCCACACGCACTCACATGCACATATGTACGTTTGAGCTTTTAATTGCTTTGGTCATGTGGAAAAGATAAACTTTTGCTGTTGACATTTTAAATACATTGCGTATGCAAATAAATAACAGCCATGCCAGGCTGAGCCCGCAACAACACCTGAACAGTTCGTCATGCCCCACACGCACTCGAACGAATATGTTGGGCTACGCACTACACACATACACATATGTACATACATACACACTTAAGGGTATTAGCTGCAATTAAGTATTCGCATTTGACGGCAATAAATAGTTAAACTCTTGGAAAGGTGCTTTGGCCTTATTTGTTATTGTTGTTATTGTTGTTATTATTTACAATGTTAACACTGCAGTCGGATTGGCTCACCGTCCATGCGATTTACAGCTTTGGTCAACGCCATTTAACGTATTTTGCCATAAACCCCATTAAATTGTTTTTGTAAGATAGGAAAAGGAGTTAGATTTAAAGCTGAAATACCACAATTAGTAATCTGTACTTAGGCGCCAAAAAGAAATGTTGAATGTTTATCCTCAAGTGGAACAAGTGGATGTTTTGTGTTTGTATAAAGGTGTGGGACTCATTACTCTACACCATAGATATTAACGCAAAGTGCAGTCATGGGAAGCAAAACAAAAATGTTTAGCATTTGTGTCTGTCTGTCTGTATGTTTGTGCGCGCATCACTCAAAAACAGCTGCATGGAATTGAATGTAAGTTTCGCCGGAGTATTGCTAGATGTCCGAATTAATGTTTACTTTATCTTCTGACGGTGATCACGTGTTCTCATGACTTCGAAAATTTGAAAAATCACTCTTCACGCATTATCGAGATAGCGAGAGGGTGGCGCTTTAAAACTGGAGCGAAGAGAGTCGAAAATTGGCGTTAATGCTAATCGAGCTCAGACAATACCATGAAATGCTAATGAAACACGCTCGAGCTGCAGGTCATTGCCTGGCCATTGTCCGGCGCGTTAAACAATACTGATATGACCACAAAACAACAACATGAGCTAACATGAGGCAAACAAAATTGACGCTAAAGATAAGGAAAGAATATTAAAATGACAAAAAACATTAACGAGCATACAGACAGACAGACAGACTTAGGCCCGGTTTTTCAGTCGTTGGTTAAGCTCAGTTTAAACTAAGTTTGCCTAATCTCGGCATAAATTCAAACTCCAGTTAAACTGCAGAGCGGGTTTTCAGTAAGAGTTTAAGGCCGCTTTTTTGATCTGCTTTTTATACGGCAACATTGGTTTTTTTTTATCTAGATCGGTAACAGATGACATTCGTTTACATATTCAACGCAATTGCTAAATGAAAAATCGCTGTAAACAAAGATAAAGATTCGCCGTGTAAAAGTTAAATAAAATATATAAATATAAATAAATTTAAAATGTCCAGAAGCAAGAATTTCTCACCAAATACTTCTCAATTAAAACAATCAACTATGCAAACAGCTGACAGGTTAACTAGAGTTTAACCCTGGCAGATTGGCCGCTTAAACTCCGTTTAAACTTCGTTCAAAGTTGACTGAAAAACTGCATAACAAGTTTAAGCTTAGTTTAACTGACAAATTGCGTTAAACTTGCACTGAAAAACCGGGCCTTACTGAACTAAAAAATAACTAGTTGTCACTATTGTTTAGCTGAACACACACTTTTAGTGTTGCGATCGTCGTGGTGCAGCGCATAACAAACGCAAAAACGAAGAGCTATAAAGAGAGCAACAAAAGACACGAAACTAGCCTTCATCGCCCATCGCCAATGTAGACGAGACCGGCGCTATTGTTGCAACGCTCATTGTTGTTGTTATTATTGTTTGAATGCAGCAGTCAGTCAGACAGACATTGAGCCGGCCGGCGCACATCCGCAAGATCATTCTGGCGGGGCCTGGCCGCAGTGAACCTTGCAATCCACCCCACCGAACGCAGTTTGTTCATCGCTTTTTGCAAACAAACAACAACACCAACTCCGATTGACGTTGACTTCAGACGTGCCAGACTTTCGTGCAGCTGTTATTTATGCTGAAGTCGTTGCTTTCTGAATGTTTGTGTGTGTGTGTCCGCTCAATTTTGGGCCGCACCTCGGCACAGTCAGTCAAGACAGGCGGGAAGCAATAATTTGAAATGTCGTTGCATTTGATGTCTGGCCAAATATTGTTGCTGTTGTTGTTGTTCATGCCTTTGACATTGTTGTATGTCTTTCATATTGCTGTTGTCGCTGTCATTTCCAATTCATTCAAAGAAATTTCGCCTTCCTTCAGATCCAGCGCTTGTTAGACGTCAAATGTTTTGTGCGCATGCGTAAACGGCCATTATGCCCAACTAACAACATACAAACATACAAACACAAATGCAGACGACATGTTGCGGTAGGTTCGTGCGTCGTTTATATTTTTGTTGTTGCTCATTTTCTTGCAGAAATTTGCATTTTTTCTTTCTTTTCATTTTTGTTTTACATTTTTAATTGAAATTGTCTGCTGCATGAAAAAAGTGTGCGATCGTTAATCGTTAAAGACAAGCCGGATATTTGTATGTACATATGTATGGGAGCTAATGTGTGTGTATGTATTGGTTCGAGTTGACATATTTACGTGTTCGTACAACATTCCAATGCAATCGCAACTTGCAACTTGACACCGCATTAAAGTTTGCCGACTGCTCAGCACCCCCTGCCTGTGTTTGGCGAGCAATGTTGTAATTTTGTTGTTTTATTTTCTGTTGTTGTTGTTCGGTCGCCGACGTGCAGTTTGATTGAGTGATTGCGTGGCGGAAAGTGTGTGTGCTGCATGTCAATTAGGCGCACAAAACGCACAGCAATGCCATGCCACACACCAACAGATACTCACACACACACACAGCCACACAGCACACACACACGCACACTTTCGAAGCTTTTGTCAATTCAATGTTGATTGCCGTAGGTTAGGTTTCGTTGCAGTTTAGGGCGTGAGCATATTTTTGTGTACATTCATGGCATAAATAATAGACTCAGAGCGACTCAAGAATGCCAAGTTTTAAATAAACAAAAAATATAAACAAATTGCGTAAGGCAACAACTTTAATTTAAACTTTAAATCCACCAACCAGAAAGAGATTTAAAATATTTTTTATTGTATTTTTTCATTTTTTAATATTTTAAAGTTTAATTTAGATTAATTAATAAAGGAAAGCAATAGGAGAGACAGGCGATGGTTGATCTACGGATATGATGCCTCCCACCTCTCATTACCCATCTTCTCTTTCCTTTCGGAAGGAGGGATGACATGACCTAGAAGGTTGCACTGGTCATACCAAATCGCTCCCACGACAGTCGGGCAGTACCGCAAGGGAGTACCGGAGCGTACCGGATTCATATCCGGCCAAGGACTGTTATTTCGACAACACTCCCCAAAACCTTCGGAGAGTGATTTTTGTTGCTACAACAACAACAACAACAACAACAGGCGAAGGAAGGAAACAGCAAATAATTCTAATATTATAAAGTTTTGTGGTGGAATTTGGAAAGCTTTGCTATACTGCGAGAGTCTTCTCTAGAAGGTCTACTTCCACCACTATGAAAGCGTAAGGTAAGCTTATTTCTTGAAGATAGATGCTACAGATCAGTTATAGGCGTTACCAGATTTAGACGATTCCTTTAAGGTCTAATCGGTTTTGTTCGGCCAATATTCATCTCTAATACCATGGTAGAAATGCAAGAAAAAAAAACAACAAATGATGTGTGGTATATTTAGCTGATACTAGTGATGTTGTTGTTGTTACTATTGGGGGGAAATACCAGCAGCAGGTGGATATCCCAACATTGTACATCCATTTTTGCCAATACATATTTCTCATCCTTTTGTTGCTGCACATGTGACTCGCTTGTGTTGTTGTTGTTGTTGTTGTACGCTCTACTCAACACTGCGCGCTCCACGTTGGCTCATCATCCCTTTGCGTCTTGTGACAAAAATAAATTGCGAACATTAATTGCAAACATGGTTTGCTGACAGTGACTACCGTTCTCTGCTTTTTGTTTTCTACATTTGTGGTTGTTGTTGTTGTTGCTGCTGCTGTCTGCATGGTTGTTTTTCCGAGTTCTGCTTGATTTGACATGCTCGCCTGTTTCGGTCGGTTTGCTGGCTGTCTTTTGGTTGTCATTTGTTGTTGATGCTGGTTGCCGTTGTTGCCACATCGTGTTGTTGCTAGTTTTGTTGTCACAGCTGCTGCCAGTGGCGGCTTTGTGTTGCCATTGCTCATCTTCTACTCACTCATTTTACTAATTACAATTATTCGCTTGCTGTGCAAAAATATTCTTTTGAATTGTCACCGCGAGTCGAGTCGCATTTGCTCCCCTAATTTTAGCGCATGACTCATTTGGCCCGGCAGCCGCCATTCACGAGGCCTAAGAGTTGAAGAAAGAAAACAAAAACAAAAACATTAGCAAATAATGCAAACAAACAAAGAGATCAACGAAAGTGACAGAAGTGAAATATGAAATATGAATGCTCATTTCAACATTTCAAAAATATCCAAATAAAAACCGTTGCGTACATTCGAATATTTGCGAAATTCTGTAGAGGTAAATTTTTGAGAAGAATGTTGGAGGTCAAATAAATATGACTGTGTGTACAAAAAAAAAAAATACGGCTTTTGTTCTTTACTTACCTTAGATTATAATTAAATTGAGGATATTCAATTTTTGGGAGAAGTGCTTTGATACCTAAACTTAAGACTGTTATGAAGTATGCATGCCATCTAAAGAATTTTTTCAAAATGTGGCAAAGTATTAACCGGCCTAAACACCTCATCCATAACTTACATTTTATTATCTTTTCTATTGGTACTTTTGTAGATATTTTACCCGAGTCAAGCACTGTTCCATCTTTGGTTGCAATCGAATCTTTCATCATTCCCTCCGCAAGTAAGATTCACCCGTCAATGTTATTATGGAATTCGCTGAACTTTCGGCCAGCAGCATGAATACACCATCGGAAATCCAAAATAATATGAGCTCCATGGCTTTAATTCACAAATGACAAACGAAATGTGCCACTTGAGTGCATCGAATTCGTGGTTCGAGGCACAAATTATTGCACGTTTCCAAAGTAATCAAAACACCACAACGAAGATTCGTTCAATTCGTCTCAATCTTAGATTAATGTCAGCTGTTGGCAGCGCAGTGAATGTGCCGTTAGGCATTCACAGGTTTAATGACGACTCCAATCCAAAAAATTCGTCTCGATGCCAAACTACAAATCAAATTAGAAAATTAATTTAGCGCCCATTCAATTCCATTGTTGATCGCTCAGCGAGAAATTGTCCCCTCTTACTCAATTAATTTATCGATTATTCTGTGTCATGCTAATCTTCCTCTTGTCGAGACGAAATGTTTGTGCTGTTATTGCCTTGAAAATGCAATTCGGTGAGATAACATCGTGGGAATGAAAAAAAAAACAACAACAAATTATGAAAATAAAGCAAATTACTTTTTGAAATATTAATTTTAGAATGAACGGAAGCTCAAGTGATGGAAAGCGGCCTAATATCCTAAACAATTGAGCTTCTCAAAAGCTTATTAATTGATGCCTTGCCGAGAGGAATATGTGAGAAGGTAATTTGTTTATTGCGCAAAAGACTTTCAACAAAAACAACAACCACACTGCGTACCATACCATCCCGCATCGCACAAAGGCAGTTGTGGCTCTTTGACAATTTAAGCTAAACCAGCCATCCTCAAAGGCATGGCACGCGTGGCATTAAAAAACGTAGAAAAGGCAAGAAACTGGGATGAAAAAGTCTTGCAAACAAACACCTAAAATTGTGTGAGCAAAAGCGGCCGCTTTTCAAAGTGCAGCGGCAAAGTCGTCAAAGAGTCAATGCATACAAAGCGTTTCAAACAAATAAACTACAACAACAACAGCAGCTACTACAGGATTAAAACAAATATAAAAGGAACTTCCAAAGTGTTGCTTTGATCGCAGAGCCAGAGCATGATTTTTTGTTTAGCTGCCGCTGGGTTTAGCGAGCTTCCCGTTTTCGCCGCTAAGTAACGCAGACAGTCAAACGGGCTTTTTGACGTTTGATGTTTAAACGCTTTGCGATTTGTTTGAAGTTGACAATAGGCTATTTGAGCTCAACTTAGCGCATGACGAAATCAGCGCTTTGATGTTGCCTGGTATCAGTTTATTTCGAATCTGGGATGCACTCTGTCTTAACAGCGCCCACAATATGATTGTTGTTGGGCATTTTTTTGAAGAAGGAAAGAAGAAGGAATATATATTTGCGTGTGTTTAGAGATATTTTCACATTGTGTTTCTCCTTTAAAAAGGCTTTTAAATAAATAAAAATAAAAAATCGACATTAAAAGCTGTCTTCAGTACGTCGCTTTGGACCGAAGGGCCGATAGCGCCAAATATTTTTTTCCTTTTTTTAAGACTGATTAAGTAAAATATATGTATGTATGTATGTATATAAAAACAAATTCAAATGCAAATATACTCATACTTCAAACTTCATCTCGTGGTAGAAAATCACGAAGTAACTAGAACTTCCTTAGTTTCCCAAAATATCTCTCGATCGGAATTCAAAAAGATATATTTCCCAGGAACTGGGAAAAGAATGGAACCCTCATTCTCAAACCCGCCACTGACCCTGAGTAATATGGCTTAACAGTTACTTTCACAGGAAAAGCTAGAGATTTGTCACAATTTCGCAAAATTAAAAAAAAAAAAAACTAGTTACTTGTTTCTGTTCTATTCTGGCAAACATTAGCGTTCCCAAGTAGTGAAACAAGCATTAGACTAGCCAACGGGATGAGCCAGATGAGTGGGGGACGTCATGCAGATTGCAAGTCACCATTGCGGCTGGTGCATCATCAACACGCTGCGGTGGCATTTCCAACCGAAAACGAACGGTTTTGTGGGCGCAACACAAAGAAATGTATTCATGTGTGTGTGTGTGTGTTTGTGTGCGTGTGTGAGTTTTTGTGGAAATACGATTGGTATTGTCTGCTCGTTGCATTTTGCTGACGTTGAAAAGTCTGTTGAACTCAGCTTTTTATAAGCGTCGCCGTTGCTCTAATTCTATGCAAATCGAGGGAAAAAATGAGCCAGAGCAACCAACAACGACAGCAAAACAACAAAACTAGAGGGGGAAAAGTATTTACAAACTTTTCAATTGCAATGCAGATATTTGCCAATGTTGATCGGTTCGTCGAAGTGCCCTCAGACCGGGAATGGAAACAAAATTCTAAATAAAAAAATTTTTATTCGCATATTAACAAGTATGTACATATGTGTGTATGTATTCAAAACAAATGTCATACATTTAAATTAAACTTTGCAACACGTTCAAGGTGCCCAAGGGAACATAGAAATATGCAAACATACGAACATAACAACAAATACATAAGTTTCATGCCAACATTTGCACAATCTCGCATTTGCCCCGAACACATGCAGCGAAACAGATCGACACTCAAACCTATTGCAACTGTAAGTACTCGCAGTTGGAGAAACAATTGTTTTTCGTTTTTGTTTTTGTTTTGGTTTTTGTTTTTATTATTGACTTACAATAAAATCGCATAAAAACTTGTTCATAAAAAATTGTTATCCGCACCAGAGCAGCGAGTTTTGCCCACCCACTCACGTCTTAAGCGCTCGCACAAGTGTTGGCGTTGCATTGGAAGAACGAGCTCTGTCATTCGCGATATTGTAGCTTTGCATTGTGTTTGCTTGTTGTTGCTTGTTGTTGCTTTGTTGTTGTTGTCGGTATCAACGTTTGAGTTTTTGGTTAGTGGTTGAACTCGGTTAAGGTGTCGTTGTTGTTGTTGCTGTCACGTGGCAAGGGGCGTAGAGAAGCAGAAGTTGCGCAAAATAATTTTTAGCAGGTTTTTATCGTTCATTTGTTGTAATTTTTTTTTCTTTTTTGTCAGTTAGAACCAGTGTTGCATTTGCGTCACTTGAGAGCTAATTTAACCTTTCTGAAGCCTCCAACCAATTTGATCTGGCTTCTGCAAAATTATTAGGTGGTATTCAAAGAGAAAAGTAGCAGCGTTAAAAACCTGAACACTCTCGGGTATTCATTATCAACTATGGCGAAAAAATATATTTTTGTACAGTTGGCAACCCTTTCCACGAATATCATTTACGGCAACACTTATTCTTAAAAAGTCATCACAATTGCATTTTATTTTGAGAACCCCGTTTTGTGATTAAATAGAATTTCTTAGCACCTCTACAAGTATTTACTGGAAATGCGCAACGACAACACTGGGCATAGCAAAGGCCATCGTCGCATGCGATTTTTAAACATTTTTTTTCATTTGCCCGGTGCAAGGCCACATCATTTCGTATGATTGTTCGCCCGCTGCAGACAGTCTTCTGTCGCTTTGTTCGACCCGGCTTTTGGTGGAGGTTCGATTCTTGTTGCGCTGGTTTTTCACATAAACAATTGTTTAATAGCAACATTGTCGTTGGTTGCGTTGTCGTTGGTGTTATTGGTGGCAATTTTTTACTGTCATTGCCAATTGGCGTGAAAACCAATTGTTAAATTCATGTTCGCACTGTGTTCTGTGTTGAATTGATTGAGGAATCGGAATACGGTTGTACAGTGGCTCACAGCGAAAATCCAGATGGAGTTCGGGTTTCTAATATGCTACCAAAGCTTCCTGAGCTCATTTGGTTAGTCAATTTCTTAGATATCTTTTGAATCAGTGTTTTCGAGCTTATGCACAAAATTCCACGAAATTTGAGAAATTGTTATGAAAATTTTAAAACTTTTCCAAATAATTTCAAAATGATTCCCGAGCATCCAGTTTTGTTGCCTATTAAATTCTAGTCTCACCATCAGATTTGTTACAACAACTTTTAAAAATGTATAGAAATTTTGGCATGGGGACGATGGATGTGTGTCTGGGAAGGTTTCTATGGCCCGAGTATGAATTGCTTTCATGGCCGAACTAAACTAAAATGTAAGTTTTATATTTTAAGTAATAGCACTAAATTACAGTCGATCTATTTTGACTTTTAAACCCTGTGCCAGATATCCACCATAGACTCCAGAGAAACTTGGCTGTTGGTGCGAGCATAACCATTGGCAGCTGCAAGAAATACGTCGCATGCGCAGTGCCAACTTTGAAGAATATCAACATCACGTGCGATTTGTTGATGGATGTTGACCAGACATCGTCAAATGTGAAGCTTAGAATATGTTCTCGAGGGTATTGTGATCGCAGAATTATTGGTTAAACCGTTCATGAACCAGCAATGGGCGCGCATTCTTTACCAAGAACAAATTAATTTTCATTTTAGTTATCTTAAAACAAAGCAGTAATTAATAGTAAAAACTTTAAAATGTTCAGCGACGAGTGATTTGAGTGCTCACAATTGTGCTATGAAACGTTGACGGCTTGACTCGTAAAAATCCAGATAGCTCTATGAAAATTGGACCAAACTTTAGGGCAAGCATTATAGTACTAATCTTGAACATAAGCTATCAAAAATATAAAAATGGGACCTTTCTTGCTTTCCTCAGTCTGAGATATTTCATATTTCCACATTGAACTCAAACGTGGCTAAAATGGAATGGGATCGAATATTTTGCCGTCGGCTATTGGGATTAGAAAATATGCCTGAATGTATAGGAAGATCTTACTGATCTCTTCAGCCCACGAGCACGCGATCTCACCAATGGCAAATTCTACAAATTGGGGTCAGAGTTTTACGAGTAAACCGAAAGTTATTAAAGTTCTTGATTCGATACTGTTCGCTTTGCCTCGACTTTGGCTGCGATTGGCCAAGCTCTGTCAGCCACGAACCTTCCATCTACCACGAAAGGAACGATCGCTGCAGTGCAGCAATAAAATTAAATCAACCAAATAAATTTTATAAAATCGTGAGCAGACAATTAAACATTCATGAGGTTACGGTTTTAATGCACAATTGTCTACAAATACATATGTACATATAAATATACATACATACATATGAACATATGTCTGCTTGTCTTTGGCAATTATCTAGTTTATGTATAAATGTTTGTGCTTTTGTGGTTGGTAATTTTGATTGAAAGGAATCGAAATTGAAAACGAATTGCAAAGTTGAGCGAGTTTGTTGGTACTTTATTTACTTGTTGTTGTTGTGATGATGTTGGTGTTGTTGTTGTACCGTTGCACTTCATCCACGCTGCAGTGGCGAATGTGCGTCCGCATGGTGAACGGTGCTGTGCTGTGCTTTTAATGTAATCTAAAGTAACCAAAAGTAATCTCTGGTGCGATGAAGTGGAATGGCGTCGAGTGCTTTGGTGTGGCGTAGATAAATTGACGATTGGACTTAAAATGCTCGAGTTTGTTTGACTGCGACCAAAAACAGCGCTAATTGTTGAAAATTTAAGATCGCAATCGCACTGTCATGTCGTCGTAGAATTTTTGTGTAATTATTTCATCCATAGTTACCATGCAAACTAAATTTAAAAATTTAAGTTTAAGTTCGTCATATCTGTTCCATTTTAACATAGCAACTTAAGTCGACTTAAGAAATTAGACCAATCAATCGTTCTCGAATAACTAAAATGCGTCACCGCGTCCGTAAGATTCAATCGTTTATAAACAAAATAATATAAGACCGATAAAAGTTTTCGAAACTTGCACGATTTTCTTATTCAAAATCACCAGAAAATTTTCAGATTGGTCTCATTTCTTAAGTCGAGTTATGTTAAAACGGCGTGTTAATGTAGCGGCGTGGTAATTGCGACTTTCAGGGTACTTTAAGTAGAAAGCTCTGTTTGCTTTGTCTGCCAACTTATATTCATTTTTCTTTTTGCACATTGCAGCAGCAGTTGACAAACTTAACTTACAAGTTCCATAACTTTAAAGTAGCTGCTACTATGAAGTTGCACTCAAGTAAGATAGGTTAGCCGGTGTCAAATACTTGCTTCTCTTGCACTGCCACATTACGACGAGTTGAAGTTTATCCATCGAGCAATGGCATATCCTTGAGATATCGGAGCACCTAATGGAAAACTTATATTCACCTACCAGACATTGAGTACAGACCTAGCCACCTTTCCATATATGCTATTTTTGTATGTATACATATATGTGCGTTGAATTGGTTTTTGTTTGTGTTTTGAGTACTTTTCGCTGTTTGCAAAACTTGTTGCCATTTTGATCCACATTCCTGGCGATTAAGCTAACAATTTCCCCTCACCTCATTGAGCTCTCGGTCTCGTGCTATTCTTACTTTGTGAGCCATTATCAAATGCATTCGGAGTTAATTTCTGCAGTTTGTGCAAAAGGTGCCAAGCGCAGACCGACGCGTATTTTTGGGCCAACGAGCGGTGAACTCCGCCAAATGGACGCAGTTAGAGCCGACTCAAACAAGCTGGCAACGCAATAATTTTTGGTTTTAAGTTACAGAAAAGTGTAAGCAGCTTTGGCTAAGCGTGCATGACATATGTATGAACAACATTCAGCCATAGATGGGAGCTTGTGTGTGTGTGTGTGTGTGTGGAATGGGTTGCACCAAGTCATGCAGCCGTTGACGGTATTTGTCAGAGCAGCAACACGAATTCAGAAAGACCAAAAAGCAAAAACAAAAAAACACGCTTCATCGCCAATAATGTCACAACAACTTGACAGCGATCAAACTAAATGGGTAATGGGGGGCAAGGTGCGGGGTTGTGGTGCATGCCGCAGTGCTCATTTTTCGTTATTTAATACTCCCTGGTGTGGTGGCCAAGCCTTAGATGCATCACGGTCAAATCAATAAACATTTTACGAACTTCAAGCTCAACGGCGATGACAACAAACAAAAACAAAAAAGCTTGAAGAAACAGCAGCGCATGAAAAATAATCTACTCATACATATACAATGTATATATGTCGCGTTAAATATATATACATATATTTATATTTGGAATCCTAGAGTAAAGAATATACGGGAACTGGCGTCAGAATCTGAGGGCTGTGAAATGTTTCCAAGATTCATTTTGTTTGAAATCCCAAATCGGAGTCGCTGTTTGAACTCACGTCTTTGTTGGGTTTAGAGGTCCTTGCAGGTCAAGTTGAAGCTATTTGGATTGTGAGTGGAGTCTGCCTGGCAAATCACGATATCGGCGATTGCAATGCAACTCCAAAGTTTTAGCTACTTGGAGGTTAGTAGTTTCCCAAATGTCTAAAATCTGCAGCTGTGCTTGAACAAGAGTAAACTGAAGCAAATATGTAGGTATCCGGGTGTATCGTCGGCCATGTACGTTGCTGTGCACCCATAACGGGCAGGATGCACTCAAGAGCTATGGTGGTGGCAGAGTTGCATTAGCAACTTCCGTTGATGAAATATGCATTTTCTATCCTTTTGTATTTCTCTTTTTGTTTAACTTCTGTGTCTGCGTTTCTTGCTGCACTACTTGCCGTACTCGATCCACTGGCCCAGTTTCACCAAACTCATTTTAAAGCTTCAACATGCCCTGTAGGAATCAATCTATTTGTATATACATATACATAAAAGATATTAAGGGAAAATGCTGAGTTATTTTATTTTTGTAGTAATAAAAGCCAAAACAATAGTTTTCAAAATTGTGTCTGTATGTGTGCGCGTTTGTTCGCATATCATGCAAAATCCGCTGAATAGAATTCGTTGCAATTTTCACTGATGTGTAGCATCATATCCAACATAAAACTTAGGCACCGTAAGTTACTCGAAACTTCCTTATTTATTCCTATTGTCCACAGACTTAAAGTATTTGCGCTGACAACACATCACATACAGGCCCTAGCTTAAATAACAAAAAATCGAAAGCTCGGCAACAAATTTTCCGAGTAGGTTTTCTAGGCAGGTTTTCAATGTATTTGTGAGTTTTGATGCAATTTTGTTGTTGTTTTGCACTTTTAGTGTTTTCAGTTACTCAACGCTGCTGATAGTTTTGGTAGCGTAGTTATCTGGCGGGGAAAAGGATATACGAATCGACAGATTGAGGTTGCACACAGATCCACCGAGTTTCATCCCGGCCTCATTTTTGGCTCAGATCCCCCGCTTGCCACATCCATCCATCTGTCTGTTCACATTTCTGTCACTGTTTGTGGAAATAGTTTTTATTGTTGCTATTGTTTTTGTTGTTATTTCGTGTAGCTGTGGCATACATTTGTTTGTATTTGTTGTTGCTTTTTTGGTTGTTTAGCTATTCCCATTGTGTATGTGCGTATGTCAGTTTGTATTTGTGTTGGTGTTAGTGAATGTATGTAAGCTCCACCATTTTACTTTTAGTTTGGCCTACATTTCTCATGATTCCCTCACCCTCCCGCCGCACTGAGCAACAGAGCTCGTATTCGCTCCACTCCCTCGTGCCCTTAGCAATCGACGTGCTGAATACGTACGAACCACACCCTAATATCCTGTTACGCGCCTCTGCTCGTTCGCTGTTCTCTGCTCTCGATAATCAGCTGCGAACCGAACAACAACAACGTTGGGTCTTGTCCTCATTTCGTCTGCCTGCTTTGACTTTATCACACACACACACAGCCGGCTGTAAGCTGATTCACTTCTACGTTTCGTCGTCCTGCCACGTGCGCCCCCATTCCTGCAAAATGATGCGGGTTATGAATTTCAAAGAGGCGAAAGTGTATGTGTGGATGTATGTGTTATTCGAGATCTCCATCGCCGGCCACTGTCTGTTATTGTCGGCGCAAATCTCTGTTGCATGCCACATACCAGTAAATTTACTCGGCTGCCACATCATTTCCTATGTAGATTCGTGTGTGTGTGTGTGTTTGTGTCGCCTGTGTGTGTGCATGTATGTTTGTGGGACAATCAGGTGACAAAGCCACAATACAAGCTCATTGCACCACTGCTAGTCAGAACTATCATTTTTATATGACAGACTGTTGGTACGTACGGTGCGGGAGGGGTGGAGTGGCAAGGACTTATCGAAATGAGGTCATGCGTCTCTGTGGTTTAGCAGCAGTTCACTTGGTCAACATTTAATTGTTTCTGACCTGGTTTAAAAGTTTGGCTTGGAAGGATTTTGCTGTTTGACTTAAAGCCACTGTATTTGAATATACGAATGGACAGGACGAAGCCAAAGTAAAAGTGACATGATCTTGGAAGAAGCAGTTTGAGTAATCAATGGCTGGTGTAGACTTTGTGTTCCGCTGCGTTATAGCGTTTGAATGCCAAAGATGGTTTGCCAAGAAGCCAGCGTGTAGCGTTTCGGATGAATTCTCATTTTATTTATGGCTGTATTAAACTGAAATTATTTTTTGTGGTCGCTCTGCGCTGTCAACTTGTTATTGGGTTCGGCAGTGCGTATGAGCGACTTTATTTCCCTCGATGAATTAGGATCAAAATCGGACAAAGCGAAAAACCTTTAAGTCTCCGCTAAGAGTCGGAAAGATACCCAAGTATTATCGTTCAAACCTGTTGTTGAACATCTTGCCGTAACACACTTAAGTGAGAGATGAGAGGTTTGTAAGGATAACGTTTATCTATTCGCATTCGTTGCTAAAGTTGATAAGTCGAGAAGTTGAACTCGACAGTGGCACATACTCTCTGCGAGCAGTATTGGCCCTAACCTTTTAGTGGAGTAGTAAAAGGGGACTTTCTACTCATAACGTACCGCTGCTGAGTACGAGATGGAACCCTAAAGGGAGCGTTGATTTGTGATCTTTTTTTTTCAAACAAGCCTGTCGTACTTAAAGACTTCAATAAAAAATAAAAAGAAAGAAAAGAGGGTTTAAATATATCTCCAATAATTCATTAAGCGTGTTTGTCATTAAAACTTTGCACACCGAGCTCCCTCTCTGATCTCATAAAAAGCTGTTTGTTTATCAATTAGAAACAGAGAAAATATACAAATCACTTGTAACCGATACTCGTGCATTTCCGATTTAAGCTTAACTTAACAGCTTAAAGCATAATTAAAAATATATAAACTTTCACATACATACGCTCTTACATGCAACCCAGCAAACCGCGGACAAAAATATCTTAAAAATGTCCACTTGACATCCAACATCATTCTCCAATAATTGCTCAAACCTTGAAGCACTTCCGAAAATTTATAAATCTCGAATTGAGAGAATTAACTGCGTCTTAAATTTATAAATTTTCCATTTTCGGGTCACATTTAAGCGCAAGTGGAAAGCTGAGATTTTGCTTAATTTGAGAAACATCATCTTCAAGTCGAGATGGTATTAAGAAACAACCATTGAGGTTTGTAGAAAGTACGTGGGTTCTCAACTTGAACTCGGTTGCGACTCGAACCGGAATGTTCGTTGGGGAATCCGTATACTCACTGCCAATAGTTATTTATTTACATTTCAAATTCTATTTTCCATTCAATCGTTTTGACTTTTAATAAGCATTTTATTTACGTTTTCAATAATTGTTTGCACTTCTTCTTCCATTTTTTCTCCACTCACATTTCGAATTAGCAAATCAAAGTGAAAAACATTCAGTCTTCACAAAATTTGTTTATGTATTTCTTTGGTTTTCGTTGATGGAGCTGAATATTTCATTAGAAACGTTTGCTGATGTTGCAATTACAATCCCATTCATAGCTTTTCAATAAACTCACATTCTCACTTACTCTTACACACGATTATATACTTACTTACTTACTCACTTACATGGAATAGAGACTTCCTAGTTGAAAACGCGCCACCATTTCATATACAAACAAACAGAATCGTCTACATATTGACACTTGCCGCTAGATTATTTATTTATTATTATGAATTATGATGATTTGGATAGATAATGAATGGAATAATGGATGAAGAAAAAATGAAAAAAAATACAACAACAAAAAAAAAAATTTGGAGCTCGTTTGTGTTGCAGTTCAATGGCGTTATTGCTAGTTGATTTCCAATTCAAGCACTGCGTCTATAATCAATTGAATTCAGTAAAATCGTTACTTATTTACATACACTCGGCATCCCTTGAATGAAAATCGGAAATAAATAATTCTCTATAGCAAAAAATACATTTCGCTACAAAACTAATTCTAATCCTATTTTCGAAGTTGATACCACGCAAGTGAAACGGAGTGTATTTTCATACATTTATTGTAATATTTCATGTGATTTCTCGAATGAGTCAGGAAAAACTACGCCGAATAGAATAAACACTTGATTGTGATGATCAAAGTGACTTCCGCTAGGCATTCCACATTGACTTCTAATATTTGGTGAAATATTTTTGTGAAATCACAATCAAAATGATGAAAAATAAAAATTTCCAAAGTTTTTGTGTAATTTCTTACGACTGACCAGTCCGATTTTGCTCATTTGAAATGTACAAGTTGGTATCCTCTTCCAAACTGCACTTTTTATGTCCGCATTGGTATGTATATAGGACCTTCGAAAAAATTGTAGGTGGCTCAATTCACACACTTTTTACCCTTTTATTAAAAAAATTGTTTGAATGGAGTTGACATCTTTTTTTAGGCAAGTATTTAGCGACTTATGAATGAAATAGCAAAAGGAATTTTTTTTCCGAAATTTGAAATTTCCGCTGGCGATTAAATGTAAACTTGTCGCTTGTAGGATTGCATCGAAAACACAGCTCGCTACATATCTTATAACTTTAAACGACTTATTCTTGTATATTTGTATGTTTGTATATTTGTATGTACATATATCCACTACTATCTCCCGAACGACTTCACCGATTTTAATGAAATTTGGTATACAGGTACTATGCTTTGTTTTAAGATTTTCTACTTTGGTGCTGCCACTTGGGGTGGTCCTTAGGGTTGCCACCTATATAATTTTTTTTTTAAATATTAAGCAATATATGGCGATGTGGGTATCAAATGAAAGGTATTTTAGGCCGTATACCAACCAAAATATTTTAGAGTAGGATTGCCACCTAGGGTTGCCACCTGACGCATTTTATTTATTCCTTCAGATATCGACCACTATCTCGGGAACGGCTAAACCGATTTCGATGAAATTTGGTAGATGGATAGTATGCTTCCTTCTTAGATTTTGTACTTGAATGTTGCCACTAATGGAAAATTAGAGGGTTGCCACCTTTCCGATTTCTTTTTAAATATATGGAAATATGGGTATCAAATGAAAGGTATTTTGGACCAACCAGAATATTTAATACACAACAGGTGTCGTCAATGTATGTTAAGTGACTTTTTGTGGTTAGTGTTCGATATTTTGGAAATCTATTTTGGAAATTTATGCTCTTGGTAAGTAAGATTATGCTACAAATTCGAAAAATACCGAGCAAGTCTCGGTCACCCAGGTACTGTAGGCAATTAAGGAACTCAGGAGCAGGCATAGGATCACAACTCGAAACTTTGCACTTATATCATTTTTGAACATGGTGTCCTATGTTATGATTGCACTTTGCACTACAGAAAATCAACATTTCGCCGAATTCCTACAAACCCGAGCAGAGACATCACTGTTGTCGCGACTAAACATTGGCGGCAATAGTTTCTTGTGTCACCTAATAAATAACTCCCATATATTCATTCGAAGACATTAATTTAGCCAAAAGCAGTTCACCAGCCGCCAAAACATGCACACACACAACGCACTAGATGGACCCTTGCCTATTTTATGGCATTTTATCTGCCAAAAGACCAGCTGCTGCCATGGGCTATGTGCTACGTGCATGGCACACCAACCAATTCACACACACACACACACATCCAGAGTTTTACGCATGTACCATATGCCATCGAGCTTTATGTTTGGTTGCTGTCGTCCTTAACGCCAAATTGCCGACTACCGGCATTCGCAACTGCGGGTGGGGTCTGGGACATTGGGACGCGTTTGTCTTTATAGTCGTCGCCGGTTTTGCTGGCGACATTTGTAACAGCGACACAATTGAAGCATCAAAATGGCGACCACCACAATGTCGCCAAAGTGTGCTTTTTGTAGAATAGTTGTTGTTATTGCTTATGGATGGGAAAACGGCAAAGAGCGGAAGGGCGCCATTTAATGTTTTGTTTGCTTGCTGTTGTTTACATTGGCTGTTTGAGAGTCTGAGGGAGATTAGCATGCGCACATTCTGCGGGGAAAACCTCTAGCTCGGAACAAGTGGGCTACTCGTGCCTTTGAGATCCTTACTAGCTTGCCATAAGTCGCTTTTACATCGAAACAACTAGCGAACATAAAACGGCATGACCTAGGGAAAAGAATGTGTCTCCTTTGAATTGAATATGTTCCTCGTGGCTTTGGTTACTTTAGTTCTTTGTTTTTGAACTGGTTGAAATCTAATGCTTCGTAGTCCTAGTTCTAAGCCGAAAGTTTTGCAGTTTCTGATTTTCGTGCTTTTGCTTGTATAGCTCCTGACTTCCATCGCGGTAAAGAATTGGGTATCAGGCGTTCCACCGACTTTCCAAACCTTGCACGATTCTGCCCAAACGCATACACATCAGCATTAGTTAGTAACATTAGGATAATTGAATTGGTTTTCCTTTCTCTATTTTAACTACATATATTTATTTTTATTTACAGGACTTGGTCGGTTGGAAAAATTCAAGTCAGAACCGATTGTTGTGGAAATGTGCTACTGGCACTCGCTTTTCACACACAATGGAACACCCTAGTAACTACGCACGAATATAGTAAATCAATGTGGCAAATGTGTTTAAGTGCCTTTCTGCCCGTTAGCTCCTCTCCTGCTTTGTTCTGTCGCTGCATAAGCGAACAATCTGCAACATTTAATTCATGGACCACTACCAGTGCTTTCGGTGCTCTAATGCTCGCTAATTTATTTCCACCTGCCCCAGACACAATTTGATTTACATTATTCGTGGCCCCAGCGTACTGCCAAAGTAATTAAATTCGAGATGATCATTAAAAGTGTCTTGATTTATTTGACGTATACTTTGGCCAGGTTATTGTGACTGCGATTATTTACAAAGACACGATTTCGATTACTTTGCATTACTTTAATTACTTTAACAATTTTGATAACAAAGTGGTGTAACACCACCTACTGTGGCGGGGTTTATGTTTTGAATTCCGGTACCTGTAGAATGTGAAAATTATTATTAGAAAGATCATTCAGTACTTAAGAATATCAAACGCACTGGTCTATATCGACCCCTGGTCGTTGTACACTTTATTTAAAAATCGTGACGCAACATAAATTGCGGTTGAAGCCGAGTTTTGAAAAAGTTCTAGGTATGGCAAAATACTCGTATACCAGTAGTTAAACAGATGCAATCCCTGCAGGAAAAATTTCGAGTTCTAAACTGATGCGCTTCTAACTCTTTCGGGGCTACTAAGGTTCGTATTCAATCTCCCTTTCAGAGCCATTTTATCTATCAAAGAAAGAAATTTCCAAAAATAAATTTGTCTCACTGCTCACTGAGTTTCCTCAAAGTTGAAGTGCCAATGAGTGGCAGAGTGGGTGCTTCCCTAAAAGGGAAACTTTAATTGAGATACTTAATTGTTTAATGTGGGTTTGGTAAGCTTTTAGATTTTTTGTTAGTACTGTCAGAGTGTCAATCACAAAATCAATCGATTGTCAATTAGTGCTGATTATACAAAATGTTTTCGATGAATGAACCCTCTGAAGTTGTCTGACCTAAGATATTCGCTAAAAATGGACTGGAAAGCTACTGAAAAAATTATGATTTGTCACGTCGCATGAGTCTGAGTTGGGTTTGACTCAGTGTGGATTGTAGCACTTGTATGTGTGTACATAGCAATAACTTAGAGCAACAATATCTCAAATTTTTTTACGCGATCAAAAATATTTTTTTAATTACTTCTTTTTTGTTTTTGTTAACAATTTTTGATTTTGACTTACATCGCATACTTAGTTGCAAGTTTCTAAGTTAAGTTATTTTGTGGACTGCTCATTTGTTAGATATAGGGTACAAGTTCAGTCAAGTATAAGTTTAGTATAACGAGGCCGTAAATATGTATTTAGAATTTAAAACAAAATAATTAATTAAACAATTACTGAAGCAAATTTATTCTCCCATCAAAAGAAGGTGTTTGAAAACGCGAAAGCAGCAATTCAATTAGAAACAATGAGCTATGTACATAACTCAATAATTGCTTCAAAGGGTTCGGAACAAGTAGTTGATCTTATTTTAGGGCAGAACATCGGGGGAAACCGAACATTGTTTACAAAATAATTCATACATAGATCCCGTCAATTTGTATGAAACGAATAACACCAACACATCACAAATCGGACCATGCTGTGTGATGCCCAACGTCGCGTCGCCAGTTAACATTTTCAGTCAGTGAAAATCTGTTATAAATACCACAATGCTTGTACATTAAGAAAATAATTGGGCGCCCTCTGATGGTGGAAAGTGCATGGCATGTGTCCTTTTGCGAAGTAGTCCGATCTTTATACGAAAACTTGCTATTTGAAAATCTTTTGAGAACAAAATTATCGGTTGAAATTATTTTTACTTTTGAAAAATCAATGCAGAACGAACTTTTGTAACTTGTAGTCTACTGCTAAAAAGAGGGAGCTGGGCCAGCAAATAAAAAATGAACAAGAAGAATTTCTTTTTGCATTTGATAGGCGGATGATAAATCATTCCAAAGGGTTTTTGTATAACTGTCTCCGCCCTCACGTCATAAGAAAATATAAAAGATAAACAAACAAAATTTAAAAATTTTTAATATGTGTATGCCACTTAAAATACAAAAATACAATAACAAGCCTTTCCAATAGACTGTGAAATTCCGAAATATTCATTCGGGGGGAAATTCTTCCATTTCACGAAATGCTTTCAACGCTGCACCACAATCGCTGGCGCTTTAATGCCAAATATCAATTCCGAATATTAAATATTCAACGCTCGAAATATTATTGAAAATCGTAAAACGTAATAATTTCATTCGGTTGGATGCTTTAGCATTTCTTTTTCGCGAATTTCTTTTTTCCGTTGATTTATTTATTGCTCGAATGTGCTGCTGGCTGCTGGCGTCGCAAAATTTTTCATTATCACGTTAAGCAATCCGCTGACTGGCTGGCCAATGAGTGGCGGCAAGCGAGCCCATTTATGCCGCCCACTGCCATGTGCTGCCGCCGTGTGCAAGTCATGCTGTGTGCGCTGCGCTCTGCACCCGCACCTCCGGCACTGTTGGAGCTTTGCGGTGAGCGCAATCGATTTTCAGTCGCGCGTTTTTATATTTAATGCGCGATTTACTGAATTTTCATTTTCAAATTGTAGTCGCTGCTGGTGATTCCATCTCTTGGCACACACACACACACGAACACATACCCACGCACGCACTTGCACGTGTGTGCATAAATTGCACTTTTTGCGTGTAATAATTGCCGTCGATGCATTGCATGCAATTTTCGCCACTTGGCTAGCAAAGCACCGTTCGGCGCAGTGGCGGAATGACGATGGTTCGTGATTGGCGACTGCAACATGGACGGCGTTAGGGCCTGCGGTGCTCCCTGCGTCCATTTACTGTTCGTTGTTGGATTGTGTGGAGTTTTCAAAATATTTTCGCATGAATTTATGCCAGGCGGCAGCAGCTCCACGAATACACCGCGAAACGTGTGACGGCTTTCAACCTGCAGCGCCCGCAACGCGAGGTCTGGCACAAAAAAGAATAACAAACAAGAAATAAACTCATAAATATTGAGACGGCTTTTAGCGCAGGACAACTGCAATGACAGAAGTCAAATAAATGTTTCGCCTTTTTTTTTTCAAAATTCGGTTTCGCATTCCGTTTGCTTGGACGCGCTTCGCTTCTCGCTCAACGTCGCCTGTACTTCTTTGTCTATTTGTTGTTGGATCCGTAACGAAAGTGAAGTTGTTCTGGGACATGCGGTTGACGACTCCGCACCGGATTGTCGCTGATATATGGCGAACGGATGGCTGGTGGTTGCAGCGCAATGGGGGGAGGTGGTGCGGAGGGGCCGATTCGTAAAATGGAAATTGTTGTAGATTCGTAATTAAAATTAATGCACGCGCGCCTGCCTCGCAACATAAATCTTGTTGCAAAGTGTGCAAGAAAATCTGTGTTCGTAGCGCTCCATAATATTTGCGCTATCCTAGCCGAATGGGTGATTCCATTTAGATTAATGTGCGTTGCCACGACTTGAGTAAGCATCCTAAACATCCAAATTGGCATTTAGCTACTCTCCGAGCCAGGCATCTGAATCTGATAGGGTGAATAATTCGTCGGATATGACTGGGATGCTTTGTAACCTTTTCCTAAAACCGCCCGTCAATAAGTGAAGTAATTCCTCCCTTTTCACCTTTAAGAAAACGAGTCTTTCTTTGAGTCTCACCAGATCTTTCCTTCGTGAGGCTTTCGAGAAGTTTATTACGAGGTGTACGATGGTCATATTCCACGACGTCTTTCAATTGGCATGGAATGCCCCTGCTATGCTTATATATCTCCATGCCAGCGTGTGCTTGTTGTGACTGTTTCGGGTGCATAGTGTCACTTATGCAACCCACCGTAGAAATTGAAGATTGTTGTGTTGTTGGCATTGTTGTTGCTGTCATTGCTGTCGTAAAATCATCAATTTTCCCGGCCGCTCGCTGCTCAACCACTATGAAGCGCATTAGCTGCACTTGTTGTCATTGCTCTTCGCAGCCGCTACTGCCTTTACTGTTACTACATTATTTCTATGGCGGCCTTTGTTGTTGTCGCTTTTCTGCTGGGCTCCCTCCTGCTTGGGCCTTTTCGCTCCGAGTTTACGCCATGTTGTTGCCAATTTATTTCCTTCTAAATTTTAAAATGCAACAACACACCGACAGACACAACATCCCAATGACACGTCTCCATTGTTGATGGGTCTGTTGCTTCCCTGCTAACAGTGTGAGCAGTCGAGGAGGCTGAAGTGATTCTTTTTGTTTGAGCATCTTCTATGGAGAGACGTATCACATTCATTTGTAACAGAACTGGTCCATTTTGTTCTCTTACTGGCATGATATACATTGTACCCCTTTAAGTATGCTATGCGGCCAATCGCGGCTCACTCACTTCAGAGATCACTGGCACGACTTTGTGCTGGGCTGGTGGTTGTGTTTATTGCAGCTGCAGTACTTTCTTCATCACATTTTTTCTGGTTTCTGCTGCAATGCGCAAATTTTCTCTAATCCAAATGACTTTTATTGACATATTAATTGCAGTCATTAAAATTTTCTTTTATTCCTCCATTTTTCGCGCCCATCGCCTTTGGCTTCAATGCATCCCTGACGTAGCCAGCCCCTTTCATATGGTTCGCGCATCATCTTGGACACGATTTTCGTTTTCGTTCAGAATTGCATCCAATTGCATTGTTGTTGTAACGTTTTCCTAAATATTTTTAGAAAACATTTTGCGATTTGGCATTTCGAAATGCCGTTATTTCTTTTACAAAATGTGGCGTGAATTTATTGTTGCATTTCTCATTGCTTTTGGCCATCCATTTTACAACTTAATGCATTGCGAATCGTAATTGCTTTTTGTTATTTATTATTATTCAAGTTGTTTGAACATTTTAAGGACCATACATCTTTATTGTTCGAATAAGCTAATTCTATTTAGTTTAGGAATACACTTCCAACAAATATGTTTCAATTAAAATATTTTTTTGTTTCTATATTTGATTTATTAAATTAATACACCGATAAATAAGCTGAAAATATTCTTTTGAATAAAACTTCACACTTCTTTAATATATAAATCTTTCCTTTTACTTTCAGGTAAGCGAAACCCCCTCATATTTTGCCAGAGAACGGAGTGAGTAAAAAATTTTATTTTATCAGAAGAAGCTTCAGAAAATCATCGATATATCGCACCAATGTGAGACGAAAAATATTTGGAAATTCATTGAAAAGAGCTATGGAATTTATTTCAAATTTATCAAATTCGTAGTCATTTTGGTTTATTTTTCTTGAGTCCTTTTAGTGAAAGCTAATTTCTGTAGGAATTGATCTGAGAAGTGTTTTATAGTTTCGATGGGAGTCATGTTCCCTTCGTTTGGTTAGCTGGGTTATCTTTCTGCCCCTATGAGTATGCTACACAAATTCAAATTGACTTACAATGGAAGGGACTAATAGCGGCTCACTCTCTGTAGAGTTAAATCACACGATTTGTTGCTGTGCTGTTGTGTCCGTTACTAATGCCGTCCACGTGCCTTAAAATATGCATAAAATTAACTTTTGCGTATTCTGGGTGCTACTCACACACGCACACGCACACATCGAAGCGATTAAAGGACTGTTTGTTTGCTTGGATGTTGACTGGCAGACATGGAGACGCTCATGACCCCACATGTACGCACACACACACACACCTATAGTCATTAATGTATTGTTGGTATACGACAGCCATAACAAGTACAAGTCATGAAGCACATAACAACAACAATGTTGTTGTTATTATAGCAACAACAACATTTTTATACCACATGCCACAACAACAATGCAGGCATAATGAGCATGAGTCTAATAACATCAGCAGACAAGCAGACAGCACTCAATTTATATGCCCACCACTCCCCGTCCAACGCATACCCACCGACCTCAGCCGACAGTCGCCCCATTTGGCGCAGCCGAAAAAGGCACACAAAAAAGTAAAATTTATCTATCGTCGTTATAGTCGATGCCGCCGTCGTGGCCACAGCAACAACAACAATAAACAGCTGTCGACCGAAGCTTAACTTACTCGCATCCAACCACTCGGCCCGGCTCCGAAACTGAAGAAATCTATAAAACGGCGCATGCATGCGACAATGTACATACATCCATAACTATCAACCCCTCCTGCCGCATCCGCCGTACCTTCCCACATGTGTGCTTGCGTGTGTGTGTGTGTGTGTATCTAATGGAAGACAAGAATTCACTTTGATACCAATTTAAATCGTCTAGTCACAACCTACAACAACGACATTTCAATGAAGCTCTCGGTTTTTGCCATCACCCCATAACAACGGCCACAGCGGCCTGAGAGTTTGTGAGTTTGTCTGGCCGATTTTGTTACATTTCGTGTGCATTTGCCCGATAGTGAAACACGAAATCAACGAGAAAAACTACTCCTCCAGCAACTACAATTTGTTGACTGACTGAAAAGGACCAGAACCGAACTAGCTGGAAACTCAGAGCTGAGAATACTGCAGTGGGCTTTAAAGTCTTTCAAAGTGTACGCTCTTAAAAGCTTCAGCTTTACTTGGATTCGCGTTAGACCTTTAACTATTTTTCAAAGATGTAGGCAATGTTGTCAAAGTAGTCAACTAGTAGGACACCATTGGCCCATATGTTTCAAGGAGCCCTACAGCTCATATTAATTTGCAGTAGAGCATTTCCGAAAACTTTGTGTGCATACAAAACCCCAATCGGCTGTTGGACTTCGGAGCACTGTCTACAAAGAGAAGCGTCACTGGGTTGACTGGCGTCCTGGAAAACACATCTTTTGTTCTCTTCCTCTGCTTTTTAGGCAGGACAGCATAATGCTTTTGGGTATATTCAAATAAAATATGACACACACTACGCTTAAACTATGGGAGGTGGAGGGGTAACGCGATGATGTGGCTGTGAAGAAAATGGCGTCTGTGGTCGCAGGCAAGCGCCATAACTCGCATTTAGTGTTGGAACCAAAGTAGGCGAAGGTGTACATTATACACACACACATACTATGTACATACATACATACTCAATATACAGATGTAAATATTCAGATCGTTAAGTCTCGTTCGGCACGTTTTTGTTTTGTGTTTCTTTGTACTCGGCCGGGGGTTTTGGGGTTGAGAAGGGCTGTTCAGCTGTATGCAATGTCGGTATGTCGTGCTATATATATATAGACGCGGATTCTTCTCAATTCCAAGCTTTGTGTGCGTACTTTTTCAAGTACCCAACAAAAATTTCAGCAAAAAGTTTAAAAGGTGAGGCCCTAAATCGGTGAGGACTTCAAGCACACCCCTTCACTCTGCGGTCTGAACCCCGCTCTACTTTCTAATAAGAGTAAATTATATTATTGGGAGTATTACATTGCTCGCCAAGGTTTGGCCGAAGTTGCCCGAAGTTGCCCGAAATTCTTTTTTTTTGTGTTCTTCAGTTCATCCAAGGAAACTCTTCCAAAGAGATAACTGCGGACGAACAAACAATTCGTTTCGCTTTAAAAAAGTCGTTGTTAGACACTCTGAGTAGATGGAATATTTCTATTTTGCTTGCAGATGCGACACGAGTGTGCTTAAAGTAGACAAGTTTCGTCTGTCGTCAGTGATATTTACATTTGTATGTGCATATGTATGTATGTATGTACGTTTGTGTATATTTGAATGATGTAATGCAAGTAAAATAGCAATTTAGTTTCAGACTTTAGACGAAAGTCCCTTCTCCTCACTCGTGCTACCTAAGGCTGGGTAACAGATGCAGCCACACAAACGAAAGCACTCACAACATAAGCTCGGTCTTACACATCGACGTGCCGACACGAGTGGCGTGCATACCTGAAAGACCTATTCATGAACATTTACACAACGATCCATACTCAGCCAACACTTTGTGAATTGTGTAAATGTGTTATTGTAGGTCGGCCATGCGACTGTCGTTTTGTGTGTCAGTCAGTGAGTACAACTGTCCGCATACTGGTCTGACCGTCGGCCTTGTCTGTGTACGAGTATGTTGCATGTGGTCGCCGGCACAGTGTCTACCCACATTTGTCACGCAAAATTTGCGTCTGCCATTCGGCGCGTGCGTTTTTTTCTTCTTCTTCTCAATCTCTGCTTTCGTCTACGTCTACATTGGCTGTCATTCAATTAAATTTCGTATATAATCTCGAAAAGCTCTCGGTATTTACATATGTATGTATGTATGTATGTCCGCCCACCCAACGCCCAACCTTTCACATTTTCTGCTTGTCTGAGTACACTCGATTACCGACCGACATCTGCCACGTCATGCTGAACAGGCTGGCGCAGTGGTGTGACGTTGGGTGGTGGGTTGGTGGTGGTTGGGCATTGTAGGGCCGCACGCTATACGTCTCTCACAATAAGACACTCTGTGCGACTTGACGTCACTGCTAGCTGGCAACGAGCAAAGCCGGCACCAAACGACGACAACAATTCGGCTAGACAATGACGATATTCCGTTGTTGTTAATAAAATAGTTATCGTCGTTATTGTTGTTGTTGTTATTGTAGTTATCGTTGTTTTTTGTGTTTGAGTGTAAGCAGCCTTATCGCGACGCTTACATGCCACTACAAATGTGTGCGTAGGGGTGCGCCGTGCGCAGTGAGGGTATTGGGAGATAATTCATAGGGTTTGGTTGAAGTCTGCCTTCCAGTCGCCCGACAAAGAGCCAAACGAACAATGCTCATGTTAAACGACCTTCCAGTCGAGTCCTATTTCGGTCGTTATACCGGCGTGTCGATTCACGTGACTGACTCACTTGACAGACCAACCAACCGAATACGCGCCCGATAGCTCACTTTTCGGTGAGACGTGCACCAATTTACAAAACTTTTATTGTTGTGCTCCTTTTTCGCAGCACCGAATGTACGCCATTGCGGCAGCTTTTTGTTGTTCAAACAAGTTCGGATGTCTGTATGGTTGGCGCGACGACAGAAGGACATACAAGCGTGAATATTAAACGAAAAGTTTTTCGAGGCATCTGAGGTGGTAGGGATAGGGGAGCTGAAAACTTCGGTCGCTTGAATGGCATCGGTGCTACAGCCACACCTAAACCCGACGCCTTGCGACGACGCTTTCAAAGATATATTCGAGTATCTACATACATGAAAAGTCTGGCTATGTGTATGTATGTTGGGTATGTATTCGCTGTTATGTGGGTTATTTATACATATGTATGTACCAACATGAATATATAACGGTTTTTATGTAAATATGTAGGTACACGTGCTGGCCGCTCGACGCGCTAAGACTCCAAATGAATGAATACTCAGCATTTGGCAAAAGATTACAAACGTTTTAAAGTTTTTTAAACAGGAAAAATATTGTGCAAGGATTCAGTTTTAATCTTTTTACAAAATAAATTCTTAGAAACATATTTAAAACGTTTAGTGGAACTACCAAAAGTGCCAAAGAGAGAATTATAAATCCTTTGGACACTTCAAAGGCCGTGGCTCCTTGAAAGTGCTCCCCGAATAATCCAACAGCCACGTTTGACTGTAAACAAGGGCCACTGTTGCCAATCTCGACGAATCCATTCGCATTGATGCTCAATTTTAAGGTTTCAAACTGTACGAGTATGTTCCCATTTCGACCTTACATTTTAAAACAGCCTCGTGCTGCCTCCAATCTTGGACGGTGTGGAATTTTGGAGGTATATAAAGGATAAAATCTTAACTCTTTAATATAACGAAACCTCGTATAGAAATAAGCTTAGCGGATATCTTCATATCTCTAGCCACTTTAACTACTTTTTTTCTTAATGTTTCATACGTTTCTGAGCTTTTCCCCATCTTCTTGGCATTATTATTGAAAGTCCTCTCAATGGTCACATGTGAAGGTCAAGCATAAGATCTGGCAGGATGGCGATACTTGAAACTATTCCACGATATCAAAGAATTCAGAATCGATCTAAAATGAAGATTGACTATCGATAGTTTATGTACAAAAATCGATATATTTAGCAAGAGATACATTGTTTGCTTCATTGCATAAAAAAGTTTGGAATTTTAAGACTCGTCAACATATGAAACCTTTGAAGTAGTGAAATCGGTGCGCCAGTCTGATTGGGCGATAACAAATGCAAATAAAAAAGAAAAATAAAAAAAAAAAACTGTAAAATTAATGTAATGAAATGCTTTCAACGACGAGTCGGACAATGTTTCATTCAAAACTTTTCAAGTGCATCAGATCACGAAACAAACACCAAAATAACTTAGTTGCAAACCAACACACAGAAAAACTACGACGCGGCAGAGCAGTTCGTAGTAATACCAGAAAAAAAAAATTATTTTATGCCAACGCACATGCCACCAGTATTAGTCGCGTTTGCGCTCTCTTAAATAAATTAAGGTGGCCCAATTTTCATATGAGTTGCCACACAACTCGAGACGGTTACCGATATTTACCGTCAGTGCCGACAGAAATGAAAACTTGAAGGATTATGAAACATTTTACTTTGCGGCAAATAATTCTTACTTAAGGGTCATCGTATTCATTACTATTAACAATAGAGTAAAAATGTATTTCAAATAGGTGGTAACCCTTTTTAAAAGACTAATAAAATTGGATCAAGCTACAGACAGTAAACATTTAAAATTTCGCACAGATGGCAACCTTTTTTATACAAGTGATATGTTATTATTCATCAAAGGGCCAAGGCCTCTCATATGGCATTCCGAAGTAATAATTCAGCAAATTAACATTATAAAGTTACTTTTAAAAGCCTGGCAACTCTTCTTTGGAGTATAAGATATTGTAAGTACTTGTTCAATAAATCATCCATCCTTGATATCCACACCCAAACTCGATATCTGACCCTCGAGAAGTTCTCACTTCAGAACTCTTTGCCCTCAAATATGCATTCTATTACATTTACACAATTTAAATAATTTCAACCACCCTAATGCTAAGTAAAAATGTATTTATTATGGCAAAATAAACCGAACATCTATACATGAGAATCGCTTCGATGGGTGAGCCGCTTGGCTGAACAAATTTCCTTTGAACATCTCCGACTTCCATGACAAGCCGCAATATCGACAGTAGCAGTCACCTCCTCCAACAAATTTTCAAATGCTCCATGGATGACAACATGCTGCTTCTTCTTCTTATTATATGATAACGAGCACTCATCGCTTGGTAGTGCGGAAAATAATAAACTTGGAAGCATAAAAGATGCGCGCTTTTAGATTTTGATTACGATTATGAAGCAAATTATCTCTACATACAGACGGAATTTATGAGTGTTTATGTATGTGTTGATGTTGCATGTATGTGTGTATGTGGGTGTTCAATTCACAAAAGCTATAAACTCTTTCAAACAGCAATGTAAAGGGTTTTCATGGATGTCAAACAAAAACTGTCAGCGCAAAGGTCTTTTTCTATTGAGAACCTTGCCAACGCTCTGATGGATTGATGAGCTATGCGATCCTGTGTTCGATCCAACCGTGCTAAGGCTTTTTTGTAGTGCAAAGGAATTCGAAAGATACTAAATAAGAGTCGCAAACAGAAAACACAGAGGGATCGTACAATGACGGAAACAACCTTAATATGAAGCACTAGTGTTGCCGGCCTACCACACCGAAGGTCCGGGTTCGAGCCCTGGTACAGGTTATATCAAAAAAGTGGTTTGAAAAAGTTTTTTCAAAACGGAGTCGCCCCTCGGCAGTGGTTTGGCAAACTCTCCGAGTGTATTTCTGCCATGAAAGGTTTCTCAGCAAAAATTCATCTGCTTTGTAGATGCCGTTCGGAGTCGGCGAAAAAACCGTAGGTCCCGCCAATTTGTGAGACCTCGAAGCTTTGTGACAATGTTTTGAATGTAGGATACATGGCATCGGCCAGGCCTGCAGCTCCATATTCAGAATTTGAAAAACTGCATGGGCGTTACTCCTGGTTGTGGACTGTGTAGTCGAAATTGTTTGATCCCAAACACCGCTTCACAAATTAAATTTTTATGTACCGCAAAAACTTGCAGAGATATGAGCTCAAGAAAGGCATTGGCAACGACACTTCCTTGTCGTCATGTCTTAATCCTGTCTCCTTTTCGTTTGCATCGTGTTCGTAGGCCACTTCTCGCAAAGTTTAAAATGCCTATCAAGGACAAAGGATAACAAGCAGCTTCCCATCATCTCCTCCGCTCTCATCATCACTCATGTCAGGCGCAATATGACAACCACCCCCTGTTGTTGTTGTTGTTTTAACAACAAAATCACTCCCAGAAGGTTTTGGGGAGTGTTGTCGAAATAACAGTCCTTGGCCGGATATGAATCCGGTACACTCCGGTACTCCCTTGCGGTACTGCCCGACTGTCGTGGGAGCGATTTGGTATGACCAGTGCAACCTTCTAGGTCATGACAACCACCCCCTCCTCACTCCCGCTGTGAAAACGTTGATTGGCGTGAAAGAAAATCGTTGTAGGTATAGAGAAAAATACTTCCATATAAATAGATATTAGGGCTAGCGACTTAATGCTTTTTAACAAACCTCGAAGTTTTCGGGATTTGGGTAATTCGCTCTTCTCCAACCGTTTGTTTTAAAAAAGTGATGAAACTGTTCGAGAAACTACCCGACCTTAAAATATATGTATAGCAAAGCATTGGATTTCTTGCCAAGAGTTTTGCATTTTTTCCAGCAAATTGTCAATTTTTTAGGTGTATCTTTTTTTTTTAAATGGCCCATCTTTGAAGATACAATTTTTTTAATTCTAACTGCGCGAGCACCTAATACCCTGTCTTTTATTATCCAGTGTGTTTTATTGTACAATCCTGAAAAGACCGGTATTATAAGAAATATATCTCGGGATTTTAACCACCTAAAAAACACTGGAGCCTGGGACTGACGTCCCTAGTAAATAGTCAGTGGATGGGTGTGAGAGCAGACATGGTTGCCGTTAATGGCATCAGTGTATGCGGCAGGACGAAGGAAACACGTGCCAACGACATTTCAAGGATAGCCGGGCTAGTCGGTCGTTCAACGCTTGGCGTGTAGTTGTTGCTCGAAAGAACATATGTATTAGTGTGTGTATCTGTGTGTGTGTGTGGGAGTTATTGATATTTTATATTCTTAGCAGCCGAAAGCCATTAGCAACACAACAACAACAAGAGTAATAACAACATTATTTCTTTTTTTGTTCTGATTGTAGGCGTTTGCAGACTTCTCTCCTTCTTCTGCTGGCCCTGATTACTTTCGCGTGTTCTTTAAGTATTTTTGTAATAAATGTCTGTTTTGTATGTATGTAGATGAGTAAATTGCGTGCTGGTGCGTGTGCTCCTTGCTTTGCTAGCAATTTTTGGGCTATATAAAACAACTTGCGGGGTGGGGGTTGACATTGAAAAGCTAAAGCTTTGCTCCACACACCGCCTTCAACCGCACGCCAAAGGCACATAAGTGTGGCATAGTGCGATTGGCACGCCTCATTAGGTTGTCCACCATTTCTATTCACACATAACCAATCGAATGTAGTAAATAATGCAGTAAAAGCATAGTTAAACGAACCAAAATGAGGCGTAAATGTTAAATTATTCAGAGTCAGCGATATACAAATTTTGGATTAAGAAAAGTTGTGCGCCATAAAATGCAGCTGATGATTTGAGTTCATGTCAAACTGTGGGGAGAGTTTGATCATACCGAAGCCACTAATATGGACTCAGGTGTGGGCGTAGAGTATTCTCGGAATTTCTAAATATGTCTACATCGTTTAAACTCTCGCCAACGGAGCCGAACTTGTAGCCAATATCCATAGAGCAATTGTCTTTGTTTGGCTTAGATTTTTGAATTCTTTAGTGCAAATAAAAAATTTTGTTTTAGATAAATTAAGAATGTCAATTGAAAATGGTTTCAAGTGGCCGACACCACTGTCATTACCACAGAAGAAATCACGGTCAAACGCTTTATGAGCGACAGTCAACTCTAAAGCAAAGAGGCCCGAACGAAACGCGAACAAAGCAAAGACATAAACCTGTCGGCGTACCCAATTTGACCAAAGAATATATAAATTGTACAACAACAACAACAACAGAAACAATGAATTACTTGCATACAAGTAGGTACAACAATAGTTGCATAGACAACAACAGACATTCACCCATGACCGCATCGTAGAATGGAAGCCGAGGTCTCGAATACAATTACAAATAACCAGCAAAATATAAGCAACAACAATAATGTTTAACTGACAGTTAGCGAGACGGCTAATAGTCAGACATACGAAACAACCTCGGCACTTTGCAAGCTGGCAACTAGCAACTGTTGCTACGTATTAGCCCAACAGTTTGCTTGTCTGCCAAGCTGTCTGAGTTGTGCTGGTTTTGAATATTAATGAAATTGTTGCCGATAATCAGTTGTAGAAACAAACATGCCGACTAACGAATGAACGAGCTTACACGACCACCAAGCAGCCAACCAACCAGCCAGCCAGCCAGCCAGCCAGTCAGCCATTGAAGCGACAGTTCCACGTTCGACACAGCGAAGAACTCAACTAAGTAAACGCGCTTGGCGTAGCAGCAGTTGCACTCTGCACCCAGCTAACCAAATGGAAAGAAAAATACTCCATTCCGAGCTGAAAAACGAAATAAGACCAAAGACGGAGGACACACTAGAAGTAGTCCTAAATGGATAATGTTTCGACGCTTTTCGGCTTTGGTTAGCTGGGATATGTTTTTTATTTCTTGGCTGCACCTACATAAGTGGATTGTTTTCTGCTGCAGGTTCTCGTCTATACTTTTTGTTGTAGTTTTTTTTTGTTACTTCATATTGTTTGTTTATTAAATATTTATTGGTATTGTTGTTGCTGTCAGTGCTTAGTCTTTGTGACGATGTTTTAGGCGATGTTTGTTGTTGTTGCTCATACTGCAGCTAACACCGTTGGGCAGTCATTAATTTTCGAGCTCATCTTTTTGAGTTGTCTTTGAAGCCGATTTGCGCCGTTACTTTTTACCACAAAACCTTTACGAGTGGGAGTTATGGGCTGACAGTTAGAAATGTTCGACTCCTCAATGCTAAATGCCCCACAGCAACAACAATGACAACAGTTACAGATGGGTTGTGGCCGTAGCTGATTTGACCTAAGAAGACATATGTATGCCTGTTGCAACAACAACTTTCAGTTTACATTGTTTGGCAAATAATAAAAATGTTCGCTCATTACCTTACAGCCAGCAAATGGACTGAGCTTTCTAGAAGAGAAAATTGGTTATAAATTTCTAAACTGAAGCATAACGATAGCCCATTTTGTTGTAGCTATTTTTTTATGTTTTTTATGCTTTGTTCGTAGGGGCGTGTGTGTCCTCCCCTTTGTTGGAATTTATTTGCAGTGTAAAATACAGCAATTTGCGCCTATCTTACAGGCGACCCCAAGGCGAAGTGTGGCGCCCACTAACAAAACTAAATTTTTTTAGAAAATGTCATGCCAAGTTCGGCCCGAATATTATCAGAAGCTAAATTAAATACCGAACTATAAGTAGGCTGGATGGTGGACTCTTATTTCCAATATAGCCAAAGCGAAAAAATTATAATAATATTTAAATAGTGAAAAGAGGTATGCATGAGTTCATGGGGCATTCCACGCAAAACGTCATAAGCAATTAACTTTGCTCTTTCATGTCAAAAGTAATTTAAAATTTGATCAACCAAAAATTAATTTCTTTATTTTTAAATCCCGAAATCGTCGAAAAATTATAAATTTATTGAACAGATTTATTTGTTGGAAAACTGGAGCAAATTGAGAAGGGCACAGCAGTGCAAACATTTCTTTTCATTCATAAAAAGTTGAAAAAAAAGTCTGTAGCAAATAAATTTCTGACCGGTTTTTTTCGGAGAATGCCCCATATAGAGCATATGGTCAAAAACGCGGGAACATGGAACGCGGGATACATTTTTTTTCTTTAAGTCACGTTCCAATTCCAATTACATATGTACATTCTGTAGTATTTAAAATAATAATAAATAAATAAATAATAAATATTTTAGTTTTCAAGCTAACTATAACTTTACTTTGTTTTATATCTTTTTATCCACTATGTATATTCTCCAAATAGGGTGACCCGTATAGTTTGAATCGTAGACTTGCCGGAAAACTTTTTTTTCCAAAAGTTAAAATAGTTTCAGTTTCTTTCAACCTTGATCTTGACTAAAATGCGTTTTTTAAGTTTTTTAGTTGGCAGGATGAGCTGAATTTTCCGTAAGTGTGACATTACTACGTAACTCACTTCTAAATACGGTAACATTAAATACCACTTAAAACTGGCTGTATCTTGAAAACAACAAAGAATTGAAGAAAAGTGTATAAGTATAAAATATAGCCCTTGGGGTTAGTTATTAGAATAAGTACAAAATATTTAGCTTTTGTTGAATACTTCAGAACTATGAACAGAAATAAACGTATTTCTGTAACATTAAAGACTAAAATATTGACCATATACGAGTACATATGTTATACTTTTGCAAGAGTATTAGTTTTACACATGTATGTGCTCCACTTTTTTTCACCAAACTGTGCCTTTGTTGCACAGCTACAGCTTTAGTTCGGAAGGAAGATCTTTACTCTTTTAAGACCCAGCTTTAAATATATGTATGTGTGTACAAAAGAATAGTAGGGAAATTGTGATGAGGCAAGGACGTGTTTGGAACTGGTCGCCAAAAAGGAATTCCAGTAAATCGTGGTCGCTGTTTTATACATATGTATATGGTATGAGCTGTGTTAGGAAGCTAGGCGTTCGGTGCAGTGAAATAACTCCCAAATGAAATAACTCCCAACAAAAAAATGAAATAACTCCCAAATATTTTCCATGCAAGTTGGGACTTATTTCATTATGAAATAGCTCCCAATTCATTGGGACTTATTTCATAATTTTAACTGGGAATTATTTCATAATGAAATAACTCCCAAATGAAATAATCCCCAATAAAATATCTTTGGGAGTTATTTCATAATTTTTGGAAATTGGGAGTTATTTCATTTTTTGGGACTTACTTCATTGCTTGTAATCCAGGCATTGGGAGTTATTTCATTTTTAATGGGAGTTATTTCATTTTTGTTGGGGAATATTTTTAGCGAACTAACGTCATTGACATTGATTCGCAGTACGAAAGCGAACTAAAGTCAGTACATTTTTTTTATATTCCAAATTTTCATTTTTCATTATCACCTTCGACTTATGATCATTATATCAAGAATCTGGAATTTAAAAAATGAATCTGAGATTGGCTTAGGTCAGATCCTCGATTCGGGGCGTGATCAATGGTATTTATGTGCAGAACTCCTTTCCGCATTGGCGGCCTTCGGCCGCGCTTCAAAAAATAACCCTGGGCTACGCCATTCCAACTCCGGGTGGTTGCCATAGCCGTGGCTACCGCCACGGTGATGTCCTTCCGCGTGCCACTCTTTTCTCACAGGGTAATGTGATTACAATAACCACATGAACATGACTTTAACTGCAAATATCTCGCAAACTACTAAAAATATTGGTTCAGCGGAGTTATATTCATGCTCCTGGGACCAAAGCGCGTCTCAACATTTTTGGTTGTGTATTAGCGCTCGGTACCCCACGTAAACGATTACCCATGTCTAGATTTAGAATCTGAAATGAGATTTTTTTCAACAGTTCAAAAGTTATTTCCAGTTAAAGTTCACAATTTTCTGTCATTTTCATGTGGTTGTTGTAATGGCACATTACGCTGAGCCAAAAAAGTAAAAAAGTGGGAAACGTGGCACGCGGAAGGACATCACCGTGGCGGTAGCCACGGCTATGGCACACACCCGGAGTTGGAATGGCGTAGCCCAGGGTTATTTTTTGAAGCGCGGCCGCAGGCCGCCAATGCGGAAAGGAGTTCTGCACATAAATACCATCTATCACGCCCCGAATTGAAGATCTGACCTAAGTCAAATTTTGCCTCAATGACATTAATTCGCATGTCCAAAGCGAACTAAAGTCAAAATATTAAACGAATTAAGGGCACTGACTTTAATTCGTTTTTGGTCATGCGTCTTAATGTCACTGACATTAATTCGCTTTTTGGGTGCGTAATTTGTTTGGAGGTTGAGCCCAATGTACTATTGATGCCGTGCAAACATTTAAAAATATGCAACGCTTGTGTTCTAATGCTTCATGCTAAGAGTATTTCTGAAGGACTAGAAAACTTTAACTGTCCGATTTGCCGTCAAAAGGTCGACAACACTATTCAGGTTTTCATGTAATTGTTACATTCACATATCTATGTACATATTAACTTCCTGTATTTTTCAAATTTCATTGTAACTGATTATGTTGTAAAAATATACCATTTCAAATTTTGATTTGGGATTTATTTCATTTTTTTTGGGACTTATTTCATTTGGGAGTTATTTCATTTTTTTGGGACTTATTTCATTTGGGAGTTATTTCATTTTTTTGGGGACTTGTGGTTTCATTGTGAAATAACTACCAAATATTGGGAGTTATTTCATTTCCTTCTTTGGGAGTTATTTCATTTATTAAAGTTGGGAATTATTTCATTTTTATTGGGACTTATTTCATTGGGAGTTATTTCATGGGAGTTATTTCATTTGGGAGTTATTTCACTGCACCTAGGCGTTCACCGACTTTCACCTAGGGTTGAGCACGTAATTTACATCCAAAGAATTTCCGATATTTAACCATTGTTGGTCTAAAATAAACTAGTCGAGTTGCGAAGTTTTTAGCTACTGTAAGCAGCCTTTCCTAAAAGTAGCACACATGCGAAGCGAGGGGAGGGTAGTCGAAGCGGTAATAAAGAGTACACAAAAGAAACTACAGCGACTTGAACTTTAGCTCAGTGTGCGCTCCCTGTCCGTGTGTGTGTTCATTGTTGCCTCTGATTCGAAATGTGGGGCAGCATGAAGTTGGGTGGGGTCGTCTGTTGGCACTATGGCGTCGCCTGACACATGCTTACTTGCGTACTCCATGAACACCAAGACACATAAATAAGGATTTCGGGCTATTTTGTCTTTTTTCAGCTTTTACTCATTCCTGTCTTCGCACACAAAACTTTTGTTATCTCATGCGCCATTGTTCGGCTTTGTTGATGTAGTCTTTTTCTGCGAATCTCATCCTACGACTCGTATGCAGTGCAAGTGTGTTTGCACAGGTAGAGACGTGCGAATGCTCAATGCGTGGCTTGGGATGTGCGGACTAAAAGGGAGTTTAGTGGTTTTCCTATTCTTCGAAATTCTTTTGTTCAGTTTTTGTTTCTATCGGCATTTTGTTTGTCTTTTAGTCTATTTGGAGGGTTTGATTGTCGACTTTTTGTTTATTGCGATGCTTTATTACATACATATATGTACATAAGCATACATATATGTATACTACTGTGTATGAACCCTGCTAAAAGTGTGAATAGTCTAGGACCAAGCCGAGATGAGCCGTAAAACAGCTTGTGACTAATGTCAGCTCTGAAATCTTAGAATGGGCTGAACTGATTTTTTTCGGGGCCACTGAAAGCAGCAGACCTTTAAGGAAGTGTGGGTATCGCTCTGCTATCACCAGTGTGCGCCGTTTCAATAGCTTCTGGTGCGGGGATTCTTCATTGATTCGAAAAACATGGCCTATCCTATCCAACAAACGTTTCACCTGGGTCCATATATTTTGAAAAGACCTCCATCGGGACTACTCTCGGTCCCAAGTAGCTGCAACCCAGGACACTCAAGTAGCTATTAAGTGAGTTCTTGACTCACGTGTAAGTCAACTATATAATAGTTTTGAGATTAACATGGCCTTGTGACAGAAATTCACAAACTCTGGATTAACAAATAAAACTAAAATTCTCTCATTCAGGAGCTCAACATGTTTTCCGCACATTCGCCTTGTCGTGTGTGACCTTGCGTTCTATTACATGTCAATCTAAGACCCTTCTCCGGTTGCTTACTTCATTGCTTTGCTGTCATGTGTATGAAGCGAAAAGATAAAATAAAAAGATTAAGTCTGACTGGCGCTGTGTAAAATTCGAAAAACACAACAAAAAAACAAAAACAAAAACAAAAACGCTCTAAGGATGGGCCCATGAATTTTTATTTGTATTACAAATTCGATTTTTTTTTTCCTTTTCGCTTGCTTTGTTCTAGGAACATTGGCTGCTGCTGCTTCTTCTCTCTTTTGTGTTGTGTTGTTCGGCGCCTTGCTTAGGAGGACGTTGAGGGTTTGCGTGCGTCATTTCCATTTGTTCTGTCTAAATGTCTCGTCAGTGGCGCGCCGAGCGTCTTTGCTTTGTCTGCCTTCCCAACTTGCCTACTTGCGACAGGCTTAAAAAAGGTGACGACATCGCGTCGCGTAGTAGCAGGCAGCTGATGACTTCTTTGCTTATTTGGTTATTTGCTAAGAGAGTTTTAAGGCAGGCAGGGGGGGTGGCGCTTTTAAAGGAGGCAACATTGACGCCGGATGTTTGTGTATTTGTTGTAAATGGCTTGTTGGTGTGTGTGAGGTGAGTAGATACATATTTGCCTTTCGTGTTAATTAAAGGACTTTGTTCATGCTCAAGTTCACAATACTTGGAGACCTTTTTAATTTTTATTCTTAACAAGAAATTTGTGATTTTCGTGCTCAAACTTTCCCTGACTCTGCAAATTTTTAAAGAAAAAACAGAAATATGCGTGATTATACTTGTACAATGTTTTTCGAAATTCGTTACCAAAGGATTTTCAAATAATTATATGTTTGCCTTTGGAAGAAAATATAAAAAAGTCGAGGCTACCAATTTTAAATGAAATAAATTGAAGACACAAGTTTCTAAACTTTTTTTTTATTAACTGGATTTGGAGTATTTCGCGTTTTAACTTTGAATTATTTTAAACTATGTATGTGCTAGCGGTTGTACACGGCTTCGGCACGCAACCAAGCAAAATCAGTGTAGTAAACAAATGAGTAAATGCATCGTACAACTGATCGCACATCTTAACATGGACCTCAACAAAAGCATCGGTAATGGCAGCATACCAGTAAGCACTTGATGATGTGCGCACAAACATGCAAACAGGCAAGCAGAAATTCAAAAAAAAAATCTAAGCAGGGGAGCATATGCATTTCTCATGAATATCTCTAATGTCGCAGTTGTGTCCTGAGTAAGGAGGGATTGCTGAGGAAGATTAAATAAGAGAACTGGTGGCTGCTCTGTGCTGGGTTATAAAGCAAAATTTTTATTTTTATTTCTATTTACGAGATGCATTTTTTTTGTTGTTTAGAAAGTCATTCATAGATTTAGTATTCCATCCTTTCACTAGATAGTTTATATTTTCCATTTTTTCACAAAAATATTTTAGATTACAAAAAGCTTTTAAAAGCTTTAGCTTTACACAAGTTGCCCTCCCCCTCCCCTCAACGAACGAGTTTTGCAAGCGTACAATGACGACACAATCTTTTGTTGTGGTTCATTTTTGGTACTTTTATGTGAGAGTTAGGGATGAAAGCTTTTCAAATCTCTGGTATTTTGTGGACTTGCTTTAGCCCATTATGGCCCGGTGGATAATAGAAACTATTTTGTTTGAAGCTCCCCAAAGAGGAGAATGTCAAAGAGGAACAATCTGGTAAAATCGATAAATTTAAAAATTTAAAGCACTCATAGCTCATTTGTTTCCTGTTACTTTTGTTTTATTTTTATTTTTGTTTTGCTTTTTTGCTTGCTTCTTCTTTATTACCCTTTTAAATGTGTTGTTGTTCCTCTGTGTTGCTGGTTTGGATTTTATCCTCAAAGCAAACAAGTGAAGAGTAAAAGCAAAACAAAAAAAAATCATTTTTAACATCAAAAAAGGGCTCTAAAAAAAGAAGAACAAGCATAAAAATGGAACAAATGCGCTACACAAAGCTTCTTTCCCTCTCCCCTTTGCTTTTGACGCTTTTGTTATTCGTTTGCGAATGTTCTTTCTGTCACTCACACAGATGATACCGACATTCATACCTTCACATAGAGCCATAAAGCATTGCGCTCGCATTCAAACAAGAACTCAGTAAAACGTCTGTCTGCTGGTTGCTTGGCTGTTTGACTGCTCGACTGACGGACGTACCCCTCAACGCCGTGGACGTCTGTAGCACACACCCACACATCCTGCCATCGCTAGCTCAAGGACTCTCTCGCTGTTTCTCTTTCTTGTTGTTGTTGCTGTTGTTGGTGGTGCTCTGTGGGTTCCATTTTGTTATGTTGCTGTGGTTTTATTTTTTTGTTTTTCTGTTGTAGTTGTTGTTTGTTTGTCGTTGATTATTTTACTGCTTGTTTTTGTGTGCAGCATCCTTTTGTGCTCACAGCTGGCATTACTTACATTACTCAGCGCCCAGCAGCCGAACTGTGCTCCCCTTCGCAATACTCACCACCCACACATCCCCATCGACTCGCACTTGAGAGGCTTCACAGTAAAAATTAATTTCGGCAAATGGTGGTTTGGTTGCATGTTTTTTTGTGTGTGTGTGTGAGAGTGTGTGTGTTTACGGAGTCAAAGTAGCGGATTCGCGTAAGAGGCGCCTTGCTTCCTTTCCGTTTTGGTTACCAGCCTGACAGTGCAATCGGTCGTCTCGTCACTGGCGTTTGCCTGGTTGCATTTGATTTCAGTTACCAAACGAGATACATATGTATATGTAGGTGAAGGTTAGGGATCTTCTAAGCCCTATTCTAACTCTTCTGATCACATAATTCAGTTGTGACTTCTTGAAACAATGAAAGTAACTGTTAGCCGTCGAAACTAGCTCTCAGCGACTACAAAATTTCTCACGCAAAGTAACTCATACATTTTGTTAGAGTTGGGTAGTCAAGCATCAGCATAAAATATGCTTTATGACCTATTCTCGTACATATGTTTTTCGCTTTTACTCAGTCATTTGCTGTCGTAGCATAGCATCCTCCCGTCCAAGTTGCTGGCAGACACTTTCCAGAGCTTGAATTACATGAAAATTTCTAAAATTCATTCAAATGTTTGAGAATGACCTAAAATTGTTCTAACCCTTCTCAAGTATTTCCAAGTTTCTTATACAAATTTTTTCTTTAGTTTCGCTAACTCCAAGTAAGTTTGTTGTTGTTGTTGTTGTCTGCGCCAACCCCGCAACACATTTGTTTGTTGGCTGCTTTTGAAATTCACTTGAAAGACACTAACACAAGCAAAAGTCTAGGGCAAGAAGAAGCATTACGGTTGTAGGTGGATTGCGTAACGGTGAACCACAACCACAGACAACCCGACCGCGCCACCTCCGTTTGTTGGTAACTAGTTCATGTCGATCTGTGAATTTAGCTAACTTGCGCTTGTATGTGTGTGTGTGTGTGTGTGTGTGTGTAAGTATGCTTGAGACTGAGGATGCACACTGAGCCACTTGGATGGACGGTTGGCCTGCTCATTTGTTCGTTTATTTGCTTGTCTGCTTGATATTTGGCTGTCTTCCTTGGTTTGCTCAGTTCCGTTGTGGAAGCTTTATTTTTGTTTGGCTATCTGATACGTTGGTATGATACTCGTACCACCTCGATTGCGCAAGTATTGATAATTAGGTCAGCTCAGACTTTTAGTTTTCACTGGAATAGTTCGTAGTTGCTTTCTTGTTTGTTGTAGCGATAATTTAAATGTAGTTTTAGTTATATTTTTGTATATTTGTTGTTTATTAAATTAATGGCGAGTGTCTTTAAGAGATATTCAATTGAAAATTGCGTCTTTCCTTCTAAAACTAAATTAACAACAAACACTTTTTGCTTGGGTAAATATTCTGAGAAGATCAAGATAAGGTAGAATGAAAATTAAAATTAATTCACAATCTTGTAATTGTAGTTGTACTATTGTTACTTGTCCCAATTTCTATGTATTTTAAGAATCAATAGTATTTTTTGAACCAAATAAATAAAATATATAAAAATATTATAGCCGTCTTTTCCGCAAGCAGCTAGCGACTTATGAATAAAATAACAAAAAAAGTTATTTTTTTCAAAATTTAAAATTTCGAAATCAAATGCGTACTTGTCGCTTGCAAAACAGAAACCAAAAATTTGAACGTTAGCTTATTTCATGATCCAATAATACAGGTCGTGTCGATAGGCCAGCTAATTTTTATTTTTTTCTCGAATTTTGACAATCAAAATATTTCTCAGTACGATTTTGACTATAAACCCACAAATTACAAAAACAAAATACATGGAAAATTTTTGTGTGTTTGTATGTTTGTCGAGCTGCTACGACCTGTTATGGTTAGATCATGGCTTATTTCTTTGTTGCTTTAAATTGGAAAATTATTTTCAACCATGACAAACATATGTACAGACACACAAAAATTTCCAAGTATTTTGTTTTTTGTAATTTGTGAGTTTATAGTCAAAATCGAACTGAAAAATGTGTGGATTGTCAAAATTCGAAAAAAAAACAATAAAAATAGAAATCAATCAATTCGCTGACTATGAAAGAACTCTGCTTTTAAATAAAAATTTGAATGCAAACGTTTTTCTTTGTTTCACGCCTCAATAACGCTTGAGTAAACCTCTTGCCAGCCACCTGCCATAAATACACTTCAAGTCTGCTCATCAAAGTCCCCAAAATTGCATACTCTTTGTAGCTTTCGCCATTAAATATTAAAGGTTGCGTATACGCTCCGCTGTCCCAATTTGGTTTTTTGACTGCCTCTGCTCAAGTATTTGCCTTTGCCGTCGCGGTAAGTGTTAAATCCACATTGGTTGATGTTTCAAGCATTTTCATGAAACTTCCTTGCTCTGCATTTTTCGTGAAAACTTAAGAAAGCAATAAATTTTTTTTTTTTTTTGAAATTGCTTACGAATATTTTTTTTGTTGTTTTTCCACTTTCACTCACCGTTAGCTGCGCACAGAGAGACCTCATTTTACTTTAAACTTCCAAGAGCAACAAATGAGTGTCAATGGGTTCTTTGTGCTTCAAAAAAATGCAAACTTTTTTGTTATTGTTCTTCTTTTTTTTGTGAAAAAACTTGCATATTTTGTTAGATAAGATCGATGCTTGTACATATCTATGTATAAGTATGTATGTATATACCTATGTATGTACATATTTATATACATATGTATGATGAAAAAACAAAATATGTAAAATAGTAATTTTACACACAAAATAAATATTTTGCTCGTCGTTTTGAAAACATAGCTACAACCATATACTAGGTACATACATACATACATAAGCAGAAGTAGGAAGTACTGCGGAAATTGTTTCGTATCGCACGTAAAATTTTTTGGAAAAAACTAAAGTTCTTGCTTTTAGCAGAATTCTTTGTAAATCCCAATTTATAATTATTTTTTTTAATTAGATGTGTAAATCGCTTTTGCTAAAATTTCTCAAATTAAATTTTCAAGTGTTTGATTTTCCCAGATTGCAATATTTTCAAAATCATTCCATTTAGCTCATGCACGGCCATTGAAACAAAATGTTGAAGAATCTTGTACATATGTATGTATGTATATATGTAAGTACCCAAGACAATGCCTCCCCACCCTGCACATTTGCGCATAGAAATGCGAGCTTAATTGCCAATACTTTCTGCTCTCGTGCATTAACACCCCTTCAAGTGTATCAAATGACACTCACCTGTGCCATGAGTGCACTGACATTCTCGGCTTTCAGCTTCACTTAACTTTAAAGAATTCACAAATTGACTTCAAAAGCCAGCCGCTCATGTGCCGCCTTCAACCAATTCGCATCATCAAAAACCGTCCGATGCCCTTAATCATTTCGACTAAAAACAAACAACAACAATAAAAGCACGGCAAACGTTTCTTTGGAATTTAATATCCTTGTTAATGTTCTTTGCATGACCATAACATAACATAATAAAACATAACATAACAAAAACATAATACTTTGCTAATATGTTTGTAGTTAGTTAATCCCTAACTGCGTTGGGCGTTGCCTTTGGTTTTGTGCTTTTGCTTTGATGGCGCCGACATGTCAGTTCAATGGGTGAAGGAGCAAGCACACACACACACCCATAGCAAGAAAGGGTAAGAAGAAAAAGAAGCAGCAACAGCAGAGTGTTCGATTACTTCCTTGGCCTGTTCATTTGTGCAAATTGTCACATTGCGTTATTGTTGGCGGCGGAAACACGCTACGTACTCATACAGCCGGCTGGGGTCCGATAGTTTCTTTTCCAATTGTCAATTCAATTACCACCTTTGTTGCTGATTTTTTGTAAACAACGCATTTCAACCAAACGTGAAATAATATTTTTATTATGTCAGCCATATGGCTTCCACCGGTTAACTTACCGAAACATCTTCCTTGCGCTATTTAGGGGTTTTGTATGTTGTTTTTGTTTCTGTGGACGGGCATGTCCATGCTCCTTGAAATCAAAACATTGAAGTTGACGTCCAAATGAACTCTAACTATGATTAATGGAAGCGTATTAAATTCGCTCAAAGGCGCCCTAGCTGGCCAAGAAAGGATATAATGAAAAGTATTGGCTCACTAATTCTAAATCGCAGAATCCGCCATTTACTATACACTTACGTAATTTCACCGACTGGTTGTGATAGTTGGGACGAACTAATCCCGTAATGTTTGTTTTCCATCCTTATTCATACAAATGCCGTCCCCTAGGCCACCAATTTATTTTAGGGAGCCTAGAAAGCGAACTGAACGGGGGGTCGCAGAACTTGTGACATAATTTTTAAACAAGTGAATTTAAATTTTTTTTAACATTACCAAAGACTCGGTTGATTCTTGTTTCATCTCTCAAACTTGATGGAAAATGTTTGGAGCGAGTATGTGTGATTGTTTAAGTTTTGAAAAAAATATCTGATTTGCTTTCCTGCTTTCGGTACGCATTCTTGCTCAGCGTCCTCACTTGCATTATAGGCACTAGCGTTGTTTTGTTGTTGTTGTTGTGGAATTTGAATAATTTGCCAGACGATTTTGCTTTGTTATGCTGCGTGCGCCGCATTTATGTACAATTCACACTTCATTAACTTTAATTTGCACATAATTTAATCTCATTGGCATTTTGTTTAATAGATTTTGTTGTAATTGTTGTAATTGTTGTTGTTGTTGTTGTTGTTGTTGTTATTGCTATTATTGTTTTTGTTGTTGTGCATGTCATCGATAATTGGCTTTGTTTTTTGCAATGGCGTGGCAAACGTTATTACTTACATACATACATATCACAGATGAGCAGTTTTCATTATCGACAAATATTTATCAATTGAAACAAAATTTGAGTGCTGAATGACATGAAATTCCATTAAAAATGGATGAGTGAGTGCTTTATTTTTCATAAGTGAAAATACAACTAAAATCCACTTAAATAGGTTCGAAAGGAAATCGATGTGCGTTTGCATTAATGCAAAATCAGAGAAATTCATGCTAAATCAAATCGGAGTTATCCATTACCACTGAGCTTTCATTAAACGTCCTGAATCAAAGTCACCATTCAATGATAATAGAATAGAGTTCCACCAAAATTAAAACTTGAGTAATGTTGAAAATCAAATTTCACTCAAATCTGAAGTGTGAATTGAATTCAAATTTTAGTACAGCGTGCCCATGTCTGACGTATACAAATCAAACTTTGATATGCTGGTAAATAATTAAATACTTAGGTACTCGTACATATGTATGTATTTAATTACATGTACGAGTATATAAAAGTGTGTGTTTTTGTTTTTATATTTTTTTTCTCATTAAGCATATAAAATTAACAAAAAAAAATGTGGCATTGGCAGTGACAACCATAGCAAAGGCAAACCGCACACGTTGACCACATCATCACTGCCGCAGCCACGATCAATACCACAAAAGCCACATTCACTGGCAACGCTGCTTGAGTGGCAACTGAATGGCCAGTGTGGCCGATGTGGTAGGAAGAGTTGGGTAGTTCGGACGGTTGGGGCGGTTGGTGAGCACTGCAGTTGTGACCAATAAAACTGATTTCGCGGACGAACTTGACGGCCGACACATTAATTGACTCGCGCTTGAACGCGTTCAAGTTGTGAACTTAAAAAATATTGCTTTGTTGTTGCTTTTAACAGAATAATATGAATACATTTATTAGAGTTTTTGCGAGGTTGTAGTCGGCTGGGCAATTATAATTGTTGTAATTAAGTTAACCTTATTGTTGTAAGATAGTGAATGCCACTCAAAACGGGACAATTGCTTCTTCTTGAAATGCAGAACAATTAATTGTGAATCTATTTAGTTAGCCTATCACCTCAACATCGGAAAGTTGTCACATTCCATGCCTCTCATTTATATCAGAATATAGTTTCAGGTTTATAAATTAATTAACTAAAAACCAAAATTTAAAGTACTGTGAAAGTAGCGAAATAAAAATCAAGTTATTAAATTTTTGTTATAATATTTTTCAAAACTTTCCACTGTACGCTCTTTGAATTTTTCATTTTTCCACAGTAAGTCAAGTGACTACTCTCGGAGAGGAACTTATTTCTGAACAAAAGTTCTCGTAGGCTTAGCAAAATTTAGGTAATCAGCCTTCATCTTGGTATAACCAGAAAACATTTCATCCCATTGCTTGAAAATTAATATCGCTTTTATCGCTGCATTTTCGGAAGTCTAACTTTAAGTATGGGATCCATTTTATAGCCTCGTTTGAATTGAGCACTTATTAAGGTGCAAGGCTAGGGATCACAAATTTTGCGATATGTATATTATGCTAAACGATATATTAATTACAGGAGTGCTTTTGTATTTTATGAAAATTAATTTGTTTAAATAAACCATTGTGAATGCAAAAAAAAAATTGATGTATACTGCGACGCCACTGGGTTGTAGATGTCGCTGATGGTAGTGGTGAAAGTCTTTGATTAGACAGAACACAGGATTTAAGTTAAACTAGTTTAAGGTGGTCGACCACGTAGTTCAATTGTGGAATTGGAGAGGCATAAGGTTAGGTCTCTGGTGCCGGAAACAGCAAAATTTAAACTCTACCCAGGCCCACATTGGATCTAGTTTTCTGCTGAACCTTGAATTGTAACTGCTAGAAGTTTAATCTTTATCGGACTAGTTGGATAGCAATCAAAACGGTATTCGTGACTAGTTTGATGTTTCGCTGCTTGGTGTGAGCATTTGTTCATGTGGCTGTATCTTAAATATATATATACATACATACATACATACATACATACATACACATATACATATATGACATCTAATAAACAACATTGAAATTGGCAACTGCGCTTTGTTTCGTTCTGCTTTGATGTAACCGAACTATTGGGTAGCGCAGCCGCTGGGTCATACATCCATTCATTCACACATACACATAGATCAAAACATACATATGGCTGATTCCTTGGAAACTGATATATTTGTGTTCACCGACTTTAATGTCAAAAATTTATAACAAACCGACATTTTTTTAAATAAACTGATATGCAGTCTTATTAATCTCATCGAGTAATATAAATTAAGTGCAAAATTTAAGAAAAAAAAAAGTCTCAATTTATAGTGTCCCTTTGCTGAGGTCATGTATAACTTCTAAATGGAGCCCCGCAGCATAGCCAAAGTTGGGTTAAGTTTTATCGCAATGCGAATCAGGGGCTATTTCTTATACCCCATTTACACTGTGTACACTTTCAAAAGTCATTTATCGCAACATTGACATTTCACAAAAAGTCGATGTGAAATTCATATGTATATCAGTTTCCAAGGAATTAACCATATATGTATGTATACTTATGCATAGGTATGTACGAGTATATAGTAGACTACAGTCAAAGCGCCTGTGTATGCGATTTAAGTGCAATTTTTATGACATTCGTCGTTCGAAGTGGGCTGATTGACTTGCAGGCTCACTGGCTACCTAACTAGTCGACTCTTTGTTTGACTGGAAAATCCGTTTGGTGCATTTTGCTGCTTAACTAGTGTAGGTACTTTGTTGCAGCAATAAAATTGGCCATCGTAAAATGCATTGCATTCTATTCATATGTGTGTGTGTGTGTGCAGCCAGTTGTGCCTCGAAAGTTCATTATGGCAATCATATCTACTATATTGGTATAGGTGGATGAATGATTGCTTGGGCAATTTCGTAGCTCAATCGTCACCCTTCAGGTTTGTGATCATATCTTAGCAAAAATAAAATGTTTATGACGGTTGAAAGAGATTAATCTATGCCGAATTAGGCACGGTACCTACTTGCAATATGAACGTGGTAATGTTTCCAGAAGCACTAAAACCCGATTGTAATGTTTAATATTTATTGTTTCAAATAATTCTGTAGTGGACGATATGAAACGGTTAGTTTCCACAGCTTGAAATTAAAGTGAAAGCATTTCTCAGATGTTGGTTTTAGAGAAGCTCATTCACACAAGGCGAGCGTTTTACATGGAATGAAGTAACCAAATACTTTTCTTCAACATCCCACCAATGAGAGTCAAGGGTCTATTGTCCTTGTTCCCAGCAAATGAATCCGTATATGTATGTATATGTATACCGCCATAGCCCATTTTAAGGTTAAATCTACAAGGCAGGGGCAGCAGTTTTCACTACTTGTCCTTCAGCTGACGTTAATCCTTGGAACGTCTGAGCTTGATGTCTCAACTTTCAGCTAATCTAAACGCGCAGCTCGTGTGTCACATTTTGTTTAAGTGAAACTGACATTAGACGATGCCAAACCGTCACAAAACTGACAACAAAGCAACATAAAACAGCTTCCGTACGATGTATACAGGACTGAGACAAAATGGCGGCGCAGCTATAAAATATTGGGGAGTGATTTTGTTGTTAAAACAACAACAACAACAACAGCTATAAAATATTAGGAAATGCTCAAGAAACTTCGCCATTGTAGCTGTAAGTTCTAATATTTTCCAAATTAAAAAAATGTGTTTTGAAGGGCGTGAGAGAGATGGATAATTACACTGAAATGAGGATAATAACGCGCTTCCTTAGGTCTCTAAGATTGCTGTAAGATCGTCACAAATACAGTCGGCTATGTTTGGTTTAGCCATTGTCAGCTGTGCATAAAGGACGATACTAAAAAAAAAAATCATTTGTGTTATTAAAAGTGCTCACTACCATTCTCAAAGTAATTATAAATTGATTGATTAGTAATTGTAGGGGGCAAACTCATTCGCGCGCAAAAAACCTTTGACTAACAATAACATAAAATTGGTCGTAAAAGGGTTAATATTTTCTTTGATCAAAAGAATCACGATAACAATTAACGGATGTAATTGGAATCTCGTTGAATGCGAAGCTAATTATTTATCACAACGGCACAGGTTACCTGCGCAGATTGTTTGCTGCTGCCGCCTTTGATGCAACGGTTTATTGTTTTTGTGCTGTCCACTCAACGTGGATATCTACGAACACGCGCACTCAAGTTCATACATATGTATGTATGTATCTACTTATATTGAGTTATTTGTGTAAATGGTTGCAAGTGTTGGATAATAATGCGACCGCATATCGGAGTGACTTTGTGGCGTTTAATCTTTGATTAGATGGACTTGCCGTTTGGAACGGAAATCGAACGCCAGTTAACCAACGCGAGTTCATGGAAATGCTCAACATATAAAGACACCGATGTGATGGGATCCAATAAGATCAGGTACCAACACCCTCTGGTACTAGCACAGCTGTCACGGACGTTGCGTCCTACAACAGATATAGCTTACTGTGTTACTACTATTACTAAACTCCGATTTTCGATCAAGGTCTGTCCAAATTCATCCAAAAAATGCTTCGTCCTTAAAATACCTCAAGTACTGTAAATTTAAATTGGGCAGCCCTAGTGATAGGCGTGATGGCCTTTATATAGCCATTTCGGTTGGTCCTTTGGCCGTTGAGGTTCTATTGAAATCCCACAAATAACTCCAGCCTTCTCACAAAAGCACATATTTAGGCACATCGTGCATCAATGCGGCCAGACTCATCGCTTGTGCCACTGTACTCGTTAGCGTAATTGAAATATCACCATTCTGCAGCGTGTAGCTTTCTGTGGTTTTTATTCGTTTGTTTAGTCTTACTCAGCCAGGTATGTAGGTAGTGAAGTAAGTGGTCGGTCGAATGGGTAGGTTGGTCAACTTGTTGACTGTTGACAGGTGCACACCGCATGGGTACGTATCGGTGTTGACGTTGCGCCGGATGTGCATATCTATTGTGAGTTAGCGTAGATACCGACTGAGCATGGGGCCGTCCGTTTGGTGGTACTGGCCTACTCGCATTTCTATGATTCTTTGTGCTTGGCATGTTCAGCTTGTTGCTTGTCAGCTGGCAGATGCACCACGGTCTGATATCTGATGTCTGTGATGCGATAACATGGACTATCTTAATTAGAACGTTTGCCATCCACAATCGTCAAACATCGATTGTCATCGCTGACCGGAAATTATTTAAATGCACAAACCGCGTAGTGTTGGAGGAAGGCAGTGAGGTGCGCGACGGAGCTGCTAAAGAAAAGAAAATCTGTACTCCGATTGCTGAGAATAAAAGAGCTCCAGCTTCAGCTTAAGCTTCAAAACCTGTATGAAAGCGAACAATAATAGATTGATTGGGCTAAATGTGCATTGGACGGTAAAGAAATGACAAAAGTTCAACCTACAACCACAACATCAAATATTCTCCTAAAGTAACTTTAAAACAGACAAAAATGTTTCTTTGCCGAGCAAGAAAGAGGCCTCTTCGAGTTAGGAGTTGAGAATGTACCCGCGTCAACAGCTTTACCGAAGGATCAGAGGGTCACTCAATCGTTCCACTAGTACCGCACCGTGCCGAATGTCCTCCTGAACTATCGACGAGTGTTTCGTAATTACAACAACAAGCACAACCGGGATTTTCAGGTCTTTGCTCAGTACCGCCCCATTTATTGTCAAGCAATCCCTAAGAGACCTCATTTGAAGACTATTTGATTTATCCGCACAGTCTCCAATTTACATGCGAGTCCCACACTCGACTGCTCTATGCGTTGATATGTCAAATTAACCACTAATTTGTGTTGCATGCAACGAGCGGTCAGCCTAATGCACCGCAATCGATTATCGACGCTCAACTCACGCCCGCTGATCGGATGAGAGGGCTTTAGCCACCTGGCACTTGCTGTAGGGTGGCGCTTTTGGCTTGAGGCAGTGCATTGGCTGCTTGTTATTGTTGTTGGTTGCTATTTGTTTGCGTCTAGGCGCCAGCCAATCCTTCACCATAACTTGCCAATGGCTGTTCTAAGCAGCAGACGCCATCATTGCCACAACTGCCAACTGGAACTGCCACTTCGTCTATTACTGTAAACATAGTGTCGTCAGTCTGGCGTCAGCTTCAGTACCATAGCCGACGCATACGCACAGAGACACACACACACAACACTAACATATAACGACCTAAGTCCTGCATTGGCGTCAGTTGTATCCGTTGGCGAAGCGGCACGTGAAAGAAGTGCGCCACGAGTCGTGATCAACGTTGCAGGTTTAGCTAATAGCTCATGGGTGTTGAGACAAGGAGTGGTCATCCACACACACACACACACATATATACATATGTACATATGTACGTGCGTGAAATGTGATGTTGTAAGCATTCAAGCCCCGCTGGATGAGTAGCGCTCAAAGCTCACTTTGCCACTTAGACGAATGGCGCCAATCGGTCGAGTGGAGTTTGTGCAGCTTGGCTGGGAGATTTTTTGTTCTTTTTGCTTTGTAAGACCGTGCCAACGATTAAGCACCTTTGCAGAAGCAGCAGCATCAGCAGCGTGTGGTGTTGGCAGCAATAAGCGGCCACTTCCGCCTGCTCAGGGCCATTCGAACTATTTACATGCGATTTAATACATTTACTTAACAGGAGCTCTACTCTCAAGGCATTGCTACTGTTGTACACACGAGACATACATATGTATGTATGTAGGTGTCTTTGTATGTATGTTTGGGTGTAGGTAGGGTGTTTTTTTGCCAACGTCGCTTGTGGTTACCGTTTAATGCGTAAATTACTGGCGCCATTAAATGCTCCGAGCTCAAATGCAAATATGCTCCCAACGTGTCTATTGACTTACACATAGCACACATGGGCATACATACATACATCTTCTATATATATAAAATTCAAATTATGTAAATAGGTATAGATCGACTTGCGTCCTAAACTTATAAACCGATCGTAACCAAATTTTACACACCCACTGTACATCTTCCAGGGATGGTCACAGGCTAAAAAATATTTAGATAAAAAATGGGGGCGTGGCACCTCCCATACAAATGGAATTTTCCATTGTCCGTATCTCTGGAAGTATTTATGTTAGACCATTGAAACTCGGTAAGGGGTTATACGGGATCGATCCCTACCACCTCCAAAACAACTGGGTATAACGAAAAAGTGGGAGGGGCACCTCCCATACGAATGAAATACTTCTTAGTCGATATCTCTGGAAGTATTTTTGTTAGATCATTGAAACTCGGTAAGGGGTTATATGGGATCGATCCCTACCACCTCCAAAAAAATTGGGGTTAACGAAAATGGGGGCGTGGCACCTCCCATACTAATTTTTCAAGCTAAATATCTCTAAAAGTATTTAAGGCAGGAACCTGGAAATTTGTATAGAGCTAAATGACATCAAAACAATTTTGGCGCAAAAAGTGGGGTTATCGTAAAAGCGTTTAAAGTTAGGACCTGAAAATTGATTAATGATATCAATAGTTCCCATGTAGTAAAAATGTTTTCGCTATTTACTTACGCTCCGGGACAGAAAACTAAAAATTTTGAGTATCGTGTAGCCTTAAACGGAATACTAAAATTTTATATTTTTGAAGTTGTATGCACAATGAAGTAGTGAAAAATTAATAAAAAAATCTATTTCGGGAAGAACGAAGTTTACCGGGTCAGCTATATTATAAAAATATGAAATCTTAAAGTATATTATTGATTTTGAAAGGCCCCCTAACTACTTACATCCCGAGCAACGCCGGGTACCCTGCTAGTACATACATATAATTGGAGGCCATGCAGCATTTCTCAATTAGGCTTCAAATGAAAGGGCAGTCGCGTCTGCTTCACACTCTGAGCGAAACGTTTTGTGATATGAACTTCTGCTCAGGAGGTTGCGGAATTTGTCAGCCTTACCCTAGATCGTATGTGCGCTGTTCCGAGTTCCAAAATTATTCAAATCTGCAACAAAGCTATCATAATACGATCGTCCTTTATAGGCTTTTGTAAGATCTTCCAATACTATCAGTGAACCGTTTGTGAATCTGGCAGTCAATTGCTTTTGCACCCATAACTTGGGCTAGTACATACCTGAACTGTTTGTTTGTATGTATTTAAAATTTATATAACCAACAAAACGTGAACGTTCTAGAATGGCGGAAGCTCTTGCCGACTAAGTGCAGTCATTTAACGTCCACAAATTGTACTAAAAATGGACTTAAAAACGCTTTATTGGAGCTGAAGTGAGAAATCTTTTAAGTGGAAGGAAGAGATATCAGACAACGCACAAACACACACACACACGCGCACGAAGCTGTGTAACGCATTTATAGAGCAAACACTGGGCTCGAAGTGTAAAAAAATTACTAAAATTTATGAGAAGAGTGGACGGGAAATGAACTAATGTGAAACTACAACTCGCCCCACATCTGCTACAAGTGGATAACTCCAAAGAATTGCTTAATTTTTAAAAAAGGAAGCGGGTAGGCGCGCAATCCTATGAATAGCCAGAAGTTGAAAAGAAATGAATAGAAAATGTTCGTCAATTTCTACATTCTCTTATTTCCCTGTTAAAACTTCTGAGAGGGTTTTTGGAGATTAAACGACCAGAGTTGCATTAAAAGTGCGGAATTTTTAACTCGCACGACATAAGAATTTCACTATCCACCCAGCCAACAGTTCTTGAACGAGGTAAATTCGAAGAGATCAACTTTGTTATCGCTATAAATTGCCAAGACACTTTTTATCATATCGGAATCAATTCCATAATTACACAGCTTTTCTGTGAAAAATCAAATGTGGGATTGTGAGGTGATGAAATGTGAGCTGGAAGGCGAAAGAATGACTTGCAATCAATTCAAACTAAAAAGAAAACTTCGTTGGACCCTTTTTTTTAAATTCGGCCCCATTGTACATACATAGATCAGATACTGAGCCTTAAACCTAAATACAAGTACACCAACACATGCATACATACAGACATAAATTTGTCCATGCAAGTCGAAACTGTGACGTGAATGAATAAATGAGCCAATTTATTCGTTAATCGAAAAGCGAATATCTTCACAACTATGTTTCTAGTTGATTTCTTTGTTGCTGTTGTTGTTAAACCTGTGGCAGCTGCTGGAGCATTCGTCAATTGTTGCATTTGTTGTTGTTCTTGCTATGGCTTAGAAGCTGCAGCTGCTGTGACCGAGCGCTGTTTGCCGTTGGCTGTTGGTATCGCCAGCCACTTATTTTGCACAACATGCGATAAGAGGCCGCCGCCGCCGCCATAGTTCCAGCCCACACCCCACACGCCCCACATCCTCAGCCGCATACCCCCAACCCCAACATGAGCCGCATCATTAGCCACTTGGCCCAATATGAACTACTTGTGAGCTGATTTTTCCATTTCTTCCATATCATCATTATTAGTATTATTATCTCTTGTTTTCGTTGTTGTTGCTGTTATTGCTTTTCTATGTTTAGCCCACTTGTTGGTTCCTGCTTTATGTTGTGCTACACTTTTTCCGGTTTTTTTGTATGCATTTTTTTGTTGTTGTTTTTTTGTTTTTGTGTAAGCAAATTAATGATTGAAATTAACTGGAAGCTAAAGTAGTCTGTTGGTGCTCCTGTTGCAGTCGTATCGAGCATCGGCCACTTGTTTAGCTGCCATCATAGTCGCTGTCCACACCCAACCCCACCCTATTGTGCTATTGGCCAGCATAAGATAATGGCAGCCTTGGCCTCTACCACGCCAAACTGTAATTTTCTTGTGCCACAGTCCGTTGTGGACCAAACAGATGTGGCTAAGTTCCAAGTTTTTGTTTCTTCTTTTTTTCTGATTTTGTTGGTTCTAAGCGCGAGGACAAGAATGGGCGCCTGGTCAAACGCGTGGTCACTCCCAGTTAACTGCAGCGCTGTACCGTTCGTACAAACCAGAGTTGACCAATTGGCTAGGCATTGGTACGGTATCTCAAATGTGTGTTGCTGTTGTTGTTGTGATGCTGAGACAACGCTATCGCCCATCGGCTATCTGCAACCGAAGTAAGCTACAAATTTCTCGTATCAAATTGCCATGCATTAAATAAAAAATTCATCTTCACTTCCTTGTTCCACCATTGCTCGCGTCTGCTTGTCGGTATGTCGGCGTTGTTGTTGGGGCTGCAAGAGCTGTTGATGTGGCAGACTGCGTGGACAAGTGGCAATCAATAACGTGGCAGCAAGGATTTTACAGACGAGATACGGCTAGAAGTAGAGCAGCAAAATTTATGTAAAATATTGAATGGCATTTATATTAAATAATACATATACATTAGGGAGGTTTAAAAAAAATTCGTAGCGAAATTTAAGGGCCAAGGGTATCTACCTCCAAGACATTCAACAGTCTCTAATAGATGATGAGAGCATTTGTCATTGCACTTCATGCCAATAGTTATATAGAAAGAGCAAAGCTTCTATCGAAAGCATAAACACTTACATAATATGAACTAAGTAGGAATGTTTTGTCAAATATTCGTTCACTAATCCATTCTTCTTTCTTGCCTTCTCTCCCATTAGGTACGTAAGATGGAAACTGCGTTCATATCAAACCAGACTTAAGGATAAAGGTATCAATCACAACTACACTAAATATATTTGAATGAATCTATTAACAACAAATTGATCGCATTTTGCCCTCAAAACCTCTACGTTACCTTCCAATCACAATCCACAATTAATCATTCCACCTCACAACGCATTTAATTTACTGAATAATTTGTGAGAATGCATTTAATCTAATTAAACGCTCGTGTCAAACCTGGCGTGCTTTGCTCAGGAAATAGGCAACTCAACAACTCGACTCATTTATGTAAAGACTCAGTTCATAGATGTTTTGGTTTAATTATTTTCATTTTTTATTGCTGCATTGTGGCTTTTAAATTAATTAAAATTTCATACAAATATTTAAGCACGGCATTCATACTGAAGATGTTGCGAATGTGGAATTTCGGACCGCCAAGAATGCGGATGTTAACACGAATGTGTCGAGCGGCCGAAAAAACTGCGTATTCTCCACAGAGTTCCTAAACATACACACATTAAATGATATATTTTTATTGCTGTTAAATGCTATTATTATTATTATTATTATTATTATTATTTATTATTTCATCAATGTAGTACAGGATAAGACAACATATAGTCTTTTAAAAGTACTTCAACTTAGACATTAATTCAAATATATAAAGAAAAAGAAGACAAAACATTACACTTAAGTCTAAAAAAGAAAATAACTTAATTACTTAGTAGTAAGTAGAAAAAGTAGTGAAACTTCTTGAGAAAAGTAGAAGGAAGATAGTAGAGGAAGAAGAAGAAGATAGTAAGAAGATGAGAATTCAAAATCTTGATCTGGTAACATTATAGTGATTCAAAATATTTGCATATTTTTGCCTGATAGTTGGATTGATTTAGTTCGGCTTTTATGGAATTAGGGATCGAATTCCACAACCTAACAGCGCTAATGAAAAATAGTCTAGATGAGTTTAGGTAATGATACAATGGAACAGCAAGACTATGATGCCTTAATGACCTTACTGGCTTCAACTTTTCAAATAAATAATTTGGTGTCTTCCACGTTAATAACTTGTACATAAAGATACAATTCCTAGCAGCCAAATAATTTTCTAGACTGCACCCAATAATTCTGGCTCGCCAAGCAGAGATATGTTCATATTTGCCAATCCCATAAACATAACGTGTAGCATTGTTAAATGCCACAGCCACTTTATTATATGATACTGAATCCATTTTACCGTATACATTCTCAAAGTAGGTTATAATAGGCACAACCAGCTGCATTACAAGCTTCCGTCTGGTTTCAACGGGTGTGAAGGGGGCCGATATTCGCAGTTTCCGCAGTATAGCATACACAATCGAAACCACCTTATTAACATGGTCACAGCAGGTAAGTTTTGAGTTCAAGATAAAGCCAAGACTTTTGACTTTATCCACAAATCTAAGAGGAATAGTTCCAATATACAATTCCGGAATGTCATCAAAATATAATGCACCATGACTTATGGGCAGGACATAGGATTTGGACGCATTTAAGCATAAAGAATTATCGCTAGCCCAGGCAGATATTGCGAGCAGATCGCTATTTATTTTAAAACATAAATCCTCAATGAGACCAATACGACTTGACAAGTACAACTGTATGTCATCCGCATACGCATGCACATTAACAAATTGGCACACAGAAAAGATATCATTTACGAACAGACTAAATAAGAGAGGGCCTAGGACAGACCCTTGCGGAACGCCTGCCAATAACGGCTTAGTTTGCGATAATGCACAACCAGATTTTACTTTCTGCGACCTATCCTTAAGATAATTAGCAATAAGCATTACTGAGCTCTCTGCAAAACCGAAATAGTACTTGAGTTTCAAACATAAAAGCTTATGGTTAACAGAATCAAATGCCTTAGAGAAATCAAGTAAGCAAAGTAGCGTTAGGTCGCCAGCATCAAAATTAATTCTAATATCATCCAATATTTTAAGCATTGCCGTGTTACAACTGTGCTTAGATCTGAAGCCAGATTGTAATGGAGAAAGTAGGCGATTTTGTTGTATATAGGCGGAGATTTGAGCTGCCATTAAATTTTCACATACTTTCGAGAAAGTAGGCAAAATGCTAATAGGCCTATAGTCACCAACACTCATAGCATTTGTTTTTTTTGCGATTGGAAGTATAATTGCTTTCTTCCATACTGCTGGGAAACTTGAGCTGGTAAAGCAAAAGTTGATGATGTGGGTAAGAGGTCTTATAACGAACTCCAAGATTAACTTGATAAATCGAAGAGAGATTCCATCCTCACCCACAGCACCCGACTTAACACTTAAAACAGACTTCATAACATCAGCCTCTTCTACTCCAGCAAACTGAAACTCACAATTAGGACCTACATACGACGAGTAATCTTTTAACAAGGCAGAGCAACTGGTATTATTGCTGGCACTAACGAAAAATTCGTTAAGCTCATCCACATCAATTTCACACTCCGAATTTTCCTTCCCGTGTATTTTAAACTTTTTTAAATTTCTCCATAATTCTTTGGATGGGAGTAAAGGATCTAGCTTTGATCTGCTATACCAACGCTTTGCCTGCCTGATAATAGCTGTTGTTTCATTTCTCACCTCTTTATAACGACGCCAGGAGATATCATTCATATTTTTACGCCACTTATTATAGAATTGATTACGTTTCTTAATAGCAGATTGAACTCTTGATGTATACCAGGGACACGAGCGATTGATGATACTAGCAGAACGAATAGGAACATGCGCATCATACAGTCTAGTTAAATTTTTATTTAGGAATTCCAACTTACTATCTACAGTGTCTAGGAACCAACAATCACTCCAATCAACCTCACATAGATTAGAATGCAACAAATGGAGATTTAGGGATTTGAAGTCACGAAATAAAAATGAGCATCCAATATCCGAGCTGTTCATCTCAACATCTAGGGCACAGAAAATTAAGTCATGGTCGGAAACAAAAGACATTTGCTCAAATTTGAGGACGTGGGAAGGATCACAAGTTATAAAGTAATCAAGTAGACTGGGTACAGAATTATTCTCAAATCTCGTTGGAAAGCTTCTATTGACAACACTAAGTCCAGCAGTTGTTATCTGGTCAAGCAAATTCAGATAGGTCATCAAAAAAAAGAGTCCATAGATGTGCATTTTTTGGGGTTGTAGACACAAATTACTAAGACTTTATTAACGCCATCAGACACCTCTGTAAAAATATATTCAACTTCAGAAGAGTTAGAGTTTTTTAGAAGTCTAAATTTAAGGGTTTTTTTACAGTACACTGCAACTCCCCCTCCTTTTCTATGATTACGATCATGCCGTAATAGATTGTACCCATTAAACGAATAGTTGAAGTCAGGTATGTCACCAGAGAACCATGTCTCAGATACGCAAATTACATCTACCGCAGAGTCTTCAAAAACATACCTAGCCAAATCAAGTTTGTCATAGCTCAAACTACGTGCATTAAAATGTACAGCATTGAATCCATTATTTTGCTTACAAAAAATATCTATTAAGATTTTTCTATTTTCATTAGCGCCAGAGACATTTCTATGGAATAAACCCATCCCCATTGTGCCGAACCAAAACAAAGAGTCCCAAATACAAACAAATAAAGCATAGATGTGCATAAAGGATCAAGACAAAGCATATGAGAGCAGAGAAAGATAAAGATGTATAAAAAGCTAGATAAATTGCCACTGAATTAAGAGAAATATAGTAACCGTAACAAAAAAGTACATAATAGAATAAAAGTATCAGAGGATATATAAATAGAGAAATAGAGTGGGAGAGAGCATTACTCAACACATAGGCTACGCTTAACATTAAAATTTAATTTGATGATATTCAGGTGCCTGCAGCAACTACACGTTTAATACTGTCGATGTCAGTCACTTTGGCAGCTTTGCTGTTTGGGCGAACACGAACGTACACATATCCACGGATTGAGAATGCAGCAACAATCTTATGCTCTTTTTTAAGCTGCATGGCAAAGCGGAGCACCTCTCGATTTGTTTTAGTTAGGCACTCATGAATATGTATTTTGTCATCTGTGTTCAGTCCAACATCGCGATGCATTAGAGGCCGGTTATTCTCTTTCTTAAACCGAGCCACCGCTTTAAAGAGCGTAGAGCGATCATCAGAAGAGGCCAGTTTAACTATTACAGAAGCAGAGGATTTGTTTTTGTTAGGTACTCGAAAAGCAGAGCGAATATTAAATGAGGGTACTTGCAGTGATTGACACACATTGTTAAATGTGTCACCAATTTTCTCATTTTCACTATAGGGCAAGCCATTAATTATTATATCAGCAGAGACAGCTTGATTTTGACATTCGCTTAACTCAGTTTTCAACATAATAATCTCATTTTGCATGTGCTCATTAGATTGAACTTGCGCTTCTGCTTTACCCACTCTTTCTTCCATTTGTTTTATAGCCTTTTTGAGGTTAACGACATCAGCCGCCAACTCACCAAAACGCAGCATTAAGCGCTCTTCGGATTCTCTCACACAAACTACGATCTCTTCCAACCTAGCTTCAATTCGTTCAGCCCAAGATGAGGACAACGAGCTCTCCTTACCATCCAATTTGCCTTCTGCACCCACATTGTTGGTGGGAGTAGATACCATTTGGCGCAAATTTTTGCCGCTTCTCGTATTCGACATGTTATTTGTTGCTGTTGTTGTTGTTTAAGTTTTGGTTTTTATTTATATTGATTGCTTATCTGTTTGCAGATTTTTTTTTTTTTTTTTTTTTTTTTTTTTTTTTTTTTTTTTGTGTTTTTTGCTTGTTTATTATTTTATACTCAAATAAGTGCACGCAATACGATGGAATTTAATTTGAAATTTAGCAAGGCTTACAGTCACCAAGATGACAAATTTAATGGCAAGAAATAAGTTAAATAAATGTTACAAAAGCCGCAGCGCACCGATAACACGTCTACTCACAACGAAGACTCATATTTTCCCTTTTCTTAAACTAGAAAATCGCTTAAATACATAAAAACCAAAAAACAAAAAGAATCCTCCTGATAAGCTCTTGTGTCATATTCGTAGATCCGCCAACGAGTTGCACTTTACGAGTTTTTTGAGGCTCTATCCCTGGTAGCCAAAGGCGTACTTTTCCTGAAAGATTTTCAAAATGATTCTAGTTATTGCCATGACGCGACAAACTCCGATTTAAGAACAGCCACTCTTAAAACCAGGGTTCGGAATTATTCGTTTATAATTATTCAAGTATATACTTATAGTTTCTTACACGCGAACCTGAACATTAAAAAAGCAAATTTACATTCCTGTTCGCCAATACGAACGCATAAAAAAATACCCATCGCTCGTATACCCGAACACATGCTCGAATGTTCACATATACCAGATGTATATACATGTTGCTTGCCATCACTGCATATACCAGCTGTATGTACATGTTGCTTGCCATCACTGTATATACCCGATGTATGCACATGGATATGTACATGTGCCTGAATAATCGTTTTGTTGTTCATGTTCTAAACTGAACAAGATTGTTGTGTGCAGAATGTTGGAGTAGTAAATGTACATATGTGCTTCGATTGAATGCATATGCATGTACATATCTTGAGTGGCATATTAGGTATACCGAGCGCGTGGGATTTATTCAAGGACGTATAGGGATACGTTCGAGATTACTTCGGGACTATTTCGGGATTGGTTTCGGGATCATTTCGGGACTTTTTGGAGAATATTTTTATAAAATTTTCGGGATAATTTTGGCACTTTTTCGGGATTTTTTTTGGACTCATTTCGGGATTGTTTTTGGGACTATTTGGAATATTTATGAGACTTTTTCGGGTTTTCTTTCCGACCAAATGTGTTTTGCATTATTTTAAGATTTTTTGAGACGCAAATATACCTATTGCACTAAATACCGCTACGTAAAATGATCTCAACGCATGTTTATTTCAACAGGCACACATGTAATTACTATGTGAACGTGTGTGCATGCAGGCAAATTAGTGGCGAATGACGAAATCCCTCTAACGTACGATTTAACTATGGTAATAGTGCCAATAACGTACCATAAATGAAAAAATGTACCACTTAGATACAAATATTTAAAAATTGCCTGCATCTGTCATCCCTTACCCTTTGCCTGCTTTGCATATACACACGAACATAAAGATGTATACATAGGTATGCAGTTTTTGAACAGTTTTCCCTTGTTATTGTTTTGGTTACTTATTTGTGTGTGTGAGATAACGAGTTTAGTTAGCAGAACAATAGCAAGAGAAATGCCACTAATTTGCCTGCATGCACACACGTTCACATAGTAATTACATGTGTACATACATATGGGTAGAATTTTTGCCTGTTAAAATAAACATGCGTTGCGATCATTTTACGTAGCGGTATTTAGTGCAATATACATATTTGCGGTAAGTTGCGTTCCTTAACATCGTCTCAAAAAATCTTAAAATAATGCAGACCACATTTGGAATTGGCCCAAAATAGTCCCAAAATGGTTGGAAAGAAAACCCGAAAAAGTCTCATAAATATTCCAAATAGTCCCAAAAACAATCTCGAAATGAGTCCAAAAAAAATCCCGAAAAAGTGCCAAAATTATCCCGAAAATTTGATAAAAATATTCTCCAAAAAGTCCAGAAATGATCCCGAAACCAATCCCGAAATAGTCCCGAAGTAATCTCGAACGTATCCCTATACGTCCTTGAATAAATCCCACGCGCTCGGTATACCTAATATGCCACTCAAGATATGTACATGCATATGCATTCAATCGAAGCACATATGTACATTTACTACTCCAACATTCTGCACACAACAATCTTGTTCAGTTTAGAACATGAACAACAAAACGATTATTCAGGCACATGTACATATCGATGTACATATCCATGTGCATACATCGGGTATATACAGTGATGGCAAGCAACATGTACATACAGCTGGTATATGCAGTGATGGCAAGCAACATGTACATACAGCTGGTATATGCAGTGATGGCAAGCAACATGTATATACATCTGGTATATGTGAACATTCGAGCATGTGTTCGGGTATACGAGCGATGAGGATTTTTTTATGCGTTCGTATTGGCGAACAGGAATGCAAATATATATTTTTCATTGTTCAGCAGCACGAATAAGAGCGAACGAGAGTGAACATTTCCGAACCCTGCTTAAAACTTTGCTCCCCTGCAAATGGTGAAGCTCTCTATTAAGTGCTGTAAATTCACTTTATTCGCCTATTTCGTATTTTATTGTTATAGAATTTTTCCAACGGCATTTCTACTACTTCATATTCTCCCTGCTCTTATGACATCTCCATGCCAATTTGACGGTAGGACGGTTTCAATTGCATTTCCATGCTTACTGGAAATAATAATATTCACATTTATTAACTTCGGATTACGCAGTGAATGCAGTCGAAAAAAATATGTCCAAGCAGGAAATGCTAAAATCTATGGATGAAGTTCTTAGAAGAATTTAACGGAGAATCTTTAGCTTTTTAGTGATGAATAAATATTAGTAAAATCATTCAATTGTATTAAATAACAATGACGCCATTTATACGGAAGCCAACAACAAGTTTTTAAATTTTTGTGTATGTTTGTCTGCATGTTTGTACGTGCATCACGCAAAAACCGCTTAATATAATGGAACCAAATTTCCACTAATTTATTGTTTTACATCCAATTTAGGGTGTAGAAACCCTTGTTTGCAGTAGTGGCCATAAAAGCAAGCTCAGCACCCCTTTACACGTAAAGTAAAATTGTATCCGGCTGAATTCGTTATATAACAGAAAACCCTTAGCTTTTATCAATAATAGTTAATAATAAAAATATTTGTATGTGTGTGATAATAAAGTCGGCCACCTTTCACATACCTGCAGTCATATAAAAGAACCACAGTTTTGAAAATTTCGAAATTTTAAATCATTAATTTTTTTCCTAGTTGGTAGCTTTAATTTTGTATGCATGTATAAGTGCGTGTAACATATTTATGTATGTATGTAGTATGCGTATGCACTTATTTATGTATATATGAATAGCAGGTACTGCTGGATGTGGGTACTTCAATTTTGTATGCACTCTCATAAATACTCACACACAGGGACCAAAAACAATAAGAAGAATTGCGAAATGTTGTGTTTAAGCGACATACATACATACATAAGCTACGGTTTTTCATTCGTTTATTTTGTTTGCATTGCATGCTATTGTAATTCGCAATCAGCTTATAAAATATTTCGAAGATATAGTTTATGTTTTGGAAAGCCAAAGTGTGGTTTTTCATACAGGAAATGAGGAAGCCAATCGCGCCATGCCTCAGAGCCAACAGTGCTCGCCACCAATAATACATATATACTCTCTCGTTCTCCAAAGAACATTTTAGGCAAACATGGTCGTCAGAACCTGAGCCAACTGAATACATACAATTTGAGCAAAACGGTCACATAGCACCTGAGCCAAATAATAAAATAAAATAAAAAAAATAATAATAACTTAAAAAACAACTCGCCTTCTCTAAAGCTTAGACATGTTGCTTAATAAAATTTAGAAGTCAGAAACGAGCTTGTTATATTGAAAATAACTCCATATAATGAAGTTGTAACAGATAATTGATTAAAGACAATCATTATATAGACCGTTGGAATTCAACCCAAAAACTATTGGAATTTGCGTCTACATGTTTGTAGATTTAAGGTTTATACTATTTTTGAAAATTAAAATAATCAAATCAGTTTTGACTATGTAGAATAGTAAAATAAATAATTTGAATTCCCTTTGGCTTTTCAAAGCAAACTTTTTAAATTAAATGTGGAATAATTGCATCCCCGTTAGGGTCCCTGCCCGTATGTGAATAGATTTCCATTTGTATATATGTACATACATACGAATGTTTGGATGCGTGTGTGTATTCGCGATGAACTACATTTTTATTTCCCTTATTTCCTTCAACTTGTTCAGTTAGTATGGATTAATTAACTTTAAAGTTGTAATGCCAGAATATGAAGTTTTAATTTCGGTTGGATTCAACTCGTACGAAGTAAAAGCTGAGCAAAGCGGACGCAGGCAATTCAAGTGAAGAGAGTAAAAAAACAACAAAAATAAAAATTTGTTGAACATTATGACTGCGGCTATGTTATTTAATTTTAATTTCTTAGTTAGTTTTGAAATATTTAAATGGACGAGCTCTGCCATGTAATGAATGTGGAGGGGAGGTATACATACTAAGTATATGCGAACACATATGTATGTACATATGTACATACATATGTATGTATGTAGTGTACTTAACAAGGCATCCAATACATATGTATGTAGATGCAGTTAGCAACTGCTTTACATACATATAAACGACAAGATAACAAATCAAACATGTCATTATTTCCGCCTACTAAACAATTCGTGTTGTAATATTCATATGCGCATATATTAAACAACAACAAAGTATGAATAATTTTTATTGCAACCGTTTAATTGCTCACTCGTTAAATTCTTAAAGCAAATTGTGGTGAGCGTGTAAGCGAGTTTGTTGCAAACTCAATTCCCGTTATACCAAACTTGGATTGACTGACAGACAACAAGCAAAACCCATCTCGTACGCCACCAACTAATTTGATTTGCAATTAAATACAAAAACAAAAACAAAACACCAACACCGCCCACCATCAAACGAAGCACCAAAGCCGCCGTGAATATGCGCTTTTGATTGAGTGAGCAGCAAGCCGGTGCAATTGCGCCTGCGCGCGCACCATTCATAACGTTCGGCCCAAATATGCAAGTTTAGATTTGAATGCGCCGACGTGCAGCTTACAAGCTAACAGGTTAAATCGTGCATTTGTTTGGCTGCTGGGGCGACAGCTCGCCAACGCGTCAACATGCCACACTTTCCACTTACGGACGGCCACGCCACTACTGTCAGTGTCAGCAGATATTTACTATGTGGTGCGGTGCGGTGCAGTCAGGCATTCGCCTTAAATAGCTTATTCGTGTTGTTTTACGTTGTTTTTGTTTGCTCTGAGCTACAAGTTAAGCTTCTTAATTTGCCACAAATACATCAGAACACACACACGCACACATGCAGGTGCATACATGGAAAGATGAAAGACAGATTTACATATGTGCAAACTGAAATGGGCAGGTAGGTCGATCGTTATGCGCAAATAATAAACAATTCAAATTACATACTTACATACATATGTATGTATGTATGTACCAACCTAGTCAATCGTACAATTTATGTGCTAAGCTTTTATTTGAATGTTTTCTTATATGCCACCGCCCGCACTTGAAATATCTGCTACGACGCAATAGCCACAGACGAACTCCTACATTTGTTTACATTCTTTTTCTGTTCAAATTAATTTATTAATTTAATTTTAAATGATTTGTGCTATTGTTTTTGTTGCTGTTCCTATTCGTTGAAAGCCGACAAAGCTTGATTTCTGTATAATTGTCAGCGAGTAATTGTCGGAACGCCATAAATGGAGCGAGAGATGGTCACATGTGGCGAACTAGTTTGGTAGTGGGGAAACCTACGATTTCGTGAATGGTGACAAGATCGATCTACATTCATGCATATGGACTCACATTTAAATAATATCAACTGTTTTATTTTTTGAAAAATTTATCAAGTGTTTAGACCGGACATCAAATAATAAGAATACATAGTACAACTTGCGCGATATTGTTGTTGTTGTAGTATGTGAACTTTTTCGTCGCACCAGGCGAGTATTCTTGGACCAAGAAGCGACCACATTTTCGCTTTTTAGTCGTTGTTCAATATTTCGTCCTGCCTAATCGGCACGTTCCTTACCAAGGAATGCCCCCGGTGTCTTCTCACGGAAAGTGCACTTTCCCTAGGGGTGGGCAGTGCATGTAATAGGTATGTGGGGCTCAGTCTCGATAAGTAAAAGCTTAGAATATTTCAATATTCAGGGGGGTGGGGAAAGATGTCAAATGCACTGGAGAAGTACATACATATTTCTTGGTTTAGCCGCAAATGTGTGCCTCAAAGCTTCAACCAGAGTTGGAAATTGTATCACGGCAAGCTTTCGACGTTTAAAGCAACGTTAAGCTGGTATTAAAAAACAAACCCACTAAATTGCACTCACTCGTTGGACCACACACGGCTTTCGTAGTGGCTGGCAGGTGCAGTTGGAGCGGCCAGGTCGGCCAGGTCGGCCAGGTGCAGGTTGAAGTGTAAATGAGATGTGATTTGCCATTCTTTTCAAATTTTTTTTGTTTCGATCTCTCGTTTTTCCAATGACAATTCAGCTATTCTAACATAGTCGCAAGTCATACATATATGTATGTGCTAAATGTGTTTGGTGTTGTTGTTTGTTTGGATTTGTCATTGACATTGTTATTTGTCATGTTTTGATTGCTTTAATGTCATAAAAAATAGCACAGCATGGCATGGCACAGAGTAAAAAAGTACAAAAAAAACAGTTCAATTCTTGGTCAAATCAAACTTTAAAGCAACAAAAACAATGAAAGAGAATTGTAAAACACAAATCGCAGCAGATGCGTTCAGCAAATCAAAGATCGACGATGGCTTGAGTCTTCGTATCGACATTAATGACCAAAGACATAGTCGTACATACATACATATATACATTCTTACATAGAGGTTAATAAAATAATGAGTAACGCATCATTCAACTGATTCTTTATTATCAGGCCAGGTGCTTTAGATCTCGAACGATCTGCGCCTTACATCAATGCCAGACAGCGTGGCTATTCGGTCAGCGGTTGAAGCTAATACTGCGGATGATACGGCAATTTTGTGCATTTGTGTTGTTGTTGGTGGCACAAGAGGAAATGCGAAAGATAAAAAACTCCAGCAAACAGTTGCTTAAATGATGGGAAAATGATTTTGAACTATCCCAACCTTGTATCAACTCTATGGTGAGCTTCAAGAGTCTCAGCCGAGTTGATTTTGCTTTGCTATACTCTAAAAAAATCTCCACCATTCAAGCGCGGCACTGTCCAAAATGGTTACTTCCGTTTGTAGAAGAAGAAGAAGAGGAAGAAATATTTTATTAATAAGTGAACAAAGTATCTTGGTTCGAAAAACATTTTATCAAAAACTAGTAAGGCCCGCTTGCTTCGCTGCGTATCAGAACTTACTTGTATAACAGACTGAGTCCGATTTTAATCATTATAGCCTATACGCACTTTTTCGAAGTTCGACTTTCTTGCTATAACTTGATTGTATAGTTCACAACAACAATTAAAAAATACATTTGGGCCAGTTTTCGAAATTTGAAATACATATGTATGTACATATGTATCTCTACATATAATAAAATTGCAACAGGTCGATGTCTGTACATGGCATCTACCCCCCCTTCTCTTTTTCCGTCCGAAATTTTTGAAGATATATAATTGAAACCATTTGAGATATTTAAATTAAGCGCATCGCATATAACAGTACCCATTGGCACCATTCGTTTGACTTCCATATTGTACTAAGACATTTTTGGTCACCCCTGGTCCACATATTGGGCGATAACTCCAAAACCGGTTGAGATATCGAAAAAAATAATATCCTAAATTTTAAGTTGAGTATCTAGCAATCCAACGAAAAAAGTTTCATTCATTTCCATTCAGTACTTTCAGAGTGATACGGCCACAAACATACGGACAGACAGACAGACAGACACACAAAAATTAAAAAAATGGTTGATTTGGATTCTACTCATTTAATAATGCTTCCCCCAATAAATTTTTTGTTGATATCTGCCATGTACAGACATCGACCTGTTATAATTTTATTATATGTAGAGATAATCCTAAATTCACAAAAAAAATAACAGAAAAAATTAAAAATCCTTAATGTTTCTACTTGTCGAGTTTCGAGTGACCTAATTTTGTCTAAATCTCTTTTAATATAGACGATCCATCGACCTCCACAAAGCCAACACACATACACACGTATACATATGTACATACATACATATAAATGGAAGAGAGTTGGAGATCTGCATTCGAAATTGTGCCCACATAAAAAACGATTCAACACTCAAATTTATTCCTAGCCCAATAAACTCAAAGCACAACGGACATAAATTGCCTCGTAAAAAAACTCCTAAATGTTTCAATGGCCAAAAAGTGTCTTTCAAACTTGAGCACATTAATGATAGCAACAACAAAAATAAAATACAAATTTTATAAACCCCAAACTTTTCTAATAATTATTGTTGCCCCATAGAGCGACAAGATGTTTGAAATGTGCATGAACGTGTTATTGAGCTCGTTGTTGTTGTTGTTGTTGTTGTGTTTTTTACTCAAATGTGCATAAAGTACAAAGTACAAATATTTGACATGACAGAAACGTTCAAACATACATACACATGTACATACAAACACTCAAACAACCATAAAAGTGTACCAAATCAGCTTTTTCATGCCTCGCTGGCAGGGGCGGCTCGGCGATGGAGTTTGCTTTTTGTTTCTGTTGGTCGCCACTAGCAAGTGCCGTCGGTTAAATGCCTGCCACAAATGCATCGAATGCAGGTCGCCATGGGCTGTTGACACTGATCTGTTGCACCGTTGTTGTTGTAGCGCACATCGATATTATGACGATTGCTGGCTGGCTGCCTAAGACATCTTTGCAATGGCGAGACTTCGATAGCAGGCGCCATAAATTGCTCAATGATTGTAGTTGTTGTTGTTGTTACCAATATTTACGAGCAACTTGTCACCTTAACGATGAATGTCGGTGCTGCCTGTGTTGAGCGACATCAAACGCCAACAATTTCGGTGTTAACCAGTTCTCCATTGGTCTTTTGACACTTCTCTTGCATTCGAGCTGTCTAATTTGTTTCTAAAGCGAAAGTTTCATTCAACGAGCGCCCACACACAAATAGCATTTCCGACGTTGCAGTGTTGCCGACAAAGCCCAAGTCAGACGAAGTGGTCAGACGATATGTGTGGGCTCCCCGATTTTTATTGATTCATCCGCTTGTAATTAAGATCATCGTTATCGACACTTGCGTGAGCTGATCAAATTTATTGCATTGCTTTGTTCGTTTTAATGGAACCCTTCCATGTTTCACTCAAAAGCTCAACTTTGTGGGAGCTGGCTCATTTTATGTCAACATATTCGGTTTTGAAACACAACTGGCATGCGTGGATCTTCGTACTAACCCAAAATGCTAATAAATTATTAGATAAACAGCTTTAGGCGAGTAGCAGCTATGGTTTCTAACGCCCTTTGTCACTGAGTTCGAGTAGTTTTATGAGTTTTAAAAAAAGTTGCGACACATCAATAAAATAGTATTTGAGTATTGAACACCGAGAAGTGGGCGCTGCTTTGAAACATTTCACATCCGGTTTTAGTTGCAATTTGAATTAGCATTCGAATATTCTGGTGATTTTTGATGAATTACTTTTAGGATTATTTGGCTATTTTTGTTGTTGGTTTTGTTGATGGAGCAAGTCAAACTCAAACAGTTAAATAACTAAATAGCGAATATCGTCGTCTTTTCTAGAGAAGAGTGTAACCCTGCTGATTTTTCTCATCTCTCTCACGTTTATTCTTTCACTTTAGAGAATAGTTTCATATGAGCAAACAGAATAGCACTGTCTACACATTCCGCCCTTTTGCGAAGCGTCAGATTAACCAAGTCAAGAGTAACATCTTTTCTAAAAAAGGAAGTGCCATCAGATCTCTCTCTAGCGTTGAACAACTTTTGCTTACCCGGTGTTCTTATTAAATTAGCACGTCCGTACATACATATGTACAAACTAAGTAGGTATTTACTATTATGATATCGAATTTCGCATATAGTGATTCTGTTAAATTGTTTCCGAGAGCTAGCTCGTTCAGTGCGTTGATTTTTTATTACCAAACCTTTGTTAAACTTAAGTTTCCTAAGTTGAGCTCGGGGTCAATAACACTATCTATTCATTTGCCCATATGTTGGCTCCCTTCTTGTCGTGCTTAGTGAGCAAATGGAAGCAGTTCATAAGCAACATGCGGGTGGTGTGTGTGCCGCTGTGTGTGTGTGTGTATTTAGGCGAACCCCAACTGATGTCTGCTCTTTTTTGGGTTTCCTTCCCTTTGTTTTTCAATCTAAATTTTGCATTCTTTGTTTTTTTTTAACACAATTCTTTTTACTTTTATTCAACAAGAAAAAGGATGGAATAAACGAACAAATGGTTCTAATTGTGGTTTGTCTATGATCAAGTCTGACTGCTTCATCCGTCTATTATTCCAAGAATTACATGTGAAAGACGACATCGAAGCTGCGAGTCCGCTTTATGCAGCATGGTCATATAAACTCCGCCTTTGTATTCGAATAATTTCTTTTTGAAGCACTTTGAAGTGCTTTGGATTCCAGAGTTTGTTTGTGTGCCATTTGTGGGCTGAATATTTTCAAAACCATTCATAATCATGATTCCAGCGAAATGAGGATGCAGCTAAGCTTTGTTTCAAAATAAAAAGAGTTAAAAATATATTTTTGGCAAAGTAAACAATTCTCAGAAAAATATTGTGATCGGCGGGAAAAAGCACCAAAAAAAGCAAAAGTTTTGTTTTCATTGAAATTCAAGTTGTTTACGTAGAGTCGGATTGCAAAATAAATAGACATGTGCTCCGTGTCTAAGTTGGGAAGGTAAGCGTGTATGAGCCATCGCATATTTGACGCTCAGATACTTACGTATAGTGAGAAAATAGCCACTCTTCTGATTATAGCGTGCTATTTCAGTCATCATACAGTTTTCTCGCTTTCACCAAAGAGAAGTTAACTGATTACTTACTTTGGGTATCAAAAGGTGCGTAGTGCAAGACAAGTATAAACAAATATCTAACCTAATTTACAAATTATGCAAATTGGTCGAACTTATGTAGATATGTGAGATGAATTGGGCCAATCTACTGTTTTTAGTTTACATGAGGTGACTCATTTGACGCTCGTTAGCTTGCTAGAAGGTTCTTGTTGCTATCTACTTTAAAAATATCTGCCTGTCCTAGTTGACATATAATCAGCTGTTTCTAGTGGAATACCTAAGAAATGACAGTTTTAGTAGGGCTGCAGCAGAGTGGCATTGGCCTTAGCAGGAGCTCATCGATTAAGCTGGCTGTCTCTTTTTTTTAAAAACTATATTTTATGGAAGGGCCTAGGAGCAATTTTTGTGTTACTAAACTCTTCCATTCCAATGGTTTTTGATATCAGCGGCCAATCAATTAATTTATCCACAACAACTAATTTCAGCAGCTGCGTAGCCACGTAAACGAACGTCCTCTACAAGGTAAACGGGAAGTCAAACGAGATCGACCAGCATCATTTTGCTATTTTCTTTGCCCAAAACAAAGCAGTGCACGCCATGTTAACGAGCATTTCGAAATGAGCACAGCGGACAAACCACACTTTACAGCGACGCACCCAGCCCAAGATGCAAATTACATACATCTTATTATTATTAAGTATTCGTTGTTGTTGTTCCATTCCTCTTTTATTAAATTTATTTTTTGTTGTCATTTGCAATGTCTAGAATTAAACGAGTTTCTTCGGCCAACAATCGTACTGCCCTGGCTTGCTTTGCAGCGAGTGACTGTCTTTGAGTGTAACAGCCAGAACCACCACAATTGCACTGACTTTTGCGTGCCATCAAAAAAGGAGCGCCATCTCTCATCTTCCGACAGGCGCCAACAATGACTGCGAATTCTTGTAAGTTGTTTTTTGTTGTTTAGAAAAACAAAAGCGAATGCTTGCGCCATTAGTCGTACTCGGAGTCGCAAGATAAGTCGAAGCAAAAAGATTACAAAACCAAGGAAAGCGGGTTGGCAATGTCAGCAACTTGGCGCGATGTATGGTCATATCGGAAGATGTATGGGCGTGTACATGGATGAAATGGCATGCCCTGCTGGACAAATCTACCCACTTCGAAAGAGAGCTGAACCACCATACTGTAGGTCCAAGTAATAGCTGCCAGAAGCTGAAAAACATTAGTACTTTGCCCAGGGCAGTTCCTCCATACTTCCACCACCAATCTCCTCTTCCATTCCATCAATTTACTGGGCCGACTCCTCTTATAGAGCTAGGTTTTAAGTGACAATATACTTTCTAATTAATGTACAAAGCACCGCCTTTTAAAGTTTTTCTTCGGGAAGAGTTTGCTCCCAAAAAATATTTTTTATCTGAAAAATAAAACTTGGAGCTTATATGAGGAGGCGGACAGAATGGAACTTTGTTGACATGTCTCGCATAATCGCTTTAGCACCCCCCACCCTTACTCTTAAGCGCACTAATTTTTCCTACAGAGTAGTTAATCTAACTCGACCCCATCCACCTATTGGCTGCGTCAATTCGTCATGGCGGTCCCACTGTTCCGCTTATTGCAATTAGTTAGAATGTTTACTACATTTTAAAGGTGAGCGCCAGCCAACAACAAAAGAGCATGTAACACTCTACTCACTTGCACATACAGTCAAACCTCTTTTTATGCGGGGGATAGGGACCGTGTAAAAATAATCGCACCTTTTTTATACGATTTTTTTTTGTGCGGACTTCTTTTTTTATGCGTTTTGTTTTGTGCGATCCTTTTTTTGTGCGGTACATATACAGGCAGTGTCAAAAGAAAGTGTACACCATAAAATTGAAATTTTTACCAATCACTGTATCTTTTTGAATAATTTTGCAAATTTTTTATAAAAGTCTTCATACATATACAGTTTGTACTTTCAAAGTTAAAGCTCAAAAGTTTTTCCAAAATTCAGGAAAATTCGACAAACTTTCAACAAAATTTCAAACTTTTTGCCCAAAATTTTTAGATTTTTTTTGAATACGCAGTTTTGTTTGAGAAAGTAATTAAAAAAAAGCAGTGATTGGTGAAAATTGCAAGTTTATGGTGTACACTTTCTTTTGACACCGCCAGTATATGTACCGCACAAAAAAAGGATCGCACAAAACAAAATGCATAAAAAAAGAAATCCGCACAAAAAAAATCGCACAAAAAAAAATCGCATAAAAAAGTGGCGCATAAAAACAGGTTTGACTGTACATACATACATACATATTCATCTACATACATACATACATACTACATACATACATATGTACGTCACAACTTGTCGTTTAACAAGCAGCGGCTATTACAATTCCATGAAGTACGGAGCAAATACTGGCGGCAACCCAGACAGATATACATAGGTACATGTTCATATGTGCTGTTGTTGGTGCGCTTGAGCGCCGGCATTACGTACTCGTTTCCTAGCAATTTTCGGTGAATGTCATGGCAAGACTTTAAGCTCCATTATCCTGCTCGAATTATGACAGGATGCATGCGTGCCTGTCAGGTGTCTTACTTTGAATAGTGGACGCGGCTATGGGCGGCGCATGGGAAAGTTCGCTGTGAGTGGCCATCGGACACTGACATGTGTTGTGAGTGGCATGTAGACCGTAAAAGTTTGATTTGATATGCTGGCCTTTTTAAAGATCCATGCTAGCATGATAGTGTGATAGTTGGTGGGATAATGCTAGGCATTGGTTTTTGTTTTTATTTATTTAGTGCGCTTGTGAATGAGGTTCCAACTAATAATATTACATCGAACAACTATAGATGAACAACAGAGACAGCAGGTAGAAAGAAACGAACTTTGGATGTTGATTATTTCGAATTAAGCCTAAAACAACAACAACTAAGTACTCCATTTTCTTTTTTGGAATCCCCGTTTTCAAGCAAATGAGCACCTTCTTTGAGCTCCAGCGACTTTGGCCTACTTCTAAAACTCTCTTTCTCCAATATTAAACCTCAACCTCAACACAATTAAACCCTTCCATTTTACTCATTATGGTACCACCATAAATTTAATAATAAACAAAACAGTTTTTAATAAAAATTTGTTTATACATTGAAAAAAAATGTATCCACTCGGGATACAAAAGAGAATTAAGTAATTCCGTAACCGATCTGCTTAAAATCCAAAAGGCGAACTGGAGCCAGCGGCCCCTAGCAAAGCACCAGCTCACTCGTAGCAACCCATTGGAGTAGGCAACCACTGCCGCTTTAGGGGCAAACCAAACACTTTACCAGTATTGCGGAATAACTTGCAACTCTTCCCCTCCCTTCCCATACAAAATCGCAGCAACACCTTGGAGTCGCTTGATGGAGTTACAAAAGTCCGCCATTTCATTACGCTAAGAAAAAAATAAAGAACAAACAAAAAAATGAACTTAAATATAAAAGGCGAGTGGCTACGACTAGAAATGAAAAAAAAAAAAAAAATTGAAGTAAAAAACGTAAAAACGACGAGTTCAATGTACTGTCAAGTTTGTGTAGCGCCGTTTAGCCCCGCTTACACCTCGCGCACGAGTGTTGGGGATTGCTGACGTTCGTAGGACCGTTGCATGACTGGTAACTTCAACTCTGTCATATCCCTTTTGCAGGCGCTTTGTTCGTCATGGTGTTTGTTTTGTTTTAATTTTTGTATTCGTATTTGTTGCAGCAGGGTCAAGCGAGCAAGGTACAGGCAGTTACGAACCAACCAACATACTTCAATGGCAAGCGACATGTGTATGTATGTATGTAAATACCTGAAGGCAGACAGTGAACAGAGTTTGTGACACATTCAAGGTCAACACTTTTAATATTCGGAAATCAATATAAATATCAGAATGTGCCGTCTTCATCAGTTGGTCTTTGCGTGCTTGCGTTTGGTCGTGGAAAAGAAGAAGATTTGAGGGGATGAAAGCGAGTGGTGAATAGTAGGCTGTGCAGTTCTCGATAGCAGTAGAGGTTTCAACATGCTCTTCCGCACTCGCACATAAGTGGAGATGTGGATCAGGGCGACCTAAACTATTGAGCGTTGTCGGGTCTTCTAGCAGTTTCACAAAGTAAAGTTGCTAGCCGGATATTGTTTTTATTGTTTTGTGCCCAGACAACCGACTGTGGCGCCATCTGTCATAGAAACACGCAGAAATGTGAAAGCGTCATACTTTTTATTTTATATTTCAAGCATTCGATCCACTGTGCAAACTGATATCTTCAAATGCAAATCAAACTAAATGACACAAAACTCAACAAATAATTTCTTTCTTTTATTTATTTTTCATACTTCCACTTTCAACTTTGTTTCAATTTTACTTTTTCTGCGATGCAGTGCCGGTTGGGGTTTTCAGCTCATTATTTTGTTTTATTTAGCTTGGCACACGTAACCCTTGGACTTGACTACTTCAAAGACGTCTAACTACAAACATACATAGTTAAATATGACTTAAGCAGCACACCCCATGCTGCAACCTGACTAAGAGCGTTTTATAGAAATTGGGGTTTGGCCTTTACCTTCAATGACAATGATACTTTCTTTCATACATACATATGTACATCTGAATGTCTTCGTATTTACGCCCCACATCAACTTCGTTTGAATCCTGTTAGTGTGCTGAATGTCATTTGAAGGGGATAGTACTTACGTACTCGTACATACATTCATACATACATACAGACATACTCCCTCCGCTGGAGTAAGTTACTGTCTTATACATACATATGTGCGTTTCCGCCGTCTCTCGCAGACATTGATAATTTATTTTCTGGAGTGGAAGATGTCTTTTATCTTCAGATTCTTTGCTAATAATTTCTTTTGACTTATAACTAACTAACTGGGAATATGCACCAAGGGGCGAGTAAAAGCGGGAAACAGATTTGTTTAGGGTTGTTGTCTTTTTCAAATAGGCGAACAACTTTGTGGGAAGGGTTCCCAAGAAAAGCTAATTCCACCCCTGGGAGCTACTGTTAGGTAGGAAATGTTAGTAGTCCCTGGAAGATGAGTAAAGTTGGATTCGCCAATTGCAGAGTTGCAGTTGGATAAGCTCAAACATCAAAAATTCCTATAATCCACATTAGAGAGAACAGACAAAAAAAGGGGGAAAATCGCAAAGTGTTATTATTCTAATTAATAAAACTGCATTAATTCTCCAAGCTCTTAATTATTTCACGATTCCTACTAACACTTTCAACATTCGAGCTTGAGGTCTCTATTTCGCCTAGTCGGTTTCTACGTGCGCCAGCCGCTAGCCAACATTAATGATTGCAAAAATGGATATAATGACGGTAATGAATTTTTGCTACACTTTTGAGCTGATGATGGGCCTCAGGCGTTAACTGGAAAAGCTCTCCAATTATCATTAGCACTGCGAGTGGCATTTTACGTTTTGCGTTGCCGCTACAATGAATGGCTTCTTCTCTATCTTCTTCTGCTTCTTTAGCGCCCACATTAGAAATAAAAATTGGCCAGAAGGAAAATTTTGATACGAAATGATACGCAAGTGAATTGCCATTCGAAATGCCAACAGTTATGTATGGTAAGCGGTGCGGTGTAAGCTGTTATTGTTGTTGTTGTTGTCGTACATTGCAGATTTTTTCTTTTGCATTGCCGATTTTCTATTTCTATTTGAAGTGTGTATGGCGCACGGCTAAGCGTTTGTAGACGCTCTCGTGCGATTTGTTTATTTGTTTGTTTGTCTACGTGGCGAATTTCTCAAACCAAAGAAGCGTTTCAAATTACAGACACCAAAACCGCCGACAAATGTTCACTTCGCCATTCAAACATGCATAACTATTTCATGTACATGCAGCCAAACATAGCAGCCAATGCAACCCTGCAGGAAAGATATTTTATAATGAACTAAACTTTCTTGAAAAAAATAATATAAGACACTAAAAAGGTTTGAAGACGGATCAATATCTCGTTGTGAGCCCTAAATGTGTTGCTTCAAACTTGAGAGGAATAATTACAAAGCCATGCGAAAATATAAGCTTAATCCCGGACAAACGTCAAAAAAATTATAAAAATGTCAGAAACCATAAAGTTGCACCGCTAAATAAAAATGTAAATTTTTAGAACGAGAATAATGAATATACAAACGGAGCTAATTTCAAAGGTCTTATTGTTTCCTTAATTTGCTAAATCGAAACGTAGATTTTCGCCTAAACTTGCTATGGATTTCCCATAACCTTTGACTTTGCTGCCTACTTCCTAGTAGTATTTCAGGAGCAACCACAATTTCTCTTCAGTCTAATTAATACAGTTTTGTTATTTCAGCAGATCTTTCGGTGAATCGATGGTTTTTATATGTTTAAGCTGTGGTTTTATGTTATTTGTTTTAAGGTCTGGCGATTTTGCCTACTTTGTGAGTTTGACGACCCCAAGACCACTTGATAATAAGTTCTAATAAGCTTTGAAAATTGTATCTTATTGCAATTTGCACGTTTTCAGATTCAAAGCGAAGAAAACGAATATCGCTCCACGGCTATCAATCTCTGTAACCTCAGTTGCAACCGATTTCTTATGCATATAATTCATGCTAAATTTCCTATTGGACCGCAATGCATTGTTCTTGGGCAAATTCTGCATTAGCTAAGTGCTGGGCAGTGCCGCCATTAATTCTGCACGCTTTGTTGCAATTTTACTCTGCAAATACTTTGTTAAATTGGACATTCTCTTTGATCAGTTATATCTATTGTTACGCGTCGAACATTCATATCATATATACTAAGCTATATATATGAATGTATGTACATACCTATATATGAATGTATATATGTATGTATGAGTATTTCAGTTGGGGGCGTGCCAGTGGCGTTTTGCATGCTAAGCTCCCATTTACCAGAACACATTTGTTAGAGTTTGTAGCCGCGTTTATTGGTTTTTATGATTCTTGGCTTTGGCTTTGTTTTGCTGTTATGTGCGTGCCGACGTTTTTTTGCCTAATTGCTGATTTAGGCGTAAATATCGCACAATCACTGCTGCCGGTACTTGAACATTAAATGCAGTCATAAAGAACAACTCAAACACACAGCAGACACTCAACTCGAATGAGCAACGAACTAAATAAGAAATAATAAATTAGCCATAATATTTTGTTAACAACATAGTCCAACACAATTCCAAGAGATCTTGAGCCCATGGATGAGCTTATGTGTATTTTGTTTGGGAATGCATAGGGTCAATTCTTTCTTTCGATTGTGAAGAAAAGTGAATAGTCTTCGCTCATTCCTCCAGGTAACGAAGTAGGTATTAGCGCTAATGAGTTGCAGCAATGTAGGGTGCTTGTTAGAGATCTTTGAAGCTGCTCCAATTTCACTCTTATTGTTGTTGTTACTGCAAAACCAATATTCAGGGAAATTTAAGGTACCTATCACCATATTTTGTGCTTTCTTTCGTTTTTTCGGAGTTTGAGGGCTAATACAGAAAGCACAGATGAGCCCCATGAAATTGTGATGTGTTCGACAAATACCAAGGGGTTTTTCGTTTCAGCGAAAATGAACGAACGAACTGTTTAAATTTCACTTGTGTTCCTTAAGTATACAAGTTTATCGAAATATGCAGCGTACAACTTTAACAAACAATAAATAACTAAGTACGAGTATCTCACAACTTTACAAACACGAAGGAAGCGTTGTTAGCTTTTGGTTGACTCCTTCGAGGGAAAGTGTCGTCGAACTTTTCAAACAAGAGCTTTCATAAAAATCTATAAATGGCTGTGTGTATGCATGTACATATGTATGTATGTATGTATGTGTATTATCCCAAGTCTCTTTGAAATTTAGCAATATAACTAAATCAGGGATGTGGTGGAAATTTTATTCCGAATACGAAATATCTGAACCGACGATTACCATAAAAGAAGTTTCACCATGCGACCAGAAAACTTGTAATGCACCGAGTCTGATTTTATTAGTATATCTCGGATAGCAGATAAGACATGGAACTTAGCTACAGCGCTTATTGGAGCACCCATTAGCAGCTTTCGTTCGTACCGGTTCCCTTAAACTTACTTCCGCAACATCTCTGACAGACGCACACATACCGTACATACTTATTTAGTCGTTATCCTCTACGGCCACAGGGCAATCTTGTTCTGTGATCGTATCGCTCTTCCTCTTTAATTGGGAATATGTGTGTTTGTATGCATGTATGTATGTATGTGTAAGTGAATGGAAGCTGTGCTTTTCATTATTGCTGTTTGGGTATAAACAACGGTATTTATATTTATGGCAACTGTGGAAAACAGCTAAAGTAACGGTAATTATGGTAAGCCAGAACTTTAACAGAAACATATATACCTTCATCATCATACGTACATATGTATGTGTATGTGCATGTGTTTGTATGTATGTGTTGTATTTTCTTTGTTTCAAGCCATTGCCCTCTTTGAGTTTTACGCCTTGTCGCAACAGCACCGCATGAGCAGCAAGCAGTCGATAAAAAACATTGGGGTTCCACGCCAAAAAGTATGCAACGGAATTTAATTTTTACGAGCGCTTACCCTTGAAATACTCAAAGTCTTGAACAATGCAATTCGTGTTCATTTAGCTGCACTCGCACGAGAGTGCTCACTGCAGTAAGTGTCTGTGTGTGTGTGTGTCACAAGTCACAAATAAGTAGTAGTAGAGTGGAACCAAATGCAGATCTACAATGGCTTCTGCTCGGGCCCAAAGCGAAGTAATTTGCCACTGGCGTGAAGCAATCCAGCATAGTTGGCATTACAGATTTCCGCCGTTAGATTCGTCTTACTGCCTGCGGTTGTACCGTTGTCAAGTGTCGACTAGCTACAGCCACCACGCCAACTTCATCCATCCGGGAGCACACTGGTTGTGTGGTACACAATTCCCTAGCTGTTATGCTGTCAGCCCCATTGTGATGTTGTTTGGGTTTTCAGCGTGCAGATTTTCACTTCACCCGTTCCATATTCAATGTAGCTACCGGTTTTCCGCAATACCAACCTTCACCCCCCCCCCCCCCCCCCCCTTCCACGCCTATCAATCCGTTACGACCACCGACGCCAGCATCGCTAGGCAGAATCGTCTAATTAAATTTTTGCAGTGCTGCTGGCCGTTGTTGATATTCTGGATTTTTCACTTTTTCTGCTTTTTCCTGACTTTTGTTCTTAAATTTTTTAGTTCACTACATTTCGCTCCACATCGCCCCTCCGCAGCCCTTACACCTTTTCATAAACTTTTCGAGTACAACCAACAACCAAGCAAACTCATTGCAACTTTTAAAAGTTTAAAAAATAAAAAAATTAAAAATTTCGAAATGGTAATGAAGCCGTTGGGAATTTTATTCATTTATTTATGCATCAAATGTATGTATCTGTGTATATGGGTGTGTTTGTGTGTCGGTATTTGAATTCCAGCAAATGCCTGAATTGGTTGCAAACTTCATTGAATTGTTTCCAAAGTCGAAACTGCATCAGAGGGGGGCCGAGTCGTCATTTTTTTCTTGTCGCAAAATTTTAAATTTTTCTCCATTTCTGAAGTAATGCAGCAAATATTTTCATCATCATAAGCGTAGTTTTTTGCAATTAACAACAACAATGAAAGAAAAATAAATGAAAACAATATAGAGAATTTGTAAAAGCATTTCTTCATGCGCCGCACTTGGTTGCACCACATTTCGAGCTGGGCGCCTTTGGCCAACAGCAACTACTAGATTGGGCCGGCTCGCGTACTCCACAATTCCAGTCAGATTTTGGCAGAGACAGCATAGCGGCTGGGTGACCTCATTCGGCCACCCACCCACCCACTTCCACCTTCATTAAATGGACGTAAAAGCCGCAAAATCACCAATGTGAACGAACTCTGCTTAAATTTTCATTAAAGCAAATTGCAAATATGTTTGTTTGTACGCAGTAGAGATGGAGAGGAGGTAAGAAGTGAACTCAAACATAACAAATGGGCATTACGCTGGCGATGTTTTATCTGCATTTTGGCAATCTTTAATTTCAACACATTTCTCGTATCCTTGTAGTAAGAAAATATGTAAGTTGATGGGGAACGATTTTGGGGCAGAGCCAGCACTCTTCTGGTACGGGCTTCTGGTGTCATGTGGTGGACACAGGAACACATTTCGTATATTCGCGCACTTTCAATTTGGGAACTCAAACCTCAGCTGAACCAAACACAGATTTTGTTTTGGATTAAAACCCGAAAGATCGTTATAGTTTGTGAGATCTCAGTATCGAAAGCGTCAACTGGTATTTTTGCAAAAAATCGTTCTGGGCGGGCACATAAAAAGTAATCACAAAATGATTCAAAAAAGACTAAGAATACGATGAGTTTAGAGTATTTTTTGACTAGTATTGGATACTGAAAGATGAGAAAATGCTCGAAAGCATTCCCATGATTGAGCCTTGCTGTAGATACGCTTCATAATATTCATTTCTTCTCCCAAGGCTCCGCGAAATTTCTTAAAAAAGTTTAGTAAAAGTTGGAATTACTGACTCCTTTTGGATAATTATTTCGGAGCTCTTCGGCCTCGGTTGGAAATTGGTTGTGTTGTTTTGGCTGCATCTGTACTGCGAAGGACAGATTGGGGTTTAGAGTAAGACAGTGGCGGAGTGGTTACATTTGCGCTACAACTCGAAAAGTAATTAAAGTTTTGTGGTGCAGATGGATTACAAACTCGTACAAGTACATAATTGGACACGAATATTCTGCAAAAGATCATACATTCCATAGACTAATCCAAGTTTTAGCGACTTGAATATTTATGGGACCATTAAAGAGGGTCCAAACTTGCATATTCCTTATGGCATGGGATTGTTTAAGAATACACGCTTGTTGATTGCCTTAGGGGCAGTTGTCATGCTTCAGGCGATTACAAAATTGGTTTCATCCACCAAAAAAAAAATCAAACTACACAGCATTTTCAGCACCAATAAAAATATTGTAGAAATGGTTACAATGAAGCACGCATGCGCACGTTTTCCTAATAAAAGCGCAGTTCGAATTGGGCTCTTTAGGTGGCCTGGTGCCTTTAGTGCATTAGTTAATGTGTTTGCTAAAAGATTAGGAATTAGCACGCAACTGGACACTGTTTGGTATTGTAAATGCTCTGGGAGCCGTATTAAGTGCGTCAATGTGTATGTGTGTATGTAAGTGTTACATAAATTCATGAATACATACTTGAATGTTAATTTACGGTGCTTGTAAAAGTAATGACGATGCCGTTAGCGATGCGACTGTGAGATTAGAGACAAAACGCCACATAGAAGATTTTTCATAACTAGCGATGCACTCAAAAACTATTATTTCAAATCCTGGGATCGTAATGGTTATGAGTTTTTTTCTTTTTAAAATCTCGATATCTACATATGTAACTATTATTTAAATGAATAAAATAATTTGATCGTTATAATTTTACCTCAAAGCGCTCATTAAATAAATAAAATAAAAAGCAGTAATACAGCAGCAAGGAAAAAACGTGAACTTTACTTGAAGATATGGATCCAGCATATTAGTTATTTAGTGATGGCTGGACAAATATTATCTTGCTATAAAAGGAATTCTAAATGTTAAGGTAGATATCTAGCAACGCATAGGCGAAAATTGCGCTAACTTTTTTCCCAGGGTTTTTGAATGATGCGCATGCTAACATAGAGCCACATAGACCAAAAATCGTTGTCATAACTACTGAAAATAGTAAACAATTAAAATCTATTTCTTTCTTTTATTTGATTTGGTGTGTTAATCGTAGAAGCCATTAGAGAAAGTATGTAAATAATCATTATAGGCGGTCCCTGGAAGACACGAAGCTTGGACCCCACACCTTTATTGCGTACGCATTGAGAATGGTTTGATGGTAAACTCCAAAATGGCAACATTTCATTTATCTTTTGTGAAATCAGCAGAGTGTCAGTTATTTATTCAACTACTGTTAACATTTGTACGACTCGATGGGCATGAATAATGTAGGCGCTGTATGTGTGAAGATATGCATTAAAGTGTTATATATGGTGGCAATAATGAACACATCTTCTGGAATATTTATACATTAGTAATTACATATGTATATATATATGTGTGTGTGTGTGTGTATGTTTGTATGTTTGTATGGAAGGAGCAATAAATCAAGCAATCTTGCCCCTTAAGTAATCCAGCAATGATGCACTGATCAACAACGGGTAGTTAACTCTTCAGTTGTTGTTGTTGTTGTGGTCTAGGGCGTTCGTTGGCTAAATAAAATTGCAACATTTGCTACATTTTAATTGTTTTATTTGCTTGGTACTGCAAGTTGCACTTTTATGGCAAATGCACCAAATTGTAAGAATGTAAACAAGTTGCGATTGCAATTTGAGATCGTAAAAGGTCGTAAAAGTGCTGGAATATGAATGAATGAATATATTATATATACATATATGTACATATGTAGGTGTCTTAGAGACTTCTTTCCTACAATCTCGGTTTGTTAAAATAGGTTTACAATAACAATTTAGCCCGAAATACTCCAGTTTTTGGCGCGCTGTTTCTACTTTTTCCTACTTATTTGCGAGACCCACATATTTTTGCCGAATAACTAAATATTAGTTCGCGACAAGTAGTTGAGCACAGCCAATTGGATTACTCTATGAAAGCGGCAACATTTAAAAACATTCTAACGGATTACTGAACCAGCACCACCCTGTGTGTGCACGATGCGGAAGTGGCATATGATTGACAGCGCAATAGCCACGCCCATCTTTCTACTTCTTTCAGTTGTTTTTAAAGATTATTTTTCATATATTTACTAACATCAAAGAAACAAAGTTACGCCCACTGAAAATCAACATAAAATGCAATTTTTTAGAATACACAAAGAGCAATTCCTCTTCTGCAAATCAAAAAACTTTGTGGCCACTTAGCGTGGAGTACCCCTTTGTGTTTGCACCTATGATGTGCACCAACTATCTGAGGCGTTGACTGTTGCTCGTAGAGCTCTCACAAGCCTAACTGCATGGTTCTCATCGGCACAAAGAATTGTGAATGCGCTCATTTAAGTTTTCTTCCATCACCTGAAAGCTGCTTTCCCCCGCCCACCACAAATGAAGTTGTCAGAATTTGGCAGCTTTTGATAGACGTGAGGAATACGTCAGAAGGCTAATGAATTTTCCTAACTTTAGCGAACACAAGTCACTTTTTTTGTATTCATTTTGACATTTGCTCCTCGCTACTTAAGTGAACTCTTCAAATTCATTGCGTTGAACTTCAAAAATTTTCTTAGTGTTGCAAAAGTACGATGAGTGTAAACTATCGAAGTCTCGATATTTTTTCAATCAAACTTTTGAAGTTTATTCTGACATCCTAAAGAAAATGCAAAATTTTTGCCGACGAAGCCATAACGATATCCGATTTCAGAGCCAACCTTTTACGCCGTTATAAATAACTCCGAGTTTTCCTTTGTCGCGGCAATAGAGAGAAGGCCATCGAACATACTCTCAATAGTAATGTGCAAATTAGAGCTCGAGCTAATCGATAAATCGAGTTATTGTATTAAGGGAAGTAGGCGACTAAGAGTTATTAATGAACTAAGTATACAGATCCTTTGATATTGTATTAAGCAAACCGATATCGTGCACAGCTTCAACGCTATGTTAAAGCGGGGATCAAATTATTCTCGAGATAAAACAACTGAGCGACTATTCGGAGACTATTAACCGACTTTTAAACATTCTTACGGTAGCAAACCGAGTAATCGGTTAACCGCTCAGTTGAATAATCGAATAACTTGAAGAGCCCAGTGCAAAGTCTTTATAGATGGGTCCATTTTAATATTTCATGTCAATTTATCTTCTTATTTAAATTTCGCGCTGGCGAACACACTTTTCAAGTCACATCAAGTAAAATGCAACTTAAGACAACGTATATTGAATGTTTGTTTGAGAAAAAGAAACACTTGAATTAAGTAGCAGTGGTAAATATCCCAGCGCTTCTAACTAAATGCTTGACCTCCTTAGAAGCATTCTCGCATATCACCAACTTCACCAACGCTTCGGCCATAAATTCAAATAAACGTCAGGCATTTGCAATTCCAAAAATCTCAGCTCTTCAACGAGCTCACAACATTCGATGCGAACTTTCTTCAATATAAATACGAGTATTTCACAGTTCAAAAGTTCCTCCATAGAAGTTGCAGATGATATTTATTGAAATTGTTTTTATATGTACAGACACACATACATACATACATACATACAAATATATGTAGGTGCATCGCATATATGTAAAAAGGTAATTCCTTCTGTCAATGTTCTTTCTGCAATTTATGGGATATTTGATGTCATAACCATAGACGGTCAACAATGTCAATTTTTATCATGACAATGCTGCTGGCTATTTGATCTGCTCGCTGTCTTCGCATTGCAGCGAACCTAGAAAATGTCATTGCCGATTGTTAACGAAACGTTATTTACGTGAATTGTTCTTGGTTGTAACTTAAAATTGTATGGTATTTAATGAGCACACAAAGGCCCAATACCTACAGAACTGTTCTTTTTTTTCGGCGCACAAGCAGAGACCAGTGATATTGATGACAAAATTATAAGTAGCGACAGTTTTTAGTACGTTTGTATGTATGTTTGTTCGCACATCACCCAAAACCTGCTCTTCAGAATAGAATGCAATTTTCACCGATGTGTTTATCGATATCCAACTTAAAGTTTAAGTTACATTTAACAACAGTTTCTCAACAAAATTTAATTGGCCTGGGTATAGCCGGGAAAAACATGTGTGTAGGGCCAATTTGTAGAAAAAAATGAGGAGCATTAAATTTGAAGGTCAGTTCGATGTTAATCTCCTTTCGCCGAATGACTTAGTTCAATGCAGTATATTTATTTCATGTTTTGACCGAGATATTGAAGACTATGTTGTGGTATATGCATAATTGAGTTTTTTGGAGAAGACACAATACTTTGAACCTGTAAAGAACTAAATCAAGCTTTCTTATCGCTCCATATAAAAACAGTGTAGCATCTGTACATCGCACATCTTGAAGCAGAATTGATAGGATCGATCAATACTGACACCAAAGCACGATTGTTTGCGATATCAAAATCGCACAAAAAAACATTTTTTTAATGGAATCTTCTTACTCCTCGTACGCGTTTCTTCGAACAATAAGGTGGTTGAAAAAAATTTCAAATAATATGACACGGAAGTATATCACATTTGGTATTCGCCCCCATCATTGACCCGCATCCTGCCTAGATTGTGTACGAGCAGACGGTTTTTATCAGATGGAACATTTGATTGCCCAGATGCCGCCAATTTTGCCAACACGCAATGTCAGCCAATTGCAAATCTTGCAACTCACCCGTATCTGTGACTCTCCTTCAACTTGTACGTCTGTTTGTCTGTCTGTCTGTCTATCTGTTTGTTGTCTGTCTGCTTGTCTAGTTCGTGACGTCTGTAGTGACAAGGAACAGCTTGGTGCTATTGAGCCGCCACCTTCAACCTCAACAAATACGCTTGAAATGGGCGCTGCTACTGCATTGCCGCTGTCGCTGTCGTTGGCCATGATTTTACAGTTTCTTTTATTCTTTTTATCGGCACGACGGCTTCTTCGTAAAAACTCAAAGCATTTCTTGGCCAATACATTAGGAAGCTATCGTTTCCCCTCTTCACTCTTTGTTTTGGTCCACCGACATACAAGTAACTGGATAACAGCAACATCGCTTTTGTTTGTTGTTGTTATTTGTTGTCATGCTAAGCAGTTAATTCGTTTACAGTTGCACTGACATTGTGCCTCTGTGGACATTGAAGGCTTTCATACATAGCCTTTGTTGTTGTTGATGCTTCTTTATAACCCTTGATTTTTACGACTATTGCGCTTAATGGGTCGTTTGTGTTTGGCGATACTCATATCTCGCCCGTTTGTCTATCGGTATTTGCCGCTTCCAAAACAAGGCGGTAGCAATGGCGGCATTCGATCCACCGCCACCATACACCGAGACATTCAAGCGTATAACCGTTGATGGTCGATTGGTGAACCAACAGCAAATACATGGCAAACCCCAGTCAAGAGTCAACAGGCATCACCAAGCTGCGATACCTTGCTGAATCAAATAAACTAGCGGCTGTGTTTTAAACTGTTGTTGTTGTTTTTCTTTCTTTCCTTTGCACTTCCTCTAGCCTAGCAAAACTCGCTTACAACTTGTTCTCCTTGCTCTTCTCCTATTTGTTTGATTCTACTGTACTCATTGGCGATCGGCGCGACCATCGTTTCCTAGCCTGCTAACTTAACAGCCAATTTCATCTTGAATTTATGCTTAAACTGTCGGCGCAACGGGTTTTACAACATGTTTACAAGCGTTGCAATGCTGCACCGTCTTCGTGTGTTAAGGACTATTTGGTGGAAAGCGGCCATCGTCATGGCAGCAATGGCTCTAACTTAGCATCGAACTGGCATGATGACGTTTTAGCTTTTCTCAGCAAGAACTTTTCGGAAACTGGCAAATAGAGACCCGAAATCACGAAATAGACCTACGCCAATATAAAAGGTTCACGGAAAAATCGTTGGTGGTAGTTCATGAAACAACCAACTGAGTACAGAATTTTCATCGGCACCACACTCTTGCGTGCCACTCAACCGGCAAAATGGCTTTAAATGAACTCAAGGCCAAGAATAATAATTTTAATGCAAACTATTATTCATTATTATTCACAATATTGTTGCTCAGTTTTCATTTTTTTGTTAATAAATTAATTAGCATTAACATTTTCCTTTTCTTAAATTCATTTGATCCAAATACGTTCCCAAAAAAAAATTCCATTGTTAATGCATTTTAATTATTTCTTTGCAGGCTGCATTACATATGGATGACGAGATGATCGCATCGCAACTTGGACATCCGCTGTCAGGCATTGTGGGGCCACCTCATCACCAGTCGCTGGGGCTTAGCGATAAGCAACGCACTGGAGTGCTTGACATTCCAACAAAGAAAGCCAAAGGCCTGGATGAGGCAGCTGCTTATCAGCTCGAATACCAACGCTATCAGTCGCTTATGTACGCACACTGCGCCCAGCAGCAACGTGTTGGCTCAATGTCCGCTTTCAGACCTTGGGCGCCGAAATCGTTTCTGCATCCAGCTGCTACATACAACGCGGTAGCAGCATTCTCCACTCTCCCCTATCTAAGTCAAGAGCCCCCTGTGTTGCAAAATCCCGAAAGGGTTGTGCGTAGCACTGACCGGGAACGTTTCGAACGCACCTACCAACCGAATGTGGCGCTTGTTCCTCGCAAGTGTATATTGGCTAAAGAAAGAGAGAAAGATCAACGCGAGTTCAGAGAAAGGGAACGGGAACGGGAACGCGAACGTATAGAAAGAGAGCGCGAAGTGGAACGAATACGAGAGCAAGAGCGAAAGTTGGAGCGCTCAAGAGAACGAGAACAAACGCGCGAGCGTGAAGAACTAGAAAGAGAACGAAGAGAGCGTGAAATGCAACAGCAACGGCAACACCATTTGCTGCAACAACAAAACCTGCATCACCAACAACAAACACAACAAGCGCTGCAAGATCAAGTCGCACTAGCGGGTATGTGCGGTTCCGAAGTGCAAATTAAACAAGAACGTGCCAACACACCAAATGACATGCCACAATCTCCACCACTCACGAATACTAGTGGCGGCGGCGATGATGATCACTTGGAACGACGTAGCAATGAGCCCATGGACGAGGATACGACATTGCCAATGATATCGCCCATGTCATTGACGATGAGCCAGCAACAACGAAAACTGTTAAGCAATAATCAAAGCGGCAGCAACAGCAACAGTAGTAGCAATCACAGTGATATCGATACAGTGCAGCAGCAGCAACAACAACAATTGCAGGATCATCACCAGCAGCAACAGCAGCAGCAGCGACGCCACTCACTATATACCTCAAACTCATCCGCCTGTTCGACATCGTCGACGACGTCAACAACTCCACCACAACAACAACGCCTGCCTGCGCACTTGCCCCCGCCACAACAGTATCAGCAGCAGCCGCAGCAGCATCAGACACAGCAAGCACAACAACAAAGGCATATGCAGCATTTAACGCTGCAGCAGCAACAACAACAGGCACGCCTACGACAATCACCCCGCACGTTCCCGCCTTCACCATCAGATACCCACAGCTCCGAAGAGTTTTCGGGATCCAACGAAATAACATCGTCCACCTCACCCGCCCCTTGCAATGAGACGAATCGCCGCGATCATGCGTCAGATCACAACAACCATCATAGTCAGACAACAATAAACCGTGAGCGACAACAACAAAGTCAAACACTCATTGCAACCGTCAATCAGCACACAAAGCTTCTCCCAACGCCAATATCAGCAACTTTTACTGCCAGCAATAATAGCAACAACAACAACAACGAATTGCCAAGCCGTATTCGCATCAGCAAAAACTTGATCAATCGAGCGAATATAATTCGATCGCCTACGCCTCCGTCAACACTACCTCCAGTTTCCGCAATAGTCCAAATAAGTCCGCAACAACAAACACAACAACAAACGCAAATGCAAGTCTTGCAAAATCACCAACAACAATATGAATATTATAAGCAAAATCAAAGAGTTTACGACCCACAACAACAACAATATCAACCTTTGTCCTCTATACAACATCAACACCTCGTCATACGATCACAGCATCATCCTTCCCAACAAACGCAGCATTCGCCTTCATCCTCACAGTCTTCCACAGTCGCAACAACAGGCCTGAACCTTAGCACCCACCCAACCAAAGCGTCAATCCATTCGCATCCAGCGGAAGTACAAAACCAACAACAACGTTCACACAATGGTCTTCCGCATATTGGCTCTGAGTTCGAACTCTCAACAGATACGGACGATGACAGTGTGAATGGTGAGGCTGATAGTAGCAATCTCTTGGCGCCATGGGATATAGCTGTGGACGCTTTACGGGATACAAAACCAAAGGAGCGTGAGCGAGTTCTAAATATGCTGCGGAAGTTGTTGCACGAGAATCAACAAATGCGTTATAGCAATCTACAACTCAGTGAAATGATACATAAACGTGATATTGAGATCCGAGAACTGCGAGATCAGCTACAAACATGTCGACGTCACATGCAAATGCTCAGCTTGCAAAATGAAACTCCAGTCCAAACGAGTAGATTGCATCAAGGCACAAATTATTTGGATGAGGAGATGCAAGAATTCGTATTAAAGAAGTCGGTTTCATCCTCGAACTCGCGAGATATGCAGAAAGACTACAGTGAAACCAAAGAGACTGCTACAATTGACAATGGTGATAATGCGGAGCGGCTACAGAGTCCAACAGGAGTCGTTGTAAAGCAGAATGAAAGACATTTCAGTGACAGTGAGGATGAGGAAGATGATCCAAACAGATGCGACGACAATGACGCAAGCGGGGCGGAAAGTGAAAATGACGAAGAAGCTGGCAACGCTGTTGCCATGCAAGAGAGCAACTCCGCACCGACCAGCGACAGAAATGACATAAAAGATAGGGATTCAAGCACACAACAGCCACAAGCGAAGCGTTCAAGAATCGACGACAGTGACGGTGAAAGCGCTGGCAGCTCAAGTCGCAAGTCCACGGCCATAAAAATGGATCAGACAACACATAGCACGCGTGCACCGCTTGTCAATAGTTCTTTCGATTCCGATGATGATACGCCGTCTTGTAATACAGAACGTACGGCAATGACGAATATGGGCAGCGAGTGTTCGAATACCAAAAACAACAGTTACAACAACGAACTGGCGGATGATGACGAGGAACGAGAGGAGGAGGAGGAAGCTACACGTTTCACAGTCACAAATGGTAGCAGCACTGATACGAATACATCGGAAGACGATGACGCTGAAGGTTGCGTTGACGGCAGTAGAGATGAAAATAGCTGCCTCTTACCATGCACCCAAGCGGAAGAGAATGATGTCCAAGCACCACACAGCAACGCACTAGCGACCCCACCAACAGCAACCTCACCATTATCACCGCATTCCGCCGCAACTGCTGGACAGTTGTTCGATAGCAGCAATAGTAGTGATGAAACCTCCATGAAGAAAGCTCAAATGTCCGCATCCAATGCGCTCGCCAAAATAAGTGACACTATAGACAAAGTTTATGAGAAAATTGTCAAGGGCGATGAAGTTATGGAGAGCTGTGATGAAGATCAGGATAGCACCGATAGTGGGCAGCGTAAATTTGACACTCAAAAGGACGAACATCATGCACCACGCGGACCACGATACGTAGACAATTCAAATCTGTTGTTGGGGAAATCACTAGAGGCCTATAATGCAACGCGCGATGGTCACGAAGACGACAAATATGGCAACATCGGCTCCAAAACCACCAATGCGAATGTCAAACAAATCACGCGCACACCGCTAGCCACGAAGGCTAGCAAAAAACAAACGCCAGCAACGAACACTGAATTAATGATCAAGAAGGAAATAACTTAACCGTTTCAATGTACGAAACGTCGACGAACTTGACGTATTCGCCGTGCCTACACAGCTGAACAGATTGAATTTGGCTGATCGTGCTACTAGAACAAGCAGCCCTTGTCTTTTTCTATGCATCCATACTTACGTACATACATACGTACAAAGTTAAATACAGTGCACTCGCGAAAACTCGAACACACGATAACTCGAACATTCGGAAACTTGAACATTTTTTTTTCTCCATTGACTACTTTAAAACTCGAACAAAATGTAGCTACTCTAAAACTCGAACAATTATTTTCTTTTTTTCATGGAAAAACATGTTAGAAACTGTCCTTTTGCATGTGCTGTAACGGCCTATATTCAAATTTTTGTCGTTATGTGAGTCTTTTGTTTCATTCTAAGGCGCCGCACTGGCTAGGTTTCGTGCTAATTACGGAACTTTATTTTTAAGTTGATTGATATTTGTCAGTGATACACGGGATTTTGCGCGGTTAGGATCAAATTTATTTGCGTGTTATAATGGGACGAAAACTAAATGTTTTAAGTTTAGCAAAAAAGGCTGTATTGAATGCGATAGAAAATAAGAAACATCAAACCAAAATCACTGCTTTTTTTTCTAATACATAATTTGTAAACAACATTCATATTTGCTAGCATTTTTTATTAAATAAACTGGCAATGAACTACAGTACATCAAACCAGAGAATCTCTTTGATTAAAATACCATAAAATTGGACTGGGTATAAAAACTGTTAAAAAGAATACATATATCGATTAAAAATACATAACGTTCGAAAACTCGAACATTTCGATAACTCGGACAGGGCTGGTTTTCATTAGTTCGAGTTTTCGCGAGTGCACTGTATGTGTATGTACTATATATAAATGAATCTACCGTTTCTTAAAAAAAAGTCTAAAATATAAATCCACTACAAATTTTTCATATGCTTATGCTGTAAAACTTCTATATAGAAGCTAAATAACTGTTGAAATGCTTTTAAAGCTTACAAAAAAGCACACAAATTTATTGGTAATTTTTAAAGATTTTTTAATGACTTAAGCTAGATCGATAATACAGTTATGTACATATTTTATTGAAACATTTTTTCCATTTCGTACTGAAATACTGCAAACACCCAGCAATTAATTGTTACCAACTAAAATGTGCTTTTTGTACTATAGCAAAAACTTCAAAGACAGAAAATTGAACTACATATATACATACATACATACATACATATATACAGTTGATAATCCAGTTAAACGTGCTAGAGCTTTACCTCGAAGGGAGCGAAAAAAAGAGAAGGAAACTCGTTCTAAGCTGCATTTCGTAAATTAAGTGAGCCTCTAATCGATTCAGAATTAAAACAGTTTCTTGTTAGCAATTGAAGTAGTTTTTCTAAATTGTCATGGAGCTTCATACCTGATCGTTTAGAAATCAGAACAAATTGAAACTATGCAAAAGGGTTATTAGTTCGTTGTCTTGGCTATTCGTCACTTTTTGAGGAAATCTTCATATCAATACAACTAATTATGTAGCTCTCCTTACGAGTGTGAACCTCTGCTTAGATAAAGTGAATTAAATATAATATATATAGTTAATTATGAATATTTTTTTAAATTCAAACCCCGAAACTCTCTTGAAATTTAAGGCCAAACCTACGCATATGAGGAGTATGCTAACGGAATTACCGGTACTCCAAAAGAAAGTAGCTTCAAACACATTCGCTACAAGAAATGAGTGCTTTAACTATCGATGCACCCTTTAGAAGCCGATGAAAACTTTCGCTCCGGTGATATAACCGAAACTGTTAGAAAAGCCGACCAACGTTGAGTTCTTAGCATTTGTAGACTTTCAGGAACTTTTTGATTTTCATACAAATTCTATAATTATGGATACGATATATGTATGTATGTATGTATGTATGTATGTATGTAAAAACCTATATTTTTTGTTGTGAATCTTCTCAATTTACGGAGGTACCGCTGGAATATTCATAAAAATCGTTATATTTCTTCAGTTTTGTTCAAGAACTATGGTATGATAAACACAAAAGCAACACAACACAAATTAACGCTTACAAAAATATACATATGTACATATATGTATGTATTTTTCTCTTTTTTTATAAACTAATGTGTTAGAAAATGTTTACATATATGTTTGTAACTAAAGAAATATACAAAATGATTGTTATAAAACTGCAATCATATAGAATTTAAGAAAAAATTTAAATAAAAAAAAGTTAAGCTAAAACTTGTTGAGAAAAGGAGTGAATAAAATTATATATGCAAGTCGTTCAATGTAAATACAAAGAAGTAGCGGTAAATTGATTAGGTAGTACTTAGTTTTACTTTGTAAATATTTTTTGTTGTTGTTATGTTTCTAAATTAATTGCTTGAAAAGTAGCAAAAGTTTGTTCACATAAAAGTTTTGAAAGTAATTCTGCCTTTTTGTTTTAATTTGAACGTTTCATAAAATGGGCGGAATTGAAATGATTTGAGGTTAGCTTATTTCTAACGGTGATTTCGGCTTGCTCGTTTTCACAAATTTCATGATCTTTAGAATAAAAAAATTGTTTTCTCTTGTCGCAAAGCCTGTTCAAAACATCCTGCTATTCAAAGATTTTTCACAATTTTATAAAGTATCCTCGGGTGCAACAACAATGTTCGGATGCAAGAAGACATTTAAAAATTTATTCATTGAAACCAAAGCTTTAAATTGAATTAAAATCTCTTTATGTTATATATGTATGTATAATAATAGTACGTATGCATATACTATGTAATTATTTGTAAATAGATCCCTTTTCAATTGAGTTTTTAATATATGTACATACACATAATATACACACATACACACACCCATACAAACATGCTCATGGCTTTCAACAATCTGTAGTATAATATTTCTTTTTTGATTAATTATCAAACTTATATTTAGTAAATATTTAAAGCTGACAATAAAGTTAGTTTATGGATGAGTACAAGTGCGCATACGTACATACACACGAGTGCATACCCTGTAGAGAATATGCATCTCTAATTCTGAAAACGGTGCTTCTTGGTCGTCTTAAATGTTTCTTGCACGAGCTAAAAGTGGCACTACTCAATATTGTGGGTTGTTTCATTGAAGGCATTGATGGCATTCCGTATACTTTCACTAGAAGACATGCCTCAGTTAGTGCCGGTAGGGTCTCAATCTTTCAACCAGACATTTCATTCTTACGGAACCATTATACTCAATAGTAAATGTCTGGTAGTCACCAATTAATTTGCTAACCCAAAGAAGCCTTCCTCATTAGTTAGACAACACAAAGGGATTGAATCGTTCACCTTATGGACCTCATGCGCTAAATGGTGAAAACAAGCGATAAATATTCACTTTCCTACTTAACCTTCTTGCGATCACATTATTAATCAATAAGATTCAATGGAAGACTTTTAATTTTGAAAATTTGCAAGATCAGCCTTTTTGTCTACAATTCATGGATGTGTTTGTGTGTATTGGTTTCTTAAGCAAATAAACAAGCCAGATAGACCCACCAGTTAAATTTAAAAACAGCTTCAAAGGGAGTAAACATTATGGACCTTTAAGAAATATATTTAAGTGCATTTTATTTTGTTAAATAATTAAAAAATATGTTAAAGAGGAGCAAGATATAAACAAAAAAAATTTGTGCGATTCAATCAAGCTCGCAAATACCCTGTAAATTTCATAAAAGTTCACGACGTTGACGAGGCATTTGCGAGTTTGATGAATCGCCTTATTGTCTAATAAATTGGTAATATAGTATATATGTACATACATACATGTACTCAGATACAGATTTATTTAAATATAGAATCGTTTTTACTATTTATTTTAGCATAAGAATGCTGGCTGGAGTGCGTGAATTCTATCAAAATGTAAATAGGTATTTGTTATTGTAATATATTTCATCTACGTCTAATCAAAAGTTTCTTCCCTTTTTGTGTCGTTTTCACACCATTGCCAATTGTCGTTAATTATTGTTTAAACATTTTCTACAAAAAACAAAAATGTAAGCACTTTGTTAAGTCTTGATATTTTGACCAAATTAGAATTAAATTTTTCATAGTATATTAAAAAAAAAGTGTGATTTTGTTTTGTTCAAAAAGCAAAGAAAACAAAATATGAATTGTAAAGATTTTTAAAATCGAAAAACTTTCTTAATAAAAATTGTTAAAAAAAAAAAAAAACAAATGAAAAAGTCACTTGAATTAATATTTAGTGTAGCAAAACAAAGTAAACAAAAACAACCACCAAAGAGTGTGAAAATTTAGTTTGGTTTCATAGAATTTGTGATGGAATTGTGGAACGAGTTTAATCCATGCAAATGACAAAGCTAAGTTACATTAAACAAGGATCTAACGTACTACATATGTACATACATACATATGTGTAATTTTATAAATTGTATAAAGCAAAAACATACATACATACATACATAAGTAAATAAATTAAAAGTCTATGAAAAAATATAGCCTATTGTAAAAGTTGAAAAACATAACAATCCAAAGTCAGTTTGACTGAAAAATGCTGTCGCAATTACATACAAACATACATACATACATAATAAATGCAAAAGAATGTAAAAACAAAAACAAAAAATATGGAATTATGAATTTGCAACAACGATAAACATATGTACATACGTACATATAATAGGAGTACATATGTAGTTATGTATAAAAATATAAAAAGTTTTAAACTTACTATTTAAAATCTAAGCGCTAAAAGAAGTTTCAAATTTTTTGAAAATAAAAATTGTAATTATTTGTAACTTTTCTTGTGTTTCATTTTCAATTTTGGTTTCAGTGGTTGCTAGTTTTATAAAAAAAAATATTTTGTTTACTATTTTCACTATATTTACGTTTTCAGTTTTTAATTTGCCACTTAGCGCCATGGACAGCTAAATAACGACGCATTTCGTCTTCGAATACAAAATTTACAAAAATATCAAAAATCATGTGGGTCATAAGGGACCCCATAATCCTGAATCAAGATGAGTCCGGACATTGAGCTCACTCACGTGCCGTTTCACGTAATGCGCAACAATAAAAAATTAACATTTTTGAAACTTTCTAAAGTACATTCCGAAAGAACTCCACGACTATAAAACAATCACATCAACAAATTTTTAAAAGCAAAATAAAAACTTCATTGCAAGTTGAATAGAGTTTTATAAGAACATTCATTTAAACAAACAACAAAAGTACATACATACATATGTACATATGTAAGTAAGTGCATCGAAACATTTAAGCTAAGATTCTCATGACGATAACCTTAATACAAATACACATTTCTTCGCAGACCTCTTTTTACAATAATAAATACTTACTGTTGCTAAGTATTTAAATTTTTTATGTTTGTAATAACATTGACAACAATCCACACCAAAATTCCCAAAACTCCAGAACATAAAAATAAAGTTAAAATGCCAAAGACTTCTTAAATAACAAATAAAACTAGAGAAAGAATTTTATTGATATGTTAAAAAACAAGAAAAGTTTGCTTTTTAGGGTAAGGATGTGATTGCGTGCGTACAACAGCACGGACGATTCAAAAATCAAATCAGTAATTATTTATTAATTGGTTAAAAATAATGTACAAATACTCAAATAAATAATCAAAAATCATAACCAAACAAAAAACAAAAATACGAAAATACGAAAAAAAGAGAGTAAAATTATCTTCAACGTTAAACAGTTTCATATTACATAGTGAATATACATACATAAATATATCTGCATACATGCATAGATACATACAAATATATTAATTAAAATCATAAGAAACTAACCTAACAACAATAAAATATTATATCTAAAAACAAAAAAGCAAAACACAAAGCAAACCCCGTATGACGCTGAATGATATACAAACAGATTACATATTTCATAAAACAAAAACAAACAAATGTGTATATTAATTATACATAATTAATACTTAAGAATATAAATTTTTTGAAATGTACAATGACGAGAAGCAACCAATAAATGAATTATTACAAAATATTACAATAAAACTACAATAAAAATTGTTTAGTCTATAAATGCAGGGCCATTGTCTCGGTATATTTTGTAGCCGTAAGTAGACACACCACATACATATATGTACATATATATATTCTATTTTCTTTCAGAACATAAATAATGTTATCACAATTAAGAAATGGTACCAAAGATGATTACAAAAAATATTACAAAAAAGAGTCGAAATCAATTTAAAATCTTACAAAACGATTCGAACAAATGCTTAGAAAGTTCTCAAAAATATATCAAAAATATATAGCACATCTGAGCTAGCTCGTTTTTAAGCTAAAATCGTTTTTAGGCTTCTATTAGCTGAATACCATCATACACATAAATAGCTTTAGCTGCAGAGGAACGTGAGCTTCGAAGGTGAACGTGAGTTGTTGAGGCTCAACTTGGATCTTCGATCCAATTGATTTTACCACCAATCTTCAACCCTATTGAAATTACTAGAGGAAATGGACGCTAATATAAAGTTCTTGATACCCGAGTATTTCACATACAACGTTCACAGCGCACTGTCTAATGTGCACTTATACAAGTCGCACTCGTCATCTATTACCACATCTGGAATTTAAAAATATTATTTTGAGTGAATTTAAAGTCCAATTATTTTCATAAATATGTAAATCATCACTGATTACCCCTAAAAAATCATATTAGGGTAGATTTTTCTGCCGACGGTAATATTCGATTAAGAAATGTTTTTAAATTTGATCGATTTGATCTGAAAAATGATATTTGAATACTTTTTGTTTAAAATTTCCCAAAACTGCTGAAATGAATGAGTTAGGACCAAGTATAGACTGATTTAAGATCCTGTGATGTTTCAAGGTTGACCGCCATTTGAGTAAGTAAGCTTATTGAAAATGCAAATTGAATATGAAATAAACAAATATGGCTTTATTTTTCCAATTACTTGGTAACAAAGTTTTTACAAATTTTAATTAAAAATGTACAAAATATATTGCTGTGTGGAATTAATTTTAATAAAAATATGCATACATACATACCTAAATGTACATATGTAACTTAAATGACTACATTATTACAAGTGTAAATTACATTAAGCGATTAACAAGGACAATTAGAAAGCCTTTCATTTGGTTTACATAATACGGAATGCGAATGACGCCTTGCATACAGTACACAAAGGAAAGTTACATTAAGTGTGCATTTTTTATTATTTGGAGTAAGTTTAAATGTTTTCGAAATAAGTGATTGAGTTCTCAACTGCAATGTCATTAAATTAGATTTGTGTATTACATCTTTTATTTTAAACTACATTTCATCTTTATAACGAATATATGTTTGTATATTCTTTATAAGCTCACATCTATGCATACTTACATAACTAACACTTGTACATGTTTGTTAAGTCGGAAAAATAAATACATACATACATATGTACAATATACAATTGGGTCTGTGTACATTAAGGCACAAGACGCTTTCCTGAACAAGTTGTGCTGCATTTAAGATTCAATAATTCGTTGATTTATCTATTTACATATATTTCCTTCAACTTTTCATTGCTAAATCTAATATATTTACACATGAATGCAAATCTTTAAGTATCATCCTTTGTTTATAAATATCTTTATTAATAGATACAAATCGTTATTATGCCAAACCGAGCGCCGCAGTTTTTATGGCTGCCAAGAGTTAGTACCTTAACATTGTCTGTTGTTTCTTTACAAGGTGTATGTGCATTACCTGGGTATTTATTAAGTTCTGTTCAAGTATTTTTCCCAACAAAAAATTACCCATTTATTTTTTAAGCATTCGCAAGACCAGCTTGCATTATCGATCTCTTAACATTCTTACTGGACGTAAAGTGCATACGATGGACATATATTTTTCAAGGACAATAAAAGGAGCATGAAGTTCGTAATCCATCTTTCAAGAAAAACTTTTCGACCAAAAGGCCCCTTTAGCTGCCCAGATCACATATTACAAGAAAAAAAGTAGTCTTGCATGCAAACAACCATGCATACCTTGCCAATCCTGTTGCAAAACCTGTCTTTCAAACTGTAATCTTTCCTATATTTATTTGGTGTCCGTGGCAAAATTTCAAACCATAGTCCAACACTACACCTTGTACCTAAACAAGAAAGCACGCCAATATGCCGTACTATGTATCTATGTATGTATAAGCACAATTATCTGCAATATTTTTAATGCAAAGTAGTATATCTTGACAATTTAAGCAGCTACTATTTTCTAAATAAAATCTTTGAAACTAAAACTAATTGGGCCTTTGCCAAGCAATAACAAAACACTATGTTAAGTTATCTTTTTAATATGGTGAGATATTCTCTCAATAATCGTAGTTATTCACGAGACGGTCAAACAATATCCATCTCATATCTGTAGAAAACTGACTAGTTTCCTACTTTCCGGCTTAGGCCCTTTATAAATATTTATGTATACATTAAACATACCGCACCTTTTATTGTAAACAGATTTTACTCAAAATTGAAATGTTTTAAGATATTATGATACCTTTTACTAACTGGTTGTTCACTTTATGCTTATTTTTACACAAAACTCAAACAGTTGCAAATGTGTGAAATAGATTTCTTTATATCTGTATAATATAAATTTTATGCCACTGCCACAAAAATATAGTTCTAGTTTTTTTTTTTATATAGAATTACTTTGTATGAAAGCACCTTTGGCTGGATGAAATTAGTTTGGTAAACCGAATTAGCTCTGAATGAAAAAAATAAAGCTAAAATAAAGCATCTTCTTCACAATAATATGAATAAATTCTGTAACAATATACTAGCACAAGCACATTGCCTTGATACTTTTTAAGTTGTCGTGACACATTCATGCTGTCCTAATTAGCCATATAATTTGACTATTCAACGTGCGACACTAAGTAAAATGATTATGTAACATCAACAGCGCAGCTACGAATGCCGTTTTGATATACTTTTAATATTTGTCTGTTTAATAACTTGCTATATATGCATCTATATCGGTTCGATATGTGCCACGCCTTAAAGAACATTTTTATATAGATCAAGAGAGTTCGCCGATCGGCGCATTTTGCAGCCACAAATCATGAATAAAGTTGTACAAATTATCGCTCACAGCAACCTGGAATGTAAAAAAATTCTTTTAATAAAGAAAGCAAATGAAAAAACCAAAACACTAAACAAGTTACATATTAGAAGGTTTTATAAATTATTTTCTCCCATGGATACTAAGTTTTTGAACCTGAGAATTCCTGGAAATGGTCATAGTAGCAAATCGAATATTGATACAAGAATATGTCTACGAAATCATAAGATTCGAAACCCACACAAAATGTGTATGTTTGATTGATTCTATAAAAATAAAGCCTACAGTCTAAATCGATCAATTATAAGTTCTGAAACGGGCTGCATAGTGCACACATATGTTACCCGAAAGGTCAAAATTTGGTGGCCAGTGACTGTTTCGTGATGGCTGTATGAATTAGCCCCCACTGAATTAACCCCCACCGGGCAAAATGACTTAAGCCCCACCAATTTTACCACGAAATTAAAAATGGCGGAAAGTGGGACTAAAGTCATTTTCGTGGGGATTAATTCCTTTTTTTCGTGGGGATTTTGTCATGTAAGAACCCCTACGTTTGGCTTAATTCGTTTCGATTGGTGGGGATAAAATCATTTTGGTGGGGTTTAATTCATTTTTTTTCGTGGGGAAAGATTCATTGAGGCATTGGTGGGGCTTAAGTCATTTTGCTCGGTGGGGGTTAATTCAGTGGGGGCTAATTCATACACCCCTTCGTTGTATCATACCTTGTAGGGCGTTGGATTGAGTGTGCGTTTGTGATCATTTCGTAATGTTTTGAGAGAAATTTGGACTTTTCCACGAACTTGTTCGAGCGTCGGTAACTTTTGAGTTATTTTACCATCCTTCCAATAGACCTTGTACAACAACTCAACCCTTGAGGGAATTACATAGGCACGCTTCGATTCCTGAAATGGATGACGACATAGAACTTTCTGGCCCACACTTGGTGGTGGCTCCGTTACCCTTTGCAGAAGATCTATTAATGCGTGCCCATCGGCACTGTACAACCTGCAAAATAAAAATGATTTTAATTAATTAAATAACTACATTCTTTCGAGGAGCCAATAAAATGTACCTGAATGCATTTTTGTGTCCCGGCATTGTAACCTTTTCGACATCTTGGCTCAATTTAATACGTGGCTGGCCATTTATTTCAACTAGTTTGTAGACGCAACCTAGAGCGGGCTGTCGTTGACATGTTACTGCAAAATAGTGAGAAAAATAATATCATATACCACAAATTTATATTACAACAACTCACCTAAATGTGTACCAATTCCAAAGCAATCAATTTTATGACCTTGTTCATTCAAACTAAGAATTGTATCCTCATTAATGTCATTCGAGGCCACAATCGTCAATGTATTGAACCATGGAACCTTGAAACGAATGGCAACCTTTTCGAAAGTTTCGCGGGCCAAACATGATAAATATGCCAAATCACCAGAATCGATGCGTATGCCAACTGCATGATAGCCCAAATCATTTAGAGCTAAAGCGACAGCACAAAAATTCAAGAGTCCACTTCTGTTGGAAAAAATGTATAGCAAAAGAAAAAGGGAAAGATAATAGTTATAAAAAGATAATGCGAAATGGATGAGTGTAGGTGCAAAATCTAAAATATCGACTATAACTTATTTACATACATACAACTATATATCTACAGTGCGTTTCATATTTTTAAGACCATTTGCGAAGCGGATTTTACTTGAATATTGTTAAAATTGCTCAAGGACAGAGGTTTTTGTAGTATTCTATCATTAAGGACAAATTCGGAAGAGCGGTACTCGCAGTGCTGATGTTTCCCTGCTAATTTCATGTCGACTTTGGAATGTCCTTTATAATTTCATTCCTATGGCTTTCCGCAAATCGACATTGACATCCTTTATCGATTTTGCTTTACCTCCGAGAACACAATTGCTTTTGTTATGCCTATACGTAAGTTAAAAATGTTAATATTTTCTTGGTGGTTTTTTAAGGAGTTTTAGGAGCTAAAAACAAACACTTTCAGCTTCGAAAATATAAGGAAGGTTCTAAAATACTTTAGAAATATGTATGTACTTTAGAAAATTTCAAAACGCCACCCTATTGAATTGTAATAACAATTCTCTTTCAAATAGGTAAACTAAAACTGTCGGATCAAACGATAAACATCGAATTGAGGGACGAGTGTCGACTATCGAATTACGGAAAGTCCCTTCGGGACTGTTGTATGTGAGCTTGATGATCTTATAGGCGGGTGGTATAAACAAATGTATGGTACTTTTAGGTGATGATTCCAAATGGGAAAATTTCAAAGACTGTTAAATCAATAAAAATGCTCAAAAATGCTCAAAAGTTTTTCTTTTTTTGGTATAAATAGTGGTCAAATGCTATATGTTGCATTCTTAGATCAAACCAAATGCTCTAGAAATCAAGTGAAACTTATTTCATTTGGATAAGTCGTTGGTATTTTATTACAAAAAAAAAATTTAGAAAAATCTTAGAAGGTTGATTTATAATAAACATGTAACACAAATAAAAATTTTGGCAGCCTTAAAAGAATCCATGTGCCCGGAAAATATTGTCTAACTAGCTGCAATTCATTTACTTCAGTAGGCTAGATGTTTATTTAAAATGGTTAACGAAAGTGATGTCTTTTCAAGTAATCGTAATTAAGATTCATCACACAGACGTTTGTTCAAAGAGTTGCAGAAATTTCATATTATTTTATAAGAGTGCGTTATCCGCTTTACAAACTACAAATCAAACAAACTACATCATATAAAGCCCTTGGAAAGTAGTTTGTATTAAATTAGCTGAGAGTTCAAAACTAAATAGTTAACTTGACCTAAACATGCAAATTTTTTTTTTCTTATAATAAAATTCGTTTTTGAGGTGTCCTTATGTTTTTTGTATATATGTATGTATGCATGTGTTCAAATAAGAATGTAAAAATTAATCTGCGTTTTAAATGATATTACTTTGATATGATGGTAAAGCAAGGAAATTACTTCATTCCGAAATAACGAACATTAAAAAGTGAATGCATTATTAATAATACTACAACGTTAAATGTTATTAAAATGCACAATTAACACACAAGCCATGCAGTGTGCTCTCTCGGACACAACTTTTCTTGTTGTATTGGAATTTGTGAAGCTGAAATATTTTCATTCAAACATATACAGTTTTCGATGATACAATCTTATGTTATAAATGAGGAAACATATGTGAATATACATATTCTTATCCTTAATTTATGTACATACATATGTATGAATATAGAAACGTACATATTTACATAAGTATTTATTATTAATAACTTAATAAGTCTGCATTGTACATATTTTATATAAATATTCTACGATACAAAGATACATATATAACAAATGGATACATGACTTTTTTAGTGTAGGCTTATCATTTACCAAGAGTTATGATATATGTACATATAAATGTATGTATGTGTTTCCCATATTTTATATTTCCATAACAAACTTTGTGTAACAATATGAATGAGGTTTAATTTTGTCTCTTTCTTTTAGATACATACCTTTGCCAAAATAGTGCCGGGAAGTCATTTCTCTACAGTGAGGAATTTCTCATTTTAGTAAAAAGTTAATTACAAAAATCACATCTGACGTTTTTCGTATGCTCCTACACATGCTAGCTGAATTCGCGAATACATACGTATATGTACAGACATTTATGAAGACAGATACGTCTGGGGAGAAACTAAAAGCACCACATTATATTGCCATATTTGAACCATTTATTCGTTTTTATTTTATTTAGACTTTGTTTACACAAGTCAATTTTATTAGTTATAGTCTATTTAGATTATTCAAAAAACTTTCACCAGATTTTATGAGTTTTTTGGGTAATCACTTGGCATCGACTAACCAAGCACAATTAAGCTGATAATTTGCTTACCCGATTAATCGCACCTCCCTAAAGTATTTTTAACAAAACAAATGAAAGTTTTTTTATATCGGTAATCTGGTTTTTAACGGCACGGTTGAAAGTCCAGCTTAGATTGATCTTTATTTCATATCATATTTAGTTAGTTATTGGTTATTCAGTTAAGGATTTATGCAGATTTTAACATGACCATATGTTGATTTAAATGTGAAGAAACATGAAACTCATAAAAATTTAATGAAATAATAATGATTATTATGATTTTTGTTGATATTGGTATGAAGGTATTTACAGTAGATATATATCAAATGATCAATGAATAATTTGCGTTGTTTACGAAGTTAATTAGAATATAGCGCTTTAAGATGCAAATTCAAAAATTAAGTAACTTAAAAATTCGCTTAAATCAAGAGTGTTATGATAAAAAGTACATATATAGAATTTGTTAATTGTGTGACTGGTTTCTGTGGGATTTTGAACAATATTTTTATTAAATTATACAGAAGTTTTCAGGTGAAAGTTGACTTTATCGACATAACGCATTTATGCATGAATGCATTTCATGGATTTTAATGTATATATGGTTACATGTGTGCCCAAAATAAAAAATACAGTTTTACGAAATCTTCAGTTTGGGACGAATGCTTGTTTGGTAAGCGTTTGTAAGTACATGTTAGTTATGTGAACGTACATATATGTATGTATATGAATCTGTTGTGGAATGCGGTAAATATAAGAACATATTGCATTCAAGCAGCGTTAAATCAATATTGAACTTAGTCTTGTCATTAAAGCACACACTACAAGATATGCTATGACATTCTATATAAAAGTACTGTTAGTTTATCCGTATATTATGTATTTTACGTCTTGAGTACTAAAATTTAATTTGATTTACATAAATCACAAAATTATTTAAAATCGCCCTCGATGAATGATTTACCTGAATGACTTCTCGACATATTTTGACAGGTACATGTTTGGAGGAGATGAAGATAAAAGTTGACTAGACATGGGCGTTTGGACCCCGTTTAATGGCTGTTCAGCTGAAATACATCCAATATCAGTGTAAGATGCACTTTTTATACATAGATCCACATTAGATTCAACTGCATTATTGCACACTATTGCGGCATGATCGAATTTAGCTTGATGACTATTGGTGTTAATTAGCCCATTACTCATCTGATGCCGGCTATTTCCATTTAAATGTTGCACTTTGTTATCTATGGTCTCGTTGTCTTTATTTAATTTCGATGTGTGAACTTTGCTGTTAAATACATACAGTTATCTTTACTTATTTTATTTCACTCAACTAATTAGCTACACACATAAATAGCGAGACAAGACACAATAAATTAATAACACACATAAAATTGTTAGATTACTAAAACATATTCATACCTACATACATACATAACAGTCATACTACCAAAATGGCGATATAAAACCACATAGATCCAAGTCTTGTTAAGGCCTATCACCAACATTGCACAACAGTTTTAATTTCACTTCATTATTCATGCTGTAAAATTTGATTTCTGTTCAATAAGATTTTTTAGCAATTCAGACTAGGTGCCTCCTAGTTAATGCAAGTACATTTTATGAAATGTATCTATTTGTATATGTATCTATGTAGATAACGTTAGGATATGTAAAAGCTAGACTCGTATATATGTACGTATGAACGTGTACGTGTTAAGATGTTTGTTTGTTTTAACAACAAAATCACTCCCCGAAGGTTTTGGGGAGTGTTGTCGAAATAACAGTCCTTGGCCGGATATGAATCCGGTACGCTCCGGTATTCCCTTGCGGTACTGCCCGACTGTCGTGGGAGCGATTTGGTATGACCAGTGCAACCTTCTAGGTCATGTCATCCCTCCTTCCGAAAGGAAAGAGAAGATGGGTAATGAGAGGTGGGAGGCACCATATCCGTAGATCAACCATCGAGTTGCACATTTGTGCATATTGGTCGCCTCTTACGACCGGTATGCCTACCGCGGGCATATTCTAAGCCCCAACCCGCAGGGGCTATGTGTTAAGATCATGTGAAATGCTAATGTAAAGGTAAGGCTACGGAAGTAACACTTTTATAAAGCAAATTAAAAGTATTTATACATATTTATGTATATTATGTACACATTAAATAAATGTGTATACGTTAAATAAGGAAACATGAAAAAATTGTCGATCCGAGAGAATCTGCCTAAAAGCGAAATACCTCTTAACATCATACGTATCGACAAGCGCCATAAATCCATCTGGGAATGCTATCGCATAAGATACCATTGCTGCTAACTCTCCTTCACTCGATTCCTCTTGGGATACATCGAGCACTTGGGACAATGCCTGCCGATGTCGAACTGCATGATCCAGCAGATCACCAGTAATACCTGAAAAACAAACAATAAAAATGAAACAAAGAGAAATTGATTTATTGCAATCACTCATACCGGTTATTTTGTGCCTCAGTATACGCGTTTTCAGCTCGCCAATACCCGAAAATGAAGTGATGTAAGCATGAGCATGGGTGCCCTTGACGGGTATGTTGAAAAGCTTTCCAGCCAGAACGTTGGATGTTCCATCAAAACCACCTTGTGTGGCAAATATATAATATTTATTAATAAGTAAATATTAGTTCTCGATTGTCAATGCTAGAGAAAATTGTGAAAATTGTTGTTTTTCTGCTTACGTTATATTTAGGTCTGAACTTAGTAACAAGTCAAGCATGTTTAAAAATCAGTTAACAAATCGAAATTCTTCGGACATTAGTAACTTACGAAACACTTGACTCTAACGGCACATTGTGCCTGTAGTGAGGGCGGATAAAAATCCACGAAACACTCAAAACAACAACTAAGCCCGAATTCGACCCTGCGCCGCTTCAGGTTTGCGGCTTAGAATATGCCTGAGGTAGGCATACCGGTCATAAGAGAGGACTAATATGCACCAAGCTAATGACGGGCAGCTCGTAGTTGATCTACGGATATGCTGCCTCTCACCACTCATTAACCATCTTCTCCTTCCTTAAGGAAGGAGGGGTGACATGACTTAGAAGGTTGCACTGGTCATACCAAGTTGGTACCACGACAATCGGGCAGTATCCCTACAGTATAACTCTTGAATAGGCCAAACCGAATATGCTATACAAAATGTTTATATCATGCGCGATTTGGTAACACCCTATTCGATCCATGGGATAGCATTGAAATGATAACAGCTTCATCCGTAACCCTAATGATAGCCAGCGTTTTAACAATGCTTTTGGCCTTGGATACATTTTTTTTAGTTTTAACATAGTATGTATGCACAAAAACTTGGCCAGCACGGAATGGTACGCAAATGAGCTTTGCTAGCCACATATAAACGTTTTCAATGAACTCCTTTCGGTGGGAATTTCCCAGGCAATTTTTGTTGTTTATTACCTTGAACAATGTTTAATCGCATATGTGTAATATATGTACATACATGTTTGTAATACCTACCTAAAATGGTGTTTTACATTTTAAGATACATATGTATATGTATTACATGTGGATAGGAAGTGTTATTTCACATCTGACTCATACCGAGTCAAATGGCAATACACAAAAAAATGAAAAGGTGATTGCATGCAAACACATCATAAAGTACTGGCAAAAACTTTTTCTTTGCCGAAATGGTTAAAGCATTTAAATCAATGAGGCACCTCTGCATAGGTGATGGAAATATAGCAAAATTTTTAATTGATTTGCATGCGATATCTTGCCAACGTGACAACTTGTATTCTAACTAAATAAATAAAACCTATGCACGGTTTTCCAACCTTCAGCTTATTAATTTTGTTCCTATTTTTTGGATATCTCGATATGTACTGCACATGTAATAAGCAAAATTAAAAAGGTTTTTTGAATTACCGGTGTATGAATATTTAGAAGCTGATAGCCCACCATCGGGCCCTTGAGCGCGACGTAAACCGAATTCCAATAACTTCACATGCTTACCAGCAACCATGCGATAACGTGCTGCATTTGTTGCCATTAAACTGAAATTGGATTAAGATTTATCATCCGCACAAATCTACATTAGTACATATCGCACGTTTTATTGTAAAGAGATGTAACTCAAAGTTTTCATTTCTCGAGAAATTGTCTTCAGAACTGTATAATAATAAAATGGATAAAAATGGAGTTCATGAATGTCGTTGAATCTCATTTTCATTACGGAATTCAATGCAAAATTTAATTACACCTCTTTTTCATAAAAGTACGTTATAAATACCTTGCATAATTTACCAATGTCAATAATGTGGTCTCCAGCAACTGCACGATTATCAATGGACCTTCCAATTTGATTATTGGTACTCTATCACATAAGAAATAGGAATACAACATAACTATGTCAATAAATAATTCGATTTCCCTTTCTTACAACTTAAAAAAAACTATTCCTGCACCTATGTACATACATACATTTGTTTATCCACTCCTATCTCGGAAGCGCTTAACCGAATTGAATGAGCCCTGATTTTGCCACTTACAAATTTCTGTACTAATATCTACAACAAATTAATTTTGCGGCACCTCAACAAATGCCGAAGTCTCATTCGCATGATACAGATCCTTACAAATTAAAATTTTTATACGTTTGAGCGATTTTAAGTTTTTACTGTTCAGAGGTTTTTGTAAGTTTTTTAATGAAAGCATTCGCTTAAATTCTGGAAAAAGCTTATTATAATACTACTACTTTATGTCTTGATTATAATAAGAGGATTCAGGGCAGAGGAATTCCAAAGTTTTTTAACAAAAACTGCCTATCTGGAAATATTTTCGGTGTAAAGTTACTTTCTGCTACATTTTTTAACATTTTTGTTTGGCATATAATATTATACAATACTAGATTTCAATTCGAAGGGAAATATTACCTTGGAAACGCCACAGTGCCTTCATCAATAGCGTATAAAGTAACTTCTTTTGCTGTCAAACTGGCTAAGTAATCAAAGAATTCATTTTCTACACCTTCCGGTAAAGTCTGCCTGAGGTACTCAATATCTAATAAGAAGACAGAAAACATTTATGATTTCATCTCTAAAAATTATTTAAAACAGGCATGCACTTATGTATGTACGTGTGCAGTGCGTATCACTTACCGCTATCCGAATAATGGAAACTATCCAAAAACTTTAGACATTCCTCTAGGCCGGCGAAAATTGTGAATTCTCCATGAAATGGATTCGTTCGAAAGAACAAATCAAAAACAGACTGGTCCTCAATTTTTCCCGACTTCCAATAAGCGTACGCCATTGTTATTTGATATAAATCTAAAAAAGGCGAAGCAGATTTTTATCAAGAGAAAGTCGATTTTTGAGTGGAACTTTACTGCACTGGATAAAATGGATTTTAATAGAAATGAAAACAAATTTATTTATACTTAAATTTATTTATATTAAAATTACAAAGACTCAGTTCTTTATTCTTATTGTCATAGACCAACCGTTTCCAACAGTGGATTATCATATTTTTCAAATGCACCCACCCAAATGTATTTATTTTAGCTTACCTGTTAGAAGAGGTTGGACCACACCATTTTGATTCATGCGTCCTCGGTCCATAAATTGGCCACCAGAGTTACAACTTTGCAATTCACGGTCACTCATTTTAGTTTATCGATGTGTATCCTCGGCTAACTTATGTCAATACTTCTTCTATTACAGGGTTTGAAATCATTAAGTTTGTGAATTGTTTGGATTAAGCACGGGGTAGCAGATTACTAAGGAATGACGAAGAGAAAAAACATGTAAAAACTACCGGAGCTTTGATGATATGGAGGCGAGTAACGAATTTAAGAAATTTTTATTATTTTATCTGTTTAATTCGCTATGGAGAGGGGCAACATTTGGGAAATAATAAATTAAATATTTTTTTTTTTGTACTTAAATTTGCTCTATATAGAGCTCGACTGTATTACCCCTGCTAGTAATGGGGCTGGAATATGCCCGAGGTAGGCGTACTATATTTCGACCGTTTTCATTTAACAAGAGTTCTACTGTTCATCTCAGTTTAAAAGCGGGAAAAGCTGCTCGCTTCTTATTACATTGTCGAGGTTTCACAACATTAATTATAAGATTAATTCGTATATTAATTTGCAACTAAAGCAAACCCTCCTGCGTCAAACTAAATCAAATTCCTAGAGGCAAGTTGCAGAGTTGTAAGAACTATTTAACATCTCAAAATTAAGTTTTAAAATCTTGAGTCAGCTCCCCACAATAGTTTCAGTTGAATCCCAAATTTTAGAAATCACACCCATCGCACTTCCACTGATTGCAACTCTGATCGGGATGGGTGTACTTTGACGCCCTCCCATCAATAGGCTACAAGGTGTCAATTGCTGGAATTAGAGGCATTACTTCAAATATGTATAATTTTTTATTTAGTTAAATTTGTTCACAGTGCACTGTTCCATAACTGAAATGTTCTATTTGTATGTTGTATTTACTAAATGTTGGTATTCGTCCCACAGTAGTGTTCATGCGAAATATTTTCCCATCCTAATTAAAAGTGCTATCAATACCTAAAACGTTTGTGTATGAGATCACATACCAAGGTCTTAGACTTATCACTTTGTCAGGTATGTATCTAGTGATCTTTATTGGAAGTGCTATATGTTGACTATCTGCATGACTGCGCAGTATTATTTTCAACTAAGCTATGCATTTATTAATATGATTTTGATGTACATTTATAGGGACAGTGTATACCTACACAAACGCATGCTTAACTTTATGTCTTATGACCCTAATATTTACTTTTAACACTTTGATCTTGAATGATAATCCCGTCGGCTCCTTTTATGAATATTTGTTCACTGACCATATAACACTAAGGAACATTTTGGAAGGTTTTTAAAATTTATAATCCTAATTTTGTTTATTTCGTATTTTTGTGTTACTTAGCAGCGACAACAAAAGGGTAATAAACATGAAGTAAACATTGAGAGTGGTTGTAATTTAGAAGAGCGTTACACCCATCAAGAGTAAGACGCACGTGAAACAACATCGAAGGTTGCATGAAGGTCGGAGGGAGTTTCTCTTTTTAAATAGCCTGGGGTAGTTGGTTTTCATAAACATAAAATATTTAGATAGCTATAGTTATGTATATATATGTATATACATATATTCACTTGCTGATATCGCAATACCACCCAGTACAGCCTCAAATAACAAACGATCCAACAAAATAAAAATTTATATATATCGACAAATTAGTTTTTCATTAAAACTTGAGTTAATGTTTACCTTTTTAGGAAATTGGTGTTTCACTTCTCCAACTTAATTATTTAAGCTACTTTATTTTATGCATACACTTATTAATTTCCTTCCACAATTTTTATCCGTAAATTACAATACATAGATTATTCTGGCTCTCAGAAAATGTTATTTCATTTTTCTGATAAGAACGAATGTCAAGTACATACATATCCACAAACATTTGAACTGGACCAAGGCGAATTAATACAAGGTGGCATTATCCCATCAGCTGATAGCTACTTTTTTCTCAAATTTTGACACTACACATTCAGCCGCCATACGATTTTGACATTAGTCCCACGAATTACAAAAACAAAGTACATTGAAAATGTATGGATGTGTGTTTGTAATTCGCCTGGCTTCCACCTTCTATTAATTCGCCTTGAACTGGACCGTCAACGAAAGCTGTCATTATTTGACATTTCTTTTGTCGGTAATGTTGTTTCTATTAGCAACTGGAAAAATACATCGACGATTCGATAATTTCAGAGGAAAAAGGAAAACCTCGATTAGTTAGATAAAGTTATATAAGTTGGACGATGTAGATATATCAGGCCCGATTCTGGTACCATTTTAAAAGACAGTATTTTGCAAGTCATCTTTGGTGCAAGTTTAACTCTGAATTCATAGTCCTTGAAATATGATTTGTACCTTCTATGCTAGCCAAAACTCCAAATAAAAGTAGGTAGGTATGCATTTTTTTAAATTTGTAAAATCGCGGTAAAAGTTTTTTCCATTTTACAGTAAAGCGAGGTTGGATGGTTTGTAGAAACCCAAATATTGCTAGCAATAATAATTTCATGTTATATATTTTACTCAATTAATATACTCAATGACGAGATGGTGTGAACCGACCCTGCGAGTTGGAATGTGCCCGAGGTAGGCATACCGGTTGTAAGAGGCGACTTAATTCACACAAGTAGACGTGCATATAGTGGCGTTTACACGATCACGCGGCGTGACAAACATTTGCGGTTTGATGAGAAGTTTGAGCGTGTAAACATAAGAAATTCGTGTGTGTCACACATGCGTGATGGTTTTCTAAAATTTTTGAAAACATGATGGTGTGACACACATGCGTGATAATGTAAACGCTTGCATCATGCACGTAGTGTATTTTTTCAGTCGATAAGCAAAAATTGGAGGGTAATGGCATCGCGGGAAAACAAAGAAATTTGGAAGGAGTTCTTCAAAGTGTATCGAAGCTTTCCAGAAATCTGGAAAATTAAAAGCGAAGAATACAAAAATAGAATAAAAAAGAATGCTGCCTATGAAACACTTCTAGATCTTCTTCTAAAATGTCAAATACAAGTGCTGCAACCAATGCGCGTGCCATGTTGCTTCGTTCACAAATAACAGAGAAATGAAGTTGTCCAACATGCATGACCGTTTAAACGAAAGCAATTTTTTTTTTCATCACACCATGTTTGTCACGCCGTGTGATCGTGTAAAGGCCACTTATCGATGGATATGCTTGTGGCTTGTGATCGTTGTTTTAACCAGTGTTGCCAAATTGCTAGTCCGTGCCTTAATTTTATCGCTCCACTTTTTTTATGCTTTGCACACGATTTTTTCTATAAAATAGGAAAATCATTTCATTTAAACAAATTCCTAGAAAATTATATGTTTCTTCATAAGTAAAGAGGACTAAACATTTTGGTAGCACATTTTGTTTTGGTCTTTAGTTTTGTCACAAACTGTATTTCCGAGCATCCTATACAAAATTATCAATGAATTTTGTTCAAATGGTAAATGATTTTGAATTGGTTAAATTACGAAAAATCATAGATACTTGTTCATGTTTGAAAATGGTATCAAACAAAAGGTAAATTAATCGGGTGATTTCATTTCACCTTCGAATAAAAGACCAAATTCATTTGCACTTTGAATTACAAGTAAACTTGGTTCCTGATTTGAGAGTGGGTTTTACATGAAAAAGGATTTAGATTCACTAACTGTGATTAGACTCGACTCACTTATAACATTGTAATATAAAAAGTATATTTCCCAATGTTAGCGCATAACACGGATTAAAAACAGCAACATTTGGAAACAGTCCCACAAGATCGTCCGGATCACCTCCCAAGGCCTCACCATAAGCGCTAAAGCCGTTTTAAAATTTCAAATTCTATTCTATGCAGTGTTAATTTCAAGCTACATGCATATATATATTTAAGCGATATTTTAAATAAACTTCAATAGCTGTTTTCTGGAAATATAGCTATATTAATAAGCATCAACTCTAGGAGGTTCAGCATATAGTTCTTCCTTTTTCCGATCTCCAAAAAAGTACTGCTTTAGACGTTCACCTCGCATCGCCTGCAAGTGGTTGGACCATAATAAAATTGCATTCAGAGTACTTTCTCAAAGACTTACATGGAATCTTAAAAGTTGTTTTCGTAGTCCAACGCATTCTTTGAAATCTGCAATTAAATCGGAACACATTTTTTGGCCTCTTTCAACCCCATAAGCCTCTAGACAATCCATCATATCCATTTCCATTTTACCGCATTTTTCATAAGTTTGATGATTAATTAAACATCCTGTTAAATCGGTGAACGGCGTTCTCAAAAATGGACCGAAAGACATTTCAACTGAAATAAAGAGAAATGGGAAAGATGAAATGATCATGAAGCCATGCAGGCCAAGTAAATAGTTCAAAAAGTTGTCATTTTTGTTATAGTATGTGACCATTGTATGTGACGTAACATTTTTTGGAAGTCGAGTAAGCTGCTCTTTGATTTCAAACAAATAAAAGTAAATTACGAAATTCGACACACAAAAAGTTTAAAACTCAATAATTACCGAATTTTTTGGTACAATGATTTTAGCAATTGGGTAGAATTTAGAGCAAAATTAGGATTCGAGAACAATTTTTATTTTTTGTTGTAATCCGACGTCAAACTAAACAGCTGCTTCTGACATTACTTTGCTGGTAAAGAAGTTCATTCACGTTTATTGAAAGTTGGTAAGGCAGGTCACCGTAGCTGACGGAGTCGTTCTGGACAATGCATGGTATTGTAAACGTAAACATGAAAAACCAAGATCTTGTGGATTATCTCAAGGAGTGTGGTGTATGCCAGTTTTGTCAATTGCGTCATTTGAAAGCTCGTGGGGATGAATACAAAAATCTAAAGCAGAGCTTTGATCGTGTAAGTAATAAAGCAATATTTAAACTGAGATTATTATTTTGGTTTAACGTTGCAGCTTAATGTTAAGTACGAAGATGCACCAGACCCAGCTTGTAAAAAGAAACGTGAAAATGTATGTCCAACATGCTTCGATTTGTTTTCTGGTAACTTCAAAGAGCAGCTTCTGGATGCCATTCTAAGTACCGACATTGGTAAATATGAGTGTGATGGTATTGTTCTTGCTATTAGTATACCAATAGTGCTGCAACTGCAACCGATATCCATGTGGTATGCTCTTATAGAAAAATTTGGCACCGATATTAGTCAGGACCGTGCACCAGATGTTTCTTTAAAGGAGGCAATTAAGCTTATTATAAATCCAACAATCTGTGAAAGGCTTAAAAAAACCTATGACATCGAAAACGGGATTATGATAAATATCAATATAGGCCATGCGCAAGAAGAAGGAACTTTATGTCGATTAAGAACATTGAACAGCTTGGCTTATCCTCAAAAAAAAGGGCATAAGATCGATCAAATATCACGCTCGTTAATTGAAAAGAAATATGCACCTACAATGGTTAGACCAGAGCTTTTCAAAAACGCATTTCCAGTCCCGCCTTCAATACCAAATGAAGGACTCAGATTAGACAGTGTTACTGTGTACGGCCCTATAACATATGTTGCTGGACGATATCGTAAGATATCTCGAAAGCTCTCACACACACCATGGGTGTTAAATGGTGAGAGGGTCATGGAAGACAGCATAGAGGAAATAATCATACGTAATATTGCACCATATTTTTGGTAATGATAACCAACATTTCATATATTCATAAATACCTTTTCTAACTTTTAACCACCTTTGTATTTATTTTAGTGATCATCCGCCAAAAGTAAATTTCATGTCAAGTGGTCGAGAGGATGTGGATGTGCGATGTCTTGGTGCTGGTCGGCCATTTGTATTAGAAATATCAAATGCTTTCCGAACAACAATGCCATCGGAAAGAGCTCGCCAAATGCAAGGTTGTATAGATGCTACACTTAAGGTATCTGTACGCGATCTTCAGATAGTGAAACGAGATGACTTAACACACATCAAAATGGGTGAAGAACACAAAAGGAAATGCTACCGGGCACTGTGCCAGCTCAATGCAGCCGCTACCGTTGATATTTTGAAATTGTTAAATATTGAAAAAGAATTTGAAATTCAACAAAAAACACCAATACGGGTGTTACATCGTCGACCGTTGCTTACACGCCCGCGCATTGTATATAGCCTTAAAGCGAAAGCCTGTCGAGAAAATAAAAATTTATTAATACTTGATATTGTAACACAGGCCGGTACATATATAAAGGAGCTTGTGCACGGAGAATTCGGACGCACAACCCCTTCGATTGCTTCTTTAATCGGTCAGGCTATTGACATCGTTGCACTTGATGTGGTGGAAATTGACTTGGCTTGGCCACCATCTATAACTGACTAATTACCTCATTTAACTTGAAGGGTATAGTTTATCAAAACTAACACAGTACTATATTAATTTTTTATTAAAGTTTCTTAAACTCAATTTTTTTTCATGGTTTTTTTTTTTTAATTACAATCAATTTTAGCTTTAATATCTGGCAGTTGTGTAACGCCATCCTTATTCACAAGAGCCACTTTGAAGGTCTTTTGATTTATAACAAGACGTTTTTGAATTTCCTTGACACAATGTTCAAGAATAGCATAGGCTTCATCTTTATTCAATCCATGTTTGTACTCTCTATCAAAGATGCTTTGACAAAACATAGCTCCATAACCTTGCCCGCTATATTTCACTTCTACAGAATTGGCTAAATAATCCAGGAAGAATAATGCCGATTTCTTCGTCTTTTCGTCATAGCTGAAAACAAATAGGTATTTGGGTATATACATGCAAACATATCTATTAAAAGACAATAAATTTCGTACCCGGCAATCATCATATTTACTTGATAGGGTGACCTGCTGCGTAGATAGTCTGCAAGATTTTTGCGTGTAAAATGTGCAGCCTCCTTGGGAGATAGTTCATAGTTGTTACGCATTTTGTACAGCGCTATATTTTTCGAAATAAATTCTGTGAACTGCACAGTATCTCCAGAGTCCCCCATTGTTGCAAATACAAGACTATTGTTAATCTTGTGTATTTTATTCTCGTCTAAATAAAAGAAGTCGAATTATTTGGTCCCGAAAGCAAGGATGTGATCCATAAAATGTTTTTTTTTTGTTACCTTCTTTCATCACAACTATAGACCGAGCCTGTGTGGTATCAGCAGCAACGATAGCAAAATCATCTCCTCGTATCCCTAAAATTGTCTCCATTGCAATAAATTAATATTTGTTAATAAATGAATTGCAATAAGAATGCAAAACAGAATTTCTTGTTATAACCGGGAATGACAAGCCAATTCAGTAGTTCGTCTGTCATAGTGAAGTTGGCTGTTTTTATACTGCCGTCGGTAAGGAAGGTGCCGCGAATTGCCCTATCGGAAAGCTGTTCGATCATGCCAATGTATGAGGTGATGAAAACGAAAATTCTGAAAACATTTCTATAACGCCATTAAAAAAATCGCGTTTCGGGCCCAGTAATGTGAATCCGGCTCCAGAGAACGGTAATACTGGTAATGGTGCAGTTTAGGGGGCCCACCCAAAACTAGACCAAAAAAGTCGAGTGGAGTGTCAAAAGACGCGTATTTACGTCTAGATTTAGAATCTGAAATGAGATTTTTGTTTTTTCAACCGTTCAAAAGTTATGAGGCGTGATCCATGTTTTTTATGTACAGAACACCTTTCCGCGTAGGCGGCCTTCGGCCGCGCTTCAAAAAAATAACCCTGGGCTACGCCATTCCAACTCCGGGTGTGTGCCATAGCCGTGGCTACCGCCACGGTGATGTCCTTCCGCGTCCCAAGTTTCCACTCTTTTTCACTTTTTTGGCTCAGCCTAATATGCCATTACAACAACCACATGAAAATGACAGAAAATTGTGAACTTTAACTGCAAATAACTTTTGAACGGTTGATAAAAACAAAAATCTCATTTCAGATTCTAAATCTAGACGTGAATACGCGTCTTTTGACACCTCACTCGGCTTTTTTGGTCAAGTTTTGGGTGGGCCCCCTAAACTGCACCAGTACCGTAATACTTTCCACCCAGCGTCGGTAATACTTTCCGGTTTACGTCAAGTGTTAATACACGTCCAAAAATTTAGGTAGAGGTATCAATAGACGCGTCTTCACCTCCGTAACAATAATCTGGAGGGGGAAATCCGATATTTTTAGAATTTTGCGAGATATTTGTAGTTAAAGTTCACAATTATTATTATTTTTGAAGCGCGGCCGAAGGCCGCCTACGCGGAAAGGTGTTCTGCACATAAAAAACGTGGATCGGGCCCCGAATTGGGGGTCTGACCCGGGTCAATTTTCGGTTTTTCACTAATAACTTTTCACAGAAACAAAATATTGCTTTTCCCCGTTCGGATTATTGTTACGGAGGTCAAGACGCGTCTTTTGACACCTCTCTCAAGATTTTTGGACGTGTATTAACACTTGGCGTTGGATGGAAAGTATTACCCAGAGAACAATTGGTAATCGTTTACGTGGGGTACCGAGCGCTAATACACAACCAAAAATGTTGAGATATGTATCAGGCGACGCGCTTTGGTCCCAGGAGCATGAATATAACTCCGGTGAACCAATATTTTTAGTAGTTTGCGAGATATTTGCAGTTAAAGTTCAGAATTTTCTGTCATTTTCATGTGGTTGTTGTAATCACATTCCCCTGTGAGAAAAAGAGTGGCACGCGGAAGGACATCACCGTGGCGGTAGCCACGGCTATGGCAACCACCCGGAGTTGGAATGGCGTAGCCCAGGGTTATTTTTTGAAGCGCGGCCGAAGGCCGCCTACTCGGAAAAGTATTCTGCACATAAAAAACATGGATCGGGCCCCTAAATCAGGATTTGACCTGGGTAATTTTTTGGTTTTTGTTAATAACTTTTCACTGGAACAAAAAAATTAAATTTCGACTTCGGATCCTTGATCCTGAGGTCAAAACGCGTCTTTTGATACCCCTATCATATTTTTAGCTAATTTATTAGTAGTTGAGTGCCAAAGGAAACAAATACCTTCGGTTTTTCGCAAATATTTTAGAAAATAATGAAAATATTGGTTGAGCGGAGTTATATTCATGCTCCTGTGACGGAAACGCGTCTTTTGATACCCCTCCCGACATTTTTGGACGCGTATTAGCGCTCGGTACCCCACGTAAACGATTACCGAACAATTATTTTGAGCACTTTGCAAGATATTTGGGTAATACTTTACGGTTTACGTCAAGTGTTAATACACGTCCAAAAATATAGGTAGAGGTATCAATAGACGCGTCTTCACCTCCGTAACAATAATCTGGAGGGGGAAATCCGATATTTTTAGAATTTTGCGAGATATTTGCAGTTAAAGTTCACAATTTTTCTGTCATTTTCATGTGGTTGTTGTAATCACATTACCCTGTGAGAAAAAAATGACCCATAGAGTCGGAACGGTGGCATGTTGCCACCGTTCAGGGCAACCACCTGGAGTTGGAATGGCGTAGCCCAGGGTTATTTTTTGAAGAGCGGCCGAAGGCCGCCTACGCGGAAAGGTGTTCTGCACATAAAAAACGTGGATCGGGCCCCGAATTTGGGATCTAACCCGGGTCAATTTTCGGTTTTTCACTAATAACTTTTCACAGAAACAAAATATTGCTTTTCCCCCTTCGGGTTATTGCTACGGAGGTCAAGACGCGTCTTTTGATACCTCTCTCAAGATTTTTGGACGTGTATTAACACTTGACGTAAACCGTAAAGTATTACCGGTTGTTGTAATCACAGATTGAGAAGTTCGGTTCCGCTCAGAATCGGGGCCATGTATTAACTTTCGCTTTTAAAAACAAAAAAGCCTGGCACCCCTATTTTTTTGACACGTCTTCATAGTATGACCAACCTATTTTGACACATCACTAGGTCTTGTATGAAAAAGAAGAAGCACAGCAACAAACTTTCTTTTCTGTATGATCTCCACTGCATGCGTGGAATTCTTATCACTATTAAACAAATAACAATCGTTTGAAAAACAATTTCCAATAAAAGAACTCCAATTTGTAAAGATTAAATGGCAGACAAAGCTGCAGAAATTGTTGTGGAGGCTCTGAAAGATGTGGCTGAAAATGTGACAAAAGAAACGAAACAGGAAAAAGTCCCTGCAACCCCAGAGGGCATTGTGGTAGCATATAGCAGCTTGGTGGTAATGGCCATGCTTCCAATTGTGTTCGGCTCAATACGTTCTGTTAAGTTGCACAAACTTCAAAAGGCAAGTACGAAGTGCTCTTTTCTAGTAAACCTAATTTCATTCACATTTTATAAACAACAGCAAAAGTATGAGCTGCGCCTTTAACATATTTGATTACTTTATGTTGATTTGCAGGTAAGTGGCGAAAAGGCTGAAACCATGACAAAGAAAGATGCAATGTTCTTCCCTATCATCGCCTCAGCTGCACTCTTCGGACTTTATATGTTCTTCAAAATCTTCTCTAAAGATCATATAAATCTATTACTCACTGGGTATTTCTTTTGCTTGGGTGTAATCGCTTTGGCGCACCTACTGAGTCCTATTGTAAATTCCTTGATGCCGACTGCTGTTCCAAAAATACCATTCCATATGCATTTCACCAAAGGTGAGGGCAAACAGAAGGAAGATATTATAAACTATAAATTCACAACATACGACATGGTTTGTTTGGCAATTTCATCTTTAATTGGAGTCTGGTATTTGTATAAAAAGCACTGGATTGCTAATAACATGTTTGGACTAGCATTTGCCGTAAATGGTGTAGAGTTATTGCATCTTAATAATATTGTTACGGGATGCATATTGTTGAGTGGACTATTCTTCTATGACATATTTTGGGTATTTGGAACAAATGTGATGGTCACAGTCGCCAAAAGTTTTGAGGCACCAATTAAACTAGTTTTTCCGCAAGATTTGCCTACAAATGGTTTGAGTGGAACCAATTTCGCCATGCTTGGCTTGGGCGATATAGTAATACCAGGCATTTTTATAGCACTACTTCTACGCTTTGATCATAGTTCTAAACGTAAGACGAGAATTTATTTTTATTCCACGCTTGTTGCTTATTTCCTGGGACTTCTGGCAACTATTTTTGTAATGCACGTTTTTAAACATGCACAACCAGCTTTACTATATTTGGTTCCAGCATGTATGGGTACGCCATTGTTGGTGGCATTAGTGCGAGGCGAATTGAAGACATTGTTTGCGTAAGTTGATTAAATGCGTTGTTGTAGTAAAACACTAATGACAATTCTAATTTCTTGTAGTTATGAGGATCATCCCGAAGAAAAGACCGAGAAAAGGGACAGTAAAGAAAGTGTCGGCAGTGCTAGTGGAACAACTAAAAAGAAGGAATCGAAGAAAGCCAAATGAAGTTATTAAATGAAAAATAAGTAAACGTTTAATACTAAAAAGAATTTGTAGCCAACTCTAAACCAAATCTACAAATATTACAATATTTGCGCTAATATGCCTTATATTTTCAGTTGTGTGGCCAAGATCCTGACAACCGTTATGAAAAAATTAATTTGAGTACGCTTCCATTTAGAATTATGAAACCGCAATATTTAAATAAAATTACCTACATAGATTTTTATTTGAACAAAATTGTGGAAAGCCTTGCTTACAGCATGGAAAAGTGCAACTGCTTGAGCTCCCGCTCTTTATCGGCTGTCTAAATTAACAAGTCTGTTTTTTTTTTATAAACGTTTGTATATGTATGTATTGTTTCGTCCAGGAAAATAGTTTAAAATGCTACAACTACACTCGCGCAAATAAAATAATAAGATAAAATCAACAATTAAACAATATCAATAAGAACCAAACATATATTTTGAAACCATAAAATAAGTACATTGAATAAAACTAATTTATCCTTGATATCTTCGATCAATGTAATAATTCAGATCGGTAATGGAAACCATATATTTAGGCAGAGTACACAACGAATATCTCAAAATTTTGTAAGTAGATAAAAGGGTTTTATGTATTTTTTTATTTTATGTTCAATTACAGAAATTTAGTATGTTTCTAATTGTTCCAGAGGCAGCCATTTGGAGCTTTCGAGTGCGTCATACAAGAGACGATCGGCATCCAATGTCTCTCGATTCAGTTTGTCAATGTCTAATGTATGCTTGTGTTCCACCAAAACATAATCGTCGTCCTCAGTGGAGGTAGGGGGATTAGTTGCAGCCGCTGCTGCAGCTTGTTGTTGCTCATATTGAGCAGTACGTTGTGCACTCCAAGCTTCGGCATGTTGAGCTAATGTTTGTGGATTTGCATGAGACTGTGCCATCGTTTGTTGATAGTAGGCACTATTCGGATCTGTCATAGCGGCTGCGCTATTTGGGTCGTAATAACCTTGCCATTGGTTGTAATTTTGCCAATATGTACTGGTAGGATCGTAGTATTGGGAGTAATCTGTACTTGCTGCTGTTGTAGCTGCCACTCCGCCCATAACGCTACCACCATAACCATAGCTACTTGATGTACCAAGGGCAACACCTAATTCATTCTTTGGTTTCGGAACAGCATTGCAAATTTTAATTGGTTTGCTGCCTAATCCAATATAACCGTTCATATCATATAAAGCCGATTTTTGTTCATCTTCAATACCAAACCGTACAAAACCGTAACCTTTAGAAAATCCAGAACTATCGAGAATTACTTTTGCAGTCTTGATGGAAGTATATTTCGTAGAAAACACCTTGTATAATTGATAATCATCGACATCTGAACTCAAATCACCAACCCATACACTAAATTCTCGCTCATTTCCAGGAAGCTTATATGAATTGCTTGCACTATTTAATCTAAATCTCACAATCGGATTAGTTCCGGGTATTGGCTTTCCATTTAACTTATGCATAGCATCCATCGCATTGTCATCAGTGACAAAATTGACAAAGCAATAGCCGGCCGGTTCGCCCGTATATTTGTTTCTCATTAGGCGAACAGTTGTAGGTTCTTCGCCCATTTTTCGAAATGCAGCAATAATAAAATTTTCGGTCATATATGGTTCCAACTGTGAAAAGGACACATTGTTAGTAGGGTCTACTAAAATCGACAATCCTTTCTACTTACGCTTCCCATCCAAAGCTGGCAATGTACGGACCCCGCCATATTTTAGAATAGATATTCGGTATTTGAAACAAGATATGAATTGTCACTTTCCAAAACTTTTTGATAAATTATTTCGAAGAAACTATTTTCTTTCCGGTGCCTCTTGATTGTTTTTCAGCAAACATTAATTTCAGTGCTGCCAGCACGACACAATTTTAAGTTGCTTCAAAAGTACTCTTGCCAAAAAATTTTGTCAGCAGACCACATGGAAATGACAGCAATATTATCTGTTTGCTTGCAAATACCTTGCAAACTACTAAAAAGATCCGGATTATAATTCCTGGAACCGAAACACATTTCAAAAAAATCATCTGATTATTTATGCTTTACAAATCAGTTTGAAGTGAATTTCGGTAATTCTTTACGGTAATACTTTACGGTTTACGTCAAGTGTTAATACACGTCCAAAAATCTTGAGAGAGGTATCAAAAGACGCGTCTTGACCTCCGTAACAATAACCCGAAGGGGGAAAAGCAATATTTTGTTTCTGTGAAAAGTTATTAGTGAAAAACCGAAAATTGACCCGGGTTAGATCCCAAATTCGGGGCCCGATCCACGTTTTTTATGTGCAGAACACCTTTCCGCGTAGGCGGACTTCGGCCGCGCTTCAAAAAATAACCCTGGGCTACGCCATTCCAACTCCAGGTGGTTGCCCTGAACGGTGGCAACATGCCACCGTTCCGACTCTATGGGTCATTTTTTTCTCACAGGGTAATGTGATTACAACAACCCCATGAAAATGACAGAAAAATTGTGAACTTTAACTGCAAATATCTCGCAAAATTCTAAAAATATCGGATTTCCCCCTCCAGATTATTGTTACGGAGGTGAAGACGCGTCTATTGATACCTCTACCTATATTTTTGGACGTGTATTAACACTTGACGTAAACCGTAAAGTATTACCTTCTTTACGACCGTACGTAACTGATAATACACCTCCAAAAATATCGAGAGGTATGAAAAGACGCGTTTTGACCTCTGTAACAAGAATCCGAATCCGGAAAACCAATAGGTGTATTAGCAGTTACAGTTGTTAGCGGTTACGCGAACACCTTTATCATGATAACTTAAGTCGGATTCAGAGGTGACGTATCGGTAACCTTATAAAACAGCTGATTCGACCAACCTTATGAGAAACAATGTAATCGATTATTGGTGCTACTATCTGTAACGTAACCTTACCGACCAAATGCATGTTGGTTTTTCTCTTACGTTAAGGATACGACTACAGCGATACGACTACTGCACCTATGAACCGGCCTTTAATCAGACGTTTTTGTAAACGAAAATATCATTCTGATTAGGGTTTCATAGCACAAAGTTTATCAAAAGCAGACATTAAGTAAAGGCCTAAATAGTTTAACTACTAATGCCAATTTCGTTCGTTGGATTATGAACACACCTAAATTCATCGAGCTGTCATTTCATGTTGATATAGCAGTGCATGAAATTTTACCTCATCACTCCTCTTAAGGCATTAGGTAAATTTGCTCTTGTGGCATTTGTGAATTAATTAATAGAAATGCCGAAAAAGAAAACCGGCCAGCGAAAAAAAGCTGAAAAGCAAAAATTGCGTCTTAAGGAGATTCGGAGTCGTGAGACACCACTTGCCGATATGCCATGCAACGCACCAATGGAGTGTGAGAAATGTGAAAAGAAACAAAAGAGTCGGGCCTTCTGTTACTTTTGCCAGAGCCTCCAACGATTACCGATTTGTGCACATTGTGGCAAAGTTAAATGTATGCTAAAAACGGGCGATTGTGTCGTTAAACATGCTGGAGTGTACACTACGGGCTTGGGAATGGTTGGTGCAATTTGTGACTTCTGTGAGGCATGGGTTTGCCACGGACGTAAATGCCTGCAAACGCATGCATGCACTTGTCCACTGCAGAATGCAGTTTGTCTTGAATGTGAACGGGGCGTTTGGGAACACGGTGGTCGCATTTTTAAATGCTCCTTTTGTGATGGATTCTTATGCGAAGATGATCAATTCGAGCATCAAGCGTCATGCCAAGTTCTAGAGTCTGAGAATTTCAAATGTCAAAGCTGTAATCGCTTGGGCCAGTACTCATGCTTGCGTTGTAAAACTTGCTATTGTGAGGATCATGTGCGCAGGAAAGGATTTAAATACGAAAAAAATAAGGCAATTCCGTGTCCCAAATGCAACTATGAAACATCGGTAACTAAGGATTTGAGTATGTCTACCAGATCGCACAAGTTTGGACGCCAACAACAAGGTGGACCAGCGGATAGTGATGAAGAATATGGAGGTTATTCATACTACGGTGGAGGAGCTTATGGCACTAGTTCTAGTTATGCCCAGGACAACGATAGTGACGATGATGACGACGACGACTACGAAGGCAGCGATGATGATACCGAGGAAGATGAAGCAGAGAGCGACGAGTCCCAAGAGCAGAAAAATAAACCTAAATAATGAGATATTGTATGCCTTATTTTTATTTTGAATTGTATTATTGTTAGATATTGCATATGCCTGCACATGTATTGAGAATGTGAGTGAATATATACCTCGGTATCCAACAGCATTTGAATGTGACTTTTCCAACAGATATTTAACACATCCTGTTTAGGAGTTTTCCGACTCTTTGAACCTAAGATAAAAACATTTCAGTGAAATGATCATCAAAATGTATATGTGCCAAACTTACTTGCATTTGAGGCACGTGAAAAATACTGTTTGTCCCTCATCGGCTGAGCGTAGTTGTAATGTCGCATAAGACATTTGCATGTGCCCACATTTCGGACATTTACGTTCAACAACTGGCCCCTCTGCCTCATTTGCATCGTCGTTTGTTTTGGTAAAAACTTTTTTCGGATCGTAACTGTTGAAATGAATAGTGTATTCAACTTCTTGAGGTCCAAAAACTGGGATAACAAAAAATGTGTCAGATTAAGTTTATTCACATTCTTGTAATTTACCATCTGCAGGAAATTCTTTTCTACAGTTGTAACATATAACATTTCCTACTGTGCCCAAAGGAGGTAGAATAGATCCACAAACTGGGCAAAAGCCAGGCTCTGAGTTGAAGGTTTCCATATTGTTTTGGTAGATGTGCAAATCTATTTACTGGAATGTAATCACACAAACGTGCATTTTTCAGCTGCTGCTTCTTGATCTATGGCAAATCACAATTGTTATTTTTTTGACGGTGGGTTTGCCGGTAATGAAGTGTATAGGAACGGAAAAAATGACAGCTGAAAGTAACATCTGATTTTGTGATAAATTATTTATTTATTTATTTGTTAATTTCTATACAAAAACGTCCACAATGACCAACTTTACCATGGTAGTAATGGTTTAGAGAAAGTAAAAAATGAAAAAAATAAAAAAACGAATCAGCTACAGAGTCTATATTATTAAGTATCTATGTCATGATTCGCCCGTGTCGGCATAATTTTTCGAAATAAGTAGAAGTACCAAATCCGAAGAGAACATACTGAAACTCGAAAATCGAAAAATTTCTAACAGAGTATGAGTCACTCGAAAGTGTAAAAATTTTTCTAGGAATAGAACAGAGTAGGCAAATTTTGGCCTGCCTCAGCATGTACCTTTTTATTGCATTGCTCCTTTAGTACAAAGAGACTTTTTTCATATAAAAATTCAAATAGGTACAACAATTTTCCCGAAAACATACATTCATTTAAATTCCCCTCTCACTTTAGTCGGTCTTTATACATAAATAAATTTCAATCACGTGTATCATATCTCCGAAAGAATAATTTCCAAAAACAAATATGAGATCAAATTAATGGAAGACCTGGAGGAGACACCGCTCCCTGCCGGCCTAAAACGATGGACTGCCAACTATCTAAACGGTCGGCTGGCGTCAGTGCAGTTTCGAAACAAGAGATGTAGACCTAGAAGAATTAGACAAGGGGTACCGCAGGGTGGTGTCCTTTCACCCCTTCTGTTTAACTTCTACATCTCGAGCCTCCCCCCCCCCCCACCAGAGGGGGTCTCCATCGTTTCGTACGCTGACGACTGCACCGTGATGGCCACGGGCAAAGGACCTTCCACGGACGAACTGTGTACGCGATTGAAGGACTACCTGCACGATCTTTCCACCTTCTTCACAGAGCGGAACCTGCCCCTGTCCCCGACTAAATCTACGACGACCCTGTTCACCACGTGGAACGCGCAGATGGGGCAGGAGTTGAATGTCCACGTAGATGGTGTTCCACTACCTACAGTCAACCACCCCAAAATTCTAGGGGTCACATTCGACAATAGCCTCACCTTCGCTAATCATGCCACCACAATAGCCTCAAAGATACAAAGCCGCAACAAGATCCTCAAGTCACTGGCCGGCAGTACTTGGGGCAAAGACAAAGAAACGTTGCTGGTCACCTATAAGGCTATTGGCCGACTGGTTATTGATTATGCTGCCCCCATATGGTCGCCAAACCTTCACGACACCAACTGGAGGAAATTGCAGGTTTGCCAAAACACCGCAATCAGAAGAGCGACGGGCTGTTTGCTTATGTCTCCTGAGTCTCACCTTCACCAAGAGGCTAAACTGCTCAACGTTCGCGAGCATGCGGAACTTTTAAGTAGGCAGTTCCTTTTGAACTGCCATAGACCCAGTCATCCAAATCGACAGCTATTGGATTAAACTCCGCCCCCCAGAGACATAAGGAAACATCTCCGAAAGCATTATGATGAGATCCGGCATCACATTTCGTTGCCGTTTGATCTGCGGGACCATAGGCGGGCCCTAAATGACCTCCACACTGAGTCGGTGGACAGATCCCTCAGATCCCGGCCTGTGAACCCCGTTATTGGTGCCGAACCACCCGTTCTTGCTGAGGAAGAACGTGTCCTTCCGAGGGAGACTAGAGTCATGCTGGCTCAACTTCGGTCTGGATATTGCAATAGGCTGAACTCCTATTTGTCCAGACTGAACCCCACCATACCGAACACATGCCCTGCATGCGGTATCGCCCCCCATGACACGCAACATCTCTTTTCGTGTTCTTCGGAACATACTCTTCTAACCCCCCTATCACTTTGGTCCGACCCTGTTGAAACAGCGCGTTTCCTTGGACTTCCGTTAGAAGAGCCCGATGACAACTAGGAGTGTACTGGCCCTTTGGCCAAGAGGGTAGTCATGGAAAACTGGGTTATGAGTTGCAATTTGAATTTTTTGCTACACCCATCTCACTTGAAAGAAATGCCCCATATGAAATAATGTCTTGTATGTGTACAAATGTATTTAAAGCGAAGGACATATGTATATTTACGATTATTTATATCAGTTTACATGTTTATTATATAAATATCCCAAAATAACCACGTACAAATATTTGTACGAATGCACTCACTCCAATCCAGAAATGCTGATAGAGAAATGCGTCATCCAATGTCTTACGTAGCTTTCAGTTGCTACAGACAGAACTTCGCGCCACCGATGTTCTTTTCTGTTTCAGTGGTCATGTGACCATGAACTTTATATAAAATGTGTGCTGATGCCTGAACATACATCCATACATACATACATATATACATATGTGAAGGCAGAACATCTTACTTACATACAAAAATGTACACTTCAATATGGAACACCCGGATATGTAAATGGCGCATGTAACAGTTGGCCAGTTTTGGCAGAAATTATATTAGTACCTGTAAAGATCTCAGAACTCAATTTGTATTTGCTTTATTTTTATTGTATTACACACATTTTACATTGATTGGCCCTAGTGTTGACTCCAATTGGCAGCCCCAACGGAGGTCAAATCGTCCTCCATTTTAGCAGACGCTTTTATTCCTCTGCCCCCGAATTTGGGTATGGGTAGGATAACATTCTGTACTGAACCTTTTTTGTTCACTCGCATAAGATGACCGAGCCAGCCGAGCCTTTGGGCTTGTATTCATATCAGGACATGTATGATTAGAGACTTAAAGAGCGTGATCTTAGTTTGCCGACATAGGGTATTAACACTGATTTCCTTACTCAGTCCAAAGTAGCGTTTGTCGCAAGAGTTATTCTCCCTTGAAATTTTCGGCTGACATTGGGGGAAATCAGACGATAGAAAAGTGACTGCCTTGGTTAAAGCCTCCACTGATTTCTAATGGCTTGGAGAGATCCTTGCTAATTATGACGTAATAGTAAAAAGCTTTGATCAGCTTGTTTACGGTGGGTTTCAGTCTAGCGCCCAATATACTCTATAGTAATTTGTATGAGCTATAGGGGAGACTCATTTAGAAGATGGATCGTGGCGGGATGGATGATAGTTTTGAAGAGGTGTGACCCATCACCCCACCACCCCATATGCTGTCAAAAAAAGCCTAGCCTTCAGAAGGTTAACTCAATTTGGCCAACATTTCACATACGCCATTTCCGCATGCAGGGAACGATATGTGTTCATTTGAATATATCAAACTACGGTTCACCACATACAAATGTACGCGCACGTGAACACAAATATTCGATATACGAGCACGTGCTAAAATTTATAAATAACAAGATACATGCACTTATAACAATTAAAATAAAAATGTAAACTGTTGCCGCAGGCTATAACTCTTGTTCAATTCAAAGAAAATGAATAAAAAATGTTAAAATTACAAACAAATGAATATTTTAGTTCGTCCGTATGCTATTTATGCATGAATAGGACATGAAACGCGAGCCAGGACTAATACCGGCCACTGCTTTTTTTTTTATATACATATGTACAAACATATGTACATAGGCAGTCGATGGCAAATATGCATACATATGTATGTACATACATACATGTATGTACATATGTATGCATATTAGGGATATTACGGAAGTCAGTTTACTTGCCATTGAATCGAAATTTGGCATTGTAAAAAATGTTTTAATCCAATAAAATTTCCGTGTGAAAATTGGGCTTGTAAAACTGTATAACTGTAAAACTGAATTGTCACCTCTAGTGATGACAGCACAATACCCACTTCTTTGACATTAAAAGAAAGACGTAGATGCGTGCACACTTGATTCATAATTATTAGTTGTCTGAATTACTCTTTAAGGGAGATTAAAGTAAAAAAATATGGCCTAAACACGATACACCCTAATGCTTCCAGCACATTCAAGTACAGCCCAAAGAAGTGTGAAGTAACTTGAACGAATGCGACTCTTTGACCAAAATCCGGTGACTCATTGTCAAGCGGTTTTGACTAAAACACATTCTCACTTCCCAAACCAAAGGTCATTTGTGTATGTATAAATTACATACCTCCTGATCCATACATTCACACACATGAGAGGACGAGTACTACATATGTGCGCATCAAGGCCGTTGCCACTCGGGTTGTTATGAAGGATTTCGATCAATCTTGACTTTTATGCACATAAGCAAATTCGTATTAAAAACATTATGATAGCTTTGGAGATGGTGCATACTATTTATGTCGAAGTACTCGTATCTATAGATGTGTATATGCACAAAGGTTACCCAATACTCGTATATTATTTATTATGTTTTTCGGTATTCCTTACTTCACGAATCACTTGACAAACCACTACTTACATAATAAGTGAAGTCAAAGTGAGGAACATATTTTTGTGTATAATCGGTCCGATTTTGCTCTTAAAGTCCGACAACTGTATGTGCTTCAATACGACAGGAATGGAGTTTTAGTTCGAGTATTCAGTTGTATACATACATATCGCACACTAAATCAAAAAGAGTCACAACTCAAAATCTGAGTAACTTTCAGTTAATTGCTTCTGGATCGCACAAAAGTGATTTGATTTTTAAAAACTTGACATCACTGTGCTCTTTAAAGAGTAACGATAATAGTCAAAAAGAAAAATATTGTATGTACTGGCTGCACTACTTTTTATTAGGCAATCTATGCCAAGAAAGCGACCTAAAAAAATTTTGAGTTGTGACTGTTTTTGATTTAGGGTGCGATATGTACATATGTATCATACTTGGATAATTGGACATGGATTAATTTTACTTTTAATGTTTTTGACTATTTTTGATTTATTTTAATAATTGTTAAAAGTCATGATATTTTTTAAATTTTTTCAATCGTAATCAATTGTCTTTTCTTGAAAACAATTAAAATAATTATTACCAAATAAAAAATCCGTCTAATCAATTGATTACTACAATGCAAAAAAACGCGTGACTAATCTCTAAAGAGAGCTATTCGGGATCGACCACTTTAGTCTACAAATGGCCATAATTAATTGTATAGCACGTTCATAGGGGTATAGGTAATTTGAGTTTTTGTAGCATACTTATAGGAGTTAAAATACCCATTGGGGTATCCGTTCAGCCCATACAAAGTGCTCAGAATAGAAATTAGCCGCATTCTCCTTTGCGACTCGGCCCGTACTGAGCCTAGACTAATCGCATTTTTTGCAGGGTAATTACTAATCAAATTTAACAGGTCTGCTTTTTTCTTATTTTTTTTTATTATGTATTTAAGGATATTATATGAATATTAAATTAAGTTCTTAATTTTATTTTGTTGTTGGTTTTTAATTCTATGTTTTATCCACTAACTTTATAATTTTTAAATTTTTGAAAAAGTTAAAATAAAACGACATACACTGTTATCCCATAATATTTGAATAGGGAGCAAAACGCATAAATTTACATAACAGAGAGAGGTTTATTAGGCAAGCACCAGACGAAGACTTTTTTTTATAACCAATGGATATCAGAGAGGAGCAACAGCATAATTTGCAAGGCAAGAGATGTAGATTTGTACGGATTTGTATATACATACATACATATACATACATACATTCGTGCGCTAGAGATGGTAATCTTTGAGAGTTTATAGTACCGATATTTTTGGGAATCTGGGAATAGTCTCCGGAAGCATGTTAAGGATGCAATAACTTAATTTGCAAAAGTAGATAATTTTATCGGAAGCAATATCTCTATTTAAAGATAAGTAAACATATGTATAAGAGTAACATGCTCAGGAATATTTTGTCGAAAGAACTACTTTTTGAGTGCAGCCGCGTATTTTGCTGCAAATTAAGTTTCAATACAAAAATTCAATAACACCAATATAACATACCGTATATGTACATCTGGAGAGATACGGAAAAGCAGAAGAACTGAATAAAAAATAATAATAAATAAGGGTACCGAAAATAACTCTATGTCGGTGAACAGAGAAATGGTGAGACATCTTTAAGGATCAACTGTGCCAAAGACATATCACCAAATTCTATCAACATCAAGTTTTATAAAAGGGATGTTCTCTGGTTTAGTGCAAGTTACAATCGAACAATCCCGATAGGCACGGCATCTCGGTATTCGCATCCCTTGTAACCGCCTATGCTTTTAATGAATGTATGTGTGCTACAATTTGTTTAGGTTTTGTACTCATGAGAACTATAATTTTTGCATTTGGCCAAATATTTGTCGCACACAAATAATGGTATCTGTAACAAACGCATCTGACGCATTATGCGCGCCAAGATGTGTATAAGTGTGTGTGTAGAAACATACGGACATTTACATTAACATTAGCCGGAGAATCGCCGGTACAGTTAAGCCGGCTCGAAGTAGTTCTATCCATACTTACAAATGTACATATGTACATACATACGAGTATATATGTACCTGAGGAGCCCCATTCGACATTGATAAGCAACATTCAAGTTATCTTCGAATGCAATAAGATTGATTTTTCAGTACATTTTTATACATGTATGGATTTGCATTTTTATGTATGTATGTATGTATGTATTTATACATATACATAAGTAACGGTTTAATTTCTTTATACAGCTACTGAAATCAATATCAGCACTTAGTCATTTGCTGTTAGTCTATGAAGATCCCATATCACTTTTTACTAACTTCTGTAGGTATTTGTGAAAATAAAATTTTTTACCAAAAAACTTATAAAATGTATGTTTCTTAAAAAAAGCATATTTTTAGGTAAAAAGTCTCACAATTAACATAAAATTCTGCACGTTTTGCCTTTGTTTACATTTTTCTGCTGCTATTTGTGTCAACATAGACTTTTGTCAAAAGTCCAAAAAAAAAAAAACAAACAACAATTGGCTGATTCATACTGCCGTAAAGGCCGGAGTCTCTGAGTGCGCAAAAAGTGTTCGTTAATGTAAAAGAGAGCCCTGTAACAAAAAAGAGCCCACAGTGAAAAGTGCGCAAACGCAAGGATGTAGGGCGTGCAAGTGAAAATGACAACAACTGCAAACCACGGGTGGCACTGCGAATTCTTAGGGAGGGAGACTTTGAATTTTGAAAAAGAATTCTTACAAAAAATTAATGGATGATTTATGTTAATATAACTAGGTACTAGTCTAATTCATCGATATGTCTACTCAACAAAAATGTTTTTAAAAATACTAGTCAGTTTTCCTTTTCAGTCTCCACCGTTCAGCATTTTGACACGTTATTGCGTCTTCTTCAAGGATTTCTTAAATTTCTATGTTCGATTACTTTTTGAGAGAAATCAAGCACTTTATTAGTGATGAAACAATTTATCAACAAATATATGAAATGTGTACCTAATCCTCGATCGCCCATAGACATCTATATAATTAACAACGATGTTCTACATATTCTGTGCTTAACCTCATACATATATGAAAGTTAACAAAATTAAAAAATACTAAATAATTGATCGATAAAAAAAAAAAATATTTTAATCAAGCTCAAATTTCGACTATCACGGGAGAAGGGATTGCCTAAATAAATAAATAAAATAAATTTCTATTCAGCTTTTTTTGAATGAAACGCGCCCACACATACATACAGACACAAATTCTGAAAACTATTTTGCGTTGGATTCTGTTGGCTCAATAAAGATCCGTCAATCGGTCTTCCTTAATGCTAAAATTATTTTAGCTGGCACTGGCGGAGCATGTCGAGACGGGTTGTTTATCTTGCTCATGGTTTTAGGATATGGAAGCATGATGATTTAACGATGCACTGTAATGTTGGTAATGCTATACATAAATTAACGCCTTCAGTGACGGTGACAGTAAACAAAGCAAAAATAAAGTAAAAGAACAAAATCTACGGATAGCGCAAATATGCAGGAAAATTATTGTTGCTAAGGTGTAATCATCGGAATTCATGTAACCGTAATGCGAGTGTGTGTGTCTGCTTCATAGTTTTTGCATGCTTCTCGCAAACGCTTGTCCATTCACTTTATGACTTGGAGATCAACAATAGTTTGTCGTTATGCACGTTTAAAGAACAATAATCATTGTTGGTGTTTACAGTCTGTGGGCTCTTCAAAGAGCTGTTCTAGCTGCTAACAACAGGAGCACCTGGATCAATTGAAATGAGGCGAGAACTAATGAGAATAACAGAGTGTTGCAACAGTGCAGCAAACGACATAAAATAACCAGCGCTGCAAAACTGGCGAAACCAAAGGCTGACTACTCAAAGAGCCTAAATGCAACATCTGCTCCTTGCCAAATAAACAGTTCGAGTCCGTCACCAGTCGTAACAAGAGTTTCCAATTATTTCGGCAGTAAAAAGTGCACAAAACATCAAACATCTGTATACTTTGGGGAAATTATAGTGAAAAAATAACTTTTTTTTAAAACAAAATTTGCAAAGTGTAAAACCTCAACCAATTTCCAATAGCCGGAAAAATCATTGGGGATAAAATTTGACTGGAAAATTCGCCACGTTTGGAAAATAAAAACTTGTATGTATGCAGTTGCTGTCAGGATTGAACAATAGTTACATATGTACATGCCTACGTAATAATTAGGTATCAGTGAAATTAAGAAATTTAACTGAATTTTATGATAGAAGAAAACATTGTCGGTTAAATTTTTCGCTATTAAATAAAAATCGATTGATTGGCAAGAGAGTCTGTGAATTTTTTTCATTAAATTGATTTTGTGTGTTCATTGCGCAGCACTGAAAATTCGTTAAAGCCCTCACAAGAAATCGGAAAAGGAAAAACGCGAGCAACAGAGCCTCGTGCGAATAAATTCCACGTCGAGTGAATAGTTGAATACATACATACATACATACACACATCCGTTAGAACATACCATATACACGGGGGCTATTCACCAATGCACGAGCCATAAACGTTTACAAACAAACAAAAAGGGTAGAACAACAACAACACCGAGAACAACGCACCATCAACATTGGCAGCAAATGTTAACGCAAAGCCAACAAAACACGAAATAAGAAAGAAAGAGTTCAACATCATAGATACTGAAAACATCGTTATCAACACAAATAGTCCAGCTCACAGATATATTGGTATAGTGTGTATGGAAAATTGGTGAAAAATTAAGAAAAGTTTTATGTAAAATATATTTTCTGACATAAAGAGTCCTAACCCGTCAGATCTGTAGTTGTGTGAAGCTTTAAAATTGTTTTAGTTTGAACGGGGTTTGGCCGGTGGAGGTGCTCCGGGGGGCAAACACAGGGCGCTTACTATCCGTTTGGAGGTGTTCAAAGTAATCAAAATTCTCAGAGACGAGTTATGAAATCAAATCCATCAAAAATAAATGAAATCTCCGAAATAAGCGAATAATCATTTCGCACTAACCTTTCAATTTGATATTTGCAAATAATTTAATATAATTATAAATGACTCGATAAAATCACCGCCTCCCGTCATCTCCAACTAAAAACGGCCAACCCACATACAAATTCAGATAGCAAAACTATATCATAAAGGCAAGAATTAACTATAAATGACAACGTAATAATTTTATTATAAAAAACAAACAAACAAAAAAAAAAAAACGAGGATTTTAAATATAACACAAGTTAATAATAATAAAATAATAATAAAAATAATAATATATTGAACCATAATTCATGAATAAATAAATCTGTGATTATATTAATTTTACAATTGCAATTCTTTCAAAAAGAAATAAAAAAGGAAAACAAAAAGCATACTAAAAACCAAATATTATTATTTTCACTAATCGCCTTTTACGCGTCTTTATAAATAAAAACAAAATAACTAATCGAAATCTAAAACCTAATTGAGTCTAAATCCGAGAAGTATAGTAAATTTAAATAGCATAAAAAGGATAAATCATAAGAAATAACATTTGGATCTATAACTTTGCAAAGGCTCGTTGTACTATAATTGCTTGTAAGTATGGTGGATTGCGGAATAATATTTTAGAGATGCCAAAAATATGTACATACATATATTTTTTAAATCTATTTGATATCTTTCTTTTATTTTAAAAAAGCTTAAATAAAAATACAAATTACCATTCAAACTAATATACATATATGTATTTACATATGTACATAATGCTAAAGTAAACCACAGAACAGAGAAGTTCCAGTCAATGATTTTGGTTGCCAAGACACTCTAAACGCGGTTCTATACAAACACGATTTACTGTTTCCTTCGCTATTATGTCCAACAATGCTGCAGCACCGAAGAAATATTAAAATGAGTTGGAAAATAACTACTACAAAAAATAAACCACACAAGTCCCAAATATATTTTTCAAAATTTCCATTATTATTTTATTTATATGGCAAGTCCATCCTTGTGCCATGATGCAAACCACAAATGCAGTCATTTTTAAAACTTTATGTCAATAGCAAACTTAAAATGGTGCGTGGGGAACTGTTTTATTATAGATATGTACATCATTGTTTAATATACATATGTTTTTTTAACCACCATATATAACGTACAAACGTTTGCATGGGGGCAATTCCTTCGTGACAGACTTGTCACATTTTTATATTAGTATGAGCTCGAGCAAGGTTCGTTACTTCTGTCGGACGTTCCAAAATAATATTCTCCGTATGAAAGATGGGTAATTGCTATAGCTACAGTAAGTTGAAAAAGAACTCCACTTTGTTCGGACTTTTCCACTATACATGTTCAATCTATATTTGATTGAGAATTGAAATATTGCGAAAACCGATAAATGCGTTGCAAATAAAACGGTTCCAAGGAATTGCCCAAACAATTTAAAAATCATTTTATCTGCATCTGTTAGATTTTTCAATGCACTTGTGCCTGCCTGTCTACTTTTTATTTACGTTGGCATACATATGTACATACATACACTCATGTTTTTAAATTATATCGATATTATTTTTCAGAATGTCGACAAAAACTACGGCAAACCTTAACGATACATTTTAATAGATCTAGCATTTTTAGCCTTAACTTTTTTAATACTGATCTAACTCGTCCTTTGGAATTGCCAAACCAGGTTTGTTTGGATTAACTTTAAACATTAATTAGATTGTTGTTTCTAAAAATATACAAATTTTGAAGTTTCCTTGCTCAATTATTTACTCTGAAAAACCTTAGTTTTGTGAGGAAAATCAAAATCCGGTGAAATCTAGGAACTCGATACAGGTGCATGCGGCATCACGATTTATGTATATTACGAGTTTTTGTTTCGATCCAAACCTGAAAAAATCAAACCATTTTTTCTTATTAATCTGTTGTCAATGATAGACAAGTAAAATTAATAATGGTATTCATACAATCGTAGAAGTTTACGAACAATTACAAAAACAAAATACATAGAAAATTTTTGTGTGTTTGTATGTTTGTCGAGCTGCTACGACCTGTTATGGTTGGATCATGGCAACTGTAAATAGCCTCGTTGTCAGTCAGCGATGTTTAGACAAAGAGAGTATATTAATCAAAGATGACTAGATACGAAACTTCGCGCTCTCTGAGAGCGCTCAAAAAGTGGTCATTTTTTATAACATTTTCCAATGATGCCAGTATGGTGAAAACAAAATATGGGCATTTTGAGTAGCTTCTTAGGAATTTTGCAATTCCCACATACCAAGAGGTGTGCAAAAAGGTGCTATCGAATTCCTTTTTGAATTTGTCTTGCTCGGAACGTATAAAATGAGACAAGATATATTTAAAATAAAATATATGAAATAAGAAATAATTCATAATATAAAGTTAAAATTTCCAAGATTTCTTAAAATAAGGTAAAATCCTTAATGATGTACATTTCGTAATGAAATAGAACATGGTAATGGAAATAATATGACTTCAAATAAAAATAATTATAATTAAAATAAATATTTGAAAATAATACAAAAAGAAAAGGCGTATTGTTTGTAACCTTTTTTTTATACCTGTAAACCACTCAAATGCGTAAAAAAAATATGATTTTCTACATATATTTTCTGCAGCTATTTTCTTACATTGTTTTCTTTCATACTTTACGTATTTTTTCTCAATCGTGCGATATTTTAAGTTTATCGAAATGTTTACTTGTTTGAGTTTCCCAAATTTGGTGCGTTTTTTCTTTCTGGCTACTCATTGTTTATGTATCTAATGTCAGATGGTCCTCGATTGTGTAGTATTGCCAACTAGCGCACACATAAAAAACTAGGCAACACTGCATAATCGAGGACCGAAATGAGAGAGTTTCGTATCAAGTCATCTTTGATATTAATATACTCTCTTTGGTAATACCATGCATTTCTGACAGATGGTAAATGTTACTTGATGGCGGTAATGCAGCCAACTTTGCTTTGGCTTTCGTTCTTCCTTCTTCCGGTGAACACCAAGATAGAAAAGTCGAAAATAATCGACTGCGACAATAAAATCAGGGAATAAATATAAAATCGCTTTGTTTAAGAATACCAGATTTTAATAGATCTGACATTTTTGGAGTATTTTTTCGCCATTAAGAAATAATGCCAACACCTTTCTAATGTACCGTAATGTATAAATAATATATCGGTACATACATATACATATGTACGACACACTTTATATCACGCTTGCTCTACCGCAATGTAAATAATTTGCTCATATTATATTAATAGATCATTTTGAACCTTTGTTGGCTGGCCCTATTTTCATCTTTCATGACGAAGCAATAAAATTATTAAAATTAGCTTCTTGTCTCCAAATAAATCATACCTTTACCACTCCATATGTATGTAGGTATGTATCTATTTATATAAACACTATTTTTTTTGCCGAGGTTTGCAAGATGCTGATGAAAACATTTTATAAGGCACATTTCCTCTATCAAGGATATCTATGAGGATTTGCCAATTGAAATCTTATCATCATATTATCTTAAAAAAATAGAAGCCCTTCATGATTATTATTTTTAAAATACAGTTCAGTTAAATTTAAAAACTCGGCAAACTAGAACCAAACTTCGAATTTTTAAGGTTCATAAGAATTGTAAGATTTAGAGGCTGAACTAAATTATTAAATACTTTTGCATAGAAAAGCTTGGGATGTGTAAAAATAGCAAACTATTTATTAAACTTGTTTTCGGAAGAAAGGCTTGAGGAGTAAGGAGTACACTACACATAATGTAAAACACTTCTAATAGATTAAAAAATAAAAGAACCGTTCATTCTCAAAGTGTTTTGCATCATTGCCCATTGTTTAAATTGACCTTTATCAAACAGTTTTTGAATTTTTGTCTCTTCATTTGAGAATGAGTTGTGAGTTAGTTGAACATTCGGTTTTGATCATTGTTTACCCCTACTAGTTTGGCATCTTTTTTTACGAATCGGAGTGTAAGACAGTGGATGATGGTACTCCGACTAAGTGGACTGAAGGGAAGGGCGTTCAGAGTTGTTTCACAGTAAAAACTGCAATTAGAAACTTTCATTTATAATGAAATGTACAATTACTAGCATCTGACAAGTTGTTAAAACTGCTTTATATATAATAACCGATTGCTTTATTATTGCATGCAACGTACCCTGTGTGGTTTGTGTGTGTGTGATGATTCGGAGTAAGTCAGCTGTTACCCTGTAAAAAACGTTGGAGTATGGGAGTACTCCATAAAGTAATCCAATAGGAGTATTTTGGGAGTACTGTAATGGAGTACTCCGAGTCGGATTAGGTGATCCAATTACCGGACATCGCCATATAAATTGGACCACCTTTTTTATATGAGCGAGGATAAGTGTTGGAGTACTCCGATACTCCTTGAGGAGTACTCTATGGAGTATCGAACGGAGTATTTCGCGTTATTAGTCGCGTTCCAGTTAGCTGATCTGGCTCGTATCACGGTCATAATTTAACAGAACGATGCGGGTCAGCTGCATGAGAGTTGTTTGGGTAAATAAGTGTGTATACATATGCATGTTTGTGCTACTAAGCAAATAAGGGTTGGCTGTCAAAAAATCTACTACTACGGATTCAAAATTTACCCAGAAAAATATCAAGAGCACAGCGTTGTTGTTGCATTTACATGCAAAATTTTATACAGGTCTGGGGTTCTGTATAACTGGAACACGCTTACTATGGTTCAAATGCATTTCGGATATGAGAATATGTTTGTCAAATTGCTCTCAAACGGTTTATTGGCATGTTTTCATTGCACACACACGCACATCAGTAACTCAATACCCATTTGGAACGGTTGCATATTTATTGCTTCTTCAATTAAGCATTTGCTATGTTACTAACTTATTCGGCTATGCCAGGCTATGCATTTATTCCCGTTAACATTTTGACAATATTTCCCGTCGCATTTATAAGATTTCTTGAATCATTCAGATAAATTATGAAATTTCTAAGTCACACTTTGATGGGCCAATTCACTCAAGATCTACTCAATTATTGCCATTACAACTTTACATTTACTGCATATATGGTGAAGATATCGCATCAGATTGATTTGTACGTGAAATGAGTTTGCTTGCCGTAGTACAGAAGGGTTTTTTCCCTTTTATATGGGTTGCCACGTAGCAAATTTTAAAGTTTTATGGTCGCTTTATATGTATGTATATATAGGCACCGTCCTACAAAACTAAATATTTATTTATGTATATATTTTCAGAAATGGAAATCATTCCTGAAGGTAAACATTTTCGTTTGGTGCAAGAATCTGAGCTTCCAGAAATTTTGGAGTATTTGGAAAGATACTTCCCGGAATCATTAAAGGTATGTATGTTCGTTTTGTGCAAAATATCCGCTGTCTATTTAGGTATGAGTTATGAGATTGGGAGAGGAAATTCTAGATCAGAGATACATTCGTGATAAGTTCTAAACCTAAATAAACTCTGCTGACACTCCTTTCTTGATCTGAAATAAAAGGTTAATCTACCTTTAAAGAACTATCCAATCCATTCGAAAATAAAATTAATTTTGAAGAAGCGTACCGACATGAAACATTATTTCGAATCCCTTTTATTACTTGATAGATAAATACATATGTATGTATGGATACTCATACACATACATACACACTTGGCTAGGAGCCCAAGATGTGCCCCTCTAATTTGGCTTGCGTTTTCTCTGCACGAGTCCAAGCACGTGCATGTGCCAAAGTATGCATGTAGAGTGAATAAATACCCCATAGGAAATTCCTCAGTTGCCTGCCAAAAGAGCAAACCTTCCTCCTATGGCCCACTATTGATTGAGTGCAAAAGTATTGATCCTTGCATTTTAACTCTCTAATTAACAAAAATAAGTTGAAGGACCTACTAAGGTTTATAGTCGTAAATATCCATTTTGAGTTCGGCTATAAAACCCCAACCCGTTTCGATGCCATAACCATGAGAGCTCGATGCAATATGAAATAGTTGAGCAGAAGCTTGTATCAAGTTGTAGTTATCTGAGTTCCCTGCAGGGTATGTGCTACTTGTACACTCGCACACACAATAATGGTAATATATTTTTCGCCATGAAATAATTTCTTCTTTCAAGGTCATCATTAAAAATATATACATACATATTGATGCATGTATTTAGATATGTATGTATGTACATGTCTGCATATGCATTTATGTTTGTGAACATTTACATATGTATGTGGGTCTGTTTTATCCCTGCAGTAAAAGGGCGAACTAGTCTAAATAAAATAAAATAAATAAATAAAATAAAAGAGACAGTTCAAAGACAGATATCGGATATCGATAACCACACATTCACAACCAAAACTACTCTACAAATTTTTCGAAATGGCACAGGTTGAGAACTAGCCAAGTGAAACTATCTTAGAATTGTCCGAATGGGACCCGGTTAAGAACCAGTTGCCAAGTAATGCAATGGTGACAATTGCCAACCGCCAATGACGTCGCCATGTTAAAGTAGACAGTTGAAGCATTGCTTAGGTATTGAGCTAGGACTGGTGGCGTCGTCAAATGGTTTAGCTTGGGGTTCGTTCTGAGCTAGTCCAATTTTCTGTAGGAATTTTTTCCAATTCACATTTTTACTACGAGTAGAGAAATACGGCTGGGTGTGATATCGCGTGTGGCGCCTTTGGGCGTACTTTTTCAAAACTGAAAATAAATAATTTTATAAACACCTCTATTTGGTGTTATTGTAATTATTTTTATACAGACACTTGAATATCTATACTGTTGCAAACATCGAAAATAAGTTAATAATTCCTCTTTGTTTTAGTTTCATCAAACCATAAAAACGTACCTGAATGATCGTGTTTGGGACTTTTACTTTTATGTTTCCAAAGATTGGCCGGAGAAACCAATAATTTTACATTTTCCAGGATGCACGCTTACGGTAAGTGGGATGACATCGAAATTGTTCATGCATCTACATATATATACATATGTATAAAATTCAAATTATGTAAATATGTATGTAGGTATAGATCGACTTGCGTCCTAAACGAATAAGCCGATCGTAACCAAATTTTACACTCCCACTGGATATCTTCCTGGGATGGTCACAGGCTAAAAAATATTTTGATATATATAGGGGGCGTGGCACCTCCCATACAACTGGAATTTTGCATTGTCCGTATCTCTGGAAGTATTTATGTTAGACCATTGAAACTAGGTGAAGGGTTGTATGGGATCGATCCCTACCACCTCCAAAAAAACTGGGATAACAAAAAGTGGGCGTGGCACCTCCCATACGAATGCAATACTTCTTATTCGATATCTCTGGAAGCATTTAAGTTAGACCACTGAAAATTGGCGAGAGGTTATATCAGATCGATCCCCCTACCACCTCCAATAAAAACTGGGGATAACGAAAAAGGCGGCGTGGCGATTCCCATACGATTGAAATACTTCTTAGTAGATATCTCTGGAAGTATTTTTGTTAGACTATTGAAACTTGGTAAGGGGTTATATGGAATCGATCCCTACCACCTCCAAAAAAACTGGGGATAATGACAAAGTGGGCGTGGCACCTCCCATACAAACTTAATTTTTCAAGCTGAATATCTCTAAAAGGATTTAAGGCAGGGACCTAGAAATTGTTACAGAGCTATATGCTATCAAAACAATGTTTGAGCATAAAAGTGGGGGTTATCGAAAAAGGGGGCATGGCACCTCCGATACAAACTTAATTTTTCAAGCTGAAAAGCTTTTAAGGTTGGGACCTAAAAATTGATCAGGAGATTAATGATATCAATAGCTCTATGTGGCGTGTTTCCGTGAAGGAAACCCGTCCTCGCTATTTATTTACGCTCCGGGACAGAAAATTAAAAATTTTGTGCATCGTGCAGCCATAATTTGAATACTAAAATTATATATAAAGGGTTTAGAACCAAATGGATCTAAGTGACTCCGAAATTGATTTGAGATATACAAGTTTAAAGTTTACTGCCTTTTGAAAATTCTATGTAAAACCTGGGTAGGGCGTTTATTGTATGGGAAATAGATGACACTACAATGTCCGAAATGACTTGGATCTCTTTGCCAACAAATAAACACCATATTTCACTATACAAATGTGGGTATAACTCACACTTAGATCCTTTTAGTTCTGAGGCCTTAATATTGTAAGTTGTATACGCAATGAAGTGAAAAATCGTTAATTTTCTATTAAAAAAATACCGGTGTAATTACAATTTTTGAAATGAAATTAATAAAAAAATCTATTTCATATAAATATGAAATCTTAAAGTATATTATTGATTTTGAAAGGCCCCCTAACTACTTACATTCCGAGCAATGCCGGGTACCCTGCTAGTATAATAATAATCATGGGAGTGAGTTCAAACCTTCGAGTTACGCCTTCTTTGTCTCATAGCTTCCTGCTTCAGAACTTGATTTTATTGACTTTCTGTTGAGATGAAAAATTTTTGAACAAAAAAATATATGTATGTGTATTGTTTTAGGACCAGCTGCTGAGACATGGTAATACTCGTTGCCACAAGGGCAATCAAGTTTACCGTTAAGCCCTTATTTAGCTCCTGTCGCTTATTTAAACACCTCTGGTTTCTTTTTGTTACAACAGATTGAAATATCTGAAACATAATTTTCTTCCATTACTATTAATATTTGATTTATTTTATGTTATTTCAGCCCAACAACAATATTTATCAAAGCTTTGGCATTTTTTGTCCCTCAACACAAATCGAATGTGTCGATCTAATGCGCACCGAGGATGTCCTTATCGATTGGCAAAAGCCATTGTACCTGAATTTCACGCATATTGCTATCATGAATCGCCTGGATGACTTTTACTCAAAATTTGGCATAATGGAACGATTGGAAGGCGACATTTATGTTTGTAATAAGTTAAATACGGACTTGGAGTTGGAAGAATTGCCTGAAGATGCAGAAATGCGTCCACTCACTGCTGACGATGTCAAAGGCATACACGACTTATATCCGGCCAGTGAAATTGAACGAATTGAAGTATTCGAAATATTGGTACAGGTATTGCCCGGTTTGGGTATCTTCCGGAAGGATACAGACGAATTAGCTGCATGGATGGTGCATTCTTATTACGGTGCAATGTTCTCAATGCAAACACGTCCAGAGTATCGTCGCAAAGGGTAAGACAATATTTGAGTTTAATTTGTTGGAAAATGATGAACCAATAATTGTATTTGTCTTTTATTCAACATTTAGTTATGGTATACGTTTAGCTAAAGCTCTTACACAACTCGTAATTGAACGTGGCTACTCGCCCTTTGTTGTTATACGTCCACAAAATGATGCATCACGGAATCTTTACACTAAACTGGGCTTCACAAAAGCATATGAAACATGTCGTGTCAAAATGACACCGGGCCTAGATGGCGACGACCATCAAGTCGATCAGCATTCTAACCATGAAGCTACAACTAACGGCGTGGCTAATGGTATAGCTTCATCAACCCGGAGGGTTGACGACACTGAGGACAACAAAGAGAATCAGCCAGTCGATGAGGGTATTGAGGATATGTTAGCTGAAAAATGTGATATTGGTAAAGATGAAATGTGTACCGCCCATGTGAAAGCCGCAATGGACGAAGGCATAGAAGAGGATAAATAAATTCATGTAGGGAACAAAACAAACTAACAAAATATGTGTGTGCGACGAAGGGAAATTGTGAAATGCGCGGCAGTTGGGGAGTCCGAAATTGTTAGGCTAGTCGGTTATATAATTAAAAACTAAAAGAAACTAAAGAAATATGTAGCTATTTATTACAAGAGCTGAAATGCAAAAGAACTCCATTTAATATAAATATATAAAGAAAATGCAAAGCAAAAACAATAAAAAACGAGTGCACTTGGGACCTTGTTACATACATACATACAAGCGAATGTAAATGCTTAACTAAAGAAAGGTATGGGATAATGAGAGAAGAAGGCTAAGAGCTGCTGGGAATCGTGTGACTTTTTTAGACGGTTTAAAACAATGTTCGTGCGTTTCTTCCAAACAGCCTCGAAGGTTTCGATTTGGTTCAAAAAATGGCAAAAAATATAATCTATGAATATTAACATAAGTTCGTACAGTTTTGGAAATTTAACCTCAAAACTTTGTTTATTTAAAGAAGAACTTCTAAGAGTTTAATTTTTCATATTTTACTCCACACAGATTTCAGGATTGATAACCGGTGCACTCACGCAAAAACATTTTTTTTAAAGAGAACTTACTTAAATATTTATACACACACACATACATACATACATACCAAATGGAGACATACACAGTGTATACACATAATGTACTATGAATCGAAAAGGATTTATTTTAAAAGTTTTTGCTAAAATGCTTTTACAAAACAACAAAAAATTAAAAAAAAAAAAACAAACAATGTAATAAATAGTTGAAAGGATAAATGTATAGCAGTAGATATGCATGAGCATATACATACATACAAGAAAATGGAGTAAACAAAAAAATTATATTAAAAGAGATATGAATTATTTCCGCTATGGACTTCCATGCTTTAAAAAAAATCACAAAATCTCTGTATCGTAAATTACTTATTAAAATCTTCCTAATTATTATTGCGCCGGCGAAATCTGAAAAAAATCGAAAATTGTATATCAAATGTTGCAAATAATCGATTGCTAGTTGAAATCAAATTGTAGGTAGGCTCAAGCCATACAAAATGATAAGCAAACAAAAATCTTTTGATTATTCGAAATTATTTGCTTTTGGTTCAAAAAACGCACGACACATTTCTATGCACAAGAGTATTAAACGGTTTTATTAATGATTTTTACAATTTATGTATGTATTACATATGTATGTATATGTATTTTATAAAATAATTTATTATTCTATTGCTAAATAAAAGAAAACAAAAATATTAAGAAATCACACAAACCTTAAGCATAATTTGAAACTCAAACTTATATAATATTTAAAACACAAATACACAACACAATTATGATTCTGAGTTCAATTATTTCATTCACACAATATCTCCATGTACTTTTATTAACTTCCCAGCAAGCAAAGTAAACGTTAAGTCAATTTTAAGAAAGCTTACAAATATTTTAAAGTGAGCTTTTATAACCGAAATTGCACTTTGATTGTGATCTGAGGAATTTAGCAAATTTATCAAACAAAACCTTTTTAAATGTGATGTTATAACGGCCCAAATCCAAATGCAGTCTTGTATGAGATACTTGGAAAATACATACTCTCTCTTTTACTAATCGATTAACGATTATCAAGCTGCCAATGCCAGCACAAAGGCATGCAACATGTCGTAATGAGGCTATGAATCAGGAGACGAAAGTGCAGACTTTGAAAATATTCTAAGATGTTTGATAAGTGAAAAAGCAACGATTTATTTACAAATACCGAGCGAAAAATTAAGAACATTGATATTATATACATACATACATACATATGTAGATACTGGTCCGTGTTGTTGGGTAAGTATTAAAAGACTAATACCACCAACATATTTAATAAATATTAGATTCAAACATTGGTTGGTTCGCGGCAATTCGATCGAAACCAAGGCGACTTATATCAAGGGTTTTATAGCATCCATCTAATATTAACTCTGAAAGGGCGCGGCCGACTGCTGGCGACTGTTGAATGCCATGCCCACTAAAACCTGAGGCGATGTATAAATTATTGTAGTACGTATGTGGGCCGACAATGCCATTGGCATCGAATGTGTTGTACTCATAAAAGCCAGCCCAACTGCCAGACACTTTAATCGATTCAAAAGCTGTGCACCGTTTTGCCAAAGTTGGCCAAACATCCGTATCGAAAAATTCGTGATCAACATCTAAATTGTTTACTGACGGTTCGGCTTCCTCGGCTGGACCACGCCCTGCAATATAATTACTACCCTTGCCATCTCGTCGAAAATATGTACCATCGAGATCATGAGTTTGTGGTGTACCCGGACCGGGTGCATTTTTCCCTTGCGTGGTGAACACATAGACATATCGCTTGCGTGGCTCAATGGGGAGCGCAGTCGATAATTCACCTGTTCCACTACCAATATGCGCTTTACGTGCTATTTCACCAGAACGGGCACCGGCAGTGAGCACGCAAATATCAAAATCGACTGTGCAAATATCATTGTTTTTTGCTCGAACTCTCACAGAATTTATCTTTTTCGAACCATCCGGTATATCAAAATCAAGTACTTCACCTTGTAGGAAATCAGCACCATATACTTTTGCTTGGTTCCGAAAGCCACCTAAAAGTGCCCACGGATCAAACCAGCCTTCCTTTTCGCGCCCAAGACAAGCTTTAGAGGTTAAAAGAAACATTTTTAAATCAAATTATTTTCGTTAAAATAGTGTCTTCATTGTACCCAGGACTATGTCATCGGTATTGAGCCAAGGGAATTTCTGCTTTAGCTGATCAGCAGTCAACAATTCATTGACAGCACCCAATTCCTTTTGTAACTCGTGATTGCGTTGCAAAATGTCAGCTGACTTTTCTGAGGCCAGCACTAAGTAACCATTCGGTTGAAAGCACATATCCACATCACCGAGATATTTTTTTGCATTTTGTATGAATTCGCCGCCAAAGAGCGAAAGTTGAATATTTTCAGGCAAAGAAAACTGTTGACGCACTCCGCCGCAGGACAACACTGTGGAGGCTTCCTTGTACTGTAAAAAATCAAATTTAAGATTATTTAAATATTTTAGGCATTATTTGTATAAAAGACATAACCAAGTTTTTACGAAACTGAAGAATGTCTATGTAGACATCAGATCCACTTAGCACTTGCAGTTCAGCTTACTGGTAAGCTTATATTAAGTGTTGTTATGAGAAGCTTAGATACTGTGCGGTGGTAGCTGTAGATTGCTGTTGTTTTTGTAATGGTAGCACTCGACAACGCGCACATGTCTGACATAAACTCAAATATCCCAACTGCTTATCATTTTTGATTCCTATTTTGATTGTTTTTGAACTCTAACTGATAGTGAATCTCAGCTCTTTATTTGTTATGCTGATTTAAATGATCGGCTTTTACTCACCGTGGGATCACGCTCAAGAACAATTACACTCAAGCCTTTACGGGCTCGCTTTTTTAGCCAATAGGCTGTAGATGAGCCAACGGCACCGCCACCTATTATCACCACATTACAATTCCTATGCGACTGAACACTCATCGAACGGTTGCCGCCGTTGGAGCTCAAGTTATAGATCGCATTGGGCTTTGAAAACACACGTAGGGTGTCAGCTTGAAAGCTAGCCCGCAAGCTAAAACTTATTGCCTGCACCCACTTCGACATCACTGAATCGTCTAGTTGCTAAATTCGCTGATAGATTTACTAATACATACCTGCCAGCTCTCGTAACCATGATATCACGGAAGCCTGATTAGACTGAAGAAATCAACTGATAACTCTATAGTTTACAAGTACATATGTATGTACAGCATAATCCATTTATAATGGACTCGCCTAAACTGTTTTATTATGTACATATGTATGTAGATACTTGACAAGTCCCAGGTCAAACATGTGAACAAAAATCGGTTAAAATGGACCCTACCTATTTTGGGCTGTGCTTATAATGTTCCATTGTAAGCGGAGTTGTTATGGACAAAGCTGAAAAGGAAAAAGAAAGTTTTGGAGCTCTCCGAACTTAATCAAATAAAAATTGGTTTCTCGAAAAGACACTCTGCAGCAATCCTTGGGTCCATTATAACCCGACTCCACTGTATGTGCAAAAATTAATAAATATTTATATAAAGTGGTACTTAATTTCTTTAATATTGATACTACTACTTCGTGAATTACTTAATAATACATTCGGATGTGTACATACATATGTATGTAAGTATGTATTCACTTTAGGGTACTAGCATGGAATCTTCAAATAAATCCGCAACGCTCAGTTTTTATCAATAAACGGTAAACAACTTAATTAAGTTTTATTTTCAAAATTAGGACTTGAGAAATTATAGGTTGGACTGGGTATCTTGCCACTGAGAGAAGAACTACTGTGCAGGTAATAATCAAACACAAACACATCCATGATCCCAAACTTTAGAAGTAAATATTTATCTGAAACCAATGTAGGGACTTCATGTGCTGCTTGAGAGTTTGTATTGTTCTTTCCACCACCCTACTGCCCACTATAGACTAAATTGCTCTTGTCAAAAAGTGCTTATCTTTATTATTTCTGGTTTTCCCTTCACGATGAATAAATACCAAATGCAGATAATAAATGCAAATAAATTGTTACAATAACGGTGAATGCAATGCACTTTTGAACAATTCCATCGACAACAAAGTATGTGTTAGTAATCGTGTATTAGGGTGGGCTCTACTTCACTACCGTCGTGACACATGCTCAAATAACTGTAATACCTCTTCACTTTTATTAAAAAAAATATCGATTATTCCAAAACTTTATGTACGACAGATGTGTATAGTTGATCGGTTTATACATATATTTTACTGCTCCTCGATTTCAGCGACTGTCAGCAATCCCTTCAACCATAATAAGCTTGACACATACCTATGTAGGTTCGAATCCTACCAAGTTCCTACAAAAACCTAGACAAAAAAAATCCGAACAGGCAATGTATGTACATACATACATAGATATAAAAAAAAGCTTCTCGCAATAATTTCTATCTTCACTTGCATATTTTGATATTTTTTATTAATTTTGACTACAATATCAAAATCAAACAAAACAGTGATTTTTCATACACAAACGAACTTCATGAGCCACGGCAATCGTGCAAAGTCACACTCGTTTCGTTTGTTTACATCACAGTATATACAGTAGTAAAACTCTGTACCAATCAGCTGATTAAATTCACCGCCAGGCTGTGCATGGGGTGGCAGTCAACGCTTTTTTGGCATTTCAGGGTTGTGTGTTGCTAAATTAATTTGGTGAATAAAAATAGAAAAATTGTTAAAAGTACATTTAGATATTTGTTGGTTTTGGTTAATAAACAAAATGCTTTATAATTATGACAAAGATGTTGTCAAAGTATACATATGTTAGTACTTATGATAAATGTTAATTACAATGTGGCGTGTCTACACAGATTTACTTGAATTAAGTCCCGCAAAGCAAACGAAAAATGATAAAAGTTGTTTTAAATGATAGCTAATCTATTTTTAGATTGATCTCTGATAGGTTTGCGATGATTTTTCGTCATATATTATATTTTCAATAGCACATTTGTCACAGGGTGTTGAACGTTTTACTTCGAACTATGGCGATTTCTGTGTGATTTAAGTTTTGAATAGATTTAAATAAAAAATATAGTCCAGACATGAAATATAGTCCAGCTTAGAGATTTTATGATTAAAAAACCATTGCTTTAATAGAGGCGCCCATATCGACCCGATAGAAAATGTGGTTTTATTTTGCAAAAGGGGGTTTGCTACCCAGAAGTGTCTACTCATATATGTATATAGTATAGAGCTAAAACTCAATGTATAGCTATAATCATATTCAATATAGTCTGAAAACCCAATATTTTTCCACTTTTGAATTCAACAAGCACTAAGGGCCACTTTCATAAAAGCCGGTTAAGCCTAATCGGCGATTAATTTGACAGCTAACCGTGCAAAATACGTCAATTAAACTCTGGTTAGTGGTTACCGGCTTTTATGAAAACGGCCCTAAAAGTCTGCTTTTCAGGTCATCGCTAACAGAAATTCGTCAGTAATATGTATTTTTGCGGAATTTTACCATTTCACTTTTATTTTTTATACTTGCCATAGAACAATATGTGCAATAAATACTCTTTTTCTAAAATTACTCCTTTAGTTTTGTTTTGGTGCTGTAATGCAACCGTGGGTATAAGTAATTGCATACTATAACTAATTTCGACTCGGAAAATTTCACCTCCAGGATGTAATTTCACCAGAGTTTTGCTACTGTATCACTGTGGTTTACATTTTGGACAAATATCACTCATTTATGCATTTGCAGCTCTGCCACTTCTGCAAAGCACTCAATTTTTTCTGCCGACAATTACGGACAAGATGAAAGCGGATTGCCCGAACCCCTGGGACGGTACATCGAGTAATTGTCAATCCAGCGAGTAAAAATAATGAAATTTAACAGTGAGAGGACTGGTGCCTCTTATTAATATACTCTCTTTGCCGAAGGCTGAGTGACTTGCATCTCCCTCAAAATCATTTACCTAGTATGTGTGGATGTTAGATTCCATAGCAGTGACAAAGAGCATATATTAATATATGCTCTTTGACATCGGTAAGTGATCATTAACATTGCACTCTCAGAAGGCAAGACATGTACATGTATTATGAGCGTGCGTTTGTTAGTAATTGGACCATTAACTGATAATGTACTGCATTACCGACGTTATATTTAATTTATTACACTGGCTGACTATCAAGATAAAATCGAACGGAGCTGTGGTGCAACCCGTCAGCTGCGATGCGTCAGAGTCAGATGTTCAATAATTAGTAAGGTAAAGGGAGTTTTAAAATTGTGAGTTAATTATTTCCGTGATATCAGTTGGTGAGGGTTAGTGCATTTTGAAAGTATAGCGTTTCACAATGAGCGACAGCGATAGCGATGAATGGGGTGACGAATGGGTACCATACAGTGAGCGGCTTGAATGGAACGACGTCAAGCCCATACCCCAAGATGACGGTGAACATCCAGTGGTTGCTATAGCTTATAGCCCTAAATGTAAGTTCCGTTTCCATGATTAAGGAATTGTATACATTTTTTTCTCTTCAAATCATGTGATATCTTTTTCATACAGTCCGTGAAGTATTTGATTACTTCCGTGCCGTAGTCGCTCATAAGGAAAAATCCCAGCGAGCCCTGGAACTAACAGCGGACGCTTTACGCTTGAATCCAGCAAACTATACAGTGTGGCAATATCGACGGGATATTTTGCGGGCTCTAGATAGCAATCTCTATGACGAGTTAGAATATTTGGAAAATGTAATTAAGGACAATGCGAAGAACTATCAAGTGTGGCACCATCGTCGTGTTATTGTAGAAATGCTAAATGATCCTTCCAAAGAACTAGAACTGACAACGGTTGCCTTGCAGCGTGATAATAAAAACTACCATGCTTGGCAGCATAGGCAATGGGCTATTAAGAACTTCGAGTAAGTATTCTATAATTTGTATTCTTGAGTTCTTTAATATTTGAAATAATTGAATTTTAATAGCTTGTTCGAAGATGAGCTCACCTTCGTGGATCGTCTGATTGCAGAAGATATTAGAAACAATTCCGCATGGAATCAGCGCTTCTTTGTACTTAAACATTTCGGATTCACCCCAGAAGTAGTGCAACGCGAAATTCAATATACGATGAATCGTATTCGCGTTGTAAAAAATAACGAAAGCGCCTGGAATTATTTGGGTGGTATGTTGAAATTTGGTGGCGATGAGGCTGTGAATCAACGAGTGGATGTATTGGCATTTTGTGAAGAATTGTACGCCAGTGGAGTACGCTCACCATATCTAATGGCTTTCCTCATTGATTTGTATAAAGAACAATGCCTTGAACAGGCTCACACGCATGAATCGGAAGTGTTGTCACGAAAAGTGTACGGACTTTGTAGCGATATGTCGATGAAGCACGATGTCATACGTCGCAAATATTGGCAACATGTTGCTGATAACTTAAAATCAAAATTGTCAGAAAACTAGTTGGATCACATTTGTTGCAGAATTTTGTTAGTTTAAGCAGGTAATTGGGAAAAAAATAAAATACATTATTTGATAATATAGTTTTTTTTTAAAGCAGTTTTGTGAAAAACAAAATATGTATATAATTAAGAAAGATTTTAAAAATATGTTTTAACCTTATATACATATGTACATATTTGGTGCGCTTCAATTTTTATATAATTTTTCGAGCTAATAAATTATGATAAGTAAAAGTATGAATGTATACACTTCATTTTTTTGATGCTGCAAAAGCAACAAAGCCATAAAAAAAACTTGCCCTAAAATTATCTTATATTCTGTAATATTATCTTATCTTGCAAAAGGTATGAACAAAAATAGATTTATGTAGTATGTGAGGTAGGTAAAATGTAGTAAGGCAGGTAAAATGTTCGATATAATTCTGAAGATCGCGTGTATTTGTATGCCGTGTCTGTTTCAGTGCCCTTAAAAACTATTCCAATTTGGGCGCTTGTAGTTTTTATTCAGGCTCCGAACACCATCAGCTTAGACAGGTGAATTTACCTTATTACTTAACTATGGCGGGTATGTACATAGCTATTAAAGTAAATGTTTCTTGAAATAGTTCAAATGATTTTATTTATTAAACCCCGAGTCACGAGTTAACATACATACATATATATGTGAATGTGATTTAAATCACCATCAAGATTCATAAAAAATTGTGCGTGCATAATTCTGTTCTAAAAGCATAGTTCGAATGAATAACACCTGCTTTGGAAAATTAAAGCTTTAATAATTTCATTGAAACATTCAAATGTGAAATTTAAAAGCGAGGTTTAAATGTAGCCGGATACTGTTGGAAGCGTGGCCGTAGCACATTATTTCCGCTTTTGTCATATTCTTTGCCAGTATGCCCGAGAATCAAGCCGTCGACTCCTTTCCCATCCTTTCCGGCGGAATTTGCTTCAATTACATCAACAATACGTGGATTCTTACGATACTTGTACCACCAGTATTCAAAGACCAATGTAATGCAGGCCATTCCAATGCCAACAAATATTACAATGAAAACTCCACCAATATTATGTATTGATATACCATCCGATTGATCTTCTGCTTTCGGACACTTGGCTTGAGTTTCATCGTTTTTCCACCACTTTTCCTTTAGTTTTTCCAATTGTCGCTTGTTAAGAAGAGTTAGAATTCTAGTTGAAAACGAAAAATGCATAAATACAAACATAAGAAAATATGCCAAAATATTTGTGAACGACATCATCACTTACGCATTGTTGAATTGATCTTTTAAATGTGAACCTTGTTGGACGGCGATAGCATAAGGTTTTCGTGAAAATTCCTCACCGACAGTTTGCAGATCACAGTTGGTCATAACGAGATAGCGAATATCCGTTGCATCACCCAAAAAAGCGAAACCCGTGGCTGAAGTCGAGTTACGAACTCGTTCCACAGCCTCGTCGAGGGTCGATGGTAGTTGGGCCTCTTGCATGGCCTGCCACATTTTTGTGTATTTATCACTAACTGGGTAATCCCAAACAGCAAGCTTCGAGCGCTCCAGTGGCGTTAATGAATCGTTCAGGGACAAGTCTTTCCATATCTCGTAAAAACGTTGTTCAATGTTAGCCATACGTTCAAAATAGGTCATTGCTGAAGAACCATTCAGGGGGGCATATAAAATCTTATATTGCTTCGAAAGATCATCGAGGGACTCAACCGGTGTATCGAGACGAGATACAGTTAAAAATGCAGCCAAGTTAGCCGTGTAAGATGCTATGATAATAAAACTAATGAATAGAGAGATAATGTTACTAAGATGTATGTGCAAAAAGACTGATTGGGCTGTACACTTCAAGTGTGAACATCTCTGTGAATGAATGTTATTATAATAAATGACCACAATCTCACCCAAAGAGCCACCAAGTTGCAGCTACCAAACGGCCGGAAAGGTTTTTTGGTGCTTCGCCGCCGCCTTGCGGGGTCAACGAAGTCATGCAAAACCAAAGACATTCCTTCAGATTGAACTCGCGTTTCTCGTCGTCATCCTTATACTTTTCGCGATTATTCTGATAACTATATGGGCTCCAACGATCGAATACCCACATCAGGAAACTGGTAAAGAAATAAGCAGCTAAGATGCACAGCCAAACGTTGGTCTCAAGTACTGTTAAAAACTTGAACAATGAACTGGGCACTTGTGGACGTTGCATCATAATAGTGATTCCCACCAAATCGTAGTAGGGCACAGTAAAATCAATAACTATTTCACGCTCCGCCATTACATGCATTGAACCCAAACCGATGTCGGCCTGTTTGTCCATTAACTTTTTAACAATTCCATTCCATTCACCCTTCTCATCCATATTGCCGAATTTTCCGTCTTCGACCTCTTGTATGGTGTAATCGAAATGTACAATTTCAGCGATCTCGTTGATTAAATCGATACAGTAGCCCTTGTAGCCTTTTGGGGCATTTTCGTCTCTTATAATGAAAGGAGCTTGCTGTTGGAAGAATATAAGATAATCAAATAAGACAGTAATTAGCTTTGGCACGTTTATTTCTCTTTGTCTAGTCTTGAACTCATTTTTATTTGAACATAACCAGCACCTGGACTTGGACACAGTATTTTCCACTTGTTGTTTTTGTAGTTAACAGTGGTATTTTCCGCTTGAACTGAGTGACTATACTACTGCACCTTCGAAGGAGGTTGTCGGCAAAGAAATTTGAAGTGGATGCTTGGAATTGGGTTAGAGTGCTGTTACGATTTTGCTTGAAAGGGACCTTCAAGTCCCGGTGGTTCTAGGGTTATGTTTTAAAATAACGGTTAACTAATTTTCCATTCAGAGGACGCCTTGATGACTTCATGAACTCTACGACCCACAGACTGCTTTCGTCTAGTAGCTAGGTCATATAAAACCAATGACCAGAAACCGGGGACTCCCAGCAATCGTCTATTTTCTATGGGTAATATCCATAATTGGAAATGAATACCTCAGAAGTGAATTGTGCACTACCGTCCAGCATAGTTCGAGTTCAGACTTCGCTACTTTGCTGCAATTTGTTTATAACGACTTTCGATATAACAAATAGAGATTGAAGGTGCAATAAATAGAGAGATACGCGATGAGAGACAGAGACAGAGAGAACAAATGGCAAACTTTATTTGGTTCACATAACTGATTACTAATTACTAAGTGTAAAACTTAGTCAATACAGACAAGAAATGCTTGCCAAAGTTGACGAGACAAAGGAGAAATATTGAAATCTTTAAAGCAACAAGAAGCCATATACAAGCAAACTTACAACTACGGTAAAGATTCGATAGACGGTGTCCGCTGTTAGATTTTTCATTACTTCTTCATCTTTAACAATTAATGGAGAATCTAGTCCTGCCGTCCAAGTGCCAATAGATTTTGTGTTCACAGAGTTGCCTCCACGAATTTGTAGAACATTAATATCCATTTCAAATTTCATATAACTATAGCCGTTGAAGGCTTTGCCCGGCTGCGTAACCAGTTCAAACGTGCCATAGGAAGTCGGTTCTTGTACCTGCAATAAGAAATGTGTACCGTTATTTTGGAATGAAAATGGCGGACGTAAAGAACCGACCATTGTGAAGGCCGTTTTCAAATCGATATTCCGTTCCGGCGTATTTGAGCCTTGAAAGTCATCGCAACCAATATATTCCATATTTTTGGGCCAAGCACCAGATTGTAGCATGTCCCTAGATAAGCATAGATACGATTATTGTGATCTGTATCAGCTAAAGTATATTATAACTACTTTATAGACAAAACTGTTCGCAGCGCCAAATCAAAGTAAAATGCTGACATTATTTGAGGTTCTTCATTTAGATTGAATGTGGTCTTAAGACGTCCGAAACGATCACGATTTTGAGCGTAAGACATTGGCTTTAGGAACATTATAGTCGCATTGTCGCGCTGGCTGCTGACCTCGCCCTCACTCTGGGTGATGGCGTGCCAAGCAAAGTTGCGTTCAAAATATGCCGGCTTAACGGATTCTGTGAATGATAGTGGATAAGAAAAAAATTGCATGAACAAAGGCTTACACATGCATTCCTTACCTAAAACCAATCTAATGGACATTAAATTTCCCAATATGAAAAAATTATTTATATCCAAATTGCGCAACTTTTCAATTTGTTCTTCGCGTTCACTTTTGCCCTCCTTGGCAATGCCCGTAATGACATGGCGGGTTTGGATGTTTTGCAACAAAGATTTGTACTTGTGATCCATGACGAATGTGTCGTCATACAAAATGGCTGCATTTGTTATATTCATTTTTCGTACAATACTCCGAACAACTTCGGGTATGAGATCGGCTGGTGGCATTACTTGCAGTAAATACTTTTGTTTATTCTCATCCATGTCGCGCCATTGCCGTAAATCTCCCTCCTGGCCATATGACGAGCTAACTGTGGGCAAACCTAGTGCTTGAGTGAAGGACTTGACGGTTTCCGAAGCTATTCCGGATTTTGTGGTATCAAAGACGATATGTGGCGGTTGTTTGCGATCAATGCTTTCCGCATATTTCGAGCAAACTGTAAGGAAGGAGGGAATTTTGTTGTTAAAAATCAGGACGAAGTCTGTAGAAAGTCAGAAGTTTTCCATATGGAATGTGCACTCACTAGACTCCAAAAGTGTTTTAGCATCGGTTTTGTTTGCTTCGACTTGGTCTATTTGGATTGAAATACCATAACTAGGATTCTTCTTGAGGTAAGTTGAGACTACACTGACCGCTTTTGCTGCCGGTTCGTTGTCAGCATCGTTAATAAAAACTGGAAAAAATAATTAAAAGTCAAGTTAAAAGAATTTGAAATCATGCAGTGCAAATATTCTGCAGCAATGGGCAAATTGGCTTATTTGCAGCAAACTGAACATAGACCCTGTTTGCTAAAAAGAATTGGTGTTATTACGTTTTACATATTGTTGGATGGATGTTATACAATAACAAATTATACTGTCAACGCTGTCAACAAAGCGCAACATCTGACAGAAAGTAGCATTAACGACGATTACGAAGACTCAAAAACTCTTGACTTATCGTATTAAATTGTTTAATTGTAATCGCTTTATTATTTGACTTTTATTTTGGATAAACTTACATATATTTATATTGTTTGCATATACTGAAACGCGTGTAAATCCATAAAGTATGTAAGTATGTATGTATGTATATCAACCTAATAAATGTAAGTTTGTTTTGTCCCTATCATATTTAATAGTAACTAGTAACCCCACAGGGCGTCAAAACGCCATATCAGTAGTTAAAAAAATTAAAATTTTTAATTATATTTTTAAACTTGCAATAAATTTGAGTTAATTAAGCATGCATAAATTTTTTTATACCTGCGAGCATCGCAGCTCTAGGCAGTTTTAAAATTTAAAAAATTTTTTAGAATCAGCTTTATTGCACCTTAAAAAATCGTCCCACTACAATTGATTGTTTCGATCGGGGAATAAAAATTGCGTGGCGTACTCATGAAAGGTATAAAGCCTTCGACACGTCCGAATACAGGCTTTTTTACATGCTTTATCTACTTTCAGTTTGTGAGCATGTTTAATTAACAATGATATAAATAAGTGTATATATGTATGTACATACATACATACATAACGAAAATCGAATTGTGAAATTTCGACGTGTCCTTTTTTACACACTTCCATATGTCTGTACATATGTACAGTATGTATGTATGTATGTGCCTATGCAAGCTATGTACATATATATTTACTCCTTATGAAGTTAGTCAAATGAATTATATACATATGTACATACATACGTATGGAAGTGCATACCAGAAATATCGATCGAACATATGTATGTATTCTAGAATGAAATTAGCTGTTTGCTTAATAATTTGCATTTGATTACACATTTTCGTTATTTACATAATATTTATAGTATAGATTTGTAAGAATGTATCTACTAATTTCTTGTGTAAAAGCAATTTTTATATACTTTTTTACTTAAAATTTACATACATACACACAAATTTAAATACATGTATGCATTCTTACTTAACTTAATGTTATTAGTAGGAAAGGGTAGCGTCATCTCATCTGGGATCTTTTTTTACAATCGAGAAATGATTTATTTATTAAAATTTTCTTAATTTTGTTTTTTGTTGATAGGCAATATTTTAAGTATTTTCGCTGGTTTCTCAAACAATATTTTTATTTATTTCAACCTTAACCTTTGGAGATCTTCTATCCAACAGATCTTCTATCCACAATGGCGGTTGAAGAATTGGATTATCGAACCATTTTACAAAAATAGACTTATGCCACTTTGAAAATAACCGTCTTTACAAATACAACTATTAGAGAGCAAATGTTATTTATATTATATATTTTACTCACAAACATTTATATTTTGATTGGTTTGTCCAGTAACGAAATTTGCGAATGTTATTATTTTGAATATTAAAAAAATATAGATGAATGATTTACTAAACTCTCGCTGCATTTTATTCAAATCATCTATCAAATATTTGAAGTATGTATGTATTTACTATATTATTTCTTCTATGTTCTATCGATGAAAATGAAAATCTAACCGCACTGAATTAAGGATCGAAACGTACTACGTGGTTCTCAACGAAAAGAGACAAACTGGACATATTCGACCCATGGACAGACAATTACCAATATTACATATATGCTCATGTTCATTCAAAGCGCAGTCAATGGTGTGCCAACAACTCATGTTGTTGCTGTTTTGTTGTATTACAGAATGAATTATTAATCGATACAAAAGGATATTTGTAAATGTGGTTCATAGATATGTAGCCTGACTAAAAAGTCATGTAAAAAAATTTGAAAACAATAATAAAGTTGGATATTTGTGTATCTAGCACCTGAGTTGATGAAGTTAAAACATCTGGAACTATTTGCTATTGTTTTAAAGCCGGTAAAGCTCAATATTTTCCATGACAGCCTGGCTTAAGTTCGGAAGTACTTGGGTTTTACCAGACTAAGACCTGGTCTTGCTTAAACTAATTTTAATGATTTGTTGAAACTATTTGCCGCACTTCATATACTTATTTGAATTCCAATTTAGGGGAGGCAGCCTATAGTTTTTGTTGTGAATCACTAGCAAAAAGTAAAACAATAGAACACCCTATCGTAGGCTCTACATTGTACATACATAAAGGCATAAGGTTATATTTATTACTATTTACTATTTGGTAGAGTTTATAAACTCATCCTACATAGCTACGACCATATGCCCCACCGCACACATACTCGTATGCACGTACATATATGTACATATTTAAGGATTTATTATAGTACAGGTGCGTTGACATAGTTCGTATTGCACACGTGGAGCTTCAGATGTTTCAATGTTAAAAGATGGCAGGAATATGCAATAAGACGAGCCCCAAGTTTTTAAAAACGATAAATATAATTTAATTTTATTTATTACCAGGCCCGTGCGCACGGGGGGGGGTTTTGGGGGTTAAAACCCCCCCCATGGCCAAATATAAGTCGCAATGATTTTACAAAAATTTTCCAAATACAGTTTATAAATCTTGTATTGAATCTTAACTAATAATTTTTGACAAAATTAGTTAAAATAATTTTACGGAAGAAGAAATTGGTGAAAGTTGCAAAGAATAAGGTTGGCCAATATCTAAGTCCGGCATTTTGAATTGCACTTGCAGCTTTCCGAAATTACAAGGTTGTGTAGCGTATGGGCATTTTTAAAAAAATTTTACTGATGAAAACAGTGAGCAGTTTCAATTAACAGAGCGAATGAACTGCAAGGCTCAATTATATGAAAGATTTCGAGTGTTTTCTAACCCTTTTAGTTGTAGACGTAAAGAGAATTGTGAGAAAATGAACGTTGGATAGCGGATGAGCGACAACGTTCAATTATTTGAATGTTTTCAAACATTTTCTAAGGTTTTTTTTTATTTTACCTGACAGAAGATAAAGATCGCAATTTTCATGGACGTTTATCAATAGTCTGTGGAAAATAAACATAGCACATTTCATATCTTCCGAATAGTGTCAATAAAACTTCATAAACCTTATTTTTTATTATTTATAAAAATAATAATAATAATAATTCCCAACGGATTATCCACCATATCCCGCCCGACCGGCGCGAGGGGCGCATCCGCATGACGCGCGGATTGTCGAGATCTAAAACTGGCGAAAAGGCTGATTTAATTCAAAATTAGTTCGGCACTGTTTGAAGATAAGTGGTTTAAAATGTCTTGATGGACGAGAAGGTACATTGAAGTTCACTTCGCTCAAAAGAAACGAGCTTGTGATTGAACCATTTAGTAATTTAATCATGAAAACAATTCCAAGCATTTCCCTCCGACTAGAAAGGTTGGAAGATTAATTAGTTTTAAGCGACTCGTATACGATGGCAAATTATACAAGGGATCCCAGTGAAGATCTCTTAAGGGAAATAGTAAAAATTGTTTTTGAAATGATTCTAAGCGATCCACGTGGACCTGGTAACGTGGGTTCCAAATTATAGAACCGTATTCAAGAATTGGTCTGACTAATGTAGTAAAGAGTTTTAGTTACATAAGGGTTGCTAAATTCTTTAGACCATCGTTTAACAAATGCTAGAACGCCTCTAGCTTTATTGACTGTTACGTTAATGTGGCAGAGTTTGCAATCCATAGTAACCCCAAGGTCAAAAAAATAATACACTTTCTCAAGACTATAATTGTAAATTGTATAGGAAGCTGGCTGTGATATTCCTCTCGAAAAACGCATGTATTTACATTTCTTTAGATTAAGCAGCATATAATTTAAAACGCACCAAGTAACTAGTGTATTGAAATCTGATTGGCTTATTTCTATCTTCGAATGAAGCGAATGACGTGAAAAGCTTTACATCGTCGGCATACATTAACATTTTCTATTACTGTAGAAATATCATTTATAAACAATAAGAACAGAATCGGGCCCAGATGGCTTCCTTGAGGAACTCCTGAGGAGACATAAATAACATCGGATTCACAATTTTTAAACGCTACTTTTTGTGCTCTGTCGCTAAGGTAAGAAGAGATCTAGCGATGGAGACCCGGCTCGAAACCCAACTGATGTAGTTTATGAATAAGTAAAGAGTGACACACTTTATCGAAAGCTTTGCTGAAATCAAAGTAAATTCAAATAAGTTTGTAACGGTGAACCTTCCCGTACAGAACCCGTGTTGACAGTCGGAAATCAAGGTAGAGATAGGATTCGTATGCTGATTGGTAACAATAGCTTCACACACTTTTGGGATGGCAGAGAGCTTTGCTATGCCACGATAGTTCTCTATAGAAGCTTTGCTTCCGCTTTTATGAAGCGGTAGAAGAAACGACTCTTTCCGTGCTGTTGGAAAAACACCACACTTTAGTGACAGATTGAACAAATTGGTAAGGGGTTTGTAAATAATGTTAGCACACTTCTTCAAGAAGCATGTAGGAATCCTATCAGGACCGCATTTAAAAGGTTAAGGTCAAGGTTTTCAGATAAATAAGAACATCATTGGCGCATATAGTTGGACAATTAATTAAATTGTTCCCATGTAGCTCATAGAAGGGAAAAATTGCGCAAAGAAGTTATGACCCAAAAGAAATAAAAAACGACCCCAAACAAGCTTCAGAAAAACACCAATAAAAGGCTCCGAAAAGAGTCCAAAAACCCTCAGAATGGAGGAATAAAAGGCTCCGAAAAAGGTTCAGAAAAGCACCAATAAAAGGCTCCGCAGTTCATTTAAAAAGAGTCAAAAAACGCTTCAAATTCATCGAAATCGGAATCGAAAGAAGCTCATGTTGGAGAGTAAAGCTCTGAGAAATGAGCGTTTTATGGCTCCGAGAGGAGTCCTTTTTTGCACTTTTAGTTAGCTGTCATATGCCATCATATCACCAATTCTCTATCAAATACAGAAAAATGTGTACAACCAAACAAATTTTCTGGGGTATAGTTTTAGGTATCAGAGTATGCAGTTTCAGAAAAGTTAAAGAACATTTAAATTTATGATGTATGGGTGTCTGTATCTGTTTCAGCAAATATGTTTATCTTAGTGAAAAATGTATGCGAATGCAAATCTAAATTAAAACCCCCCCCAAGGCTAATTCCTGCGCACGGCCCTGTTTATTACAATTTGGTGTATTTCTTTCATTGTGCTATTGTATCTCAATTATGTACATGAAAATATGTTACTCATACGCCCCGACACACGGTTCTCCATCAAACATCGAATAGAAAACGAAATGTTTTTCTTAAATTATGCAATGAAAACGACGAAGTTTGACTTTCGCTTACAAGTTATTCGTACGCATGTGTGGGTGATTTTAAAATTAAGTCACATTTAGTCAGTTGCAAACCAGCATCATTGGAGTTACGATTCGGTTTAGGTTAAACGATGAACAATTATGATCAGGTACATAATTTAACTCGAAAAGCTTAATTGAATGGCCACTGGGCCTGCTAGCATTGTTTGGCATTTCATTTAATGGAATGTGTGCACATTGAAAATGGTGTAAAGTAATTGTAGTAATAGTAAATGGTAAATATTAATTTATGAATTTTAAAACAAAAATATCTCGAAAGAATTATTTGATATATGAAGTTTACTTGTTCTTGCCCAAAAATGCTGTAGCACAGTGTTACAGAGCTTTATAAAAATAAGATGACGTTCTTATCAAAAGCCTAAATTTCACAAAGCGCGAAAATGCAATTGGATAGTATATACATTAGTATGTAGTATATGTATGTATACAAGCGAACCTCACAAAATCTCTCAGCAATCGCACGTTCATTACTCTTGGCAGAATGTTTAAGTTACTGTAAAAAAGTTTTTACAGTGTTACAGCCACCGCCGCCGTGAGTGGTTCGTTAAAATTGAGAGTAAAATAAATTAAGTGATTGATAGTGAAACAAGTTAGAGCTAAAATTGAAATATTTCGTATTGTCACCATACAAAGTGCAAACATCATAGAAAACATCAAGCTACGGTAGGCACATCAAGAATGAATGCTTTAGTTTGATTGATTTAGTAATTGTGCTTAGCATTAAATAAACAATCGACTTACACACCACTGCCCCTGGGTGACTGCACAATCGTTTGCTAAATTGATTTTAAAATGAATGATGTTACTCATAGTTAGTTAACTTTTAAACTTGCTTAATTGCAGCAGCTTGACAATTTATAGTTTTTTTCTAAAAACTTTTTCCTTAATCTCAAACGTTTGTATGTATATAGATTGAATTAAGGATCACTCAGGATCAAATATGTTCTTACTAGCTGAATTTCGTTATTTATTTTATTTCTTTAATAATTTGCTTGAAATATGTTGGACATTAAATTACAAAACAAAAGCGATTTCGTGACTGAGTGAGAGAGGTTTGATTCCCATGGGAGGTATTGAACAACAAACAAAGTATGTAAACCATTATAATGTGGTAAAATTTTAAAAAACCCTAATTAAAATGAAATGATTAGATAATGAGTAAGCGATGCTAAAAAAAAAGCCAAACAAATCGAGCCTGCGGCAGGGGGTTAGTAGCAGAAAGTTACGCTCCGGTATCGCATCTAGCGTGTGAGTGTTATTCACCAACTACAATTAAAAGTCAAGCACTGAAAGCATCCCTTCGTAGCATATTTACAAACTCTTATCGAACTGCGAGATGTAGCGGAAAGTAGTTTCCCACATTTAAAGAAACCCCCCTTCTACATAATAAAGCCAGTTACATCTGAAGCTGAAGGTGTTTGACTAGACGTTGCTGCAGGGAAAATACCCCAACCGCTGCATAGTCAGCGCTATTTGGCAACTCTTCTACAAAAGAATGCGGCCAGGCCAATTCGTTTTTTTTAATCAATTGTTAGATAATTAACATTGCCGGCAGGCACAGCGAATTCACATAGAGAAACTAAGAGAGATCATTATAGTTGAAAGTGAGCGATAGAGATAACAATTTTGCTTTGCTGCTGCCAATTCAATTGCTATCAATTTATTTACTTAGGTCGACTGGCTTATTTTTATGGGTTATTATATAGAGCGCAGTTAAATCAGTTCAAGTGTACTACGTTTCTGGCGTTAGTTTAAGTTGTAGGCTTTGATCGCATGGCATCTTCATTGCCCTTGGAATACACCTGACAGGTCTTAACTCTTAATCGCCAACCAACCTGGGTTCCAGGATTTACGAAACCCTTTTTACAGTGAACAATCTCTACTAGGTCGCTTTAAAAGTAAAAAATCACTGCATCACTGTGTTAAATATTAATAATGTTAACAAAATCTTTTACCACTTTGTATGCGTTCACAATACAACATATGATAAAGTTTATCATAACCAGCCATTGAGTGAACGGCCCTTAGTACATTTTTCATTCGCTAAATTTATTGAATCCTTATCATTTATACGTGACGAGTTAAAGCACAATGCGATAAGTAGGCACAAGTAATTCTTACGTAACGGGTGGTATTTAAAAATAATAAAAGCAAATGGTACGACTACGTTTTTTTGAGTCACGTGCTCGAAAACTTTATAACAGGACCCACTCAGTTTTAGTAGCAGCTATTCTTCAGTAAGCCGAGTAGGCATAAAGCAAATCGTTCCCGGCCGTGTTTACTAAATAGTTGGATAATAAAAGTCTGGAAACACAAATTTACCTATACATAATTGAATATTTCTCAGATAATGTCTGTACCGCAAATTGTTGATCTAAAAAGTGTGGTAGAACCATATCTAGATGGCGCTGAGCTACAGTCGTACGAATCACGTTATCTTACAAAACCAGGTGATAATTATGGCAGCTGTATGCTGGCAATCACTGCTAATATCAAGCGTCCAAATGGGCACGTCGCAGAACTGCCATTAATTGCCAAGTTGCCACCTTTGACCAATGAAATCTATTGGAAAATATTCAATCCCGAACGCACATGCGTCACTGAGAATACGGTATTTCATAGCCTTGTACCCGAAATGCAACGATTACAACTCGAAGCTGGGTTGCCAAACGAAAACTTGTTCGATGTAATACCACGCTACTATGGCAGCAGGATATCGTTGGATGCAAAGGCGACTACAGTTGATCGTGATGCGGTACTGGTGCAAGAGAACCTCCAAACATCTGGATTTAAAGCTGGTAATCGCCACAAAATGTTTGATTTCGCGCATGCCCAGCTCGTGCTTGTACATTTGGCACAATTTCACGCTTTAACAATTGCCTTGCGCCATAAGAAGCCTGAAGTTTTCGAAAATCGTATACGGCCATATTTCAAGCGATTCAATATGAATAACACCCTGGGCCCTGAAATGTTAGAGGACATTCGTAAAGTAAGTTATTGATAATAAAAAAATGGTTTGATTAAATAAATTATCTTAAACAAATGCAGGGCGTACGCGAAGATCTGGCTATTGTTACCAATAACAATGTTGGGGAATACGAAAAAGTCATAAAACTGTTCGAGTTATTTGATAAAATGTTGGAACAACCGGAGGCAGCTGATGGGCCATTCATCACTGTGGCACACTTTGATTTGTGGATAAATAATATAATGTTTCAATATGGTAAACTAACATATGTACATAAATACAAAGACAATTTCAAATACTTACATATTTATGTAATTATGGATTTTTATTATTTTGCAGATGAAAAAAATCAGCCGAAAAAAATCAAATTCGTTGATTTTCAAATAGCCCAGTACGAGTCGCTGGCGCACGATGTTATATTTTTCCTGTTCTCATGTTTGGAAGCCCCAGTGCTGGAAAATCATTTTGAAAACCTTCTGAAAATCTATTATAATGTTTTTATACAGTGTTTGGAAGAGGTGCAAGTTCCTACTACTGAATATTCCTACGAACTGTGAGTATCTCATGAAAGATTTCGATGAGCCGGACTGATTTGACAAATATCTCAAGAGTAAAGTTTTCATAAAGAGATGTACATTTGTAATGTTGGTTGGTTGGTTGGTTGGAGTGGAGTCTCAGTGACTCCAATTAGCGCTAGCGCGCCGTTTTGATACCACAGCTCGTGAACTAACCAATGAAGATTATTACAGAAAATTAGTGTGGTTACACCCCTATAGATCCTAGAGTCCAAGAATTTTAGAAGTTCCCCAATCTTCATCTCGCTTAGCTCGGAGAGACTCCCAAACAAGGGTTTTCCCAGAAATTTTGTTCTGCTCCTGCAGTTCGCCGGACACCCGCACAGCAGGTGCTCCACAGCCTCTTCCATTCCCGGAAGGTTGCAACTGCGGCGCGTGGTATTGTGCTCCATGCCCATCCGTGCGGCGTGCGCCCCGATAGTCCAATGCCCAGTGAGGGCCGAAACTAATCTGAAAAGGTCCCTTATGTTATTCCTGAGAAGGGTCGAAGATCGTGCTTCATTGTACGAAGGCCATAAACTCCTTGACACTCTGCAGGACTGCAGACGCCTTCATCTATCCGTAGCCTACCCAAGCCAGTGCTGAGAGACCTGACCCTTGAGCAGTCCCAAGGACACGTCTGGGAGAATTGCGAAAACCCCCGCTCCCACTCCACACTCCATTTTAGATCCATCCGTGAAAATTGAGATGTCGAAATTCTGTGGTAGTTCCCCTGTTCTCCAGTCCTTTCTGGATGGGAAAATAACCTCAAAGTTTGTGTCGAAAACTGTCCTGGGACAAATGTAGTCCGTTTTGGTTTTAATATAGGGGTCGGTTATATTCAGCAGAATTCGGCTGTGACCGTATCCACGCTCTTTCCAGAGTCCCAACTCCCGAAGCCTGAGTGCACTATTAGATGCTGTTTCCTTGATAAAGAGATCGATCGGTGATATATTGCATATCACGTTCAGAGCCTCTATGGGGCATGATCTAATCGCCCCTGTGATTGCGCCACAGGCAGCCCCCTGAACTTTTCTTAGCATGTTCATAATGTAACCCACCTCGGCTGCCCTCCACCACACTATTGCTCCGTAGGCTAAGATCGGTCGAATAACTGCTTTGTACATCCATGCTGTGATTTCCGGGCTCGGGCCCCACTGTCTGCCTAACATACGTTTAGAGGCGTACATAACTCCATATGCCCGTTTGACCCTGTTTTCTATGTTAAGTTTCCAGTTTAACTTAGGTGTCAAGAGGACGCCTAGGTATTTCGCCCTATCAGAAAGTTGCAACTCTTGACCACAAAGAGAAGGTAGAGTGAAACTTGGAATTTTTTTTCTATTTGTGAATAACAATAGCTCGGTTTTTGAGCCCATCCACCAGCTTCCTTAGTGCTACCTGCATGATGTCACTAATCACGTTAGGGCACAGACCCGATACTAGTATTACTACGTCGTCCGCGTAGGCAACCACTTTTACTCCGTTCATGTTAAGTCGACGAAGTATGCCGTCTATAACACAAAGCCAAATCAGTGGAGACAGCACTCCACCCTGAGGAGTTCCTCTCGACAAGTGTGCCGTTACTTCACTTGCTCCGACCTTGGCGCTTATGACTCTAGCCATCCCTATCCAGTTTACAATAGGGTCCTCGATACAAAGGCCCGATAGCGAGGCCTTTGTCGCTTCCAGCCTTACGTTGTTGAAGGCGCCTTCAATATCAAGGAATGCGGCCAGGGTGAACTGTTTACTCTCAAAGGACACTTCTACCTTGTGCACCACCTCATGCAGGGCAATCTCCGTTGAGCGCCCCTTGAGATACGCATGCTGAGCTGTAGACAGCCCTGAATTATCTAATGTCTTTCTAATATGGACGTCCAAAAGGCGTTCGAAGGTTTTCAAAACAAACGAGGAAAGACTGATTGGTCTGAAGTCCTTGGGGTTTTCATGGCCTCTCCTGCCCACCTTTGGGATGAAAACTACCCTCGTCCTTCTCCAGTTTACCGGCACATGATTTAGCCGAATGCATGCCCTGAAGATACACGCCAGCCAGGGTATTACCAGCAACCTGGTTTTTTGTAACATGGCTGGGAAAATACCATCCGGTCCCGCGGATTTGTACGGTGAGAAACTGTTGATTGCCCATTCAATATTTTTAGTTGTTATAAGCTCATTTATTAGCTGAAGAGAGGATAGCACACCAGTGTACTCTTTACCTTCCATTTGACTTGGCCCACAGCCTGGGAAATGTGTTCCTACAAGAAGATCCACGGTTTCCGCCGAGCTGCATGCCCATGATCCGTCGTCCTTCCGTTAAAACGACGGGCAAGCTTTTTCTTTTGAGAGAATTTTTCCAAGTCTCGAAGATTCCTTTGTTGATTCAATAGACGTGCAAAAGTCCTTCCAGGATCCTTCTTTTGCCTTCCGAATCGCTTTTTTATAGCATCTTAGACTATTCTTGTATGGCAACCAGTTGCCAGTAGAACGGCACATGTTGAATAGTCTCCTAGACTCTCTCCTGAGTTCGAAAAGGTCTGAATTCCACCAGGGAGGATATACTTTTTTGCTAAAACTAGTCGGACAAGCTACCCGTAGAGCTGACCCCATGGCCTTCTCCAGCTTACTACTTTTTACATCAAAAACTGATAGTAATTCCTGCAAAGGTTGACTACCTAGCTTATTGCTCACCAGCCTGACGAACGTTCGCCAGTTTGTCCTCCTTGGATTTAGGTGGGGGAATAGGGTTTTCTAATTTTAAAATGATATCAAAAAGGATCATCCTGTGGTCAGAAAAGGACTGCCTGTCTGATACCCTCCAATTTTCTATACGAATATTGCTATTACCGCTTAGTAGCGTAATGTCCAGCACATCCTCCCACCCACTAAAAGTATCAGTGCTTGGGAAGATGAAGGTAGAGGTACTACCCCGGTTACAAACTACTAAATTATTACTCAAAATTAAATCGAAAAGTGACTCACCCCTGGCATTGATCTCCGTACTCTCCCATAGGGAAGACCTGGAGTTGGCGTCGCATCCAACAACTATGTTGCTTTCTTTGATTTCGTACATTAGCCTGCGGATCTCCTCCGGTGGAGCCTCCTCATCATGCGGTATATATGATGAGGCAATCGCCATGCTGACTCCGTCAGCAGCCTCCAACGAAATTGTGGTCAAATCCGCACAGCTATGGGAAGAAACAAGAAAAGCATTGAATATAGATTTTAGAACAACGCATGTCCTAGGCTTACCATCCTCGCGGTTGTAGAAGATGTTATATCCCTTTATGGAGAGCCCCTTAATGATGGTGTTCCACACCCAGGGTTCCTGAATAAGGGCGATGTCCACGTTCTCCTTCACCAGGAAAACTTAAAGGTTGTCCGACGCCAGCCGCGAATGCTGGAGTTTTATCTGGACAACCCTTTGTAATGTAATGCGAATGTGTTTATATTGGCTTTGAATGCGTTCGTTCCTTTTTTATGAAGTATCAAACAAGCTTAACGCGTCCGTAACTGAAAACTTCAAACTCCTTTACCTTACTTATTAAAAAGTATTTTTATCCACCTTTTAAATTGACATTTTCTTTTCAAATAGGTTTTTAAATGAAATACGACGTGTGGGCCCTATTGAATTGCCACATCCGTTATTTATGACGAAAGTTATTTTGACCGACAACAGTACTCTTCCTGACGATTTCAAAGATCTGGATATAAGCATATTAAGCAAAAACAACGGATTAAAGACGATAACAAGTCGCATGCAAGACATTTTACGGTTGGCGAAAAAGTTTAATTTATATTAACTCACATATGTATGTACATACATATGTCCATATATATGTACATTCCTATTATAAGTGCTCAACGCATCTATTATATTAGGGATGCTACGGAACTGAGCTTATCAGACCTCCATCGGAAGCGAGCTTTTAAATTTGTTTTATCGAAATCAGAACTTAAATCGAATGTCGCAGGGTAGTACAACACAACAACAACAATAACAAGAGACATATTTCTACTTATTGTATAAAGTACAGTACAGTACCAAAATATAGCAAAATGAAAAACTCCAATCGGACAGTTCCGAACGCTAAGCGCACCTATTTAACAAAATTAGAATTCAGTATAGAAATCGCAGCTCCATAACATCCCTAGTACATGTGTAAGTTTCCATATTTATACAAATATATTTACATACGCATATATACATATGTATGTATGTATCTGTACTCATAGCTGAAATAGAAAACTATTGTTTGTAAAAATTTATTTATTTTTTAAATCGATTCCTATATCTAATTCGCAACAAGGAAGGGAAACTATCCGATGCACTGAAAATACTCCAAATTCTTACCGACTTAACAGTGTTCTTGTTTGGAAAATAAGCGGAAGTAGCACACAGTGCTGGTAACCAAACGGAAAAGCGGAAAACAAAAAGCAGCAACACTGCAAATCATCCTGAAAGTATGCCACATTTCTTCATCACACCACAACCGTGCTGCCACTTTTTGTAAACTTACACCTTTTCTGGTGTGTTTTATTATGACTTACCGACTTCAAAATGCGTCAAATGGAGCACTCAATCATAATTTTCACTGGTAGTATAAAGCAGCCATTATGCATACTTAGCATAGACTTGACTTGACTTGGGAACTGCCATTTAGCACTTAGAAAAATAACAAGAGAGCACACTAGCCAGTTTCAAATAAGAGTAAAAGTTTCCCATATCGAATTGTTTTTTAAAAGTAATCGTATGACTTTTTACATGTAACTCAGTAAAAAGTACCAAAACGCATTTTCTTGGCATTAGGTTTCGATTTTCTGAGCTTATCTACCATCAGTATATAGTCAATGCCAAAAAAAACTATAAAGCATTTTGGGAGGAAAAAAATTTTTTTTTTAGGTTAGCCTAATTTGAATTCAATTTATTTGACAGTAAGTTTTGCGGCTGCCATATGAATAATATACATCCAAAAATTCTTATCTCTATAGAATAGTTGGAGGATTTTATTCAAAATTAAAAAAAAAGGCATGGCATCACACAGTTCTCTCATGGCGCTCACTAAACTTAGAATTTACATAGAAAATCAAAACTCAACAGAATTCTAAGTCAAGTAGGGTAATCGGATACATGCAAACTTCATTAAACAGAACGCTAAGTGGCAGTTCCAAGTCAAGTCAAGTCTATGCTAAGTATGCATAATGGCTGCTTAAGACTGCATTTAATTAACCTCATTTGTCGTTACCGCTAGCTGTGTTCTGGGTACATTAAAATTTTTAAAAATTGTATAAATTTGTTGAGAAAGTGTTCGTTTACACAAAACACTTGCAGCGAGAGAGCGCATTTCATTGACAGAGACAGGTTCAAGTTTTTACTATTTGAATTTCACTCCGTAAAACTTGTTAGCGAAAAACGGCTGATCGAGACAAAGGAAAGCAACAACAAACATATGAACTATTAACCAATCCAAGTGGCCACAACTGTTTCGGTTGAAACTTTTTACCTTTTGCGTTTCGACAGAGTCATTCTCACTTTACTTACACTTTTTGCATGTTTTGTACGCCTACTAATCGTAGTGTTCATACTTCTGTATGTGTTTTGTTGTTGCAAAAACATGATGTTGAAAGCGTAAAAGGCAAGCAAATGCCCCTCCATAAAAAGTATAACGGTTCTTCCCAATTTCAAAAGCTGACTGATTTATTGGCTTTGTCACTTTGTTAGAAGGTTCTTTTATGGTCACTATCGCTAAGTAATGGGAGAAAATACCTTGGTATAAAAGCAAATTGTGACCTCGAGATAAAATACAGCGAACAGCGCTATCTCCTTTCCGCTAAACTGATAAGCATTCATGATATAGCGTTGAAGGCGTCTTTTGATACCTGGCCTGATATTTTTGGACGTGTTCAAGTAGTAGTGAATGTTAGTTACTTTTCCTTCAAGAAATATATGCCAATGGATATATTTGTTGCGGAAACCTGCATTGCTGTACTCAAATTTCATTAAAAAAAATAGTAGTCAAGTTCTATATTATACTTTTTTTTGGGAGCTGCGTAGCCCCTAGACAGTTAAAGTTAAACCTATTTTAGAAAAAAATTTGTGTTCTATCCCCTTCCATAATCAAAAATCAAACTGGAAGACCAATCGTTCCAAAGTGTTAACTGGGATATAACATCGAGCTTTTGCATATTGATTTCTTTAATTTGAACTTAAATTAACAAACACACACAGAAATTGAAAGTGGCAGACATATCGCTAATTGACTCATTAATTTTAGCTAATTGTGCATTTATACTACATAAATATGTATATGGAATTATTTGACATAGGAATCTCTATATGTGTATGTGCATGTGCACATGTACATACATATGTAGATACTAAGCCTTTCACTGCCGGTATCAGTCCCGATAGTCCTTATTCAAAAATACTTCGCGATATATAATTTTCCATTTTCACAAAATTTGAACATTGAAGTGCATTGAAAATTCAGTAATAATTAAACATATTTCGACTTTGTAGGGACATTTTACTGTTCTTCAACTTTCAAGCTAAGCGGAAATGAAATTCGATATAAATTCAAACTTAAGGATTTCACAGTGTGGCTGAGGTTCTCTTAATTAAGGAACGCTAAAAACTCTTCTGCTTATTCAAAAAAAAAAAAAAAAAAAAAATGTCCTGACTTTGGGAAAACGAGCATACAAATATTTTCCACGGAAGAAATATCCCGATAAACAGCGAAAGCAAACAATTTGTGCTGTTTCTGATGACCAAGATATGGCATGGGGCTTACAATTCTAAAAAAATGATATGAACTTACAACTATTTGGAGCCCGAAGCGATGGGATTTTGTGATATAATTCGGGAGTGAATGCGATAGTACGCGTATGTACATGCATACATACCAAATGTAAAATATTTCTATCAATTAAAAATTTGTTACTCATCATTAATTTAGCACTTCTTTAATTGGACCCAAGGAGAACTTTTAAATAAAAAATATGTGTGTATGTATGCACTTAAGTGACTGTTTTCTCTACATAAATTATTCGTCCAGCCTTTGGACGTTCAGTATCAATAAGTCGAACATTTACGAATACCTCCTACAAATATGATTAATGCATGAATGATTGAAAGGCACCTGAGAATTTGAACAAAAATTTTCTAATCAAAAGCGCCTGATGTCGATAATGATAAGCACAATCAGTCAGTAAGTGAAATCCTAAGGATTTTTTACCAAAATTAAATTAAATTTATTTAAATAGACTATGTTTATTAGACTGCGTTAAAGATGACATTTTTTCTTTGAAAACTATATACGGAGAGCCAACAAAACAATCGATAAATGTGAGAAGTGTATCATTGCTAGTTTATTGGAACTGATTTAATGCTCACTTTAAGAAAAAAGTAGGCGGATCTGGTAAAAAGATATTTGTATCCAAAATGCTCACCAGAGTTTACCGAATGGGTCTTTTGTAGCTCATTCCTAACCTCAAAACCGGAAAACGTACTTCGACAAGCTATCCTGATGACAATCGCACTCAATATTGAATTTCATTTAAGAAAATTTCTTTTTCATAAAACATTATTGGCATTTTTAAGACAGATCACTCACAAAAAATTAAAACTAGCAATACCCGACCTGTTCTTCTTCTTCTTCACAGCACCTCTACAAAATTGTACCCGGATCAAAATTGCCCACTTCTATGTCCACTTGTGTGGTACGCGCGACTCGCTATTTATTTAAATTTTTATCCACTGCTGGTTGGCAGTCCATATCTATGAACATAAATGTGTTTCCTTTCTCGGAATTATGTCGAACTTACTAAACCCTGCGTATGGAGTTTAAGTCTTTGTGTTCCTTACTGATCATATTTCGTCAAAGAAATGCGATCTTCATTAACTAGGTCAACATGCCAGATGAGCATGGTGATGCTTGCACAGATATTTATTTATAAGAAAAATCGATAATAGCTTAAAAGCATACAAATTTGTTCATTTTTGCATTAATTTTTCGGTATTTCCAGAATGATGATTTCCGTATGATAAAGTATTGCCTGATAATAGTACTTTCCTTTACATGAAATCAAAAATGTTTTTTCTTCACTGTTTTACTGCTGGGTTTATAATCATCATATATGTATATTATTTCTGTAAGGTCTTTTTGTGTTTGCTCCTAATTTTCTGCTCTCATTTCGAACCAATATTAATAAATAAGGTATCGTTTTAAAGGTGTGGGTTACCTCTACATGCGAAACCATATATTAATTACAGGAGTGCTTTTGTTTAAGCGTATTTTATAAAAAATAATTTGTTTAAATAAACCATTTTGAATGCACAAAAAAAAATCAGTTTGTACTGCAACGCCATTATGAATCAGAGACTTTATCTACTGGGTTGTAGATGTCGCTGAGGCAGGCCCGTGCGCATGGGGGGTTTTTAAGTGACCAGCTGACTTCTACTTTTTTCATGAGTATTGACAGAATTCTTTTCCGTACTTTGAAGAGTTGCAATGTTAAACGGACTTTAATTATAGCCATGTATTAATAAAAGTGCGAATAATCCCAGCTATCCAAAGTCGGAGAGCGAATGAACTGCAAGGCTCAATTATGTACATATATGAAAGATTTCGAGTGTTTTCTGACCCTATTTGTTGTAGGCGTAAAGAGATTTGTGAGAAAATGAACGTTGGAGAGCAGATGAGCGACAACGTTCAATTATTTGAATGTTTTCAAACATTTTCTGAGGTTTTTTATCGCATTTTCATGGACGTTTATCAATAGTCTGTAGAAAATAAACATAGCACATTTCATATTTTCCGAAATGTGTCAATAAAACTTCATAAACCTTATTTTTTATTATTTATGACCAAAGTATATTAAATAAAGTAGAAGTGAACTTGACAGTTCTCTCTTTTATGCAGAAATTCTTACGTCAAGTAAAAAATAATTTTAACCCGTTTGAATTTCATTTTGATAAAAACGTATACATTTTTCCATAAATATTTAAATACAATTAAAAATGAAAACATCCAAATTTTTCACGCGTTGTGCCGTTTGCGGAGTGGGTTGGGATGTATCGACTGAGCGGTGCTTTAAGGCTCCGAGCTGTGATGGAAGGCGACGTCGGTGGGAAGAAAGTTGTGGTGTAATTTTAGAAAACTCCTCGCATGTTTGCGAACAACACTTCAAGCCCACCGATTTCATTGACTATCCATTTTTTAATTTAGGGACGGTTCAAGTGAATACAGTTTTAGAGCAGAAATATATTTACTCGCAGAAAAGGTAAAAAATAGTCTTCATGATTTAGATCGTCTGAATGTACGTATCTCATCTTTGAGAAACCTCAATTCGAAGCTCCTAGGGAAGCTAAGACCCTCTTTATTTCTACAGTTGGGGTATCTAGTTCTTCTATTACCGAACCGACGTTGACATTGCTTTCCTGTACATAGTGGCATTTATTTTAAATTAACATGTTACCTCTCAATTTCCTTTACATTCCGAGTAGTATTTATTGGAAAGAGCGATTCTAGGCTACACTTAGATATCTTATTTATTAAACAATATGTACTAATATATTGTCTTCTTGTATGCCCCAAAAGTAACACTTAGAACCCAAAGGGTTAATGCGGTTGTTTACAGTTTTTTGAAGTAAGAATTTATGCGGAGAACAAAATTTCAATTGTCACTTCTACCTTGTTTATGACCCAAAAAGAAATAAAAAACGACCCCAAATAAGCTTCAGAAAAACACCAATAAAAGGCTCCGCAGTTCATTTAAAAAGAGTCGTAAAACGCTTCAAATTCATCTAAGCCGGACTCATTTCGGACTCTTTTTTATGACTCCGTTGGAGTGCCGGCGTAGATAAGCTCATTTGGAGAGTAAAGCTCTGAGAAATGAGCGTTTTATGGTTCCGCAAGGAGTCTCTTTTTGCACTTTTGGTTAGCTGGGATATGCCATCATATCACCAATTCTCTATCGAATACAGAAAAATGTGTACAACCAAAAAAATTTTCTGGGGTATAGTTTTAGGCATCAGAGTATGCAGTTTCAGAAAAATTAAAGAACATTTAAATTAATGATGTATGACTGTTTCAGCATATACATACATATGTTTATCTTAGTGAAAAATGTATGCGAATGCAAATCTAAATTAAAACCCCCCCAAGGCCAATTCCTGCGCACGGCCCTGCGCTGAGGGTAGTGGTAGTGAAGTTCTTTGCGCAAGGCGCGCACGGGTTCATCTATTTTTATAAACTAGTATTTACCTACGTGTTTGTTTTTTGTTTTTAATAAATACTCCACCTAAGGAACAAACATGTTTATTTGTTTTACCTACAAAGTGAATTCCTATTGAATTTAAATAGATTTCAACGGAGGTCAAGCACATTTAATACAGCTCTTATCTATAAGCATAGTTGATTGTGCCCGTTTAATGCGTAGACAAAAATAAATATTCATAAGCCTGTATGTAAATAATAACATATAATTATCAATATAAATAATAGTTAACTTGACAATAATAACTCAGATAATAATGCAAGAGACTGTAGATATAGTTATTTATATTTTTAAATACATAATAACAAACTTGGATGAATGCAAGCAGCCCAGTAGAAAACGAATAGTTTAATAAGATAAGAAAAAGGTACTAAAACTTTAAATACTAAAATGTGTAATTGATTTAACGTGTTTTTACTTTAAATGTTTGAAATAAAAAATGGAAAAACGAATCTATATATAAATACGGTAAGGAAAATCACGTTGTTATCCCTTTTGAAGGGGAAAAGCAACACGTATTACGGTCAAACCTATATCAAAATGTTCGTATTGAACGTCTGCTTTGCAGAATCGTATTTGTTTTTTGTTTACATCGCACAGGTGAGAAATATTAGGTACAAACCGAGGTATTCTGTACATTGTTCGCATAGCGCTTAGGTATAACATGCTGTGTGTGCACACACAAGTATTCGTTTTTTCTCTTTTACTGTATGCTCGCCGTATTTATACATATCGCACCCTAAATCAAAAACAGTCACAACTCAAAATTTTTTTAGGTCGCTTTCTTGGCATAGATTGCCTAATAAAAAGTAGTGCAGCCAGTACAGACAATATTTTTCTTTTTGACTATTATCGTTACTCTTTAAAGAGCACAGTGATGTCAAGTTTTTTAAAAATCAAATCACTTTTGTGCGATCCAGAAGCAATTAACTGAAAGTTACTCAGATTTTGAGTTGTGACTCTTTTTGATTTAGTGTGCGATATATTTGCGAATTTAGATTTTCGTCCAATTTGGGCGAACGGGGCGACCTCTAGTACATCTTAATACATTCTTGCTTGATAGCAATAAATCGGTTATAAAGATCAAAAATTTAGTAGATTTTTTTTAGCAACACTCCTTTTAAATGGAATTTCTAAGATCTCCTACGGTCCATTTGTTGAAATGCAATGCGTATACATAAAGAAAACTAGCGACTTGCAGGTGTCTAGTTTTGTACTAGTTCCTTCTAGTAAAGTAATTTTTTTCCGAAAGTTACCACATGGGTATGTTCTTTTCTTACATATATAGGCATACTACATACTTTTATTCACTGTGACGTTTAAACATTGGCTAATTAACAAAATTAACAACAAAAAGCATTTTCAACCTAGAGAATTCATGACCACAACAAATAGGCGGAAATATTTCAACGTTCGTGTTAAGCCACGAGTTCATTGGCATTGGAGCGAAAGTGAAAACTCATAATAGAACCAATAAAGAAATTTCGAAACAAAGTTTTTATGTTTGTAATGGTTAATTCTCTCAATAAATCGTTATTAATCTAAATTGTTGTGGACAATACTCTTAACCCACTTGTTACTACCGTAGTTTTAAAACAACAGACCGATAAAAAAATTACCAAAAAACACTGAGCAATGTTCCGTTATATTTTAACCATGCTGTGTCAAATACAAGTATTATACTTAAATTTAGTCAATGTTGTGAATCCCACGTGATAGTTTCTGTGAGTGTTTCTTTGAGGTTATATTATCAGTTTTTTATCATGAGTGTATCCAATTACGTATAAAATACCAGAAATATTTATTTGTGCAATACCTTAGTGTAGTCAAATAGTTCCATGTTTATATAGCTCGTAACAACAAAATACTTGTGTTTTTAAAGTTTTGTGACCGAGAAATTATCCAATTAGTTTGATGTTGTTTATAAACAACAGTAGTAAAATATCCTACCCATGACTTTGCTTTTGTTCCTTTGCCACCTAGGAGAGCGCGCGGGCTGAGCCTGCATGAGATTGTGGAGGAGCTGGAAAGAAACTATGAGTGTCCGTTACCAGATTCTATCTCAATTTTTCCACCTGAAAACTGTAATGCAGATCTCACGGATGAAGATTCTGGGGAGGAGAACGAGGTATTGTTGAGAAACTTACCTGGTTCACAGCTAAGAGCTCAGACCGAATATGTATGTATGTGTGTAAAATGTGATGTTACTCTTCACCCAAAGACCTGCTTCGAGATGTATCACACTCTTTCATAATCTTAATTTTGTTTTTCTTCATATTTTTCTTTATATTATTAATAAATAAATAGAACAGTGAATTTAAAAAAAGTTCGTTATTGCCTATTTTACTTTGTAGCTATAGTAGGTCATTTTACTATCGTTGTTTAAAAACGACACCGCTTTTCCGAGTTTCCATGGAAAAATAATTTTTTTCAATATTTTTCCCATGTTATTTATCTAGTAATATCTTCGCCTACAAAGAATTATTCTAATTCGACATAAAAAAATCTTTCAGTAATATCTGGGTTAATAAAAATATTCGCTTTGACTATGTTTGATGCTTTTGGTTTAAGGGGAGAGGTCATGGAGAGGTAAGTTGACCGACATTTTTGGCTCGGCGGCCTTTTAGAAAAAAAAAATTTCATTTATGAGCACACACATACATACATATTTGGATAGATACATATGTATGTATAATGAATTTGATGAGATCTACATACATATACATATACATATGTAAATTAGACACGCTCATAAGGTGAACGTAAACATGACTAGATTTGTAAAATACCTGCACCTACTATGAGTAACAACAATATTTAAACTTAAACACTGAACATAAACACTTTTTTGTTTGCAATTATTAAACAAAATATTATTACTATATACATATGTATGTACATACATATGTACATGCATAAGTCCGTACTATTTTTAGTCTTACGCAAGCTTAGATCGTAAGTACTATTATAGGGACTATAAATAATACAATAAATAACAATTCGATATATTAACATAAACTTTCAGCAGTTTCGAAATTTGTTTGATATTATTTCGACTACTGGGAAGGACAATTTGTACAATTTTGTCACAAAAAACGTATGTTCCGTCCTAGTTGTTTTCACACTCCTCGGGTAGAAAATTTGATAAATTTGGCTCAGGGCTTTACGAGGTATTACTAAAACTCAAGATCCAATAGTAGGACTCAAAAAATAATTGAAACCACTCGGTTTTTTGCTGGAAAATTATTCACATTTTACTTAAATTTACTCAAACCAAATATAGGAAATTTCCAAACAAGTACTTCCTCATCAAATGCTAAATCAGCCATAACCTAACCCACCTAATTTACCATTCAGGTTTAGTATTAGATACCTATGTAAATCCGTACATATATACATACATATGTATATATCAAGACCGCACAATGCACTCTCACTCTCTATTCGCGCGGATGAGTAAACTTATTTGGTTGGCCAAAAACCGGTTCGTAAGCGAAAACATCAAAACAGCTGTTCAACTGGGCTATAATTGCAAACTGTTATGAATAACTTACATGTGCAGGCATCGCAAATATGTACATATCGCACTTGTTACGTTAAAAAATGTTCAAATTTTCAGTAGAGACGAAAAACTGTTTCCGTTAATATTAATAATATATTACAAAGAAAAAACAATGTAATTGCACGAAAATATCATTAAAAATAATAGAACCCTTGTTTCATTTTTAGTTGTTTAGTATTTGCACGAAAATAACAAATTTTTGAGTTATTACTATTTTCCTGAAATTTTTTTTATATAGGTACATAGTGGTATTATTTTGAGTTGTCTCTGTTTAACTGAAAATTCTCACTGGAATTTATGTGATACACTAACGAACAAATTTGATAAAACACTTGGATACAACTAAAAATGTAACTCTTTAGGTGAGTCGAAAGAAGTCATTCTGAAAACAAAGAGAGAGTCATAACGGTTTTTTTAACGAAATACCAGACAAATCAGTGAAAGATTTTTACAGTGGGTAGAGATGACCACTGCACATTATTTTCTTGCAAAAAACTAAAATTTGGAAATTTTGAGTTGTTATACTTTAACGTAACAAGTGCGATATGTTATTATATAAGTCGAAATTACTTACTAACTTGCATCCATTTTAGTACCTATGTATATAGAATATTTGACAGTGACTAAGGATTTTATCGCTTATTCAGTGGCACAATTTCGATTTGCTTGTTTTTTAAAACTAATTTATTATCATCACTAAATAAACATAAACATGTTTTGTAAACAGTAAACAAAAATCTCATACATACATACATACATACATATATGTAAATATATATATACATAAGTTTATATTTTAAAATATTTTAAATACCCCCAAAAAAGTGTGCCCCTCATAATATAAGAATTATTATATGTAGGACTGGACAAAGGAAAATGTTACGCCACGTTACCACCTTTTTTTGGTGGTTACGAAATTCAACGGCAACTTAAGCCATCAGAATAATAAAGGGTGTAAAAGTTTCCAAATTATTTATTTGCCGGTAGAACGAAGGTTTTTACCACACTAGAATTGAGCCATTAAAGTGCAATGAAACCCTATTTTGGTTTTGTCAACTCTCTCGCTTGCCCTTTTTTAGAAGATGTCTCTTCTTCTTTAAATGGCCATCTAACCGCCTGAGCGATTTTGACCGTCCAACATAGCTCGCCAGTCATTTCTTCTTTGCGCCAACTGGCGCCAATTGGAGACCCCACGAGATCGCAGGTCGGTCTCCACTTGGTCCTTCCATCGGAGTGGTGGTCTTCCTCTTCCTCTGCTTCCACCGGCGGGTGCCGATAAGTATACCTTCTGGGCTGGAGCGTCTTCGTTCATTCGCACGACGTGGCCTAGCCAGCGAAGCCGCTGTGTTTTAATGCGCTGTACTATGTCGACGTCTGCGTAAAGCTCATACAACTCATCATTAAATCTTCTTCGGTACTCGCCGTCGCCAACGCGTAGAGGCCCATAAATCTTTCGCAGAACTTTTCTCTCGAATACTCCCAATGCAGCCTCGTCAGATGTTGTTAGTGTCCACGCCTCTGCACCATATAGCAGGACGGGAGCGATGAGTGACTTGTAGAGTGTGATTTTCGTGCGTCGAGAGAGGACTTTACTTTTCAATTGCCTACTCAGTCCAAAGTAGCATTTATTTGCAAGAGCAATTCTTCGTTGGATTTCTAGGCTGGCATTATTGTTGGAGTTTATGCTGGATCCAAGGTAAACGAAGTCCTTCACTATTTCGAACTTTTTGGTGCCAGCAGTGGCGTGGGTGCCAAGGCGCGAATGCGCTGACTCTTTGCTTGATGACAGCATGTACTTCGTTTTGCCTTCGTTCACCACCAAACCCATTTTTTCCGCTTCTTTTTCTAGTTTGGAGTACGCAGAGGTTACGGCACGGTTGTTAAGGCCGATAATGTCAATGTCGTCAGCATATGCTAACAGTTGCACGCTTTAGAAGATGTCGCCCACGGATTAATAAAAATACGAAAAATCTTTTTTGGGCTTCCCTTTATTCGACTGTGACATTGGAACCTTCTTCTTTGTACTGAAGATGCTATGTCGAACCATTGTTTAATTACTAATTTCAAAGCGACAAACATCCATTTTCATGAACATTCTTGAATATACATACCTATTCTAAATATGTATGTATGTATGTAGATATATACATACAATATAAAAAACAAAAATAATTTTCTTGCTCTTACCTTGATTAATATATCACTGGTGCCATAGGTTTTTTCCATTGGCACCAAGCAGCACAGTGACTCAAAACATTTTTCGCACACAGCATTTATCTCTTTTTTATTATTAAATAATGAATGCTTTGTATGGATTCTGCTGAAATTCATTAAATTTTTCGGCATATACATAATTTTGCATATTGGCATATGGTTTGCTCAGAAAAATTAAAGAATGCCTTATATAGAGCAAACACTAAATATTTGATATTAGCATACATTTTTCTTGCTATTTTGTCTAGAAGCACATTTAAAAAGTTAACGACATTTTATGTATATCTTAAAAAAAACATGGACAATTATTTCTGAAAAAATTAGGTTAAGTTCGATGTTGAAATAATAATTTGAGCAAAGAGCCCAAATTAATCACTTTTGCGGGTACTGAGCTACGCGACGCCAATATGGTCGCCGGGGCTAGCAGACACACACTGGACGAGGCTACAGGTCTGCCAAAACACCGCCCTTCGTACCGCCACTGGGTGTCTTCTCATATCTCCTGAGCATCACCTTCATAACGAAGCGAAAATGCTCGCCGTTAAAGAGCATAGCGAGATGTTGACCAGGCAATTCCTGTTCAACTGTTGCAAACCGCAGCATCCGAACGGACGCCTGGTCAACGAGAATCCGCCCCCCAGGAGCATAAGGAGCCATCTACGCAAACACTACGATGAGATCCGGCACCTGATTTCCACGCCGTTTGATCCTAAGGTGCACCGGCAGGCCTTCACCCTCATCCACACGAATTCGGTAAATTCCTTGTCCCCCCATAACACAAACCATCTTTTTGTCTGCTCAACCGAGCCTACTCTTCTAACACCCATATCCCTCTGGTCCTACCCTGTTGAAGCCGCTAGGTTTCTAGGACTTCCGTTAGAAGAGTTCGATGACAATATTGGGTAAGGTAGATACTGCCTACCTAGGCAGGGCAAGTAGTGCTACAACAACAACATCACTTTTGCCAAAAACACATTCTGAGGCCCACTGCCAAGGAAATACCCAGCTTTTGAAACACTTTTTTTTTAAATTATTTTTGATGTGACCAGTTTGAATGTGACCAGCCAAAATTTTTTGTTTGTTTTTTTTTTGTATATACTACATACATACATACATATATTGTTTATTCAGCCTAATTTGGGATCAGAACAGAATGATAGATAGCGTAGGCAGACACTACTTCCATTTAGCGCTGGTGATTCTTTAATCTTATTTCGAATTTACCTCATTCGTAAATTCTTTTTCTAAATTTTTTTTATTACTCCAATATTCATCCAGCACGAGTTGACAGTGTGAATTTGCAATATGTTGTCTACACTTGAGCGTTTTGTTGATTTTTGCCTTCTTCGCTAGAGAGCTTATTCGATTTATCGTAGATCGTTGTACTCTGCCAGTTCTGCTCAAGTTGTCTCAAAAAATTTGTATTTCGTTTGTATTCGACACGCGCAAAGAAAGATGAATGAATACAGATAAGATAAATATTTATGTAGAATATTCATATTTTCTGGATGTACTATATACATATATGTATATGTATGTATATAAGATGATAATTTTGGGGATCCTACATCTCAGTATAGCCTTGTTTAGTTTGCAGCGACGTTTTGGACTTAGCCGAGAAAACCTGCCAGTTATCCCTTCTTATCGTAAGATAACAGGTGTTAAGTTTTCTCAGAATCTTCACGTCTATGCTTAAGATATCACACTTGATATGGTACACAATGCACGTAACACCAAAATATCTGACGTCTATTCTAGTGTTCCTGTCAACTGACTAATATTTATATTTACATACATACATATAGATTTATTTAGATTTGGAAACGGAAATATTCTGAATCTCAAAATGGATTTTCATTAATATTAACTAACAAACATTGGTGTCACGTTTCAAAAAGCACACATCCATACTTATTTAATTTACATACATATGTACGTATTCCATTTATTAAATATTTATATAAAAAGCACGATCACGATTATATATAAATGTCTCATGCCCCCGCTCGTCCATGCTCGTATTTGTATATAGCTCAAGGACCATTCGTACTGCATGTAGAAACATACATATATATATGTATGTGGGTAAGTCCTGTGTAACGGACGCGACATTCGTACGCATTTAACCCTGGATAAAATGAATCATAAGCAGCAGAATTAGAGGATATCATAATGTTTTCAAAGCACAACCACAATGCTTCATTCCATAAAAATTTTTTGGACCATTAACATTTAACAACTTATATATATCCATATATAATGCTGTTCGGACGCGACAAGAAATGGAAGTAATTTTTTAATGCTTGTGAAAGTATGTAAAACTTAGCGAAGTTTAGGGGAACATTTTATTTTATTTATTTATTTATCAAAAAGAGAAACAATTATCAAATAATTGCTACACTTACAATATAAATAGCACTGGCTACCAAGGCCTTCGGCTAATGTAATTATTACAGTAGTAAGATGGTTAGTAGACCGTTTGGATCCGAGGTCCATCCGTGCACATGCGCATGGGCTCAGGGAGGATCGCGGAACCAGACGGAAGGTAGTTAAGCTTACAGACAGATTTTAATTTAAATTTTTTTTTGTGTGTTTGTTTAGTTAATGTGGCGGAAAAATGGAGAATGTTTGGGATTATGTTGTGTTGGATAAAGTTAAATAGATAGATTACAAAGTGATATAAATTTGGAAATTAAGGTAATATTTTTATGGTCTATGTTACTAAGATAATAAGAAGGTTTGATGTTGGCGAAGATTGAAGTACGGATATGTTGAAATTCTTCACAGTCATCGATAAGATGTGTAACTGTTAGGTCAAGCGATCCACAATATGGGCACGAGTTTAAAGCTGTACCATTAAGGAGATGGGCGTGTGTAGTTATGCTGTGCCCAATTCTGAGTCGGACAAAATGTTTAATGCTAATACTAGATGCACTTGCAGGATACAAAGAGCGCTGACCAAGGGGATTATATTTTTTGTAGTTATGTTGATAGTTTTGCCATTCTGTAAACCAGTTGTCATGCACATTTTTTCTCCCGAGTTTTTGGATGTCTTTGTTGATAAAATATGTAAACATGTGGAGCGGTTCTGCGCTGGCCTCCTTTGCTCTTTTGTCGGCTGCTTCGTTTCCGGGTATACCTATATGCCCACAGGTACCCACATAATTTTAATGGAAGTAGTATTTTGCAGCAACAGTTCGCGAAGATGAACTATTAGCGGGTTATCGTTTTTCAGGTTTAGGATGCCGTCTATTGCCGATCTACTGTCAGTGCATATGATAAGTTTGTTTTTGTTGTAAGAAGCATAAGATACCGCTTCTAGCAGGGCAGCTACTTCGGCTGTGAATGCTGAACAGTATTGGGGCAGTGCGCCGACGGTAATTGTATCACCAAATTTGTTTACCACAGCAAACGTAGTGGTGGCATCCGATTTCGATCCGTCAGTATATATTACATCCCAGCTCCCGTTAAATGGCTTCAAGGCTTCGTAAAACAGTTGTTTGTATTGCAAGGCACTGGTGTCTTTTTTGGCGTGCTGATGTAGCTCATTAATGAATGAGTGCCTCGGGGATTGAAATGGTGGATGAGTGGTAGTATGGATAAGCTTTGGTGTTGCTAATATACCCAGGTCTCTTATGTATATAAGGCACCGGGAAAGGGCTGACAGCTTGTTTGTCCTGTATTGTGTTAGATCAGTTGAGTTTACTTGATTAAATAAGAGTTGGTTCTTGCAGTTCAGAATTTTTGGCATCAACATCATTATATTATGCTTGACTCTTTGTGTAATATCAGGTAATCCAGACTCAGCTAATACGACTATATTTGGTGAAGTAGGGAATGCTCGAATACTCCTTCTGGCTGCCGCATGATATGGGGCTTTTAGAACTTTGATGTTGGATTTGGCACAGTTTCCATATATCGCGAGCCCATAGTCAATTTTTGATAACACTAATGCTTTCGTGATGTTGATAAGGGTATTAGTGTGTACGAAACTGTGTTTGGATGACAGATATTTGATTATATTTAGCCTAGAGAATAAACTAGTTCTTAAATATCTACAGTGCTCCTTAAAGCTAAGAGTCTTATCAAATACTACACCTAGTACTTTTAGTGTATTGGAGTGGGGAATCAATGTGTTGTGTAGGGAAAGAGGAGGGAAGGAACAGTGGTGTTTTCTACATATGTGGAAGGTTGAGGATTTGGTAGTGGCAATGTTTGCGCCAGAAGATTCACTCCACTCGGCAACTGTCTTTAGAATGTTATTAAAAATGTTTTGTACTTCCATCATATCTTTGGCTTTGGAGAATATGAGTACATCGTCAGCATATAGCACGTGTTCTACGTTACTAAAGGATGAAAGTATCGAGCTCAGCTCGTTGAATGCAATAGAAAACAGGACAACCGAGAGTGGTGAACCTTGTGGTATACCATTGTATAAGTCGTAAACACTAGAGCTAAGGTTATTAACAACTGCTACGAATTTCCGATTTTCTAGGAACGACTTGACGATGTTATAGATGTTTGTGCCAATTTTCCAGCGCTTTAGTTCTCTGAGGACTAGGTGTGCACCAATTCTATCAAAAGCCTTCTCAAAATCTATGCTTAGCACTGAAACGTGGTTTTGAGTGGCTAGGGCAGTACAGGCGAAGTGGTCAAAATATAATAAAGGCTCAGTGACTCCTAAGCCTTTCTGAAATGCGAATTGATGCGGGGATAAGTGCTTGTTCGCTTTTGCGAACCACATTATTCTGACTGCTATTATTTTCTCCAGCACTTTAGACATACAGGGGAGCAACGATATTGGTCGATAGCTAGATATATCAGTGGATAGTTTATTTGGCTTTAGAATAGGAAGTATGGAGGATAGTTTCCAGTCTTGAGGGTATATACCACTATTGAAGATAGCGTTGTATAAATTGATAAGCCTTACTCGGAGATCAATTGGAAGGTTCTTAAGTATGGGGTACGGGATTCTATCTTTACCAGGGGTTTTGCCTGACATTGAGAATATTGTGGAATCGAATTCATGCAGAGAAATAGGGGCTTCAATTGCTAATGCTGAGGGGGAAGGGGAAAGGTTATGGTACGTTTCCGAAAGGATGACATTTTTCTGTGCATTGAAGTTGACGTGAAAGTTGGAGGAATGTGAGTACTTCGACCAGGTTGATGCAAACTCTGCCGTTATTTGTTCTGAAGAGAAAATGGGGCCTAGTGAAGAGTTTATGAATGGTATGTTTGAGGAGGATGGTGACCCTGTAAGGACTTTGATATCAGCCCAAATCTTTTTGGGGCTAGAATTTGGATTGATGTTAGAAGTCAGGTTTTCGAGTGATTTGTACTTGGCTGATTTCAGCTCTTTTCGAAAGACCGCATTCGCTTTTTTGTAGTTGATGAGGTTTACGTCATTCATATTTCTTTTGTACTTCGTCCATAATTGTTTTTTATTATTCCTAAGAGAAGTCAGCAATTTAGACCAATAAGGCATTTTTGAGTAAAATTGTTTTCTCATGGTCTGAGGGATTGTCAAATGTGCCGCTGTGCGAATTATGGTTTTCAAGGAGGCGGCTTCCTGATTTATGTTTTCCGAACGTGGCCGTTCTTCCGACAATAAAGTGGACTTTGAATGAAACTCGGACCAGTCAGCTTTATCAGTGAGAAATTTGGCTTTGGCATTTACCAGGGACCAAGAGGGAGCGTTTAAAGAGGTGATAAGGGGGAAGTGGTCGCTGTTATGAAGATCGCCTAATGTGCGGCAAGAAAGCTTTGCAGATAAGGAGGAAGATGCTAGGGCAATATCAGGGTGGGAGAAGGTACTATGGGTGGAGAAATGGGTTGGGGCTCCGTCGTTGAGGACCGTAAGATTATGCGAAAGAATGAAGTCTTCTAAAATTTGGCCTCTTTTGTTCACTAAAGGCGAGCCCCAAAGAGGACTCCAAGAATTAAAGTCTCCTAGCATAATAACGGGAGTAGTGCAACTCTTAATAATGTTCACAAGGTCGGAGATTATAAAGTTTTGCTGTGGAGGGATGTAACAGTTGATAATGGTTATTTTGTATCCAATATCAACCTCAATTGCTAAACAGGAGATATTCGATGAGATAAAGACTTGCCTATGGGGTAAACGTTTGTGGACAAATACTGCAACACCTTGTTTGCTAGTAACGTTTTGGTTTTTGTTGTGGAAGTAACTAAAATATTTGTTTGGTGGGTGAATTGTTTTTTTGTATGCTAAGTGAGTCTCTTGCAAGGCAATTATGCCCGGCGAGAAATCGTTAATGAGTATATTAAGATCTGGATAGTTATTTAAAAGTCCGTTGCAATTCCATTGTAGGATTTGCAACATTTACTCCATAATTTGATCTTCCGAAGGGAAGGAACTAGGAGAAGGAATAGGGAGGTTAGGAGAAATAAGATGGGAAAGAAGGGATGAAACCATTATAGTTGGGTCATCGACTGATAACCGCGTGGAATCAAAATTTGTAGATTCATTTACATTATTGTCATTAAGTTCAATGTAGGTTGACTGTACTGTAGTTTGATTTGCTATAGTTGCATTATTTAATATTTGTTGTGATGTATTATTGCTGTTTTCTTTTTCTATTGTTTGCTTCGGAATGCTGGTAGGTAGAGGATTATTGAAGGCGAATGGTGGTGAGATGTTATTGTTAAGATTGGCGTGCGACTGCACTGTTGGGACGTTGCTAGTGTTTTGTAAAACTGGTTTGGTCAAGGTGTTTTGTTGGGAGGTTGGGTTTTTTTTAGCAATAGAAGAGAAGGAAGGAGAGGATAGATCAAAAGTAGCGGCAGCTTGCGTATTATGTATTTTGATAGCTTCTCGCATTGAACATTTTTTGTCTGTTTTAACTTTTATAATTTCTTTCATTTGTAGGAATTTAGGGCAAGATTTATTTGAGGAGGGGTGGGGACCAGAGCAGTTGACGCAACTTGTTTGTGTACATGGAAGAGACGGATGAGGGGGTAGGGCGCAGGTGTCACATACGCCAGGTATGTTACAACGTTTAGTCGTATGCCCAAGTTTTTGACAGTTCTTACACCTCATGGGGTTGGGGTAATAGGGTCTGACTTTCGTAGTATACCACGAGACGTCTACCTTATCCGGTAACTGGTACAAATCAAATGTAAGGAGAACCACTCCGCTAGGAACAGGTATTCCATTTTCTATTCTCGGGAATTTGAACACTGACACTACACCTTGTTCGGATAAATTTTCAATAATTTCATTATCTGGGACATCATTTAAGCAGGGGGCGTAGATGGTACCTTTCGTGGAGTTTAAGTTGTTGTGAAGCTCAATTTTTACGGTACAGATTCCAGATAAGTTTGTAGTTGCTAGGAATTTCTTTGCTACATTGTTGTTCTTCACTAATAATAAGAGATTTCCGTCTCTTAGTTCCGAAATATTAACAATTTCTGTGCTTACATTTTTGAGGGCTATATGTACCGCGAAACACGAGTACTTGTTAAGGGGACGATCAGAATTGAAAGCACTTGCAACTAAGTATTTTGGGTGATCTTTTTTAACTATGGGTAAACTTGGAAAAACGTCAGTTGTAAAGTTATTAGCTTTTTTTTTTTTAGTTTTGGGGCTTGTGGATAACAGGTCAAACCTGTTATCCCCAAGCTGAGGTCCCACAAGGGGCATTATAGACCCGAGAGGAATGTGTCACTCAGAAAAAAAAAACACGAGGTCCACTAAACAAAAGAAATTTACTATACGTTGGTATGCACGTATGTGCAGAAAAATCAAAGCAAGGGGAGAGAATAACAAAAATCACCAATAACACTTTACGCACAACCTTACGCGGAGAGTATCAGCCGATGACTGAGGGGAACATTTATATTCCTAAAATGAGAGATTAAAGTTCAAAGAAGACCCTTCCTTCGAAGATTTACGAAATCTGAAATATGTTTTCAGAACATCGGATAATAAGCGAAAGTCCTGTAACGGACGCGACAAATTTTTCCACCACTTTTGTAATAAAGATTACATATAGTAATTCCAACACAAGAACATATTAACTGTCAAAATCATCTAATATAGTATTTATTGCTTCGTTTGGAAGCATTTGGTTTGCAACTTATGGTTCAGGCTTCCAGTATTACTGCTTTCAAGCAGTAATCAGTTGCACATCAGCTTTTTCGTATTTTTATCATTTTTCTACTTATCTCTCAGCATGCCGTCACCAGCTTCATAAAAACCACATAATCTAGCTGTAATTACTACAGACTATATTATTGTGTTAGTTTTTCTAAATAATTTTAGTAAAAAGCTCTTATTTTTAACCATTTAAATTTTTGTTGTAGGGGGACCTTATCTGAGACTTGCCCATGTATATTTATGCATAAAATCAGAAGGCGCAAATTTGCATCCAAGTTCCGTTTCCGTTTCCGTTAATTTGCTTATTGAGTTGTGTGTCAATGATTTCATACGAAAGTTCTGTGAAGTTGTGTTCTTAAGAAGTTGAATCTTTAAAATACATTAACCACATACATTTATTTAGTGGGTGATTGCAATTCACTTTCCTAAAATGCAGTAAACTAACTCTGAAAGCAAAAAAACCCAACCAGAGTTAATAAGAGCTCAAAACAAGCTAATATTTGACGGCTGAGCTTTATGGAGTCAGAACAACTTTCTCAAGAATTATTTATGCAGCCCCTTTTTAAGTGAAAATGAGTAAAACAAAAATCCGCAGACCGTAAAACCATGCAGATTATACCAAAGTCCAGTCATAATTATTATCTTGGCACTGAAGTTTGCAAAAGATTTTTTTTTTATGAAAACCCAGCGGCTTTTGTTTGTTAGTTATGCCACTGAGAACGTAAATATTTAAATTTTTTTGTTAAAATTAAGTGAGATATGGCGATATGGTTATCAAATCAAACGTATATATTTTAAGCTGAGTTGGTACATATGTATGTAAAATTTTGCATACGGATGAGTATCAAGAACAAACAGAATTATACGGCAACCTCGGGAGATTCTTTTTCCCAGATAAATAGCAAGTTCTTTTACCAATCTGATTTTATTGCTACCAAAAGTAAATATTTTTTGTTGTTTTGTGAATTGATATAATTTTTGAAAGTTGTTGTTGTTAGCAGTGCTTCGCCCTGCCCAAAGGGCCAGAACACTCCTAGTTGTCATCGGGCTCTTCTAACGGAAGTCCAAGGAAACGCGCTGTTTCAACAGGGTTGGACCAAAGTGATAAGGGAGTTAGAAGAGTATGTTCCGAAGAACACGAAAAGAGATGTTGCGTGTCGTGGGGGGCCATACCGCATGCAGGGCATGTGTTTGGTATGGTAGGGTTCAGTCTGGACAAATAGGAGTTCAGCCTATTGCAATATCCAGACCGAAGTTGAGCCAGCATGACTCTAGTCTCCCTCGGAAGGACACGTTCTTCCTCAGCAAGAACGGGTGGTTGGGCACCGATAACGGGGTTCACAGGCCGGGATCTGAGGGATCTGTCCACCGACTCAGTGTGGAGGTCCTTTAGGGCCCGCCTATGGTCCCGCAGATCAAACGGCAACGAGATGTGAGAGATGACAGCCGGTTCTACGTACCGGAATGACCCGGGTTTTACCCGGCCAAGGGCTGTTATTTCAGTGTAACCCTGTCCAATTTGTCCAATCCCACTCCTAAATTGTCATCCTCGGAGCAATCCCTTGCAGCAGGGTTGCTCCAATGTCTCTTGCTACGCGGCTGGTATCGAATCCAACCCCGGACCGAGAGACTGGATCTGCTGCGTCTGCTGGAAGAAAATATATGTTAAACGTTCACATTCCGTTCAATGCAGTAAATGCAAGAGATGGTTGCATAGATCTGGATGCTCAGGGCTTAACCCTGCCATCCCCAGAACCCGAACTTTTTTCAGTACTTTTGAGGCACCATGTTGTTCGCGCACACGCGGTTCTCGTCGCTCCGGCGCACACACACCGCATCTACCATCATCAAATGGCCACGACAGTGGCCCGGTCTTCACGACCTGCAGCCTTGCTGCTCCCGCCTCACCTCTGTCCCCACTCTCGTCCCCCCCTACTTCCAGCATGCACGTGGGTCAGGAACATAACCTCCTCGTACCTTTCACCACGTGCACTGTTTGTCGGCAAAGACTATATACGCCTGCGGCATCGGTTAAGTGCAATAACTGCCTTGGCCTGTGCCACATCCATATGTGCTCTGGGCTCGCAAACAGGAACCTTTGGACGGATGCATTTATTGCCCCTTGCTGCAGTACTTAGCCGCCCTCCACGCCACACAACATCGGCCAAGACGCGCTGAACCCTAGACTGCGTCACAGCTTGGGACTATGCCCACCTCCACCTAGGCAACCGCATCCGTCCCTTACCCCCAGCATGCCTCCACCCTCCCTCCCGACACACTTCAAATTTTTGAAAGTCAAAGGGTTTGCTTTAATACTCCTTTTTCCCCACTTTTTCGCCTTTTTGGCTTCCCTTTTCCATTTAAGAGATATCAAGAAGTATGAAAGCGATTCTATTGGCAAATGAGAAGACGAGCACTGCTGAGTGAATTACAAATGTTGAACGAGCTCTAATGTTGGAAGTCTTACAAAATCTGGATTCGGATATATCTACACAAGTATGTATGTAATTATCTATGTATGTCTACTTGATTATACTTATGGAAATACATAAAAGAAGAAGAAGAAATAAATTAACAAATATTACTTTAGGTATTCTCTCTGATATCAACTACACTTGTATGTAAAGATGTATGACTGTGTTTGAACTCGAATAGATTTGGCGACAATATGTTTTCATTTGTCCATACTTGCTTGATATTCTAAAGCTTTATCAATTCATTAACATCAAACAAATATACATTTGTACATATGTATGTACATATGTGTGTATATATATGCTCGAACCAAAATTGGCAGTCGGTCCATTCATGATGCTATAATGGTAATTTAATCGCTGAAACAACTGTTTTGAGGTTGATAAGTCGAATGAGTTTGATTAGTTTGAGTATGCTACAAATAAACGGCGAGATTTCGGAAATTCATTTTGTTACTGGCGGCATATTTGGAATGTGTCATCGATACACACAAATGGAAGTGTTTTTATACCTTTCATGAACATGAAATGGTGTTATAGTTTTGGTCCAATGTTTGTAAGTATGATAAGAAGAAGCAATAGACCCACCAATAAGTATGTACATCGAAATGATCAGCGCGATGAGCTGAGTTGATTTAGCCATGGCCGTCTGTTTGAATGGCAAGCGGGCGCCGTTCAATCATTTGTCGGAACCAGCAAGATCGGACAAACACAACGCATAGCTCCTTTATAATCGGTAGTTCCGATAAATGGGGTTTGAGCTATGTATTTTCAAATTAATAGTTTTGAAAAGTTTGTACCAATTGTAATAAGTAAAGATCGGACCCTTAAAAAGTTGTGCGTATTCATGAAAGGTATCATGCCTTTGTCACTGCCGTGGACAGCCCTATCCTTACTTGTTTTTCATTAATTTCTTTCAGAAATTTCATTGTCCTTAAGTAACACCGTGTTGCATGTTTGTACATATTTACATATATATTTTGTTTTGATTGAACGGCGAACTTTTGTTTTCTTCTACGGTCTGATATGAATACAGTCACTCGCAAAAGTAAAACAAACAAAAAATTGGCAAATGCTGAAAGTCATATTTCTAGCGAAAACCACCAAATCAAACAATTGCCAGACTGGTGGGTTTCAAGTCAATTAGCAAACACAATTTTTTTCATCGTTAAGCTGTTCCTTTTGTTTTAGTAATGTACATATCGGAATGAAGTCGGCACTTGCAGTCTGAACAGTTTATTTAGAAAACAAATAGTGATCAGAACAGATCTTCAATAATGACGTATACCTGGCACCTTACGTCGCAGCTTTGCCAGTGGCTGAAGTGAGTTAACGAACTTATACGTATTATGCGAACTTGGCTTTGAACGAGAAAAACTGATTCGTTTCGTTTTATATAATGAGTCCCTTAAAACATAAGAAAACCCGAAATTTGTCCAAGCGAGATACACGCAAAATACTTTTCTGCTCCACTGTGCATACATAGGTACATACATACATATATGTATGTGATACTTATAAATTATTTATTCATATAATTCCTGATAATCGAAGTATTTATTAAACAAATACATATGTTTATATGTATAAGTATGTACGTTTTTATTACGTCAGCAAACGGTCTCCGTATTTTATATCTGACCCTCACCATGAAGGACTCACGTGTTATCAGAATAATCAAGTACATACGTACTATGGGGTTTTAGATTAATCCCAACGAATTACGTTAAGTCGACATAAATAAAAGCGACATAAGCTACTGATCCTCTCTGCAAGTGGCCCGTTCTGAGCGGCGTCGCACTTAATGGTGTGCTGGCCCAAGAAGCAAGCGTTGTTACATTAAAATGGTTTAGTGGGACCCGATGTAAAAGAGGCTGACTCCATTACCACATGATTAAGGAACTTCGAGCTACTGTTTCAGCATGACTACCCCCCTTTGAATGGGATTACATGTCGTTCGGTTGGGTGTTCTGGTTTATGAGTACATACCATAATCCATAATATTCGGCAAACATGAATTGTAATTAGTTTTATTATTATTGTTTGATTTTATTGCATTTGAAATTAGCTGAATTTAGTTATATACAGAAACGCTGTTGAACTGTGAACTTGTTGCGAATACAATGTTTGAGTGATAAGAACACAGCAAATCGAAATCGTATAGCAAATGGATGGTAGCGGAATTTAAAAAAAAAATCGCTAAACATATTCACGACAAACAAAAATGGACCCTATAGTCGCGTAATTATTTTTATTTTATGTGGAACAATCGATTCGCCACGTGCGTAATGTGCTCTTCAGTTGGTAATTATCCATACGCGCGTGTCTATACAATTCCTTTCCAAAATAAAAATAAAAACAACACTATTATAATTTGAGGTTATTTTTGTAGTAAATTAAATGCTCGTTAATTTTTGGTTGCAGCATAATCTTGATCAACTGATATTTATGAAATTTTCACAGTATATTCTTGAGTTCACTGAATACAGCAACAGCATAGATTATATATTTTTGGAAGTGGGCTGTATTTTGCGTGGTTGGCGTATAATTTAGTTGCTTCAAAAAATTTCATGAGTGGCATCACGTTATCTAAAAAATCATCCCAGCTATACGAAAAGTCTGACGGGATATCGTACCTGTTTTCGAAATATCTACTACTTTAACTAAAGCTTGTCAACCTTTCCATTCAATTAAAAAGAATAGTTCAATAATAACGTTGTTGTAGTTCTTTTTAAACTTTTGGCATGCGACAGACGAACGATAACTCATTTCTATATAATTTTCAAAAAAGCTAAAAAAAAAAATAATTGTTCCCCTTGAGACTTTCATGGTTTCGTTATTATTATTATTTTTTAGCCAACTTTGTAAAATGGTTAACACCATTGGATAAAGCTTATCCGAATTATGCAATATCAGCCGAAAAAAGCTCCAACCCAATAAACAATAATTTATCTCTTTCGGATTTTTCAACTACAGCAGTGAAATTTTTATTAACAGAACTAAAGGAATGAAGCACAATGAGGTCTCGAAAAAATGTCAACAAGAAAAAAAATTCGTCCAGTCTAATGTACACATACTTATGTATGTATGTGTCATTATGAATTATGCATATTTAAGTAGAAGCATATAAATTTATGAATGTTCATTTGCCAGTAGATATCAAGTTTGGCCAGTTCAAGTTCCGACTTACCGACTCCACTAAAAATGAATTCTTATCAATAAATGTTGTCCAAGTAGTCTTTCGCCTTTCCAGTTTGCTTTGCCAATTTTCAGTCGAAACAAGCTTTTAATAAAATACGCATTCATATCAACAGACTTAAATCCATATCTAAATAGTTTACATACTTACGATGTGTTTAACTAGGTGGGTAATATCTGTAATTCTTAACTGGTTATAAATCATGTCAACAGCGAATTTAATATGGCAAAGTTTTAGGAAGCGGATAATATGGCGCGCTGAGCAGTTCGATTATCCGCACTAGTCCATTTTTCATTAGTACTGGACCAATGTAATATGCGAATGATATCTATCTCCTACACATACACTCATACACATGTGCGATATTTGGGACATTGATTGCCGCATTTCGTAGACTTTCTACTAGTGACTACTAGTGGTCAGTCAGTTTACAAATAGTTAGCTTCGATTTATTTTTCTTAGTGTACTCATAATGAAATGAGCAATGACCACTATTTCACCTATATTCAGCTAGAGCACGAGGTGAAATTCTACGCCTAAGGGGTTCATTGTGGAGTTGCAATCTTACACAGCTTAAAGTTTCCTATATTTTGGTTTTGAATTTCATCATCAGAGTGGGTGAGCGGAAGAGATTTAGAACAATTAGTAGTAAATTGTTTGGATAGAAATTGACTAGAGCGGGTGCCTTTAAGACGGATATACTATGTGCATAACGATGACTTTTGAGTGTCTATGTTGCTTGTTAGTAATAACAAACTCGCTGGATAAGGATTTTATTCTATAAACATACATACATACATACATACATATGCACGTACATTTTTATTTTTATGTCTAATTTTCAGCATTATATTTAAGCTTTAAACATTGATTCCTTTGGAGTGTCTATGGCCGTATCCTTACCGTAACTTGGTCTCTTCCTCACCAAAGACTCATCACGTGATAGCTCAGGGACGATATCGTAATCTAAAAATAATTAATTTACTTTGTCGCTTGAGGTAATAAATAAATGCAAATTGAATGCCTTTTGCACGCACTGCAAATACTTTGGCAACAAATCAAATAATCCAACAAAATACAAAACTAATTTCGTTTTATTTTGATTAAGTTAGGTTGTTGCCAATGTGGAATCACTCTCACTCAGTTTCTTTTCGCGTTTCATCTTTGCATTGCGCCTTGGTTTGTATGCATTTTTTTACACTGTAAACAAAAACAAAGTTCTCGTATACATTTTTACACTCCATTTACTTGCATTAATTGAACAACAATAATAGGTATGTATGTATGTATGTATGTATGTAAATGCATATTTATGTACATATGTAGTGGTGTGAGCAAAAGTCTTTCCATTCCCCGGCCATAGAAATATAAACTACAGACGCGCCCATTGTTGTTATAATTTTTCATTATAATTAAAATATTGCACAATGCAGGTGCATTTCATTTGGAATAAGCTCAAGCTAAAGAAAATTCATAGACAATCGATGTGAGTGGTGGGCGTTTTATTTGATATATGTACGTTCTCGGATTCATGTATTAGGGCGACAGCCTCGATTAAGTTTTCAAATGCTCACATCTAACCCTGGGCTTACCATATCTTACAACTTTTCAAGTTTGAAGAGTTCAAGACCAGTTGATGAACGTGAATTTATCTGCCTAGCAGATTCCGTTGGAGGAGAAGTTCGGACATCATTCAAAATATTTTAGTGTATGTGATTCGATTTGAATATCCCCCGATTCCGAATGAAGCCGAATTTTGTTTTAATTTTATCTTAGACAAATATCACTGCTTTTGTTGCTGAATGTTTCTTAAAACAGGTTTATCTGCAAGCTGTATAAATCGAATAAAATATATATCCGAACACCCTAGCTTAGTTGATTCCAGCTCACAGTATCTTTCCATCATATGAAAATTACCTAAATGTTAACTGTCAAAACTCAAAATAAAGTATCAAAAGAGTTTGCCTTCAATAGATACCATAGCAAAATGGTTCAGCTTAGTTTTCTTCTGAGTAAAAATTTTCGAACTAGCCCTAGCAACAAAACTAAGTTTTTTTGTTCTAATTTTAGTTTCTTTTATTATTCATTTCTTCGGTTCGTATCCTTAGTTTTTTACTTTTTAACCTTTTATTCATAACAACAATTACACTGTGAATATTTTTTGGATTAAATACATTTTTTAAGTGTTTTTTTTAATGAAATATATATATGTACATATACTCATATATGTATCTATATTTACTAATCTTTTGGCATAAATGACGTTTCTTAAATTTCACAAATTTTATCTGATGTTTGATTATTTTTAATATAAATACTGTTGACAACAGCATAAATCCGGATGTGTCATAAAAATTAGTTGGTATATTTGTTACAGTCAAGCCTATAACGGGAGCGAATTGAAGCCCATTTCATTTCAATACATAATCCCGTAACTGTTTTGTGGCACGCCGTATCTAATAGGCTTGAATGTCGTTTATACATACATACATATGTAATACATATATAATTCAAAATGCTTAAACCATAAAATCTTTTTATTTCTTCACGCACACATACAGATTATTTTAATTTTTAGTTTTACTTAAATATAGTGGGAAAAATAATTACAAAATAAAAAAAGTATGTGTGAAAACATCGGTAGAGAATCGAAAATGTACAACATACATACATATATAACTATATAGATAATGGAATACATACATCTGTATGTGAGTATGTTTAAATATACATATATACACATATGAAAATAAACTTTTACATATTTTTAATGTTTTTCTTTTTGATTTGTTCTTAAATATTACAAACGTTTTGGATATCTTTTCCGCCCCTTAACAAATTAACTTATTTACACTCTTGTGTATGTATGTATGTATATGCAATTTATGTTGGCGATGTGTTTTTTTCTTGAGTCTGCACTCTTTTAAATAATTACTTTAACACTAATATGGCAGACCAATTTAAAAATTTTAAACTAATAAAATGTCTAAATTTCACAGTTTACAATTTCTTGTTAAATATTTTTCTTCATCTCAAAATTTACATACAACGAATTCAGTGTTTCTCTTTGACTCTTAATATTTGTTTTTGTTTTGCTTCTTTGTTCGTCTATTATGATTACGAATTCGCACCCCACTTGCGATTCATTTATTATCAATTCTTTGCTCAGTACTTTCTGTTTTGATATTTTCTTGTCACAATTCAATGAGTATTGGCTGCCTGGTACAGAATTTATTCGTCGAGCAGGCAGGTTCTCACAAGTGCATTGCATACGGCATAGGGATCACAATTGGAGCTGGGACGGCGATCTTCGAAATAACCTTTACCAGCATCGGCAACACCACGTGGAACACGAACACTGGTGCCACGATTCGCAACACCCCACGAGAACTTATCAATGCTTGAGGTCTCCAAGCGGCCAACCAAGCGACGTTCATTATCTTTGCCTTCCTTGGGATCGTAGGCGCGTATGTGACGTTCTTGCTGTTTGCTCAGCTTCATAATCGCCTCTTCAATGACTTTCATGCCACCATCGGCACGCATACCTTTGGTGGAGAAATTGTGATGAGCACCAGCGCCATTCCAGGGTCCATCCATTGGTTTAGGATCAAATGTAACAACAATACCATATTCTTCAGCAATACGTTGTAGAATGTAGCGTGATACCCACAAATCATCGCCAGCCTTAAGGCCAATACTGGGACCAACTTGATATTCCCATTGTGCAGGCATAACTTCAGCATTCGTGCCAGCAAAATCAATGCCAGCATACAAACAAGCGACGGCATGAGCTTCAACTAGATCGCGTGCATAAACTCGATCGGCACCTACACCGCAATAGTAAGGTCCTTGGGGAGCAGGAAAACCACCTTCAGGCCAACCGAATGGACGTCCTTCAACATCGAGCAATGTATATTCTTGTTCTATACCAAACCATGGCTCTTGGTCACTGACCTTTCCTATGGCCTCTTGGAAGGCAGCACGCTTGTTAGAGGGCGTTGGCTTACCATCGGCTGAGTATGTGTCACACATGACAATTATATCGTTCTTGCCAGGCTTGAAAGGATCCTTATAGATGGCGCGTGGTACCAGAGTGGTATCTGAGTTTTCACCGCTTGCCTGATATGTCGAACTGCCATCGTATTGCCATTTGGGTAGATCTTTTACGCCGGCGGGTATCTTATTTAGGACACGATCCTTCAAACGTATATTCTCGCCAGTACCATCGATCCAGAGATAAGTGGCTTGAACTTTATCTTGTGGTGTTTCGAGACTGCGATACCGATCCAACAATGTTTTGCTTAGCGCTGCATTCGGTGAATTCTTAAGGAAATGTGCCTGCCGCACAGAGGTCAAATTAAGGTTGCGGAACTTTGTCGGTAGCTGGGCGGAGGCAGAGAGCTCCTTGCTGATGAATAGACCGGCACAACGTAAAGCCATATTTGCGACTGGGGGTTTTTTTAAGTTGTATTAGATTAAAATTAGCGTTTCGCAGGATTTATAGGACACTGAAGGCTTTGCTATTCTCTGATGGCGCATTAATCACTTGGAATTACTTGGCTGCGCTATACTAAACTTGAAGAATGTCCGAAAATGGTAGATTTTTGCGTGTAACTTTGAACACTTTGTATGCATTTATTTATTTGGATTTTTATGTCTCTTTTCACTTTTAGCTTTTGTTTTTTGCGTAGTAGAAACAAATCTTGGTGTTTTTTCTATTACGCTTTAAGTGTTGAAATAAGAGTTTCCAACTTCACACTTTTGTGGAGGTCGATAGATTTGAGTGCAGAAATTGTATTTTTTTCACAGAGCTCATTAAATGAACCGAACACCCGTTTACTTTAACGTTTGAACAATGTCTGGTTGCGGATAGAGCGGAGCACTCACTTTTCAGGTCTCAACCGATGCGATTTTCTTTATCGCATTTTCAGAAGTCGACGTCGTCGCATTCAACGACCATCCCACGAGCCCACATGAGTACTGTGTGTGTTTTCTATTTTGTACATGTGTGTGTGTGTGCGGAGAGCGTTTAGCCAAAATGGATAAGAAGGCGAGCTTTGGTAGCTTAGTGAGAGCCGTAGCACAAAAGCAGGCGATAAAAAGTGAGCGCCCAAAACAACTCAGTGAGGGCGTCAATCAGCATACATGTGCGTATGAATAAGTGTGTGTGGTTACAAACAAATAAAATATATATTTACATACATACATACATTCATTGACAAAGGCGTAGGCAGTTTTTAACATGGGGGTGCTCATTAATTTTTTGTAATTGCCGTTGTAAGTATAAAAATTAATGTATGTAATGCAATCCGGGCAAAACGGTACGTTATCGATTAATTTAATCACATCAACAATGCCATCTATTGTATCCAAAACTTATTCGGCCCCTCCTGGGTACGCCCTTATTCATTCATAATTGTATATGTAGTATGTAGATAAATAAATATATATATTTATGATACGAAAAATGTGCACGTTGTGCCTGGCTGATATAAAGAAATGTTTGGCGAAATTAACTCAAAAGAATGGAAGAAACCCGTCTAGTACCTATATATGTACATATGTACGTACATACAAACATAGACACTTCCATATATATGTCTTTATGTACATATGTATGTAAATGTGTATATCCACTTAATAGCTTTATTAGTTGAAAAGGCTATGGAAACGATTGGAATTGGCATTTTTTGATAACTACTTACTAATCACATATATAACGCACATATATATTTATGTATGTATGTACAAACACTGAATGTATAGATATGAATATGATAAAACATATATACATATGTATGTATATGTATGTATGTAGGTATATGTATGTATATGGTGCCAGAAATAACAGAAACAAAAGTGCATATGGTTTGATTTGTAAAATATATGTATGTACATATGTATGTACATATGTATGTGTTTCGGTGATTTTGTTTTTAATTTTCATATAAAATTAATCGAAATACATATATAACAGCTAATATAATGAAAGTTTCAAAGCTTAAACAAAGTTCAGGAAAGTTAATAAATTTTTAAAAATTGTCATCAGATTTTAAAACTTCTTGGGCTGAGTGTTTATAAAAGTTTGAAGCACGCAGTTTTGTAGTTCATTAAATTCCAACTAATACAAGGTTTTGTTGCAAAATTTTCGGTTAATATGTATGCATTTTCATTGATTCTTCCAAGTATGTAATTACTATGGAAAACAGACAAATTGCAATAGACGGGATTTTACAAACGAAAATATTAAGACAGTGTGGCAGATAAACTAGACTCTAATACACTTTCCACGCCCATAAGTATGCTACACAAATTAAAATGCATCCACCCAACAATGCCCATAACGGACTAGTTGCGATCAATTATAGCCCACTGCAGACTAAAGTTATTGATCGCGGGGCACTCATTTGGAGATTAGTCGCACGATTTTTTCTGGGTAGATACCTATGTATTCGAAAGTATTTACTTACATTACTAAATAATTATGTCTGATTTAATATTCATTGTTGGAGTATTTTGTTTCTGATGGGCTTCATTTGATGAATCTTAATATATATATATACATATATAGATATACATATATATGTATATGTATATGTGTGTATGTGTAGGTGTAGGTTCAAACACAAATTTGTTTATCCACATGGCCCACATGTACCTACTCGTAGTAAATCGGTTTACTCATCATTTTATTTACGCCAAAATTGCAGTCAGCTTTTTCTTTCGTTGTTTCGTTTGTTTTGTTAGTTTTGTGGCGCACATGTGTTTTTGTTTTGATTCCAAAGTCCAAAAGTTCCTCAACAAGCAACAGCCGCAATTCTGTTGGATTTACCTTTTTGGCATGGACGCGTTATTGGTGAATGTTGTTGCCCTCTTTGTGCATCTTCCTTGAAAAATAAAGAAAATGTTTCTCCACGAGAATTTTACTCTTACGCTCTCAAATGTTCTCACTCGCGCTCGCCAGCTACCTCTTATTCCTTTTGTAGATATACATACATATAAACTATTTGTTGACAAATTTTGTTTTGGTTCATATCAAATGCGCATGGCAAACAAATCCGAAGTAAATAGTTTTTTGAATGGGTGGCATGCACCTTCAGCTGGTCTCAATGCGAGCTTTTTGTCTAATAAAAGCTTTATCGTGTTGTGTGGCAACGAATATTCGTTCAATTAATTAAATAAATTTGAAAATGTTTTGATCCGGGTAAAAATAATCTAGACAATCTACCAAATTTTACCCAAATAGGTTAAGTCGCTACCAAGACAGTGTGGATATACCAAGTTATGACACTAACATATAACAAAGGGCTAAGAAGTGATAAGCATTTTCTTTGGTTTGAAGATTGGGAAGGGTGTTTTTGTTGCATAGCCTTTTTGTTGTACTTATTTACTGCTCTCGGCAACATGTGCCTGACTTTCATTGGGTCAAACTCAAACGAAAACACGTTGTCACTCACATTTCATGATCCTTTTGACCGAATGCACCGTAGCCAAATTTAATGACACATTCATTTTGGAAGGTCATTGCCTGTTATACTTTGCTGGCACAGTTGTCAGGAGTATGGTTTCATTGGATCACCAGGGTTCGCTGAACGTTATGAAACATTAAAGATTTACCTTTAATTCATGACATTTCATGTATAATTATGCACGGCCGCAGGCTTTGTTTGTTGATATGCCGGCAACGTCATTGAGATGAGAGTTCAATAAACCATTTATTTTTATTCTGTAATCAATTTCGTTCAATATTTCACGTTTTGTGCTGTTGCCGTGCTCATTGGTGTTTTATATGGCCGATTAAGTTGAAACTTCTTTAGTAACCGTAATTTTGTTTGAATTATATTTTCTTGAACCTCTTTTGCATTAATTTTGACTTAAGCTTTTATGACTTGAAACCACAGAAATAAGTTAGACAATTTTGGGAAAACTGCTAATGATACTCATTCTCGACGTGAAGTTAATAGTTATTAAAGAGAAATATTTGTATTTGATTTATGTTTTTTTAGAATTCATAAGAATTTGCAACCTAACTAAGACTTTAAAAGTGGTTTCAGTTGCCTTTTTTGGTAATATCTGAAGAAAAATATCATCAAGTTTTTGTCGTGCAACACTAACGTAATGTCGTATGACTTTCAACAATTTCAACATTTCACTTTATCCAAAACCCAAAAAAAAATTTAATGACCAAATCAAAGAATATCTGATTTTAATTGTATGCCAGACAATAATAGTAATGTTTCTATTTCGTTTATACATTTTTCCATGATCCAACTATAACAGGTCGTAGTAGCTCGATAAACATACTTTGTGAGCTTATAGTCAAAATCGTACTGAAAAATGTGTTGATTGTCAAAATTCGAGAAAAAAATCAGCTGGCCTATCAACACGACCTGCATTATTGGTTCGTGAAGTTTTCTGACTTGTACATTCAATTTGCGATTACAGTATACATATGAATTAGTATTATCTTCCAAGAAATGCCTTATTAAGCTTTACTTTATATGGCCCATGAGGCTGGGGCAGAGTTAGGCGTTATGTTTTATGATGTCAGCATGGAAAAATAAAGTCCCATAAAAGGAATTCGAATACCACTAAATCTTCCCAGCGTAATATTTTATGAAGTTTAAATGTTTTTCTTCAATTGCTCATATCTTAAAATATACATATATATTTTACATATATGTATTCGAAGTAAAGATGTATATATGTATGTACATACATATGTACATACATGTGCAGGCAATCATGTGATTTTCTGTATGTTTACCATGATCACAGGCATTTTGAATTCCATTATTTTCTGTTTATACTTTTCATGAAGAGATAGACTCACCAATATGTATACCCCAATTAGCAGAGGGATGAATAAAGAAATACCCATCGGTCTGTTTCAACTCAATTTATTCCCTCAGTTTTATTGTTATCTGGGGGAATTTGGTACGGGACCACAATTTTGTAATACATTTGACGGTACCAACAAGATGGGAACAATATAGGTACCCATAATTTTCCGATAAATTGGTTCTGGGCTATAACTGCTTATTAGATACATTACATATCTGTAGTGAAAAAGGATTGAGATTGGACCAATATATCGTATATCCCACATAAAATGTATTTTCCCCCACAATTTTGCATAGTTTGAATTTATTGTCAACAGAGATCGGACACTGATAACTGTAATGCGTTTTCATGAATGGTATTAAGTCTCCAGCATGGCCGAAGGCATCGCTCCCCTTACTTGTTTTGTTTTATTTCTGAATGCATTGCTCTTTGTTTATTAAATGCAGTGACAACAAAATAAAGAAGTATTTATCTGCCATTTCTTTATACGAACGTCGGTGCGCTTACACAGCTAAATAATGGTCGATAACACGCTTTTATCTGTGGAAAATTCCTAGATACGTTTCCTGCAGTCCAACCAACTAGTTGTAAACTACTTCCAAACGAGAGGAAACCAACTAGTCAGTGGTGTCAACCATAAAAGCCTGCAAATGCAGCAAAGCACACACACTATTACATACATATATGGAGTGCTTAAGGCGAACCCCTACTATGAGACATTCCTACGGGAGCGGAAGGGCAAGGCTTTGCAGTTTGGCTCATTTCATATAACGAATAATTAACGAATTCATGGAGATGGTGAGGCCCTCTAGACTCCGGAGAGAGCTTTCATAAGTGATTCTTAGTCCTTACTCTTTCAAAACGACTAGTTTCTCCTTTCAAGGCGTAAAAGTCAAGTATGTACATACATATACATATGTATATATGCTGAGTTTTTTGCAAAGCTGCTTATGAGTCAAGCCTGGCTCTCATGCCTTTCTTTGATACATTGCACTGCTGGGAACAAGGCATTATCAGATGCAGGCGTTACTGAATTTGCATTCTTAGTTTATTGATATAAAATACAAATAACAAATACAACAAACACGACTACATATATGTACATATGTATGTATGTTTATTAATTTTCAAATGAATATTTATTGAATAAGTCTCAATAGATGTACAGAAAATAAAAACCAGGGCATGAACCATAAATTAAAGTGAAAATTTGAGCCTTGCGTTTTGCCATAATATTCCGGAGAAGAACTGAAATGTCCACCCTAATGCATATGTATATGTAAATAATGAAACTTTTACTTTATGCTTTCTGTTAGCTTAGCGGCGACAACAACCGCTTGTTCATATTACAGTGCTTTTAAAACTGTCACTGATGTGCAGTCCAATATCGGCAGTGAACTTCACACACATCCATGTGTAGGTACATACATGTACATATGTATGTGTATGTATATGTGCAGTTAAATATGTATATATATATGTATATATATATTTATACGATTTGAGGAAAATGTGTTTTCCTATTCTTAATTTGAGAGCTTTTTATTTAGATAAGCTCATTTAATATCGAATAGGAAGATATGAAGAGTGATTCGTGGTTGGAATATTCACATGAGTTTTATGAGTAGACAACGTCAACACTTGGATTGAGAAACGATGTTGCTATGGATACATTAGTGTGCATAAGAACCTCCTTACATTTCTTCTCTGAATCGTGCCTCATTATTAGTTTGTGCGGCCGTTCTGGTCAACCAGATGTTTGTTGGAATAATTCATAGCCTGGCAAAGGGAACAAGAATTGCTTGTTGAATATTTCGTTGTGGTGGTCCTGATTTTGTTTACAGAACTATCCTTGGGAGTTTAAGGCCTCGTAGAGGGTAAAGAAATGACTATTCGAAAATATTTATGCCTTGATTACGTCTAATTTAAAACCCCGCTGCAGGTATTTTTAGCATAAATAATTAAGTTTTAGCTACATTTAGCCTCATTGGGGCTTCAAATCTCCAAACACGCCCCCGCCCCGTGTACTCTGATCGGATGACAGTATTCGCATTTTCGGCAAACAGATTTTAATAAAAAATAAAAACAAGACAAGGCAATATGATTTATCTCTCATTCACCAAACGATAAGAAAAAGTTCCCCATTATCTTTCGCTGACGACAAATGTTTCTTTGCAATTGAAATTACTTACACTGTTTGCGGAATAAATCCCCTTTTTCGTACTATACTAAATTTTTTAAGGGTACTTGTTGTTGGAGCAGTTGCCGTTTCTAGTTTTTATTTATCAATTTGTTATTAGAGAAAAATTACAATGATTTGCGCTGCCATGGTATTGGATGATATATTTCGAAGTCTTGAATTTTTCATCAGCTCCCTTCTCGGACCCTGCGATGCAAATCGTTGAAAGTTTTCTTAGTTAATAAACAATTTTATTTACATAAATATTTATATTTTTCCAATTTCATTATATCCTGAGGGACCCTCACAGCAATCGGGGTTTCTTCTATAAGAAAGCAATCTGAAATGAATCTAGGTAAACCAGATGTTTAAAAATGCATTTTATATTTAAAATAATCTTTACATATTCTCTCCGTCGGTGCATACATAACTATCGTTACTTAGGATTCATAATATATTGCGTATGAGTCCGTAATGTCTGTATTTGGATTACTCAAACATTTGAAATTTCGAAGCAACAAAAATTTCTATTATCTAAGATCGTGCATTGAAGGAATGTTACATGTGCGGCCATCGAAAGAGTGTGTTGGTACATAACATGCATTCAGTGGGAATATCGCCATGTGGTCCACGTGAATCCTGTCTTGAATGAATTTGATTTTGGCAAATTTTCCTCTGAAACATAAAATGCGCTTGTGCTAAGAGAGTCGGAGTGAAATGTAAACAAACGAACGAACAGAAGGCACAACTTCAGGCAATGCTGACTGCGAATGTGCCCTACGAAAACAAAATTAGGCTACGTTGGATGATGTGGCTATTTTAATAATTTTTAAATGAAATGGCATAGTAAATTTGCTTCGATATATTTAGGTTTGTATTTGTTTTAAGTAAGGATGAGGTAATGAAAATTCGCACAAATTTATACAAAAACAATTAAGCAATAAATTGTGAGTCTCATGATTTAATCAAGGTTTTGGTAAATAAAGAAAAAATAGCAAAATCTTAAACAATGCCGACCGTAGCGATTTTCTTTACTCTCTCAACTCTCACGTTTGTGGTTTTTGTTCTGTTCTCAAAGCGAAAAGAAATATCCCTTCTACAATATTTCCCACAAAACGTGTACTATATTTAGCGTAACATATGCCGGCAACTTTTCAGTTTTATATGAGATATCAACGGAATAGGTTCCTCCAAAAGCAAAGAAACGGAAAAAGAACAAAGATTAACAAAAAAGTGCATATACATACATATTTCATAATTTATGAACACTAAACAAAAGATAAATTAAAATATCTCTACGCGGTTACTTACAGTGAGATCAACAACAAGGCAAATCTTAAAATTTTCATAAAAGTTTCAGACGCTATTCAAAGGAAAAAGCTTATTCGGACTGTCCGCAAGGCAGTTGAACGTTTGATATTTTTTTATAAGGAAAAAAGATCTAATTAAGTTTAACCTAAGCAAATTATGGCTTCTTTTCGGACCTTTCATATGCAAAGTGAAAGTGTTGCCTGAAAAAGTGATCAAACACAAAGCGTCGAGTAAAAATTTTATTTATCTAAGTCAGTAAATGCGAATCTGTGAATAACAAAGTAATCAACTGTTAGCAACTAAGGTAAATTATGATGGATAAATGGATTGAGTTAGAGAACTCTAAACAATATACATATTTAAGCAAATAGCAACGTAATATAAAAGAAGTGTGTGTGTGACATTAGTGTTTACTATCAAATGATAAACAGGAAATAAAGAGACAAAACATAAAACTGAAAAACTTTTCATAAAGCTAAATTTGGTTCGGATTGAAGTACAAAAGTTGGATCGCTGACCTTAAAGAGTTACACAAACAATTTTAAAACAGTCAAAAAGGTGAGTAAGCTGCCTTATTCAAATGATTTTATACTTTATCTTTTATGCATGTATGTATGTATGTTTGTATTATTAGTTTCTTGGGTGTTTTACTGCATTTTTCATAATATTTGCTAAAAAGTTGCGCATACGTCGCGTCATCCAAATGCAGCCTCAAGTAGAAGCTGGGATTCAAAAATAAAAATACATACATACATACATCCGCATTTACGATACGTCTTTGTTCATTTCATAGTTATGTATGTATGTATGTACAGTATGTATTTGTAAGCAAGAAAACCAAATATAGGCCATTGACGCGTAAATTCGAAAATATGTTTTAACTCAATTTAAATAAACAAATCTTTCCCACCTAGTGGTTACAAACATACATTCATGCATACATATGTATTTTTATAAGAACGTACTTAACTGTAGGTGTTTTTACTTATACTTGTACATTTTTGTGGGTATTTTGCTAGTCTCCAAATACCAAGTTCACTTATTCATAATGTATTTTCACAATTACGAATTTAGATTTATGACTGTTTGTGTATTTATGTATGTACATTGTACATACATATGTATTGTGAATGTGTTCACACAATCTTCACACAAGATTACTACGTGAAATTCCTCAAACCAAAATAAGAAGATTTACTTGTGCCTTAATGGACTTAATTATATAGTGCGTACATACATACATATGTATGTACATGTATTTGATGTGAGCTTTGGAAAAATGAAGACAGGGTGCTAGAATTCCCACAAAAATCCACCACGATTTGTTCCGGATAAGTCATGTCACTAATCTGCACATACAAAAATATAAGAATAATGGGTTTTATATTTCAAGATTGTCTTTCAGCAATACATCAGCAATAAAGCCATTGAATTCCGTGTTTTGTTTATTAAGTGATTCACGTGCAAACATACATAAGAACAGACATCAAAATCGGGTAGGGTATGCTCTCCGCTCCCTTTTAGTACAACCGTCTTTTTTTTTTTGGCTTGCCTCACTTTTGCTTATCTGTTTTCGAAATTAAGCTCAAAGTGCCCGCGGCGTGAACAATAGCAGCGCTTTGGATTTACTAGAACCAAACAGTTTTGTGAAATAGTTTATCTTTATGAAAGAAAACGCTCATATCGCTAAAAAACAATTGAAGGCAGTCTTAATATTCCAAGTGTATTTACATATATTTAAAATGCACATACATATGTACTACATATAACTTTTTGAAAAACTTTCCATGACGAATATATGTTTTCCACGCGTGTTTAAGTAACAACAATAAATAATGCTCAGCAAGCCTAAACAATTTAAATCTTGATAAACCTCTTAGACGCAGATTTTACGAATAAAAATTCCTGAAACGTTCAATTAATTTTAAAAATGCTGACTATTACTACCGTCAAAAAACAATTGCACAAAAATTAGTAAGTAATGGAATTGAACAAATTTTTATTCCGCAGTGCTAAGTAAGGTATCGAAGTATGTAAGTCCCAGCACATTCATATCGAATTGCTGTTGTTGTTTGGTCAAATTTCGACTAAAAGCCCAACTACTTCGATATCCAAAATTAGTTGTGATCAAAAAAAGTTTCTCTACGTCTAATCTCATTTGAGTGTAACTATGTGAATAAAGGTACATATGTATAAGTAGAGATAGTTGATTTCGGTATTGCCTAATTCGGTTAAGTACTAGCCCGACTAGTTTATAGTTTATTTTACACTCCTTTCCTATTTCGCTATGATTTTTATTCAGATACCGCTTCATGTCAAACATCCGTACACACTTATGACCAATTTTCCGGCTGCTTGCGTTACATTCGCATGGAGTTTTTATTTAGTTTATACGAAATAATAACAAAAATGTTAGAAACGTCCAAGGTTTTGCTACTTATGCTATCAGGTAGGCCTATACCTTAATTTTAAGAGTAAAATTAGTTTGATGGATACCATACCATAAAAGTTATAAGCTGATGAGTGCTGCAATAAGTAATTCTATTTAATTTTATGATATCTGTGGTCACAAGCAATAATCGCTTATATTGCTGATTATATATATACTAATTGGTTACAAATAAAAGTATATGAAAAAGTTATAATTATTTTTATAAGAAAAAGAGAAAAGTGCTTGCAATATTTGCCAAAAAAAAAAAATACTTGGTTTACTTTTCCAGAAAATCGGTCATATGCTTCGAAAGATTTGTTTTTGAAAAAACACTCATTATAAAGCGTTCAATTTTTTTCTTGAAACTAATACAATGAAATTTCAAGTGGATCTATAAATTTATACAAATTGCGATGGGAGCGACAGTTTTGTTCTTCTTTTTGTTGAAACTTTTAAGATGCTTAAAATGTTTAAAGTATTTTGAATTAGGGTTTCCCAAATTTATTGAATATTTTAGATATTAAATTGGAAGAGGTCATTGCGTCTAGTGGCATAACTTAAGAACCAATATGGGCAATCTTAAATAGTACCAACGAAGCCTAAGCAAATGTTCTTATAATTTTTTCTGCCTCTATGTATTGTACATCACTATTTTTTTGGGTGACTGACTAGGCCTCGCAGGACCGCGGTCATCTGGTTGATTTCAAAAACCAGCAGCTGATGGCCACATAGTAAGTTAACAAAATTATTATTTAAGAAAACATTTGTTAATACTTCGATGGCTGCCAGGAAGATCGCACAATCGGATCAAACCATTCGAACACAGCCTATCTCAGTATAACTCCGAAACATTCCCAGCTGAAATAGCTTCCTTTCCTTCATCTGGCAACTCCCCACCCTAGTAGAGTGTCTGTTTGCACGTGTAAATTACAATTCAGATTTACTACATACCAAAAAACACCCGAACATGTAAAATAAAAATCCATTCTCGTGTAATCTTTTGAAAATTTAAGGTTGACAAATCCGTTCAAATTCTGCTGCCAACACAACTTCACACAAATGTATTGGCTGTGGTGATCGCGATGTCGACATTCTTCGCATTTAATGATTGTCGGTGCAGACGCTGCTGATGCCCCTTCAGCTGATTTAAATGCGGCCAAGACAATCGCGGCGCCAAATTGGCAGCAGATATTTTTAAATATAGAAAAGGAATGTTGGAATTTCAGAATAGAATAGATTTTTAGCTCTACGAAAGCAATTGATATGTATAAATAAGAGAATACCGATGTCTATAATAAAATAATATTAATGGACAAGTAACAAATTGTGTTTTATATCGCATAGGCAGAGTTTGAATTTATCTTGACAGTAAAAACTGGGAGAGAATACAAATTGAGTGCCTCTATTGGAACTGTTCGGTTTGGTACATATATGCATACATGTCGATGCATCGATATTTTCGCTTTTATTTTTCGAAGTTCTTCTTTCTATTCCATCAGCAAAAGAAAACTCAAAACTTTTTTAAAGCAATTTTAATTGTATCTTCCAATTTGAACTCATTGGTCATACGATGCATATATCTAAGACCGAACGAATTCCAAAAGTTTATTTTAAAAGTTTTAAATGCCTCGATGTTTTACGAAAAAACCCATCGAAACTGATATCTGTGAATGTGGGGCTTTCCTGCACTATCACTTAACTTATTATACAAGCAAATACACATGTTTTGCAAATTTTCTGAATATTTGCCACACAAAATATTTTCTTTGTCACTTACAGTGATGTGCAAAACCAAAGCAACACTCACATAGACAATTAAGTTTTCATGTTTCGAAATTTGGCAAACGACTCGATCCCTTATCGTACTGATATTTATAGGAAACTCCAACTCGTTTCTATGAACAGAATAGCAAAAAAAAATGTTTAACAAATCGTATTACTAAATAAAGTGTGTAGCACAACATGTATGTGTACAAGTGGGTAGGTTTTGGATCTTATGATGATTTATGAAAATGTCTGACCACATTAGAACTATGCCTTTGGCATATTTACGGATAATCTTGGAATTTAGAGCAAATAAATGTCTAGCAATGTGAGGGTGTTTGTGAATTAGATTTGAATATGATTTGATTTTATTTGGTAGAATGACGTTAAACAGCTAATCGAGTGAGGTAAACAAATTTAGCTGCATATACGTAGTTTAGTAGGAAATTAAATTCTTTACAAAACGTTCAAAACAAACATGTTTGAAAAGTGGGAAGTTCCAGAGCAATCAACCTTCAAACATTCCTTTCCATTTTTCATTTTGAAAATTAAAAAAAAAATCCCTCTTTTATTTGGTCCTATCTAACATAAACATATGTATATGTACCGCAGGTAATATTGAGAACTTTTGTAAGACCTGGTAATCGAGTTAAAATTGATTTGAAAATCCCTATTTTAGTCTGGCAACAACTTCGTTGGATGAATTTATGTCTAAATACGGGAATTTGGCACAAGATACGTCCTGGACATACATACATACTCGTACATAAATACAAATGAATCTTTTCAACAACAAATACGATTAAACATAAACAAATAAAGTTTGTTTTTGTTGTTTATTTGCCCACCACTGCATTCGCCTATACGCAGGCATACCTTGTGTCAACGTTTTCTTATTGCCATTGTTAGGTTAGGAATAAAGCGGACTCAACTACTATTAGTACAATAATAACGGTAATGAAGTTATCTGTCTGTTGAGAGCACGTGTGTCACATGCAGTTTCACCAATCGCAGTAATGTGATACATGAATAACTACATCCGAGCTCAACATGCGGCGTAGAGTGCTCAGCATGCCACACATAACAAATAGCATGTGGCAGGAAGCGTGTGGCGATGGACCGTTTGATGATAACATGCGCGATTTCAAAAAATGAGCTTGTCCTTGAGTATGCAGGCAGTTGCTTGGCTGTGTGTGTATATGCTTAATTTATAATGAATATATCTTTGTCATAACATTTTGCATGAGTTCGTAATGAGTTATAGGACTTTATGTCCAAATTAGAAATACGCCCTGTTCATTACTTAAAAAATAAATATTTTTTCCAACAGGGAGGGCATATGAGTGTACATACTTTTGAGTTTATGAAACCAAAATTAAAAACAACAATAGCATTATACAAATTCCAAATAAATTCCTAGCTGTAGCCATAAGCAACAAGTTTAGACATTAACTCAGCTATTTGCCAACCCATCTCTCACATCCATCAAGTTTTAGTAGAAAAGGTGGTTGTCTGCTTATCTTTGTTTGTACGTACATATGCTTGTATGTATTTTTGTGAGGTAATGAAAAATATTTATTTTGTTTATTTTATTTTAATTTTGATAAGCCTGGCATGCAGATAATTTTGCACAAAATGGATAAACAAAAAAATAGCACGCATATTTGAGACGGCTTAATGTCTACCCTGAAGCTGCTTATCACTCAGGTCTACATACAAATGTAATCATAAATGACGGAAGAACTTGATTTGGTAAATTCTTTGAGGTGTATGATCTTAGCTGTAGAAAGCAACCTGGCCGATTACAGCTCTCTGAGTGGTAAGCTGATTCTCCAATGGACGATGTTTGACATAGAAATAGCACAACTGCGACCCAAATGTTCAGACAAATCAAATCAAACGAACCAGTTTTCCATGATAACTGTTATACATTAAAGGGCTCTATTTGTAAACGGATCTCATATGTACATATGTGTTCCTTCACGTCCTTACACAAGCAATATTAACAAGAGAACTTTCGCTTTGTCTTTTCAGTCACAAAAACCAATATGAAATCGGAGGACATACCGCGTGTACGCATTGCAGTAATTGGAAATGCGGATGTGGGGAAATCAGGTGAGTCATTCAAAGGCTTGTTTTCAAATAGAACAAATAGCAAAGGAATTATTAGGAATATTGATTGATTTCAAAAGTCAAACAAAAGCTCAACAAATATAATTTAACTAAAAAGTTGTTAAAGTTAGTCAACTTTGGAATCAATTTCAATAGCGTGAGAGGTTGATAAAAGTTGGTTGGTTAACACTACGCAAATTGCATGAATCAACAAGACGTTGACTGCCAAATTGACTAATGTAAACACTATTTAATCATTCAAAATGCTTGAACTTGTTAACGTCGATGCTAACTAAATGTCAAAATATCCGACCATGTATGCAGTTAATTCTGAAAGAAAAACCCATAAATAATTCAGAATGAACTCTTTAAAATGTCAACGATGAGGTAAATATTTCACATAGCTTAAATACCGTTAATATTTAATTGCCTTCGCTTGCCCTTCATTCATTTATAAATGTCAACTGCTGAACTCAACTTTGGCAGCGCTGACAGATGTGCTGAGGTGAAATCAAAGAGTCGAAATAAATTAAAAACTTAAAAAATGTAATCAATTTTGGAATGTGTGCTGAGAGCTTTTGTTGTAAAATTTGTAAAAATAAATTACAGACTAAGAGAGCTTTTAAACGAGGAACATGTTGATTTCAATTTTGCGTGCGATAATATAAAATAAGAAAACGCACAGCGTTTGTCGACGTAAAAAAAGATTGAATTGCCTTAAAACGCACGGAATTCAATTTCGGTTACTCTCATATAAAATGTATGGGCATGAGACAATTTTGACAGAAAATTCAGTCTGTGCGTTTATATTAGGTTGAGCTGTAAGATGCCGCTCCCCAACTCTCAGAAGCTTTTAATAGTAAACTTAATTATTGAACTTAATTATGTCTAAAAGTATTGGAATCTTATTACCTATCAGAATGAGGCAAAAATAAAACACCCAAATGTGCATCTATAACTATTATAAAATATAAAAATAAATATTTTTTTGTAAATATCATAAAATTTTGGAAGAGCTCATTAAATACTTGATTTACATAGAAACAATTATAAATTCTTAATAAATTTTAGCTAATTAAAAATTGAAATTGAAAATGTAATGAATTTGATGTTTTGTTTAATTGAAAACTACATACATATCTGCCCTAATTTTTTGAGTTCTTCACGCACTTTTCTTAAACGCATCCACACATCCGCAGACACACACACATGCGTGTTCTTAACAGAAAATCATCCAGCATATACCACAGATATTTGTGATCGTTTTTAAATAATTGCCAAGTAGTACAATTTAAAGTAGGAAAATTGTATTCGTAAGCTTTTGATTTAATCACCATAAAGACTTAATAAAAACAAATACATATAACACACAAATACACAAATGCATACATAGATGCGATATAGCATACATACATATGTATATACATATATACGTACATATGTAAGTAAATATTCAGATGTGAACGTAAAATATCATTAACATCTAAATAAATGGCGAATAGCAAAATGGGGCGCTACAATATTTTATTAGTCATTCATTTGTGAATTCACATTTTACATGTATGTATGTATGTATGCATGTGTAAGAATGCTGAGTACAACAACAAATTCAATTGGTGCATCTGCTTGTCTAAATGTGCTTCTGACCTGCTTTCCTTCTGGCAGCTAATGCCACAGAGCTAAATGCACCTCCCGTCAAAGTGAACAAACGAATAAATTTCGCTTGCTCAACAAGTGGCAACACACACCACAAACACACACACACACACACACACTTACCTACTGAATGGTGTATAAACAACGTTTAGTAGTGCGATATTGAAAAGCTAAGGAAAATCAGTTGCTAATATATGTACATATGTATGTATGAAAGGCACAATAAACAGACATACAGACATAAATACATAAATATGTAAAGTTATTCGACATTTACATTACAAGCATTTGTTCAACGAACACAAACACCAATAAAAACAAAACAAAATGTGCATGCCAAAGTATTTCCACATGGTTAAATAGTCAATAATCCAAGCGGCTGGGGTGTCGGTTGATATTCGCTTCCCTTTGAAGCTAGTAATAACAAGAAACTGATTTGTAAAAAAAGGGTAATCATCATATTGCAATATCTATTGGGCACAGCTGGCTACGCCGCTGGTAGCCAATGAGGCGCGAGGCACGAGCCACAGGCAACAATTTAAAAGTGCTCGCCAATGTTGTTGGTATTACACAAGTGATTGTGGTAGAATTTTATGAGCATTGAGTTTATTACAACACCCAAATATTTACTACACCTACATACATACATCTCTATGTACATATGTATGTATGTATGTACATATGTATGTATATTGAAATGACTAAATTCTAGCAAACTATTGATAATTTTCATGTTCGTGGCAAATATAAACTGAAATAATGAATGGGGCTATACCCATACATATTTATTGTTTGTATGTAGCATATGAAATACAAAATTCTTTCTTATACAAACATAAAACCACAGACAACAATGGATTTTATTCCAGTCTGTTATACAAACACGAATAAATAAATCAAGCCATTATGAACACATTACGAATTGGAAGTGAGAGATACGTTAAAAATTCCGTTATGTACAAAATGTTACCTCTCTTTGTTAAACTCTACCAAGCTACTGCTACTGAAGTACATCTACACTGAGAGAAATGCTTACCCTGCTCTGTACGAAACACCAACCTAACTCTTGACACGACTTCTATACTTTAGCTTGAGTTCTCACTACTGAGAACACAAAAAAATGTACTAAATAGGGTTCGTTCTCGGTAGGTGTGGTCAGTTTTAGACAGAATATCTTTCTTTGCTGTCATGCTTGCTTCGAAGTACATTCTTGGGAAATAATAAAATGCTTGAAAATGTTGTCTCAAAGTCGCTTAGGAGTACCCGGAGATCTTTTTATTTGAAATGCCGTATGCCGTAGAGGGCTGCACTCATATGACATACCAACAAAGTGCGAAACTCGCCTAAACCAATTAACATATGTATGTGAACCACATATTTCTCTCAGTGCATGCACATTACTTATTTATGTTACATACATATAAGTTATAAGAGTATTCAATGACACTTTGGCTGTCAATTTTGATTTTCTATTTGACGGATTTGATGGCTCATGACAAATAATATTTTTGCGTCAACTTGAACTTGCTCGATTATGATTTTAATAGCAATATGTGGATGTCAATACAATACAATACAGTACAAACAAAAATGTGAATTTGCGGCTACAGAATTAAGTTGCGCATACGCCATGTCGTCGGCTGCCAGTTCAAACTCATTCAAATATCCGAACGAAGGCCACATTTGCTTAACATCTTGTGCCGTCTAATTACAATTTACGCCAAGGGAAAGGGAGGGCTTCCAAAATTTATGATTTCTTACCCACAAAACATTTACATACATAATCATGCCTATTCCGATATCCGACGGATGCCATTCGCGGGGAGTGCGGATTGATTCGCGAAAAATCAGGTGCGGATTTGAGTTAGAAAACTTTGAAAAATCAATTTTATCGATTTCTTTTAAATCTACTAGCCTATTCAACACAAAAAATAAAAGGAAATATCTTCACAATGTCGTTTTTTTAGTTTTAAAGGCAAATTCGCAACTGTTTTATCGGGAATCGATTCGCACTTCCTCCCCAAAGCATCCGTCGGATACCGTAATAGGCATGAATATTATTTTGATTTCAATATTTTTCTCATTTAAGGCTAAATCACTATTCTAATATTAGTATCATTTTAAGAGTGATATCGTCGTGAAAGGCACCACATGTATGTATGTATGTACATACATATGTACATATATTTGAAACTTAACAAAGCATTGCACATTATTTGTCTCGCACAAGAGACTTCGGTACAATGACTATCCTTTGCGACTTGCGTGCCGAATCGAACTGAAAGTCGAAATAATCAATGTCAATGAACTCTCAAATTGTGCCAATTGAGTATTTGAATTCGATTGCAGATAATTGTTGAAGAATTGAAGAAGCGTGTCCTTGCGTAATGCTTTGAATGGCGTTAAAATTGCCGCATTTAGGGCAACCTGCATAATTGCCACACGAAAAGCAAACACCGAGTACGAGGCGAATGAATTGAGCTGTAGTACCAACAATATTGACTTTTCATTCGATGCAGCGGTCAAAGCGAAAAGTTTTAACACAAGTATATACATATGTATGTATGTATGTATGTTTCCCAAATGTGTATGTATGTACATTTATAGCATTCCATCAGGATGGCTTTAAATACAATTTTTTTAAAATTTCTTTCTTGATTGGTGAAGGAGCTAAAGGTAAATGCATCCCTCATTTGTTTATAACAACAACGACATTGTTATGATCCCAATAAACGTCTGCTTCCATATAAATACATATATGTATAAATAGAGAGCGTTACAGCAGCAGCTTACATGTCTAGTTATGGAGCTGGGAAACGGCGCAATTTTCTCAAAAGTTTCATGTTGTTCATGTAATATTGTTGGCACGCGTAGTAGTCGTATGTTTTGGAGTCAGTGACTACCCTGTAGGGAAATCAATAACAACTTGCCTACATTTTTATGGTGTGCTAGACTACCTTAACAGTTGGCAAAGCAGCAAAACATCCCAAACAAGCCATAGCAAGAAATTTGTAATTTCAATAAAAAGTAGAGGCTGGTGTATTTCGAATCAGCTCACATGTCTTCAGGTCTTAATGCCACTCACTTGAAATGTGTTAGGTCTCAATATGTTAAGATAAACAGCCTAACTTTTCCAAGCCTGCTGCAGGGTTTTGCCACCTGCATTTTTTTCCTACAGACTATTTCCACATATTTGCATATTTTCTACTTTCCACTGTTGCATGAATGTCAATGTATGTTGTTGTATAAATAATAATTTTCAAAAGAAAGCCATATATCGGGGAATAAGGCATAACCAAATCCAAGGTGTGGTGCACTTGTTGTTGTTGCGCTTATTTTTCTTAGTAATCCGTAGAAACTTTCTTAGAAATTACATACATGATTTCATACACATATAAATACGTTCGTATGAATGTACAGTGCTCGACAAAACTAAAGCACCAAGAGTCCATCTGAGGAATTTAATTAACATCTTCAAATTTTGCATTTGTTTGTGTTGATGGAGGCCATTAGTTATGGGAAATTTTGAAAAAAAAAACGCTTTCATACTCTATCGTATTGTAAAAAATGTATCAACTTTTTATTTTTTCTTGCAAACCATGCGATTTTTTAAGATGTGCACAAACTATCGATGGTATAAAAAGACAAAAACGTGTAAAATCCGAGTGTGTTATGTTTATGAAATGCACTATAAAAGAATTTCTTCTTCTATCAAAATCTGTTTCGATTAGATGTTGGTAAAGAATTTGCTTCAAGCCAAATGTGCATTTCTATTAGCGCTAATAAAGTCACGTATGTATGTACATACATATGTATGTATTCATGAGCAATCGATTTTAAAATAACACAAATTTGCGTCAATATTTTCAATTTTGGTGACAGTTTTAGCAGCAGCTGTCAGCGATTCCCAATTTGCGTTCTCCTAGTTATGTAGATCCGCACATATCTACCATCCCACATATACATACATACATACATACGTCCACTGGCATATACTAAAGAAGCTGAGAATAAACATATACATATATAGGGCGTATCCCAAAAACTTTGTGGGGATTTCAAAAATGGGAAAACACAATTAGGTAATTCCAAAGGTCTGCTAACCGTTATATGCGCTATGATCTTAGAACCATCATATTTCTTTGTTGTCATTTTTCATGTAAAATCTGAGTAGCACAATACAATTAAGCAGACTACATATGTGTGCTACTATTTTACTTTTAAAATTTTGATTTCATTTTTCTAAACTATTTTGTGGAAGATCGACCTACATACATATTTCAGAATATTTTAAAGAACTCTCCAATTCAAGAGGAGATTGATTGAATTTACTTTGAAAAGGTAGAGGTTTTCAATAATTTTCAGAACTAGGGTGCTCTTCCACTTTTCCGTTGAGATCAACCCTCAATAAACACGTTTTAAAAGATTCCATTTCTCATGTTCTTAAGTTATACGCTCTGATGTAAGTAATTTTATTAACAAATGTATGTATGCGTGTGTGTGTGTGTGTGTGTGTGCTATTTGCCTCGTTTTTCTGCTTTTTGCGACATTTGGCTTTGTGCAAAAATAAATATGTACATACCAAAGTGAAACAATAATAAATACGAGTAAACAAAAACAAAAGTTCTGGCAATACATATACATACAAACGCACACTGGCACGAATACCTACTTAACAGAAATAAATAAATAAACACATACATATACATATACGGTTGCATAAACAAATATAAATTCGCTAACACAAAAATTAAAATTGATTTTATTTTAGTTTTGATTTATTCGAATTTTTTTGAGTTCGAAGACGTGGCTGTTATGTGCCAAAATGATGGTTCGGAAATATTCGCTCTCGTTCGCTCTTATTCGTGAACAAATCGAGTTCAGTGAACATATGTTGTAACTTAAATGATTTTGTTAAGGGCAGTTAGTGCCACGGCGATCAACAAATTACAATGAGAAATCTCAGACTAGCTTGGCATATATTTTTTAAGCAATTTGAAATATTTGAATATATTTTTAGCCGATATAAGTTAGCAAATGGTGACTGAATGTAGGGTCGTTAAATTAAAATGTCTGATTTGATTTTTTGATTTTTGAAACGTCATTTATGTTCCTTATGTATTTGCATAGGTCCAAGCGAATATCAATTAATGTTGTTGTTGTTCTTTGTTTTTGTTTCTTTTACAGCGTTGACAGTGCGCTATCTGACAGGCCGATTTATTGGCGAATATCGATCAAACACAGATCTATTATATAATAAAACAATCTCATTGGATGCCGGCCTGACGGAAGTGGAAATCGTTGATGTATATGCCGGAAATGAAGATGATTTTCCAATGGAACAAGTAAGAAAATTATTTATTTTATTCATACAAATATGACATGTCTTGGAAATATGTATACATGTATGTATGTTAGTACATATGTATGTTCATGACTGATGTAAATAACAATGGACAACATTTGTTTTTATGTTTCGAAAAATTGTTGTTAATCTTTATTTAAATATTTTACATTCAAGAGCACTCAGCTAAATGACTCAGATCTTAAGAATTGACTTTACTTATTTTAGTTTGTATGGCTTTTAATTTGTTTCAAAGGTCAACAAAATGTGAAGAATTTAAAATCGTCCCATATGCAGTTTGCCATGTGGCTCATTGTGTTCCGCATAAAATTGTTCACTGCTTCAACAGCACGAACATACCCACATTGGGCACGATTTCGAAAATATAAACAATCTGCAAACTCTGAATCTCTTCTTCTTCTCTATATACATATATAAAATTCTCCTGTCACGGTGTACGACGCCATACTCCTCCGAAACGGCTTGACCGATTTTAATGAAATTTTGTATGTATATTCGTTAGGTCTGCGCGAAGGTTGTTATCTATTTTTTATGTTCCTAAAGTCAATGCGTACATTTAATTCATGTTTTCAAATGGCATCATTCGGAGCAACAGAAATAGTTAGGAACAATGCTATAAATGGTCAGCAATTCAACTCAACATTCAAAATTAAAGGCCAAATTTATCATAAAGTAGGCTCATTGCTGCCAATGCCAAACGAATCACCCAAATTTTTATTTCAATTGCATAGGTACACTGCCGCCCTATGTGGGTATCAGCATATCTTTAATAAAACTCTAAAAGAGTTGTGTCTGTATATTGGAAATTTCGTCTAAAAACTGACTGGGGATGACTTGGGAAATGTTTAGGCACAGCTAAAGAGTCAAATGGAAAGGAGATGACAAAAGGTCGAAGATAGACTATTAAGAAACGGTTTAGTTGGTTGCCGTAGACATAAACGGGATATAATGTGGGAAAATAAATATTGTTCTGAACCTTCTCTGCCTGTAAATTGTCTTCTCAACTACTTACATCCCGAGCAACGCCGGGCATCCTGCTGGTATATTTATAAGAGAAGAGCCAAAGAGGCAGGAAATAATTAAAAAATGCTATTAAGTACTACTGAAATTTATGCTGATAAGGGTTAACAGAGTACTTTCAAGCATCATTCGTCCGTTGCTTAAGTAGACAAAATACTTGTTGTTGAAATAAAATTTATATTAAATCCTTTCACTTTTTACTTTTACTTACAGGTTTTATGGGCTGATGCCTGCATGATCGTCTACAATATAACGGAACGTCCAAGCTTCGAGTATGCAACAAAATGTCTGGGTGAAATCAAGGCGTTACAGAACGGTCCATCTGCGTATTTGATAGGCAACAAAGCTGATTTGGACCATTTACGAGAGGTGAGCTTCGGAGCTTTTTTTATACTTTTTAAGAAAGCAGGTCATACAAAGTCGAGACTGTTTTTTTGTTTCTTTAGTTTATTACGTTGCATAACAAAGATGTTGCAAATAAGTCTAACAACGCATCGCACAGCTTTTTCCTTTCAGTTATTGAGTTAAAAACAAAGGAGATGAGAAACGATGTAAAATTTAAATTCGCATTTCTGTACCGATTTGTAACAATCTCTTGCGAATACACTGAAAGCTCATTTGATCTAAGCTAAGTTCAACATTTTTTAGACTGCCATGGACGACAACAACAATTTTTATTCATCTATCTTATTCTTCTACTTCATTTAAGAGTTTTATTTCGTGGGTCCATGGCTTTCCGGTAAAAGATTTTCACATTAAAAAGGTTGGAATGTTTTGATTTGGGTGAACGCCTTCTCTTGGCATACAAATCATTCAAATAAGCATATTTATATAAATTAACTTATATAAATATGTATGCATGTATGTATGTATAAATGACCATTTTGAAGGACTCGCAAACCAAAAGTATCTCAGAAAAAGTGTGTCAGAGCAATGAACCCAATTTGCCAAAATCAATGATTTATATTCTGCGGATATTCAATAGGTATTTTCGTATTTGTCAATATGTATATATGTACATATATATAACATGTATATATTTTAATATACTACCAAATCGATACTTTATACACATTTGTATTAAAAAACCTTCTCTCTTTCTTATTTATATTTTTTAGATACCCGAAAAAGAGGGCGCTGCAGTGTCAGCTGCGCATGGTATCGGCTTCTGTGAGGTTTCGGTTGCTGAATACACACCCATTTTACCAAAGGCCTTCGAGAAGTTGATCATCGATTCCCGAGCACGCCCACAAAAGCAAAATCGTAAATTCTCGGTTAGCAAAATGCTCGGCACATTGATCGGAAGCAGCGGATATGGCAGCAGTCGAAATTTGGCCATCAACCAGGGCACGGTGATCCCCTGCCACAAGGGCGAGCTACACAAAACCCGCGTTCTGAAGCGTCGTCAAGGCTTTATGGCAACATCCAGCTTGTGACCATCTGCGGAAACTGATTGGTGAACATTTGTTTGAAGTGCCAAAGTGTACTAGGGTGGAAACAAAGTACATAATATTGGGGTCTTATTAAGTTCTTTTGTATGAATTAACTATGTACGTATGTATGTATATAAGTGAAGCATTAACAGCTTAATTTATTGCAGCAAGGAAAAACATTGAGAATTTAAATTAAGCATAATTGTAAATGAACTAGGGTGTATTGTTGTTGCTGATCTTTTTTACTTTTAAACTCATTGAATGAATTCAACACAAATCAAATAATATCCTGCAACAAAATATTTTGAAAATTTTAGTTTTTGAAACACATTCGTGCCAAAATGTATGAAGACAAATGCGTGTTGTTGTATTTGTTTTGTAAGTAAAAGTACAATGAAATCAACATATTTGTATTGAAATGAAATTCCGATTTACCCTGGTTGTAAGAGAATTTTAAATAGACAATAGATTTTCAAAATTAAAAGTACATACATACATATTTTTGCTTAGAATAATTATTAAAAAACTTTTAATATGGCCTTCCATTCGAAGAATATTTTAAAATCAAACAAATTCGGCAAATCGTATTTGAAATTATTCTCTGTGTAACTAATTTATGCAGTTCAGAGCAAAGCAATAGTTATAGATTATGTTTAAATGTTAGTAAAGTTGTCTTTACTCAAAACAAAAGCTGTTTAAATAGTTCAAAAAGTCCACCGTAAACAAATTCATACACAAATTCAAACTTTCAAGCAGAAACTAAGACAGTTCGAAATTTCATTTGAAAACAAAATATTGTTGTATTTCAAATACTGAAATTATGCATTTTTTGTTTTTAAAAAATGCGCCAGCAAATGAACTGTGATATGTACTAATTAGAGAAATGATTTTTGTATCTAAAATAGTTTTATGGAACAGGACATTAATTTTATAAGATTATGTAATGATAGTTTATTAGAACAAAATATTTTGCTATGTGCAAAATAGTAGAACGCTGCCGTTGGTATACGGCGTACTACAGTTAAGAAGATTAACTCGGATACATAATTTTATAAGTCGAAACTAATCGAACTAACGGAAATTATAATTTTTTTTTGTGTTGAAATTATTATTAATTTCTTATTGCAATGTAAGAGTTGCTTGTATTTTTATTTTATAAATTATTTTATGTTTATAAAAATTTAAATGCCTTTAAAAGTTTTCGAAATTGTACTTTTTGTTCCAAAAAAGTATAAAAGGTCGATAACTTTTATCGCCGACTATGACTTTCAATGGCATTTGTTTTGGAAACAATTGCCAATGACAGGTTGTATACCGATTGCGCACTTTACGCAATAAAAAGTTATAGAATAACAAGTTTGAAATCGCAGTTTTGAAATCTGCAGACATCAAACCCATCGAAATGCAATGGGAAGAACGAAGGAGTGCAATGTAGTAGCTTGGCTTTAAATGTGCTAAGTTTAGTTGAAAGTTCTACTGCAAAGCACCCAAAATCAGTACTATTTCAAAATATACAAGAACTAACATTTACAAAGTTCGGTAATGCATTTATGTAAATTCTTTCAAACTTGATTTTGTTTATGTTTAAAAAATCTGCTTATGTAAAAAATTTAGTTTAATTCAGAAATAGAAATTCGTAGAGAAATTTTAAAAAGTTATAAGCTTACTAATGAAACCACTTCCACTGTATTATAAAAACAAGAAATTTAATGTTTAATAAATTTTAATAGAAATTATATTTAAATGAAATTTTAAGCCGTATTTTATTTTCAAAATATATGTTAGCCCACAAAACTCATTAAGATTCGCGGATAGTTAGTACCAATGTAAGAAACCCTAAACTTTTTATGAAATTTCAGAATCCCGCTTTGCTATAAAATATTATTGTTGTGACCCAAAATATTCCTAGAACAGCACGCTCCGGTACTAAGATCTTCTGGTACTAGTTAGACTGCAGTGAGAACGATCCGTTTGACCCCTTGAACCTATGGGTCTTGGATTTAAGTCGCAACGTGTGCAACAGAACAGGTGACTTTGTTTAGTAGACATTCCTAACATACGTATACACATGTTCATACGTACTGTATACTTTTTTACATTTATATTTACAGTTACAAACGTTTTATGATGTATGTTAACTGGTAATTACGGATTTAAGTATTTGCCACTTATAGACATGTGCAAATTTAACATGGAAAGAATGACAGCTTATGGGCATGCCCGCAGTTAAACTAAGGAACCCCCGCAGGGATTTCCGCAGTGTTCTGAGTTACAAAATCAATGTTTTAAAACTAGGCGAAACTTTTTTATTCATGCGTAAATCCACAACGATATTTACATACATTACAAATACACCACTCTAATCAATGCAAACTTTTCAGACTTTTTCTCAACCAAAAAAAATTAATAAATTTGTTCATTTACTCCCAATGGCAATATTGCAGTCAATTTTTCTCATAAGAAAATGATCACGAAACTCATTGCAAGAATAGCGTAAACCTTAACACGCCTGTAGCAAATAGTTTTCATACCAGGTTTCTTTAAAGAAAAAATAAATGACACACACTGCGGTGCTCATTGATGAAATAAAAATGTTTGGAATATGCATTATGTACATATGTACAAAAAGTAAATAGTTAAAACGATTAGTAAAAAAAAACATTCATTAATTATGTTTGCAATACATTTTTTATATAATTTAAAACGTCTTTGTGCGTAAGTACGCCCATATGATCCACACCATTTAAAGCTACATTAGTAATGTTAGCGCTTTGCCGACCGATCCAACTATGACAGGCACGCAACGACCGTTCATTCACAGTGCCATCCCCTTTTCCCATCAGGAGTTTTGGAGTTTCATCCGCAATTGCATCTTTTTTGTATTGCAAGCTATTAAGAAAAGAAGACTTCTTTTTATATACACATTAAATATTCACTTTTCAATCGACTCACCGTTCAACGGTGTCCAAACCAGCGCCGTAAAGGCAATGGAGTTCCACATATGGCGGACTGAAATTTAAGGTGAATTCCATGTTGTCTTTTCGCATTTCCCAGCCAATACTGTAATCAATATCATCAAAGTATTGCTTGAGCTGAGACACTGTATAAACACGTGATGGCGTTTCAATTAAGACTTCAGACGGTCGCCAAAACAGCGGTGATGGTAACAACCATGCGGTGGAGGGATTCGTGATTTGTTCTTCCTTCAAAATCTTTCCACTAAGGAAATATGAATCTAAATCATCGCCTTTATAATTGGGAAAACAGTTAGGTGATATTAACAAATCATTTATTTATTTAAATATAATTTTCAGGGCATTTAAATACAAAAGCCAATACTTTTTATTATAATTAATATCGAATGAAATGTCTTCACACTCATGACTCACCCATTGCAAACACCTTGACGGCTTTCATGCTTCCCGCCCAAGCTCCAGCTAAGCTTATATGCCTCTTTATATATTTGCTTCGCCATTCCGTAGTTTGTTGACGTATAAAAACTAGCGTCATTGGACTGCCCATGCTGTGCGTTATAAAAGTTATAGGCGTCTTTGAATTACGTTCGTATGTATCTTCAACAAGTTTTTTCAAATCAATAAAAAATTGACCATGTTCACCTAGAAAAATGCTTTTTTTAAATTTGGCTTATACAACTTATAGTATATCTTACTTGGCCCTTTACGAAAATCGTACGGTGCACCGTGAATATTCTTTTTGCGTTCATATCCCAAGTCTACAAGCAAATTTGCAATATCTTTGAAATAAGCCCCAGCTTTATTATGTGTTGGATCTATCCATTCCACCACCTCTGGTTCGCCCCATCCAGGAATGCGAATATCCACTCCAGGCGAGTTGTGCGTTGTACGAGTACTGTTATCATAATATAATTTAACATTTTCTACCCAACAATAAACTGATGGTATAACTAGTAGTTCTAAATTCAGCCACAAGCTATACCAATCAGATTTTTTCCAGCAGTAGATTGGTGCATTGGGCTTATCCAGTTTTGCCTCTAATTGACTGCCCCCATCGCCTGGAACTAAAAAGATATACAATAAGCAAAAACAACTTACAGAAGTTTACCGACAGATAGCTTACCAAATATTACAGGCGACAGTTTCTTTTTACTAAAAAACGCCAACGAATTGCACTCCCATGTTAGAGTAACAAAAACCAGCAGAGTCCATAAGATCAAAGATTTGAGCATTTCATAAAGGTCAAATATTAGACGATTTTTGCAAATTGCGTATTAAAAGGGAGGAGCTTGAAATGAATCAATTTATTTGTATATTTTCGCTTTGTTCTTTAATCATGCAGACAAATAAAGTGAGTTGAGGATGTGGCGGAGTGATGCTGCTGATGTGTTATTTTGATAACGCTTCATTACTGCACTTTATTCAACTTTATTGATAATCTGTCTTCCAAATATAATACACACTTTAATGCGATCACTAACAAAATATTTTAATTCTTATTCTGACAGCTATATCAAATGTCAATCAAGTCGAATTCATTACATGGTGATGGTAAGTGAACAGCTGATTTCTTTTTCTTCTCGTTTAAGTTCTCGGTTGGTACACGGAACTGTCAATAAAAGAAAATGATTCCCTTATAATATGACAATTCCGTGTACAGCGAGTACTGCCGAATCCGCTGTGCTACCACCATATTAATAATTCGCCTTGATGTCAATGTTTACAATTTGGAAGTGCTGGGAAACGGAAGGAAAGGCCACGAACCAACTACCCTATAAGAACACTGACTGTCATTTGACAGTACCTCTGACATCCAAACAAACTTTACATCACGGACACAAAGCTGAGGTAAACAACTTTGTCTATTGACGGTCCTTTCATGTAGTCTTCAAGATAAAAATAAGTAACAATACGTTATTTAATGGTAATCGTTGCGATGGACTACCGAGCGCTAATATTTACACAAGAATGTCGGGAGGGGTCTCAAAAGACGCGTCTCGGTCCCAGGATCACGAATATAACTCCGCTCAACCGATATTTTCATTATTTTGTAAAATATTTGCGAAAAACCGAAAAATAACCCGGGTTTAGGGACCCGATCCTTGTTTTTTATGTGCAGAAAACCCTTCCGCGTAGGCGGCCTTCGGCCGCGCTTCAAAAAATAACCCTGGGCTACGCCATTCCAACTCCGGGTGGTTGCCCTGAACGGTGGCAACATGCCACCGTTCCGACTCTATGGGTCATTTTTTTCTCACAGGGTAATGTGATTACAACAACCACATGAAAATGACAGAAAATTCTGAACTTTAACTGCAAATATCTCGCAAACTACTAAAAATATCGGTTGAGCGGAGTTATATTCGTGATCCTGGGACCGAGACGCGTCTTTTGAGACCCCTCCCGACATTATTGTGTAAATATTAGCGCTCGGTAGTCCATCGCAACGATTACCTATTTAATTAATACATATTCTTAACTTAACTTTTTAGGGTAAAACTTTCCATCGAACGTCAAGTGTTAATACCTACACGTCCAAAAACCTAGGTAGAGGTATCAATAGACGCGTCTTCACGACGTAACAATAATCTGGCGGGGGAAATCCGATATTTTTAGAATTTTGGGAGATATTTGCAGTTAAAGTTCACAATTTTTCTGTCATTTTCATGTGGTTGTTGTAATCACATTACCCTGTGAGAAAAAAGTGGCACGCGGTAGGACATCACCGTGGCGGTAGCCACGGCTATGGCACACACCCGGAGTTGGAATGGCGTAGCCCAGGGTTATTTTCGGATTATTGTTACGGAGGTCAAGACGCGTCTTTTGATACCTCTCTCGAGTTTTTGGGACGTGTAGTAACACTTGACGTTGGATGGAAAGTATTACCATTTCTGGTAATTTTGAACATTCAGGACTGTGTTGTTGTTGTATCTACATACAAAATTTTTATCTGGGTCTGGACCACTGCTGATTGGAAAGCGCCTACTCTGTAGATGAAATAAGCAGTCCGACAACCCTGTACTAGGTCTGCCAAATTTGACATCTCTATTTGCTGTAAGCGGCAATTTCGCTAGCTAACTTTAAATTCGCGGAAAAGGATAGAAGTTTCATAGTCTAATAAAGTTGTTTTGAATTGTGCAGAATATGGAGGAGGATCTATTTAATTTTCCACTGGCAGAGGTAAAGCGAGAACTCCGCTTAGGAGTTGTTGAGTGCCAAAAACGTGGTCTAAATCAAAGTGCAAAATGGTTAGCCGAAATGAACCATGGGCTAAACGATATTGAATGTGAAGGAGCTGGTGCCAGCAATTGCAATCGCCACATATCCCCGGATGGCGGAGAATCTTGCCAATTCCTGGAAGGAATATCACCGGCCGAGTATGATAATTATTTTTTGGCCAAAAGTTATTTCGATGTACGTGAATATGATCGAGCTGCATATTTTGTAAGAAATTGTGAGTCCTCTGTACCACGTTTCCTTTATCTTTATTCAACATATATGGCAAAAGAGAAACGTCGCTTAGATACTACAACGGATCGCTCAAATCTGAACGACACAGGTCATGTGCGGGATTTGACTGAATTGCTGGCAATTCTGCGCTCCGAATATTCCCATGGACGCCTAGATGGTTATGGTATATACCTTTATGGAGTAGTATTAAAGGCACTTAATCTCAATAAGGTAGCAATACAAATGTTGGTGCATGCTATTCGGTTAGCTCCAATGTTGTGGGCTGCCTACGTGGAGTTGGCACCCTTAATATTGGAAAAGGAAAAAATGCTATCACTTAATTTTGGAGGCCATTGGATGCGGCATTTTTTTGTTGCACATAGCTATATTGAAATGTATTTGAATGATGAAGCTCTAAAAGCGTATGAAGATCTACAACATGCAGGATTTCGCAAATGTGTTTATGTGACATCGCAAATGGCTATTGCGTATCACAATAAACGAGGTAAAAAGTTCAAAATTTATTTTGTTCAACTTTAATTATATTCCTTACACTTCCCCATAGATGTTGATAAAGCCATTGAGATTTTCCAAACGCTTCAAGAAGTGGATCCCTATCGCTTGGAGAATATGGATATATACTCTAATTTGTTATTTGTTAAAGAGCTAAAGACTGAAATGGCACAGCTAGCACATAAAGCCGTGAGCATCAATAAATTCTGTCCAGAAACATGCTGTGTTGTTGGTAGGTGAATATAATTGGAAATTTATTGAATTGTTTTAACAAGAATATTTATTGTAGGTAACTATTATAGCATACGATCAGACCATCAAATGGCAATAGTATATTTTCAACGAGCTCTGAAGCTGAATCCTAAATATCTCTCAGCTTGGACGTTGATGGGTCACGAGTTTATGGAGCTCAAAAATACAAATGCCGCCATACAAAGTTATCGAAAGGCAGTGGGTAAGAGAGATATATAATTTTTTTTGTATGCTTAGCTTATTCATGAAATTTCTTTAAATCTCCAGAAGTAAATAAGCGAGACTACCGTGCGTGGTATGGATTGGGCCAATCGTATGAGATACTGAAAATGCACTACTATAGTTTATACTATTTCAAAATTGCACACCAGCTACGTCCTTATGATAGTCGAATGCTGGTGGCGTTGGGAGAAACATATGAAAAGCTGGAAAAATTCGATAATGCAACGACATGTTATTGGAAGGCCTGTGATGTTGGGGACATTGAAGGCGTAGCTATGTGCAAATTAGCTGGGCTGCACGAAAGGCTGGGTGAGTTTGATGATGCAGTTCAGTGTTACATTATGTATTGTGGTGATGAACGTGCGGCGACTGACAAACAAAGTTTATACCACGGTTATATGACGTTAGCAAATTACTACGAGAATAAAGGACAGTTTGACAAGGCTTCACATTATGCCTACAAATGTCTTGAATCTGACGAGGTACGTTAATAATTTGACATCAATTGTCATTGGTTATGCTAATATACTACTGTTTCTTTCATTTGCATGCAGCGGAAATCTGAAGCTAAGGCACTTCTTAAAACAATTGAAAATAAACGCAGTGGGAAATCGGCAAGTAGCGATGGTGAAACAAATACTGCAAATGCAAACGTCATAGCAGCAGACACCTCATCCGATGATGATATGGATATGGAATTAAGTGACTACAAATACTTGTGCAGTGACTACATGTTGTCATGCCAAACAAATGCAAAAGTGCCACCAACAACTGCGGCAACTACTGCAGATAGTGCGAAAAATTCACTTTTGATATCCACAACGACAGACATTAGTTTAAATGAAAGTGAGATGATTGCATCGAGTAGCGTAAACGATATCGGCCCAAGTACTAGTGCAGCAGCAGCAAATGCAATGGAGCACAAACCTGCAAAATCCGCAGACGTGAAAGATGCAGAAAGTAATGATGACGAGACACACTCCATGGAAATATCGTCGATTTCAATAGATTGAAGCACATGCGCCATAAAGTGTTATGTTCTGCATAATGCGACCCATTGCTGCATTCCTCGAACTGGTATTATATTTCATTAACGTCCATTGCTAGACAAAGTACCTTTTTGTTTAATCTACATAGAAGATTAGTTTAAAGGGTAGCTATATAAATATACTGTAAGTATAATATATATGATCTGTGTTCAATTACGAGTAAAATACGATCGGATTTTGTAAGTGTGTTGAAATATATGTATGAAGTGTATATTAACTGCATTGATCTTTAAAATCTAAAAGGGTCTTTCGAAACAATTGCGAAGAGAAGCAACTGCAACGTACTAAATAATTTGATGGATCGACAGTAAGTTTATATGTATGTATAAGGCATTGTAAAAAAATAATTTTTATTCTTCGTCAAAGAAATCTACAACAAGCTCGGACCGTTTTGAAACTTATATACAATATATATATTATGTACAAATTCGCCTTTTTTACAATCTTAAAATATGTTCCCTGTAGAAATATCATCCTCTCAGAAGAAAATTATTAAATTAAATCCTATTCATTATAGTGCGCGTTTAATACGCATTACTAAGCTCAAGAAAAACACCACTTTAAAGAACAAAATCCATATGAAAAGCACTAATAAGTCACGACCATACAAATCGCCTATCATATCTAACTCTTTCAGTAGTTTTGTAGGTGACTTGAAGTAACAAAACTCTTGATGGCATTCTAAATCTGGGCGATCGTAACTATATATCGCCTGCATAAGAGCCTCCATCGTGTAACGAAAAAATGATATATCGCACAAAGGCCGAAAAACAGAAGAAAGTTCATGAATGCGTATGAAAAATCCAGAGAATATCATAAAAGGAATCGCAATTCCAGGTACCAACAATATCGCCATCTAAAAGTAAAGATATACGTTAAGTTTATTTACTAATTTATCGTACATCTTTCGTTTAACTTGCCTGCATGTCGAACGTTGAACCAAAAGTCAAACCCATAAAATGTCCAACTATCGCCAAGATCAAACTTATACCCCAACACATAGCAAATCGTGCAGTATCATTCGGCTGGCTAGTCATATAGTAAATAATGGTTGTAAACAGTGTTGGACAAAGAAATAGCAACGGGAGATCAGCGGTGAGTTTTGAAGCATAGTATGAACTCAATGAATACCAACCGTTTAAGTACTCTCGTATAAAAACCGAAGTGTCTTGAGGACCTGAAAAGATAATAAGTTCCGTTTTGGCTTACACATTTTTTGGATGGGAACGTGCTTGCTCGTTCTTATTTTTTACATACACAACAAAATTGCTGGCATTGCATTGCCAAAGAAAATAAACATAATAATGAAGAAAATGCATGATATGTTTGATAATGTTCTCGCGCCGTTATTGCCGATATCCCAAAATACTGCTCCTACAAGAGTGGCAACAATAATATGCATCAGAATGCGCAGCTGAACAGCGATCTAATTGAGATATTTCAAGTTAGGATTAAAGCGTATTTTGAATAAAAATAATAGGCTGCCGGCTTACCAAGTTTCTTGAAGTTGAACGCAAAGACCTTCGTGTTAGTATCAAGAGTTGGCGTGAAGTGCTCACTTGAGCTCTGGCAAATTGACAGGGTAAGTCGTATCTGTTTATATTTTGGCAGTCATTGGATGGTTGCATCTCAATGCAGGCATGGGACTTAAGCATTTTGGCTTGAGTATAAATAAAAGTATAAGTTCAAGATATTATTAAAAAAATAATTAAAACCGTTCTAAATAACTAAAAGCACCACTTCACAAATTAAAAGAAAATTTGAACGCTACTGCATATGTATATTAAGAATATGTTATCCAATATATTTTAACTCACATCCTTCGTGTAACATACTGACCGCATCCCCGTTTGGGTGCCTCAATCTTCCACAATGCAGTTGGTTATTTCTTTCTATTAGACTTAAAATTTTTTCATTTGGCTCCTCGCTGCTCACTTCCAAAGCTAAAACAGTATAAATACATATGAATCTGTATCGTTAGGAAAACCTTTCAAATAAACTTGCTATGCGTTTGTGTTACCAAAATCGGCTGGATTATAGTAGTCAGGGAAAGCAAACCCCGCCTCTTCAAACGCTGGTATCATTTCCTTTACGGGGCCTGCATATAGGACTTGGCCTCGTGACATTACAACAACATCGTCGAATAGTTTAATGAGTCTTGAACTTGGCTGGTGTATTACGCATGCAACTATTCGTCCATCCAATGCCAGACGCTTTAAATAGCTAATCACTTGTAAACTCGCAACACTATCCAAGCCGCTGGTGGGCTCATCAAAAAACATCACTGGCGGATTCGTTACGAGCTCAATAGCAATAGATAGGCGTTTGCGTTCACCACCAGATAGATTTTTCACTAATCGGTGACGGCACTTATCCATATTGAGTATTTGCAGGATATCGTCGATCTGGGGAAAACAACAACATTAACTGAAGTGCTTAACATGAAAATGATCCAAATTATTTGTGTTGATATTAACAATTTTTTGTTTTTCCTGAGTCAGCGTTTTCGCAGGCAACTTAAGATCTGCCGAATCGGTAAGTGTCTCTTGTACCGTTAATAAGTCGAGCAGCGCAAAATCCTGCGGTATATAGCATGATGTTTTGCGAAAGGCCAAGATATCCCGCTCTTGATCATTAAATGTGAATTGACCGGCAACCCCATTGGCTCTGAAAATAGAAAGCGTTTGTGTGTAAGCATGCCACTCATAAGGGTGTGGCCACAATGAACAACAGCCTAAGTCGAATTAGGAGAATGTTAAGTTAAAACTATCAATTGTATCATTCTAAATTCTATTTTGCAAACCAAGCCCGAAATCAAAGCTAAGGTACTATTCTTACATTGAACTTCTCAAGGTCGACATACGCTGTTATTGTTGTGGTTATAGATGGTTTAGAGTCAAATTATGCCAAAAAGAGTTTTTTCTTATAGAAAAGAGTAGCCAAGTAAGTGATTCTTATTGCAAATGCTTCTTCCTTCCTATGGAAAATATGAATTTGGCTTGGCAACTTTTCATTCTTAGCCAATAATAACTATATACATATATATGTTCATACTATATATCTATATAAAATCATACTTGAATCCGGATAACACATTGAGAATTGATGTTTTCCCAGCTCCAGATGGCCCAATAATAGCTGTTAGGCGGCCCGATTTGAACTCGCCGCATACATTTTGTAGTATTGTTGTGAGCTTTTTGTCTTTGGTAATAAAGATATTTTAAAATATTATTATTATTATTTATTTAGTATTAAAATAAATTTTAAGACTAACATAGTCAAAGAGCACTCGCTGCTATGGCTATCGGCTCAGTATATATTTTAAAATAAAATTAATATGAACTTATAATAATTATATTTTCATTTATCATAAATAAGAATAGTTCATACTAGTGATATAACGAATGTTCGCATTCGCGTTTTTTGCATGTCCTCATTGGCAACCCAAAGCAATTTGAAGATACTCGTAAGTCGCAATTCGCTATGCGTAATGTACCTTACCGACCAATTGCATTTAGCCAATAGCCATACTTAGTGAAAATTTTGAACAAAAACTAAATATAAGGATTTGCTATTTTCGGTAGCAAAAGTTCAAAAGTCGTCATTCGTTACATCACTAGTAGGTATGTACATATATAATCCACAACGTACATACAGACATACAGTAGTGATCAAATTAATTGCAGTGCCAAATGCTGTTGCTCAATCGAATAATTGTTATAAATATGTATGTATATACGCAAAATAATGATAAAATATAAATTTACTGCAATTTTTGTAAATGCATAGGGTTGTACATATGTACATGCATACATACTCACTTTGTTTGGTAACATAAGTTACATTACTGAAATGCAATTTGAATTTTTGTTGCTCCAACAGGTTTCTGTTCAATGGGCCATTGCCAGCACTTGCCTCAACTCCAGTTAAATCGACACCGACTATCGTGTGATTATCCTTATCTGGCATTTTTGACTTTTTTGAAATGTTCGTCTCTAATATTATTCGTGCAGTTGTTTAATCCGTTGACTTGTGTCCTTTCATTTATTTAAGTGCATATTTTAGTGCATTTTATTAATAATTTTATAGATTTTCTATCGCTTGAGAATTTTGCAAAAGTTCATGGATTTGCTTGTAATTTGAATCATCATTTAACTCTAATTCAATTAGAGCCCGTTAGCGATGTGAATTTTTTGGTTTTGGTTTTTAATTATTCTGAGCACCCCTTAGTTATTATTTATTAATTAGTTTAAATAAATTTATACAATTTATTATTATATATTACTAAACAGAATACTTTTACATTTAAAACCAAAATTCGTTGTTTAAACTCTTGGAACGCAAAAGTCGGACTGAAGTGCAGACGCAAAGCAGAGCTTTGTTGCTACACAAATCAATTCGTATCAACATACAAACTAACATATGCATACATACATATGTACATACATAACCAACAAAAGTGTAACTAGCTTGCAACAAATTGCCAAAGCCGGAATAGAAATACATACCGTAAAAACTTGTTTCGGTACATCGAAGAAACCAAAAGAGAGAAGTTAAGTAGGTATGTATATGTAACTTAAATATAGATGAAGCCCTCATAAAATTGTGTCAAATAGCTATGTATAACTAAACTTAAGTCGGACTTAAATTTCGCTAAGACTATGCCCCATGGAGCTTTCATTCATAAACCGTAATGAGGCCGGTTATGGTTATTTATTAATTTTACAATCTGGTAAAATTAACTGAGCGTGAGTAGAATAATTACAAGTGAAATGAAACTAGTTCAACCAAAAGCAATCGTTCACCATGGCCCAATAATAACGTCGTGTCAAGCCGAATTGGTAGCTGTATCCACACACACACCCTTCATCTGTTTGGTTTCAGCTCAGCTGTTCTATTACGCGACCTGTTTATTGGGCCATTTCCCCCACTTTTATTTTTTATCTTCTTCAGAAAAGGCTGACTTAACTTCTTCGTCTTTCTCTGTTATTGTTGATGCAGACGAAATTCAATCCTGTCACTATCAATCAAGTTTCACTCTCAGAGGTCATTATTGAACAAATCAAAACAAATGTTGATTTCACTTTTTTTTCATGATCTCCAGTGAATTTGATAAGCAAGCTGGATGCACTATTTCGCTCGGCCAGTATATTGATCTTACTTTTCAAAATGACGAAAAGAGAATTAATTTCTGTACGGCGTACTTGAACCATTGACCTCTCGGTAGACTAGGCCAAGACAATACCACCATTATTGTCCCGTTAATATCCTTGCACTTACACCTTTTGGCCCGTTTCTGTATATTGCAATGTTTGCGACGAAGCTTGTAAACGTTGATAAGAGCTTCTCTATCTCAGATACAAACTTCTCTATTTTATTTACATTCATATGATTGCCATTGCAGAGAGACTCACTTAGGCCTGTTCGCCCATTGTGGTACAAGTAGTATAAACTTAAGCCCTTCCTCTTTTGGATTCGCATGGAATTTAGCCATTTTGTATTTTCATTTCAGCAGAGCCTAACTCTTATTTACGGGGATTTCATCGCTGCTTGACTGTCGTAGTAGCCAAGAGCTGCCATCGTAAGCTTGTACACCATTTTTTGGTGGTTTCATACAAATGTCCTTATCTGAATATATGTGAATACATACATATGTATTTGGTTATGCAGTTAAAAAAAGGTATGTACATGTTAGTGCGGCCGTTTTGTTGAGAAGAAATGCAACTCAAAATTTTTAGTTTTTGAGATATTTATTATTATTTATGCAGCTGACTGGCCAATCTCAATTAAATAAAAATGTTCATCTTTTAGCCGCAGAATCTTATTATTACAATTGTTTACTTTGTTTGCGTGCCGGCGATAGTAGCTCAACAGAGAAATTGAGATAAAGAGTTCAAAGCTCACTGGAAGCAATTACTTTCATTGAAAGACTACCCAGCAGAAAATTGGATCAGCTAAGAACTATTTCTGTGTTAAAACGTTTGACGACACACACCCCCAATTCTAAGTCAATATCGAAGCAATGCATGCAATTTAAATGGCGATGTTTGGCCTTGGATAGTCCTCAACCTGTGACATTCCGAAAAGTATCGATATCCCTTTTGTAATCGGCGTGTAGCTAAATATTGTCTCTTTAGGAGACTGGTTCGCAATTTTACTCAAGGGCACATATTGAAGTTGTCCATTTTCCAGCAAAAGATTATTATGTTGGATTTATTGCTTTCTGAGATACTAAAATAATCAGAACCTAAATCCAAGATCCTGATACTACAAAAAGTTGTTATAGCAATAAGCATACATATATTTACTTTTATTCAGCAATCAGACGTGGGGCTTATCGCTTGGCATTTATTAACCTAAGCAACTTAATCGCAAATGTTCAAGAACAAGCAAGCAAAAGATTAAATGTTTGTACTTGAAACAATTTCTGTTAACATCAATAAATGCCTATTTTACTCAAAGCTTTTAAAAGAAATATTTAGTTTTTGCTATTGCAGTCACAATCGGAATGAAAATCTATAGTTCAGTTGTCCTCATCTTTTGTCTTTTAAATCCACGTGCACGATTATCTCTAGTTTGGAATAATTTCATATAATTCATTGGCCGATACCTCATCTAACTGAATTTTCCAAGACTATGGAAAGTTCAAAACGACGTTTGACACTTACATAGCTTATTCGTCAAAAGCGGGAATCTGGCAATTCTTCGGGAGCATCCGTAGACATTTTTTCAAAATGCGAAACAACTATCATTAATTCACTGATAATCTTGCTCAGATGATTTTCAGCTATTTTAAAAATGAATTTTGACGAAGGAGCAAGACGAGCCAGGTCTTTCTTATAAGATGCACGGAACGTGGTGAACAAGAATTATATATATCGCGTAGATAATACTTAATTAACGATTCCAACTTGCTCATGATGAAAAAGGTCAAACAAATGTAGTTTGTTTTCTAACTAAACAATCGTTCTCACTAATGTTTTTTTAATTATAAACACAATCAAATTGTTATGGCTCCATGTACCACCTTTTTAGATCTGGATAATTTTTTTTTTTAATTCACAAACACAGCAAAAAGCTCAACTGCATTTAACGTCACAACCTTTCAAACATACATATTGGAGTATTTAATCAATTAACATTCGTTGAGCACAATCAATTGTTAACCTGACTGACCACTTAATCGTCGTTACTCCAACACGCAATTGTTTGTGTTTCTATATGATTTTAGTTAATGACATACATATGTACATATGTACATACATACATACGCATTTGAACATATGCAACTATTTAAGTTTATCTATTGTTGCTAATATTATTAAAGTAATTCATATAATATATGTATGTATATATGTAAATGAACCCATATTGACCCACGCGCTTCTTTGTGCATCGACAATAATTTTGTGAGTTAACCGATTTCAGACTGATTGCCTTATAATCGCAACGTTAGCTTCGGAGCAGCGGAATTATTTCGAACATGCTCAGTCATTCGCGCCGTTGTAAATGATACTCGGCTGATTTAATGATAACGTGAAAGTTTTATAGAGTGACAATAAATGAGTGCAACCGAAAGACGATCATTTGAGAATTGAGTGAACTTGCTCAGACTTTCGAGCTTAGATATATTTAAGTATGCATAAATATGCATTTACTTATTTACATACATACATACATACATAAATAAAAATATTAAAATTAAATAAGTTCGTTAGGACTTTGCCCATTTAAGAAATTCCACCCATTCGCAGTATGCCCATACTTTTCTGTGCAGAAAGAGCTTTGAGATTTCATTTACATGTCAAAAACTTGTTGCTGGGATCTACGTGGTTTCGTGGGCACTACTGGACCCAAAGAGGGAGTGTTGACGAAAGTGTCAGACCTTTGCCATAGTGTAACCGTCTAGGTCATGCGACACCTCGTAAGCTCGCATATGGAATTTGTAATGTGATGTTGTTTGGAGAAATAGATTCATTCGTTTTTATTATAAGGAGTCTGTATTACCTCTTTGCGTCGGTCTAGGCTGGTATTGAAGGGTGAAAGTCGTCCATCGGCAGCACCAAAAATCTGACTGCTATAATTTAAATGACTTGTTCGATTAGTGGCCTCATTCCTTGATTACTCGTTTCAGATATAATTGTATGAAGAAAGCCTCAAATGGCGGTCCCTAGATTTCCCTGGAACCCCCGGTCGGCAGGACAAACTAACATAAGCCCAAATTGAAAAATAAACAATCCTTTTCCAATCACTGCCAGGAGGAAGCCATCAAAAAGGCGAATAGCTCAAAGTCCCGAAAGGATGCAGTGATATAACGCCCAAGGCAATCCTTTTTGAATGGGAAATAACGCCCATAGGATTTTACGCGAGCAACACGAACTGTTATTAGCATTTTTTTTAAATCAAAATATAGTATATATGTATTTGCGTATGTGCAAAATTTAAAATTTAATTTTAAAAACAACCCTGAACTACACCATGCTAATTCCTTCTGCGTAGTACACCCTTCTGCGTTGGCGGCCTTCGGCCGCGCTTATTATAAATAACCCTGGGCTACGCCATGCCAACTCCGGGTGGTTGCGCTGAACACCTTTCTGAATTGGCAATAAAGATAACATAAAGGGAATAATTTTTAATTCTAGAGGTTGTGGTATTCTGCATTTAACGTCCGTGGGCTTTATTTCTCTTCGAAAAAGGAAATAACACCCATCAGCAAAAGGTGATAACACCCATGGGCTTTATTTCCTTTTTAAAAAGGAAATGAAGCCCATGGGAATTTTTTCTCTTTTGAGTGGGCGTTATTTCCTTGGGCGTTATTTCACAGCACCCCCGAAAGCCTTCTTAATCATCTCGGGTATTTATGATATAAATTTGTCTTTCATCTGCCTCTATCCAGCTTCGTTACGCCCGAAATATGGAACCTGGGAATCAGCGAATCAAGGGGAGCCATATCGACTGATATCTCGCCTTTCTAGAGCGTTATTATAAATCATTATGTGACTTACAGCTTGTTTTCGCATTTTCAGCAACGAAATCCTCGTCCGTCCTAGTCCTCATTTAAGATGCTCCGCGGAACAGGAAATTGTAAAAACTTTCATGCAATACACCTTTAATAGCCCAGAATTTTAAGTTTTTTTGTGTTCGTTTTCCTATGGGACAACCACCTGTGTAGTTGCATGTTCTATTGAGTGAAATTCGCCAGCGGAAAGTTGTAGCTCTCTCTCCCAATGAAATGTCAAAATGTGCTCGCTCCTTGCAAATGTTTTGTGCTGCCGAACACTTTTCAGTAAAATTTTTATAAAATGTTTTCTATAACTAGCCACCTGCAATATTGAACCCTACATATCTTCCACCGAACGGCATCAATTTAAAACGGCGCTAATGGGATTAAATTCCAGCCAATCAAACACTATTTATTGATTTTAATAGATGTAATCAGCACATTAGGTGTTGAACTGATAATTGTTGCTTCAGATTGAGTTATTAAAATTGATCTATAATTATGGCAAACATTTGCTAAGTCAACGAGCACAATCGACAACATTCTTAGAGAAAAACCATATACCTTAAATTAAAAATTATAAATGTTTATGCACAAAGAACTAGGTATTTTAATATAAAATTCATTTTTACTAATGTGTACATACATATATGTATGTATGTATGTGCCAAGTAAATCGAATAATTTAGCAAAACATTGTTTTCGTAAAAAAATCTTGCTTTTTGAAAAAACATAGTAGACGTGCCTTAGCGTTTTATTCTTAGTTCTTCGTAGGTGTTACATTTTTTAATCAACAACCCAGCAAACATAAATATAAAAAATGGCCCAATTAAGAACATACATCTTCTTATTTGTTAACCTGGGCGGTACATAACGCAATTTGCTTTTCAATTGCATTTACAACTTATTTGGTAATGAAAATTATTTTGGTTATAATTAATATTTTCTTAAACAATTTACATCAAAGGAACACTTGGGTGTCATTTACATGCATTTTGTCTGAAACATTCCATTGCTATAAAAAAGTAATTTCTGACAGAAATTTCATAGATTCTCTTTCCATAATCTTTTCATTATTTTACATTCTTAAGTATTAAACTTTGGCAAATATTTGAATAAATATACATACATTTATGTACATTATTAATTTACATTAAGAACCATTTTCTCATCTAGCTATAAATTTAACCATCTTTCCTTAAAACTAACTACTTTACGATTTATCTTACTTTAAGAGTAAAAGTGATGGGTGATGTGTAAATAAGTATTTTAGAACCGAAGTGAAATTTGTAGTATTTTAAAATAAATGTCACTTGGGCTAGCCGGTATATTTCAAGTGATTTTTAAAAGTAAGAGCTAAGATGAGAAGTCAGCCTTGATACTTTGCAATGTTTCTTGATTGCAGAATTTCTTTAGACAATAACACGAAAAATGCATAACGAAAATTTTTTGGACAAAAGTTTCGATTACCCTCAATATTTTTTTTATGAAAACTAGAAAACCCTGGGCGGGATCAAAAAGTGAGTAAACTTAAACTAATACCGTTAGAGAACCGTTTGAATTGCATTGACCGTATCATTTTAGGGCATATCAGTAACTTATGTAGTAACAGCTGGATTCCATGGTGTAGAAAAATAAATGTGAAATTTCTAATCCTAAAAAAATTGAACTTTTTATATGGCAACATTACCAGAGTCACGAAAAAAAAAGCGAGAACTCGAAAATCTTCAAAACAATCACTAGTATCACAAGTAGTTTTTGAATTGAAGCATGTAGCTCTTAAGTTAAGTCTTACAACTACTTTACTTAAACTAAATCAACTGCTAATTATGTACAGTTCATATTGCTTAGTGATGATTTTTGGTTGTCGGTTGAAAAGGCGCTTCTTATGAGGTAACCTTGGTTCAAAAATCGTCAAATAATTATAACGTCATATTTGATCATCTAAATAATCTCAATCTGAATGACATAATATAGAAAGAAATTATTTTTAAGACAATTAATAACGATACTAAATATGTGGCAGACATTTCAAAACTTATGTCACCCAAGTCTAAATTTCGTAGAAAGAAGGCCGGATGCCTGTGATGACAATAAATTTCTTTACATTCCAATTTACCACGCCCATAACCAAATAACGCCATCATTGATCCATCCAAAGCATGTTTAAGGAATGATATATCAAACAGCCACGTCAAATAAGCTGGAGAATCTTTCCTTTGTAGGAAGAAGCCAGAAAATATAAGGAATGGACAAATGAAAAAAGGACCGAATATAGCGCCATACTAAAAAAAAAAAAAAAACCATTTAGTTTATGTTCTTGTCAGTTACAAAAAAAAAAAAAACAACTCACTTGTACACTCAATGCAGAACCAACAGTGAGGCCGATGCTTTGTCCCACAAGCGCCGCAAGTACTGTGATTATAAAGTACAAAGCGAAACGCATCAGCTCCAGTGGTTGTCCAGTTAAGTAGTAGGTTGTGAATAGAAATAGGCTTGAACAGATCAGTTGTATTGGTATATCGGCTAATGTTAGTGCACAATAATAAGCTCGTAATGAGTACCAGCGATTGAAATGTTCCCGACAAACTATGGGAAACTCCAGCGGAACTGTAACAGAAGTTATTATCATTATCTAAGTGTAAGTCTTGTACGAAAATGTTCTCATTTCTACTTACAATTGGTAAGGATGGATGAAAAAGAACAAAACGAGATGAACATTATGGTGTAAAAGGCATAACGGAAAGTATTCATCGCATTTGCCGCATCGTTCCCAATTCCGTAATAAAGGAAGCCTATAAGCAACGCCACACCAAAATGAATTGAGAAACGCAGAGTTGTGAGTGAGCTGTCTCGCCAAAGTATTAGGAATGTGCGTTTCAACAAAATGCCTAATTGCCTATAAAATGGTGTCGCATAGACGTTCTCTCTTTTGCACAAATTTCCAGTTACGAGTGGTGTATTCGGCTTGCTGGCGTGCAGAGATTTTCTATCGAAACTTGGTCGATGGGGTTCCTTTGCACTGCTATCTAAACCGCTGCTATCACTCGATGGGGAAGACATCTCGTCAATGGATTTAAACTGTGATTTTATTGGTGTTGAGCTAAAACGATCGGCTAAGCGATATTCATTGTTTTGACCATTCTTCATTTTTTCTATAAGCCGTTGATTGTTTCGCCCATACTCGTTTGTTCCGATATCCATTACTATGAGAGAAGATTAAAATACGGAAATTCAAAATTTTTTATCGATTTGAACTTACAAAAATCGCATGGATTGTAGGATTGCGGGCAAGGTAAATCGTTTTCGGCCAAATATGGCACCAAGTTCACCGGCCTGCCCGCATAAATGCAGGCTCCCTCTGCGATTGTGTAGATATGATCGAACATGCGACAGCAAAGCATACTCGGTTGATGAATGGTGCATATGATAGTGTGACCTTCCGATGCCAGATTTTTGAGCATTGAGATGACATGGTTGGTTGTTGAGCTATCTAGACCACTAAACATTTTATAAACAAAAATACTTTTATTAGTCAGTTAATTGAATTGAATATACATATATACATAATTAATATAAAATTGGTTGCCTCTGCTTTGTAAAGATACTGGGTCTTCAATGTCAAACAAATTTGCCTCATCAGCGGGAGTTGGATGTTAAGAACTCACCTAGTTGGTTCATCTAGTACCAAAATTGGTGGATTATTAACCAACTCCAAAGAAATCGCCAAACGTTTTTTCTGCCCACCAGATAAATCACCGGTTAAGGTATTCATTGATTCCGTTAAATCCACAGCTTCTAAGATTTTACGGGTCTAGTAAGGAGTTGAACAGAAACGCATTAATTAATAATTGAGACGTAAATAAATTTTTCTTCTTACGTACCCGCTCTCTTTTATCAGCGTTGCTCATGTGTGAACCGATCTTTAAATTTGCAGCGAAATGCATTGCTTCTTTAACCGTCAAGAATTGATGCAACGTAGCAGCTTGCGTTAAAAAAGCGACATTCGGCTTGAAAGCTTTGATATCACGCAAATGTCCATTGATTTTTATATCGCCAGTATAGCCGTGAAACCTGTTAAAAACCAAACCAAAAAAAAAGGATACAAATAAATACAAACACACATGAATTTATATTTTAAATGCTCTTATTACGTGTACGAAGAGAGAATGCGAAGCAACGTGCTCTTCCCCACTCCAGATGGGCCCAGAACGGCGCTCAGCTCCCCTGCCCGAAACTCTCCCGTTAGTCCATGCAGAATCTGCTTGTAGTCTAAAAATAGTTCATTTTGATTATATAAGCACATACATACATATGTACATATGTAAATAGAATACTGAATACGTACTTATAGTCTAATTAAACCTATTTAAAACTTAAGACGCCATAACAAAGTCGTGTATCATCTCACCCTCACTCTTTCCCACAGATTCTCTTCATTCTATTTCAAGAATTTGTACAATCAAGGAATTCGTTTATACTAGTCCTATGGCAAGTCTATAATGTAATCATTTCATTATTTCAGCTTTCAATATTGATAACACCGTTTTGTATTGCACCGTTTTTGGGTAGTTGAACTTTTCTCGAAGAAATTGGTAGTGATTATTTCGTTTTTATTAATCTAATCTGTGCGAATTAAACAGCTTTGACACCTGCATACCTTTTTTCCCTAATCGTTCAAGTTGGCCATACTTTTGATTACTTCTTATCAAAATGCTTACAAGCAACAAAAACAAAGCAGAAGCGCGCTACAAGTCCCTGGTTTATTTCCCATAAAGATCTAGATTTTTTCAATCCTTTGAATATTTGTTAATTTTCAATAGTCGCAGGATCTATTGCATTTGATCGTCTATTTACATGTTTTATCCTCACGAAATATCCAAACACATTTAAGTAGTGACACGCGTGCACCCGATCTACAGCATATATCTTTTACCTATCGTGTATCAGCCGGAGTGTAGATTGGTCAAAGGTAGAATTTATTTATTTTCTTTTATCATTTATACTTCCAAATTCGTCCAAAATTGCTGCTATACATCATAACCTAAAAATTACTTTCATTTTAAGTCCTGTATGTACATACATATGTACTGACTCGAACCACTATTCATCTCAAAAAAGTGAGTTTTATAAAAAACTAAAACAAATGTTCTTCCAAACGAAACCCCCAGATCCATCACTGATTGGTGTATATTTATGTATGTAATAACGAGAATGCTACTAACCTTTTCTGAAGAATCCAGTTTTAACGCCATAACAAATATTCTCAAAACTTATATTTAATGACTTGATATGATTTCGCTGTGGTGGCGATGGAGCTTCATTTTCAAACTTTCTTTCACTTGAAGTAGTCGTGCCCTCATTCGAAAGTGTAGCGTTTGCAGTTTCGGCAAAGTCGTGTTCGTACTTTGGAGTCTTGGAAATATTGATTGATGTGCCGCCTGGGTGGACCGCTTCTCTCTTGCTGTTTTTATGCCCCGAAGCTGGAGCGTCAGTGTTTTGTTTCGTTGGTTTTGTTTCAATCATTGGGAATTGTTTTGTTGTTATTTTAGCATTTTCACATTTTTTTGTTGGTTGACGTGACTCGTTCATATTTACAAAGCATGGCGTGGGATTGGTTTGTTGATGTTTCGTTATTAAGCCGGCCATTGTTATGATGTCATTACCACCAACCGGCCCACTTTGCATTAATCACGTTTGTATGATTTTGTTATAAATATAAGTGTTGTTATTGTTGGTGTTATAATATAATGTTTATCATGTTCGACACTAAAGTGAAAATTCTAAGCTTGCGTGCCATTTATTATTGCACATTTTTGCAGCAATCTAGTCAACGATTATTTATCAAGTATCACATAGGTACTGCGATTGCACTAAGAGCTTATTTTAATAACCTACATTCCAAAAAAAAAACAAAACAAATTTGTTAAGTTGTTGTTGTTGTTGTTCTTGTAACGCCACGTAGCCCTGCCTAGGTAGTCCGTATCTACCCAATAATGTCATCAGGCTCTTCTAACGGAAGTCCTAGAAACCTGGCGGCTTCGATAGGGGAGGACCAGAGGGATATGGGTGTTAGAAGAGTAGGCTCAGCTGAGCAGACAAAAAGGTGGTTAGTATTATGGGGGGACAAGCCACATGCCGGACAAACATTAGGCAAGTCGGGGTTCAGTCTGGATAGGTAAGAGTTTAACCTATTACAATATCCAGACCGGAGTTGGGCCAGCATCACTCTAGTCTCCCTAGGCAGCCCGCGCTCCTCTTCGGCAACGGGTGGAGTTGTTGCCTGAAGAACGGCGTTAGCTGGAATAGAGCTGACATAGGAATTTACCGAATCGGTGTGGATAAGGGTGAGGGCCTGCCGGTGCACCTTAGGATCAAACGGCGTGGAAATCAGGTGCCGGATCTCATCGAAGTGTTTGCGTAGGTGGCTTCTTATCCTCCTGGGGGGCGGATTTTCGTTGACCAGGCGTCCGTTGCAAATTTGTTAAGTTCTATCGATTAGTTGATACTAATTGTTATACAATTATTTTATCGGGGGAAGGATTTCCTTAAACAGCCAAAATATTATTCAAATTGCAGCACTGTAAAGTCCACTGGGATTACTCGATTAGTTATGGAAGTCTTTTTATGTTTATACATTAAAAAACCTTTTTTATTTGAAAATTATATGGATACTTTTTTATAAAAATTAGGGTGCAGTGAAATAACGCCCATGGACGTTATTTCCCATTCAAAAAGGAAATAACGCCCATGGGCCTTATTTCCTTTTTAAATGGAAATATCGCCCATCTGCAAAAAGAAATAAAGCCCATGGCTCTTATTTCCTTTTTAAAAGAGAAATAACGCCCATAGGATTTTACGCGAGCAACACGAACTGTTGATTAGCATTTTTTCAGAAATTACCCTGTGAGAAAAGAGTGGGAAACGTGGCACGCGGAAGGACATCACCGTGGCGGTAGCCACGGCTATGGCACACAACCGGAGTTGGAATGGCGTAGCCCAGGGTTATTTTTTAAAGCGCGGCCGAAGGCCGCCTACTCAGAAAGGTGTCCTGCACATAAAAAACGTGGATGGGGCCCCGAATTGGGGATCTGACCCGGGTCAATTTTCGGTTTTTCAGTAATAACTTTTCACAGAAACAAAATATTGCTTTTCCCCCTTCGGATTATAGTTACGGAGGCCTGATCCTCGATTTTTAAGTGCAGAACACCTTTCCGGGTAGGCGGCCTTCGGCCGCGCTTCAAAAAATAGCCCTGGGCTACGCCATTCCAACTCCGGGTGTGTGCCATAGACGTGGCTACCGCCACGGTGATGTCCTTCCGCGTGCCACGTTTCCAACTTTGGTTAACGTGAAAAATGTGTGTTAATATTCAATAAAATACAAAAAGAATTAGAATATGTTTCATGATGGAAGAGCAATAAGGCCTTTAAGGCTCGAAGTGTAATAAAGCCTTTTTTGAAATAAAGGCCTTATTTCACTTTCAATAGTGTAATAAGGCTTTAAAGGGCTTATTTCACAAGGCGCTATTGCACCCCGCCTTATAAAAACATAACAAATATGTTAAAATTTATTGAAATAATGAAAACCATATACTTAATTCTTGAATCAGCTTGTTTTAATTCGTTTTTAACGTCCGTGGGCTTTATTTCTCTTCTTATTTCCTTGGGCGTTATTTCACTGCACCAAAATTAGGCATTAAACCGTCTTGTAAAATGGTCCCTCTGCGGATGTGGTATCTCTAGCTAGGTGGTGCAGCATACATCTTTTGGAACCTACCGGTAGTTTCAGCCAATTACTCACTTATGGCGTAATTTCGAAATACCGTCTTATAACTATTGATATTTAAAAATTCGTATTCGATCACAGATCGTGTGTCGTAATTCGATCCCAGATTAGTCGAACCGAAGATACGAGGGGTCAAACGGATAAATTCGGGCTAATACTCGAAGATATGATTTATGTATACTATGCATCTCATTCGTCTGTTTGTTTTGATTATATACGTCGCAATTTAGCACTTACATTATGCTTTTGTTCTTATTCGGCGATGCATTTTTTAGTTTTATTCTTTATACCTACTCCCACTTGTAGAACCAGTATAACAGCTGAGAGCAGAAAGGGGTGTGCTTAATCTTTTTTCAACGTTGTAAGTATGTATGTATATATGTATGTAAGTACATACATATGTATATAGAAAAGTAAACCACAGTTTTCCTTTCAGGCGTAGTGCGCTCATGTCTATGTGCATTTTAATCAATTGAATTTAATACCCACAAAACTACAAAAAGCACAAACGCAAAAATTAATGTTACAAGACGTGCGCGAAATTAGATGCCAAGTCTAAATATTTATATCTTGATACTGGATGCACAATTAAAATCAAGAAGTAAATGAAAAACCTACGCAAATTGGTCTTATTTCCCTTTCTTATCCATGACCCTGTAAAGAAATCCACTAGTAATGCTTTAACTTTTTCTCACAATAACCAATTTCTATTAATTTACACTTGTGCCTATTTCGATGCTAACTGATCGATGATTTGATTAATTTACATAAATGCGAAGAGCAAGTGGTGTAAGATGTGTAATGCCGTCGTCATTGATAATTCAGGAAAGCAGCCGCGCTCACTCAAATTTGCATTGCAAACTGGCCAGCTTCAATTCCACGTTATAGGGTCACTCGAGTTATTGAACATTTCAATTTGCATATCATTAACAATTCTTCCTTTGCTCTTTGCTGAATCTTCTCACGATCATTTTTCTACACATCGCATCCACCTTAGCATTTACATACATTCATACATATACTATATGCATTGCTTATCAAATAATGCACTTTTCATTTATTTGTTTATTCTAATTTGCTTTTCATCTTATAAATAAATGTCACTAGCAGGGTTCCAATGAGTTAACCAGCTCGCCATCACGATCGAAATCTCAGCGAAACGATCAAGATCAGTTTCAGAGAATGGCTTTTGGGTGCATATGTACTCGTATCTCGGCAAAAGACTGTTCTGTTGATCGGCATAAACATCTAGGTCCCGAAAATTTGAGGAGAAAATCGTGTTACTCGTGCTTTTATATAAAAGAATTATTGACAACTTTTTTTGTATCTAAACCTTTTTTGATTTGAAAATCAATCCCTAACCTGAAATCTTTTCTCTTTTTAGCTTCTTTAAGTCTCAGGATAGAAGTCAACAATCCTGGGAACTTTGGCATTTATAGTAACTGTTTATGGCAAACTCAATTACATGTGTAAATGACCAACAAGCAAAACAAAAATAAAATAAATTTAAAAAGTGTTTCAATCAACATTTATTTGAAACATTTAAAAGAGCGCCCAAAACCAAATAGATTCACTTTTATCAGTCGTGTTGGAGCGCAATACGGAGTATATGCTGGGGTTGATCCCGAAAATTCCGGGTTCGAAAAATTAAAAAGATTATCATTACTAGTCGACTTCAGTAGGCTTTTCGACTCTTTGACTCTTGACTCTCGGGAGCTTTACCCGTATTTATGAAATGTAAATATTAATTAGTACGTGAATGTATGTAGGTACATAGAAAAACGTTTCCCAAAAATAATTAAAAAAAATATTGTTTGCACAAGTTTCTTCACCAAATTTGGCGGGTTTTCACACTTTTCTTTGCTTAAGCAGTACAAGTCCGGGTGAATTGGTATAAAATATGAACGAAACATTTTCTTAATGGAACCTATGTATATACATACATATGTAGGTACATATGTAGATGTACTAATTTTGAATGCGTCTTCTAGAAAAGGATTGGACATATTGTGCAGGGATTTTTCCAGTCCAAGTTTCTTCCTAATGTTAAACGTGTATTCTTCAATCAGGAAATTGTGGCCATAGAATAAATACTTGGGATAAGTAAAATCCCCAATAAAATAGGTTCATTTTATTTTTCAAAGCGTGCGTACTCTTTTAATGGTAGTTATTACTTTTCCTTTCTTTAAAATTAGTGTAAATATTTTTTATACCTTTCATGAACATGAAATGATATTATAACTTTGGTCCGATGTTTGTAAGTACATATGAGAAGAAGAAGAGATAGACCCACTATTAGGTATACCGAAATGATCAGGGCGATGAGCCGAGTTGATTTAGCCATGTCCGTCTGTCCGTCCGTCTGTTTGTACGCAAACTAGTCCCTCAGTTTTAGAGGAATCTCGATGCAAGCAGGCGCCATTTTGCAAAGGATTAATCATTTGTCGGAACCAGCAAGATCGGACCAATACAACGCATAGCCCCCATACAACCGATTGTTCCGATAAATGGGTTTTGGCCCATAACTCTTGCAGTTCAAAAGCTAAGAACGTAAAATTTTGCAAGTTTAGTACATATTATAAATGTAACGTATGTAGTGAAAATCACCCAGATCGGCCCAACATGACATATAGCTCTCATATAATCGATAGTTTCGATAAACGGGTTTTGGGTTATGCATCTTTAAATTAACAGTTTTAAGAGTTTGTACCAATTTTCAGTAAGCATCGGACACGTAAAAAAGTTATGCGTATTCATGAAAGGTATAAAGCCTTCGGCACAGCCGAAGACAGCCCTTTCCTTACTTGTTTTTTTTTTTAAATTTGGTTTTAATGGTTGTGGACCTGATCCTGGAGAAGCCCCTATACTATGTACTTATGTATTTGCTGCAGCAATCACTGCTCTTTGCACTGAGGCTATCTTTACATTATACCACACGTCCATTTGTACATATGTATGTATGCAGAGTGTTATCACTTTTCACCGGCACTCGCTATCAAATTAAACACTTGAGCACATAGGTACATACACTTGTATTTTTTTTTTTTATATAGCATTAAAAGCACAAAACTGAATTGTAAAAATTAAAAAAGAAAAAACAATTCTGTAGACTTTCAAATGGCGCTTACGAGGTTTTAGTTTTAGTTAGTCCACTATATAAGCTTTTTTCATTTGTTAATATTCATGTAGATATGTATGTACATATGTACATATGTATATAAAATTATTTTTCATGACCCCATAACTATGTACATATGTACATATGTATGTACATACATAGTATTTATGAGCAAAGCGTGTGTCTTTACATTGATAAGAACATTTCGTTTTAATTCTTTTGTTATTGTCGCTTTGTATGTATGTATGTATTTTTGTTTCACTTTTCTAAATAGCGGTCCAAAATACTTTTCACTACTATTTCCCGTCAAAGTGCTCGAGGTACAAACGCGTCTGGCACGTTCAACACAGCTGAACGAAATCTCTCCTACTGATATGGAAATGAAATACAGTCAGCCAGTCAACCAGTCAACCACCCTTGATTGCAGCCGAGGCGGCTTTGCGAAACAATTATTAACCAATACTTGTAGAACTTTGCATTGCGTGTACGTCATTGATACCAAGTAGGAAAATATGGTCAACTCAGATGGGAGTGTTTATAGATTATTATAGCTGTGCTTATCAGTTGATACGGTAACGCTGCGTAAGGTGTTATTGGTCGACTGTGGGCACTGTGAATACTTCCACTCCTCCGACTAAAGCCGTTTGATCGGTAATTTAAATAGGCTTTTAGTTGGCTAGGTTCACATGTACATATTTGCGAGATAAGAATCCAACTCTTTACTGCAAATAAAACGTGACCCCATTTTTCATTTCAATAACATAAGGACAGTTTCAGTACACTCTTTCTAGATGCGGCCAACAATATTCAGTAACAACTCATTTTAAACGCCATAATGATTTATTTTGTATTAGAAAATTACCCACCCTAATGTACATATTTTATTTCCTATAGGCTGGTTCTTGTGCTCTCTTTAGGAGAGTAAAGTCAAATGTATACACCAAAGATGACGTATACACATACATATATCTATATACATATGTATATTGCATGTACATATGTTGTTATTTATTTGGTTTTACTCCTCATTTTCTTGTTATTCTATCAAATGTATCCCAGCAATCATTGTAGCAAGTTAGTTTATTATGAAATATTTTCAACATGAGACCTAAAATTCATCCATTGTCATCTTCACTGATTGGATTGTAGTGCAATTTGGTTTCGCCATGAAATGTGCAATACATTTTTCATTTCATTGCATTTCATTTTCATTTTTACGTAATTATGATAATTTCAAGAAATAAGTATCTTCTCAATTAATGTTTTTTGTCTTTTGTCAGTGCCCAAATAACTTATGTATTTGTGTTTTGCTCATTGGGATAATTATACAAATTTTAGTAGGTAGGTATCTACTATATATTTTTGGTGTTACCGATTTGTTGGAATTCTAAAAATACTTCGAAATGTTGCTTCTGTTTGTTTTGATAGGCTTAATAATTTTTTTCGGATAGTGAAAGAATAGCTGCTGAACTGAGAAGGTATGGTTTTAGTAGAGTACATCTGAAAATGATCAAAATAGGTATATAGAGCTACTCTGTATATTTTTTTTTAATTTTAAATTTAATGTTTTTTTTTAAAAAAGGGGGACTCAAATTTTATATTACCGATCGTAACATAAATTTCTAGTGATCTATTATTACTAGTCTGGATTTTAAAGAACTGAAACAATTTTTGATTTAAAATTGCCAAACTATTGGATTAAAAAATTAAGCTGCAATATTTTTGTAGGATATTGAATTCTGCATTTTCGCAAGTTCACTGTTCCAGAGTCTGGTCAGGTTTCCTCTTTTCACCTTTTTACTTTGGAAATTTAAGTTCACTGTTCCAGAGTCTGGTCAGGTTTCCTCTTTTCACCTTTTTACTTTGGAAATTTGGTAAAAACGACGCCCATTTTTTCTAAAATTGAAGATCTTAAATGTTTCAAAGGGCAAAAGGTAGATAGCAAAAAGTTCTTTCGAACAAAATTTTGCGATAGAGTGAAACTAAAAACTTGGCATTAGAACTGCAATTAATAACAGTTAATCTATCATACCAAAAGGACTCATTCCTTTGCATGCCCAAAAATCGGTATTCGACTATTTGAATAATGAACTTGTCGGACGAGCGAATTAATTCAAAAGTTCTGCTTCAAACCGAAACCAACGCCTACACTCTTAATACGAGCCCTACATCTGCCCCTGAATCATATGGAATTCCTCAAGTATAATATTTTCTGAGTGCCGAAATTTCTAAAATTCTTAATTAATTTTCATTTTATTAATTAAACATGCGCATGAAGCTTTTTACTTCCACTAACAATTTAATGAGTAGTTTTAAAACTAAATTTCCAATTTTATTAAAGGAAGAAATTCATTTCACTGATTTCTTGATTTCATTTCATTTGCATAGGTACTTTTATTTTATAATTTGTTTTTTTAAAATAGACTTACTTAAGATCCAGCTGTTAAATGCTGCAATTGAAGAGAGGGCTAGAGGTCAAAATTTAGGCGCGGTAAGGTATGCTCGTAATAAGATACGACTTAAGTCCCATCTACCGAGTATGACAAAAATTATATATCTTCTCCCTATCAGATATTACAAATACAAACAACAATTGTATTTTCTTGAATTTTTTTAGATAAAACTCAGAAATCCACAATACATGAAAGGATTAACATGTATGTACAATGAACTGTGATATTTCACATGCGTTTCATCATTTTTTTCTCAGAGTGTAGACTATATGCAAAGACTGCAACAAATATGGCTTTCTTATCGTTATCGAGGAAGCCAATAAAAATTTCACTTAGTCCTGGGAAAGTACTCTTATTATATGTGACCGTCTATGTGACGGTCTATGAAAAGGTGGCTTATGACTTAAACAAAATTTTTCCACTTTTTCTCTAGTTTCGATAGTTTTTGTGACGCTCTTTCACTTGGTGAAAACTAGAACCTTGCTTAGAAGTGTACTAAAAAGTAGTTTTCTTCGTCGCTATCCTTGTTAAAACCTTTGAAGTTGTTTATCTTTAACAGCTGTTTCTCGCAACTTCTTTTTTGAATTATAAGCTACCTTTTCATAGGCTGGGACACATATTTTTTTTTTGATATTTTTTATACATTTGTAAATATGTACATATGTACATATGTATATAGCCGTGGACAAAAGTCCCCTTGTGGTTTAGGGGTTAAGTATATGCCCTTGGTAGGCATACCTATCGTAAGATCGATGGTTAATCTAAGGACATTATGCATCCCAGTGATTTGTAACATTTTTGTAAAAAGTCAACAATTACATACGTCACGCTGCTGTTTATATTAGTTATGCAGGTGTTCGCAACTAGTTGGTTTAACTTGCTCAGTTAATCAATGCGGGGGAAGCTCCCTCCCTATAGCTACATGGAAAAGCCAACGTTTGCTAGTTGAACTGCCTAAAAGTATGCCACACTCAATTACTTTTTGCGAAAACTAAAAGCTCATCTCATACAACGGCAACATATTCATTCGCCGCCCATAAACCAACAACATTTGACTTACATATGTACATACATACATAGGTACATACTCGTACACGATTTACTTAACCGATTTTTTTCCACCGATCACGTTATAACGATTCTATAAAATTTTGATAGGCATTCCTTTCGGATATCCTTAGTTGAAACTCAAAATTTTGCCTATTATTCGATTTGCTTATTATTTTAATTCTAGTTGTATAAGATATTTGAGGCAAGAGTTGGGCTAAGCTCGTTTTTACCAAACCAAACTTCTAATTCCGCCAAATGACTTTAGATTCGAGATCTGCCTTCATCCATTAGCTGTGTATGTTCATGTCCAATGAATAGTCAAATCAAGTTTTTATTTAATTACACTTTATTACCATACTTTTCGTAATGAGATAAACTAAACATTGTAACTCTGCTTATAACATGTTCAATTACATTTACATACATACATAAACAAATACATATATTTACTAATATTTTAAATTTAACATTTATATGTATATTTGTCTTATTATATTTTAAAAAGCTAGTGATACAGTACAAAAAGGACAATGGAATTAATCTAAATAATTTGTTTTCTGATCACATCTCATTTATTTGTACGACAGGAATGACCAATTATTTCAAGTTAGTCGATCTAACATACAAACATTAATTCTTATTCGAAATTTTTGGTAAATTTTTCTTTGAATTAAATTGGCAAGTGCAATGTTTTTAAATATTAAATTAAATTACAAAGTATTTTGAGTTATTCTGATAAAAAATTAAAATTAACTTTGAGCGAACAGGACAGTAAATTATCGGCTTAATACCTACATACATATGTATGTAGTATATACAAACTAAATAATATACATACATACATATACATACATATATATGGAGAATATTTTTACATCTTGCTGCTTGTTTTGAAAAGATATGATGAGACAAACGATTACTAATGACTGAAATCAATTTAAGGCTAGAAGTTCAAATAATGGAAAACCGTCATTCCTCTCATTGCACACTAACTAACGCTGGTTCTATTTACAGAATGTTGTTGTGGTATTTGTGTACCTTTAGTGTGAATATGTATACATTCGATTGATTATTTAACGTTTATTCAATTTATGCCAAAGTGTAATCAGTGTAAGTGCATGCATAACAACAATTACAACAATCATCAGAGCTACACAATCGGTCATATTCACATCCGAGATCATCATGTAGTTGAGAAATACTTTCGGACTACGAAAATGGCAATACATCGCCGTCTCGGGACATGTGAGGAACGAACGATCTAAGCCGTAGATGGCGTTAAGCGCTCCATGGAAGCCGGCACGGAAATAACTTATGTGCCACATCCAACGAAAGATAGGCGTAATATCGATGTAGCGCGTACAAAATCCGAATACCGAGAAAAGGACTGCCAAAATAGGTCCCAAAAACACAGCCAACTGTAAATAGAAAAAATGTGTTGTAAAATTATGCCAATATTTGGTTGCAGATTGAAAAAGATATAAAAGGTCTTACCTTTGTGGGTAGTGTAGCGCCGACGAAGAAACCCCACGATTGTGCGCTTAATGTGGCCAGCACTGCCAACACCACAAAGTAATAGATGCGAAAGCTTTCATCATTGTTGTTTCCGGTGAGATAAACGCTAATGACCATGTAGAGGACGGCGCAAATGCTCTGCAAAGTTGTAAAATAAAAAGGTGGTTTAATGCTCCCAGATATTTGAAAGGTTCTAATGACAGATTATTCTTCCTAGCTTGCGCCTAAAACAACGTTGTGAATAAGACTGAATTCGCTAGATTTATTTCGATAATATTGAGGTCATCCATGATCGTCCTTCAAAATAAACCTGCGTGAAGTGTTTTTGTAACAAACAAACCTAAAACAACAACATAAACCCTTCTTGGGTCATCCATTGCAGGTTAGACCCGATGTTGTACCTACATACATATACATATGTATATGAAAATATGTGTGAAGTATCCAAAGCAATTCGTACTAATACACTCACGCAAACAAAGATGTGTTTTATGAAGATCACACTGATCAATGTTTATTAGCACGAAACTGAGGAAGAAATGGATTTATGCAGCTACACGGGTAAATAATATATTTCCGTGTATACATATATGTATGTACATAATGCAATCTCACAAAAAATATCAACTGAAAAATAATAATTGCCTTATTATTTGCTTGGCATTAAATTACCACCAAATTTCAAAGAATTTCGTTGTACATATATTGTGTTGATCATTTTGTCTGTCAGCTTTCTATCATTACAAACTTACATACACATTGGCGTTTAAAACTCACCTGAAAGGGTATCTCGAACGACAGCAACGAAAGGAAGTAGGGAGTCAAGCCATACCAACGATTGAAATGTTCACGTGTCAGCATGCCAATCTCCAAGGGAACTATAAAAACCGGAGACATAAAATCAAAACGTGTCAATTTAATTTGTTGCTGTTAATCGTAAAGAAATTAGGATAATTATTTTTAATAACAGAACGCTTTTTTTGTTTTCGGCGAATTTTTAGTGTGTTTGTGGTATGCGTGTATGTGTGTATGTGGCTATGTGCAAACTCGATGTGGATAAAGCAAGTTAATTTCAGTACGGAGACCTCTATGGAGATACTTTGAATTCGTTTGAGTTTCTAGTAATAAGTACTTTCAAAGGCAATAAAAGCTTACTCACATAAGTCGTGATGTCGACAGCATCACAGAACTATTGCCACAAATGCCGATTATGCGGTTTTGCACTTTGATAATCGGTTTCTTTGTACTAGATATAAATCTATTTAATTAAATGTTTGACATTTGTGTGGGGTTTTAGATGCACACATTTCTTTATAATTACTTAAAGTTGTTCATTTCACAAGCGTTAAATCTGTTTCACAACAGTCATTATTTGTTTAGCAGAAATACATTTTTGGTAACTGGCAAATCTCTACGATCCCATTAATTCCATTTTTCTTTAAATGCTCCACAGTAAGAAATCAATGCAAATAAAATCCGATTGCTTGGTTCTTGTTTTTTAACTTTCTAATGAAAATGCTAATTAAGTAACCGCATTCAATTTAAAAATATTAACTTAAAATTAAAGAAAATGTTGTTGGGGCTTCCAGATAGCCCATAGAATACCAAAAAAAACATGAACACATGGACACATTCAGTCTATGTGAGGTCTCAACATACCAGTTAGTTGAGCATAGGCTAGCTAGATTAAATGCATTTTCCAAATCTATTTAATATGACTATGTTGGATTAACGAACTAGTTTAAATAAGTATGTAATAGGTATGTATGTGAATTTGGTACAAAAAAAACATTTGTCAGAAGGGAACTGATTTCCAAAAAACGAATTTTGCTACGGTGCTACAACAAACTGCATACGCGCGTGTGTGTGTGGGTATGTCCATGCATTTGTCTGTATTGCAGCAGAAATATGTACATAAATATGGCCATTTGACACAAATCCTCAAGGTATTTTTAATCAATTGGCAGTCGAGTGCGAATTTGTACATTCCAGCATGTTCAGTGGTGTAACCCACTGTACACTTTTGTGTTGTTGTTGCAACACCGTGAATATCGACGCTTAGCTTTTGAATGTTGACAACGTATCAACTCATGGAAAATGAAAAAAAAAAATAAAAATTAAGATATAAAACAACAAAAGAGTTTGACCAATTAGCCAAAACTAGACGCAAGTCTTACCTACACAATGAACGCTTGACCAGAAGTTTAATGAACTTGTTGAATGCCACTGAGCGCTCAAAGCCCACCAAAACAAACACACACACACACGCACACACACTCATGCATGCATGCCACAGGTGAATTCGCAAATCACGTTTGAATGCACAACTCAAACGACTTGAATTCAGCGGCTTGGTTGCTTGCTTGTTTTGTTGCTGTTTGTTGTTGTTGTAGTTAGATCTTGTTGCATGTCCGCATTTAAATAAGCGTGCACAGCCATGCATGCATACATACATACATAAATATGTACATATGTACATAAGTGTGTGTTTAGTAAAACTTTGTGCAATATGCAAACTTACATGTTAACACCACAGCCATTTTTCCCGTGTAGACCAACAACAATATTGTGCCATACAAATAGACGTAGTTGCCAAGTACGGTGGTCGCTTTATCGCCGACATTCATGTACAAATAACCGAATACCACACCGATGACAATGTGCGACAGCAGACGAGCCAACAGCAGAAACTGTCAAAATAAATTTAAACCACAATAAAATTAAATAAACTTTTTTTTTTTTGTTATTAAAATTGCTATGATACATAGTAATCACTTTCAACTGCCACGAAGACCCGTTTTATGGCATTTCTGCACAACCAAAACTATATAATTGTGAATACATACATATACATATGTATGTATATGTATGTATGTATGCATGTTTGTATGTATGTATGCATGTTTGTATGTATGTATGCATGTTTGTATGTATGTACATATGTACATATGTGTGTGTGGAAACAACATAAATCTGAATGGTTGTAATGAAAATGGCCTTATCTTGTAGCAAAATAAAAAGATTGGTAGTGGTAACGCCACTCTTGCAAAAGTATGTTAAGGTTATTGCAATGAAGTGGCATGCAACTGGCTTAGCTGGATTGTGTGCGATAAGGCGTTGGAGCTATCATATTTGGACATTTACGCGAAAAGACATTAGAGTGTCCCACGAAATCAGAGTTGTGCTTTTAACATATAAAACACGATTTTACATTATAAAATTAAATTTAAAAATCGTATATCGAATAACATTTTCTTGTTAGTTGCTAGAAGGCTCATGATAGTCTACGTCACATAATCAACAAATAAAATTCAAATATTCAAGAATATTGCAAGTAAAAAAAAACTAGTAAGGAAGTCTAAGTTCGGGTGTAACCGAACATTAAATACCTAGTAGTGATCTTTTGCGTTATCCCAATTAACTCAGGTCTATTTTAATACCTGAAAAGGTGGTATAAAACAACTGATTGTTTTCGATTAAAAACACTTCTGTTGTAAGTGGTAAATTAAATTATCACTAAATAACAAAATATAAATAGTTTTGCATGGGGCTTATGAAATGTATGAAAATAAAAAAAATTAATAAAAAAAAGGCAATAGGGAGTTAACTACTTTCCCGTAAATCTTGCTTGTTTGTCATTCGATTTGCATAATTTTTGGCAGGAGTATACTACATACTATTGGAAAGCATCCCACTAACTTTCATTGGAATACCTTCTTGAAATTTCAAGCAATCGCTTTTGAAAATAACAGACCTTTTTTGCTGAAAAGTGGGCGGCGCCACGACTACTTCAACAAAATCCACACAATTTTTTTGCAGTTTAGTTTTTCTTAAAAAGCTTATTAAGTGTGTAAAATCTTATATATATAACTTATACAGTTATGGAAATATCGCGATTTTAATTTTACGAAGAAATTTTTTAGAACTGTGTTCAAAAAGTGGGCGTGTCCGTTCACCGATTTTGTTTATTTTTACAGCAAAGAGTAAGCTTTATATGTTGAACACTTTCTGTAAATATCGCTTCAATAAGTTAATTTTTACCGGAGTTATGGCATGGAAAGTTTTATGGAATAATCCCCCATAAAGGGGCGGGGCCACGCCCATTTTCCAAAAATTTTGTGTTTTCGACTTTCTTTGCCCACGAACACTTTAGAGGTGAAATAGAAATGATATACAGCTAGTTTAAGCAAAGTTATAGCATATTCAATATATCTATGATCCTTTTCAAAATCTTTCGTATAAAATTGGGAGTGGACCTAACCCGATTTCGATAATTTTTTTTCGAAATATTGCCTGTATTAATATAAATATGTGTGCTGAATTTCACTTTGCTATCTTGAGCGGTTTTTGATTTATGATTAATAATATTTCCAAATTTGACTTAATCAAAAGTGGGCGGTACCACGCCCCATTTTGAAAATTTCTTCAAAAATGTATTTTTTGCCTTAACGCTAAAGTGCACACCAAATATTATCCTTATAGGTGTATTATGTACTGAATAATCACTCTTTTTGTATTTTCGAAAAAATTATATATATAGAAAGTGGGCGTGGCTTTTAACCGATTTTGCCTACTTTCAATAGCGCTCCGAGATAAGTGAAAAGGAACCTGCATACCAAATTTCATTGAGATATCTCAAGATTTACTCAAGTTATCGTGTTCACAGACGGACGGACGGACGGACGGACATGGCTCAATCAATTTCTCTTTTCCTCCTGAACATTTTGATATATATAAGTCAATATCTATCTCGATTCGTTTATGCCGTTACATACTACCGTTAGGCGAATGAAGTTAATATACCTTGTGTGCGAAGCACTACTAGGTATAAAAAGATATTTAGTTTTGGGTAGCATGTTTTCCTTACCGGGAAATGTTCATCATACGACCTGTAAGACCGATCAACAAAAAAATTCCACTGTTGCCAATTTTACAAAATTTCAATAAATATTGAATTTATTTTAATTTATTGATGAGACAGTCTAATGGACATGGTGTATAATGTATAGACCTTTCAGCAAAGTAATTATAACAATAATATCCGACAATGCTTAATGGTACTTTAGTATCATATTTCATCCAAACATAGCATTATAGCATTATATATATATAATCGTGTTCCCATTTACATGAATTAAACAGTAAATAATTAAAGACGTTAACTAATGGAGAATCAGTTTTATGGCGCTTGTAAATCGAGTTGAAAATGTGATTATTATAGAAATGGGATTAATGTTTCGAATGTTGGATAAAGTATCTGTCCTGCCCACTGTGACATGCCCTTCAATGAATTTATAGAGAGCATAGAGGTCATTCTAGAAAATCAGCTGGGGCTACAGCGATTTTCGAACATTGAACAACGTGCCTTTAATTTTTTATATGAATGCTAAACAATGTTTTGAACAATGAAAATGAAAAAAGACATTGACAAAAGTTCATAAATTTTGCCTCAGAAAATGTGTTTACAATTATTGCAGGTCAAAGTTTCATTCTGCTAATTAACAAAGGCAGATGTGACGAAGTTTATGCAAAATTGTAAAACATTATTCACTGATCTCGTGATTCTGAAATTCCATATTTTCTTACTACAACAAGTAATAAGAGCCAAACTCAATTTTCACAACTATTCAGGAGAGCAGTTTGAAAGCTTTCCGAGGATCAAAGATTTAAAGTTTATTATTTGAATTTAAAATTGCAATGAGCATTTTTACTAAATAAGGAACAAAATAGAGTTTGGCTTTTTTCTGAAAATTTATTTGCGAAATTTTTAGTTACTAATTAAGTAATTTATTTTAAGATAAATTTAAAAATTATATACCTGCCCCTTACAAAATATTCTATGAAATAGCGAGAAGATTTGTGTTAGAAGACTCGAAAACGTTAACCCAATTAGTTGCTTTATAGAACGAAGTTTTGATCATTTGATCTTGTTTTAAATTAAATTCGAAACCAGGGCTAGATACATACATACATACATATATCGGCCGACTGACAAAAGTGGTTTGTACACAATTTTTAATTATTTATGGTTTTTATTAGCACGCAATTGCAAGGGTATAACAAAGGCAACAAAAAACTTATTAAAAATAAGTATTAAGTAGATTGAAGCGAAAACGGGAAACATAAACATTTACTGATCTTTAACCTCTTTCACTTAGTAACAAATGTAATTAAGTGGACGCTTTAGTGGAGTAATAAACTGCGAGGGTCGAATTATGTATGTTTGAGTAATGGAACAACAGACTAAAAATATACATACATACATACATATGCATGCATATATACGAGTTTACATAAGTATTGTACATATGTATGTATACAGCAACGAACATGTACTTATGTATTCTACTTGACTTAAGTGTGCTATAGCGAATATATTCGCAATGTCTGGTCGTCCCGAATATCCCGGGACAGCTTTGCTACAAATTACGGCATTTTCGAAATATGTTACTAAGGCTTGTGTGATTTTCTTTGCTAAGCGAGTTGCTTAAACTAATGTATCTATCGACAGTTTTCATTTAATTATTTCGATTTTTTGTTTATGAAGGATGACAAAATAGTTAACACTAATTTGAAATATTACCAAAGGGAAGATTACTCATGCCAATTTAAAAATGTTTTATGCCGACTCCAAACTATATTTGCCAAGCTATTTCCGAGACGACCCGGCGCTTGAAAGTACTTGCTCTAAACACTTTGATGTTTGAAGCTTAAGTTGAAGTGACCAGCACACCACGACTATGCCACGTCAATGACAGTGAACATAACGTGCCATAATTAATTCACCATATCCAGACACTACTGTATACCATATACTTATTCATGTACATATGTAACTTACATAATTACGACGAGCACATAGGAAAATCCGATTCAGAAGTAGAAAATATTGCATTACGAACGATGCCGGTTGTGTGCGTACAGTCTTTTTATTGCGATTACCTCGACTAACAGTTTGCGCATGCGCCTCTATGCCAATCTCATCATCGCCATCATTTATGTTTGAATTTTTTGTGGCTTTGGCATTGAGCGATTTTACTTCTTCCAAAGCCACATCATCAGCGGCAGGTTTCACATAATCGAAGGCTGTGATTTTGGACAAGGTGGTGGGGAAACGTTTGAGGCTGCTGGTCAGTTTGCTGCACGTCTCATTATCTGGAAATATAAATGATTTTCGTTTTATAGCAAGCGACGAAATGCAAATTTTTTAATACAACAAATAACTGATTTCTATAGCAAACAAAAACAACGACGCTCCCTTTCTTACCTTTTATTCGAGAGAGCAAACGATGGACGTTGATTTGTTGACTGTCCACATCTTCGTGAAATTTTTTATTGGCCGCATTTATAAGTTTGACTAAGTCTCGGTCATGCTCGCCCACTGCCACTTCCAGAACTGCAAAGATAATTCAAACAAATTGAATCATTGCAAGCGTTTAGAAATAAAGAAATAGTTGCGTTTGGGCTAGAGTAAAATGTATTGGAGAAATTTTCGGTTTAACAGTTTATTCAACCATAATCCGAATTGCTCAAAATTAGGCCAATTCTAGCATTTTTTAAATAAAATATTCAAAAATTTTAAATATATATAAAAACTAGCCCAATTTGAGTAATAGTGACTGTACGTATTAGACGCAGTAAATGTAGAAAACTTACGAAAATCCGCTGGATTGTGATAGCTCGGGCAAACCAGGTCCTGTCCTTCCAAGAACGGGATCAGCTCTCTCACTGGACCTTGATAAATACAATTGCCGTCCACTACGGCATACAATTTGTCAAACATTTCAAATATCAAAGCACTGGGTTGGTGAATTGTGCAAACAATAGTGTGACCCAGTGAGGCCAATTTCTTCAGAAGCGAGACACATTGACTACACGACGAGCTGTCCAAACCACTGAAGAGAAAAGAAAATAATATTTTTATAAGTATTGAGTTTTTAATTGAGTTCTCAATCAATTTTTAATTCCGTTAATGCCCATAACAAATAACAAAAAATAAACAAATAAAATGTGCAAATGAGTTCGCTTTTGAGGTTGTGTAGTTATAACCTCCATACTAACTTAATGCAGATTGCAAGTGTTAATGTGCATTCATTTATCTAGAAATAATTCAATATATTTAGTTGTTGTTGTTGTTTATCGATTAAGATAATAAGTTCTCTATTGGCGAATTGTCATATTTTAAAAACAATTTGTATACTTCGATCATTGCTTTGACGTAGAGATTAGCCAATGGTTCTCATACTTAGGACGAGGGGAAGCGAACAAAGAAGTTTTGTTCTTATTTGTTTTACATTAATTTTTAATTTCTCAATGCGCGTCATTCATTTATTTAAAAAACAGTAATTCCATTGACTTCGTTATTCAACTGGTTCGCAATGTGTGCCAGAACATTCTCACATACATATGTACATAGTCATCCTGTTACCAGATTGTTATGCATTTCAAATACATACAAATATTCCAAACAGTGTTGCTGAGGCATTTGCACTGACATTTTCAGTTTGTGTTAAAATATGGGAAACTCGCAGCTTAAATAGTGAACTTGCTAGACCTTGCATGGATAAATTATAGCGTCCACCTATTCTTTTAACTGGAACAGGTTCTCCAGAAAAAAGCCCAGAATCAATCAATCGTTTTATGTCACTGTATTGACATCGCTATCAGATAGAGAGGGACAAGTGCTGTTTACTAAAATTTGTTTCTCAAATTAACAAGGTGAACCCTTTTGCTTGCGCAATGCATTGGCCTGTCAAAACAACAACAAATCCAATCCATTCAGACAAATGCACTGCGTTCGATTTAAAATTTATTGATGATTACCAATGCAAAATGCAACCGATTGAAGTGGACATTGAAACGCGTTTCCATAAATTTGGATGTATGTGTGGCTGGAGGTTTATATGTGCCTGTGTTTGTACCACTCAATGCCCCAGTGTGCACTTCTTAGAAAATTGACAGAAATGACATTTTCACCCTTCACAACCCAAGATTTTTCTACTAAAATTTGCATTCATTAATTCGCCTCACATATTTGAACTTTGATTTGTTAAGCGTTTGCATATTGAATAACAGACACATATATGTACATACATACATAAGAGAAAAATTAATAATCGCGACAGCTTTCTGATCATTGGGGAAAATGCATAAAATGGAAATAATTAAAAAAAAAATGGGTGCACCAAAGTTATCGCGCACTGCATGACGCACACCGACAGCCTCCGCTCAGTTTGGAATTTCGAGCTGATAAAGCATTCCTCTGGGCACAACGTGATAAAGATTTCAATAAAATAAATAAAAGGCCGAACGCCAACTGCTGGTGACAAATACTTTTTAAATAAAAATAAATATTTCTTTGATAAAATTGCGATAATTCGGAAGTTATGAGCAACCACTCAAGTCTTTTATTTTTTGGAAGACCACCTTGAGCTTTTGTAATTTAAAGAATGTTCCAGCTGTTTCTTTATTTAATTTTGAAATGAAAAAGGCTTAGGCGGCCTCATTCGATAGCTATGGCGATGACGGTGGGCTCAAAGCAGAGTTCGCAATTAAAATGGAAACAATGTCGGAAGTAGAGCATGGCCCCTTGTTCTGATTTACATCTGGCAAGTAATAACATTTGAAAATCACCACCAAGGCGAAGCTAACTATGATGCAAAGGTGAAGATGGATACCATGATGACCAAGGTGATAGTACCGGGTTCATTCCGGCAATCTTATAAATAAAAATGAATGTGTGTCTGTGTGTCTGTGTGTCTGTGTGTCTGTGTGTCTGTGTGTCTGTGTGTCTGTGTGTCCTTTATGGGCGTCCAAAGTACTCAACCGATTTTTATGAAATTTTCACAGTATATTCTTGAGATCATGGGTTAAAGCATAGGCTATATTAATTTTTGGAAAAGTGGGCGGTGCCACGCCCCCAGGCTATATAAAACTACAATTCTTCATAACTCTGAACATATTTGGTCTAAATTAATGATTTTTGGATATGTGTGTCCTTTAGTCAAGATGTATATAATTTTGGAAAAGTGGGCGGTGCCACGCCCACATTTTTTGTGTTTTGTTTGTACTTCAATAATGTCCAAAGCTTATGGTCGATCTCTTTTAAACTGTCAAGATTGGTTCAGAAGATTGTTGTGTACGATTTAGGCTATATCAATTTTTGGAAAAGTAGGCGGTGCCACGCCCCCAGGCTATATAAAACTACAATTCTTCATAACTCTGAACATATTTGGTCTAAATTAATGATTTTTGGATATGTGTGTCCTTAGGTCAAGATTTATGTAATTTTGGAAAAGTGGGCGGTGCCACGCCCACATTTTTTGTGTTTTGTTTGTACTTCAATAATGTCCAAAGTTTATGGTCGATCTCTTTTAAACTTTCAAGATTGGTTCAGAAGATTGTTGTGTACGATTTAGGCTATATCAATTTTTGGAAAAGTAGGCGGTGCCACGCCCCCAGGCTATATAAAAATTAAATTCTTCATAGCTCTGAACATATTTGGTCTAAATTAATGATTTCTGCATATGTGTGTCCTTTAGTCACGATTTATGTAATTTTGGAAAAGTGGGCGGTGCCACGCCCACATTTTTTGTGTGTTTGTTTGTACTTCAATAATGTCCAAAGTTTATGGTCGATCTCTTTTAAACTTTCAAGATTGGTTAAGAAAATTGTTGTGTAAGATTTAGGCTATATCAATTTTTGGAAAAGTAGGCAGTGCCACGCCCCAAGGCTATATAAAATTTAAATTCTTCATAGCTCTGAACATATTTGGTCTAAATTAATGATTTCTGGATATGTGTGTCCTTTGGTCAAGATTTATGTAATTTTGGAAAAGTGGGCGGTGCCACGCCCACATTTTTTGTGTTTTGTTTGTACTTCAATAAGTTCAAAATTTATGGTCGATCTTCTCCAAATTTCCAGATTGGTTCAGAAGATTGTTGTGCCACGCCCCCAGGCTACATATATAAAATTTAAATCATCATAACTTTGAATATTTTTGGTCGAAACTAATGATTTTTGGATATGTGTGTCCCTTGGTCAAGAATTATATAATTTGGGAAATGTGGGCCGTGCCAAGCCCACATTTTTTGTATTCAGTGCTTTGTTTGTACTTCAATAATGTCCAAAGTTTATGGTTGATCTGTTTAAACTTTTCCAATACGTTAAAATCTTCGTTGGGTACGACATACATAGGCTACATTTGTAAATTCTTTGGAAAAGTGGGCAGTTCCAGGACCACAAGCTAAGTAATATTTCAATTCGTTATATCCCTGAATGTATTTGCTTTAGTGACATTTTAACGTTCTTAAATCTTAATCAAAGCACTTAATTTTTAATGTTTGTTATTGCCGTTCATACATATCCAGAGTATTATAGGTAGATATAGGATATAATTAAATAAGTACTAACTATACATCTGCTTAGCAGCGCATAATGGTTTTTGTCATACCCATTGAGTTCAAAAGATCCGTTTTTTGAGTTGGACATCCAAAAAATTTATTTGTTTATACCAAAGACTTTAAAGCCAGAAAAATTGTATATCCTAAAGCACTGCAATAAATGGAATGTTAAAAGTTAAAGAAAAATATTTGAAAATGTATTTCTAGGGAAGTCACTGGTCAGGCGGAACAACGTCTGCCGGGTCTGCTAGTTATAAATAAAACCCACATATCTAAGACATCTGGCCTAATGCATCACACATTTTTGCAAGGTTTACTCGTTTCACAAAACTACTCAAGCGTAAAATAAACTTATTTTTGTGTTTGATAAGGGTAACTCCAGGGCTACAGACGTGATAGATGTTACGAGTAATAGCCTCAAATCGCTCTACGATGTCTGAAACAAATTGTCTCAGGCAATATGATCCCTTAAGTTTGAGGTTGTTAACATGTTATCCAAAATCCCATAGTTCGCACTTGGCGATGAAAGAAAACCTTGCTCAACGTTCAAAATCACTGAAACATACCAAAAAGAAAATCTGCTACCACAAAATCATTATAAAAGTCGCTGACTTCATACATTTTAAAATTCCGACATTAGAGTGTTATTTTAATTTCATTGAAGTTGATCGTTCTAGTGAATTATTTGCTTTGAATCCAGTGATAGTGAACTTTATTCTGGATTAGCCCATATGTAGATTCGTATTAGCACTAAGCAAAGTCAAAGCTACTGATTGCGATTGCACTTCATTTGATATAAACTTCCGTTTTCGTTATGCAAAATTTACAATCGGATTGCGAGGTTGAAATAATCAATCTTCCCTGAAATGTAACAGGCCATAACATAATAATTCAATAATTGAAATGAAAAACTATTCGAACCAATCAAAAATCCATTAATCAATAACTAAACAAGGTTGTTGACAATGTTCTCTACGAAATATGTATGCACTAGGACGCCCAATGGCGGAATCCCGTTTTTTCGCAAGCGTTGAAACTCCTGCTATTTTTTTTTGGTACAATGTTGAGATTTCTACCTTATAAAAGACAATTGTCAAAAGAAAACAAACGAAAGAACAGCTAAAACCTGCTCGTTTTTTCATCAGCTTTTTGTTTTTATTTATTTGTTTGTCCGTTTCTCATCCAATTAAAATTTTTTTTTTTTAAGCTCAACTGTTTTAGAATAGCGAAAATAAATTCAGACCCTGCAAATTGGCCGCCCTAGTGAGTACCTAGTGGGTTTGTACATAAGAACTGGAGTATAGCAATGTGAGCAAATGTCAGTGTTCAAAATCATTTACCTTATATAAGTACTTACATATATGCCTTACATTTGTATAAACGTAGAATTTCGTATGTAAATTATTATCACTAAATCACTGAAATACCATAAAAAAAGCATGGAAAGATTTCTATTACGCATATTATGTTTGGTTGTTTTTATATATGTTTGTATACACACTGCGTTCATAAACGGTAAACGCTATTTTGCCAAAAAAATTTCGGTTATTTTTCCATTTTAGAATAATTTAACATCGAACTTTTTCAGTTTGTATCGAGAAGCCTCTTTGGAAGTTAAGTTGAAATATTCAAAAAAATGTTTCGATGGGATCTGAGAATACTGTATCGATATACTGCGTGTGGCCATAGCTTTTCTCTTATTCCATGTGTTTGTGGAGGTGTTAGAGACTTTTTAGTTCTGTAAAATGACGATTCCACGAAATTTGTATGTAATGGGAAAAAGTCAAAAAATCCTTTCAAAGGTATGTAATATGGAAAAATTAATCGGTTTAGCCATGCCACGCCCCCTCAATGTATTGAAATATAAAGTTTCCTATGCTTTAGGTGTTCGATTCCAATTTTGCTTGGAAACGGTGCAGTTGTTTAGGAGCCCACACATATTATATTACACGAGAAAGCTTAATCGATAGTTATTATTCTCTAATAAATAAATTAATCAAGTTTTTGTAAATTCGTAGGTCGATAAATCGATTAATCGCACATCTCTGGCATTTGGTGCTATAATTCAGGAACGCAGTGTATATTTAAGAGCATAGTAGTGCCGTGTTAGTTTCTTTCTGGTCTACTAAATATGTAAATTGTAAATTTTATATTAAATAAATTAAAAGTTTTGAAGCGTTGAAGCGTAAATAATTGCACAAACATAGGCATGGAAATATGTATGTAACTTTATGCATAAATAAATATCAAAGTTTATAAATAAAAATTAGACCAACAACAAAAAAAACTCACGTCGTTGGCTCGTCCAAAAACAGCACCGGCGGATTGCTAATCAACTCCAGCGCTATCGCCAAACGTTTCTTCTGGCCGCCAGACAATTTCCCCGAGAAAACATTGTATCTGTGTTCTAGGCCCAACAAAGCCAAAATGTGTTTTATCTGTGAAATATCAAACAATAGACAAATCATTAAATTACTTAAGTACGCGGAAAACTTAAATGTTTACAAACACACACATATACATAAATGCATACATACATACATATTGTACTTAGTGGTTACATATAAAAATTAATTGTTTGTTATTACCAGACACTTGATGGGGTTTTAGCAGTTGACAAAATATATATTTATGGATATCTATATGTACATACGTATGTGTGTCTCTAGGTATATATGTATGTATGTACATTCGGGTATACGCTTGCAAATTAATAATACAAAGCGTCACGCATGGCTTAAAGCCCAGCTTCGGAGACAATTTTGCTGTGCAAAGTAGGAATTTCTTAAATGCAATCTGTTTGTGGTAGGTAAAGTAAAGTTTATTTAAAGTTTATATTGAAAAACGCATCATATTCAAAATCGGATTTTCCGATGGTTCATACAATTCGACTACAAATTTTATGGCAGAAACTCAATCGGACGGTAGACAGATAAAGAATTTCAAAGAATTTTTCGTACGCTTTGAGATTTATTTGTCCATTCGGGACGATTATTTTAAAGAATTTACAGATTTCTGTTTTCATAAACTTTAGGGAAAGCATTTGCCAACAGTACGGGTGGCTCCGTTTTTAGTCCACCGAAGTCTGTCACAAAAGTGGCAAATTTTTTTTTTTGTTGTCAACCCTGGTTCAAACTAATACACAAATAATCATGAACAAAATATAAATTTTCAAATTACCAAAGTCTGCTTGTATTCTTTAGATACGCTAAAACCTAATTTCAAATGTGCGGCCAACATCATCGTTTCACCAACAGTCATTTGTGGACGTAACAGATCATCTTGGTGAATATAACAGGAAAGTTCACGAAAACTGGGTGAGTTTGTAGAAATTTTTTCGCCATTAACCCGTATAGTACCGGTCACACCGGTCGCTCTGCAAACAAACAAAAACAAAACATTTTATGTATTTAAATTAACATTAATATCAGACAGATTTAATTAATATAAAAAAGGAGTTGTTGATGTGTTCATATGTATATTTATGGTATTCGTCGGCTTCGATGACCTTCTCAAAGTGCATTCGACTTATGACTCGAGTTTTTGGTGCGTTTATCGCATTGCTGTAGGCGTATCCTTAACGTAAGAGAAAAACCAGGTTACTTTACGGATAGGGAATCATGATACATCACCAATAATCGGGTGCATTGTTTCTCATAAGGTCAGTCGAATCAGCTGTTTCATAAGGTTACCGCTAATGCACCAATAACTTGAAGTTAAGGTGTTAAGGCCGGGACATTGGTGCAGTAGTCGTATCGCTGTAGTCGTATCCTTAACGTAAGAGAAAAACCAACATGCATTTGGTCGGTAAGGTTACGTTACAGATAGTAGCACCAATAATCGATTACATTGCTTCTCATAAGGTTGGTCGAATCAGCTGTTTTATAAGGTTACCGATACGTCACCTCTGAACCCGACTTTAGCAAGGCGAATTAATACAAGGTGGTATTATCCCATCAGCTGATAGCTACTTTTTTCTCAAATTTTGACACTACACATTCAGCCGCCATACGATTTTGACATTAGTCCCACGAATTACAAAAACAAAGTACATTGAAAATGTACGGATGTGTGTTTGTAATTCGCCTGGCTTCCACCTTCTATTAATTCGCCTTGGGTGTTAGGGTGCATGGCGCGGCAGTTCGATGTGAGAAATGTAATTATGCTTACTCAGCGGCACGTGTGTTGGCCACTCGTGGGAGCGTCCGACGCGTCGCAGCGAGCGCGTGTTAACTTACATGATGAATGTATGTACATATCGCACCCTAAATCAAAAACAGTCACAACTCAAAATTTTTTTAGGTCGCTTTCTTGGCATAGATTGCCTAATACAAAGTAGTGCAGCCAATACATACAATATTTTTCTTTTAGACTATTATCGTTACTCTTTAGAGAGCACAGTGATGTCAAGTTTTTAAAAATCAAATCACTTTTGCGCGATCCAGAAGCAATTGACTGAAAGTTACTCGGATTTTGAGTTGTGACTGTTTTTGATTTAGTGTGCGATATGTATATGCAAATATGAAGATTGGTGATCAATAACTGGGGTTCAATTTACATATTATTAGGTGAGGTAAAGTTTGTTGACTGATCAGAGGTCCGTAAATAATAATTGACAGCTCTTCTGATTGTTTACTGTAAATATACTGCAATCTGCTCACAGATAGCGTTCCAGGCAACAACATAGCAAATTGTAATCAACATTAAGCAATTATTGGCCAATGAACTCACGCAATGTATGTACCAGGCAAATTGAAAACATCCAGGTTCACGGTCAAAAATCGATTTCAAAAGAGTAAGTTGGATTAATGGGTCTCATTTGTGATAAGCGGCGAATAAGTAAAGATGATACGGCCCAGAAGGTCTTCTTTTGAGAACCTGTCGCTAAGAGCAGAGGATGATTGAAACCAAGTGGATATCGACGAAGCGAAGACGGTTCAACGCTTGATATTTTCGCATACCCAAAAGCCAACTTGAAAAACTTGGAACACGCTAAGAAGTGCAAATGGAAATTTGTAAGTTAATTGTATTTGTTGTTGCAATGTTTGTCAGTTCCACAATTTTATATTTTTACGATAATTTTCACCAATAAAGACTAATGGAAAGTTATTACCAAACAATTATTAAGTGTTTTATTTCTACTGCAACACAATTATGCATACATACATATGTACATCGAGACGAGAGAAATTCGCAGGCTAAAAATGCATTCCGCCAACCGATTGGCAGATCTCCGTGATCTTCGCAAGTGATTCGTTGAAAAATTTAAAACAATAAAATCAATTAAACTTCTTTAATGAAATGGAATCTACTTTCGCACTGTGTTTTTAATCAGAGCAGACAGACGTTGGATCGACTTATGCAAGTTCGAATTAAAGCAACAACTATGTACTTTGCATGCTTAAAGGACTCCAAAGAAGTCTTCAGATTAGGGCAGAGAGTAGAGTGGAAATTTGAAGATGATTGCATTGCCATTATTTAAAACTAAGACAGAAGCTGGGCCAAAGACTTACCTAAAGCCTGTCATTACGTTGAGCAGCGTACTCTTGCCAGAGCCTGAGGGGCCCATTATGGCAGTTAATTCGCCGGAACGGAAGGCACCATTAATTCCATGTAAAATTTCCTTTGAAACTAAATAGATTGAGAAATAAATATAAAAAGATATAAAATTATTAATTGCGTGTTGTCTTTTACAACAAAAACTTCTTAAATATTAAATTGATTTTCAAAATAGCAAACTCTGATTTTATGAAATCTCCGAATTAGTCACGAAAGCAAAACACTTCAAACTAAACTACTGCCACCTCCCACAATAACAGCTCCCATCGTTTTCAATACTAGGCAAATACCCCAATTGAATGTTGGCATTCTTAATTAAAAACAAGTAAGGAAAGGGCTGTCTTCGGCTGTGCCGAAGGCTTTATACCTTTCATGAATACGCATATCTTTTTTAAGGCCCGGTTTCACCAGCGTGACTAAGGGCCGCTTTCATAAAAGCCGGTTAAGCCTAATCGGCGATTAATTTGACAGCTAACCATACAAAATACGTCAATTAAACTCTGGTTAGCGGTTACCGGCTTTTATGAAAGCGGCCCTAAGACTAAAACTAAGTCGCGACTTCAGTTAGCCTAGATTTGTGACTAACTTACTTTTGGGTTTCACCAACTTAGCAACTTAAGTAGTTTTGACCACAACAACCCGTTCAGCTGTTTTATACATAGTAGTATTTTTCATACCAGTACCCATTGAGAAATAGCAATGTATAGAAATGCACCAAGGAATATACAGATCGCAGGGCGCATATCCCTTTAATTGGAAAGTGGTAAAATAGTGCTTAATTGAAAACGATGGTTTGGTAATGGTTGCATGATTCCAAACAAGCGTTATCGTGCATCTACGCTTACCTCGTTAAAGTCATGCATGGCAAAGTTTCCAACTGGGACGGTGCACAAAGCAAATTAGTAACATTTCTGACGTATGGGTTTCGAATGCCAGCAACACTGACTTATGTAGTTGAGGATAAGTCAGCTGGCAGGCTGACTAAGTTGTGACTTAGTTAAGTTAGATGGTGAAACTGAAAAAGTGAAAATCGTGACTTAACTAAGTTAAGTCGAGCTGGTGAAACCGGGCCTAAGTGTCCGATTTTTAGTTACAATTGGTCTAAACTCTTCAGAACTGTTAATTTAAATATACATAGGCCAAACCACATTCATCAATCGATTATATGGAAGCTATGTGTTATGTTACTCCGATCTGTATGATTTTCATTACACACAGCACATTTATAATAAGTACCAACCTTGCAAAATTTTACGTTCCAGCTTCTGCAAGATTTATAGCCCAAAACCCATTTATCGAAACTATCGATTATATGGGAGCTATATGTTTGGTTGGTCCGATCTGGGTGATTTTCACTACACACGTTACATTTATAATATGTACTAAACTTGCAAAATTTTACGTTCTTAGCTTTTGAACTGCAAGAGTTATGGGCCAAAACCCGTTTATCGGAACAATATATTGTATGGGAGCTATGCCTTGTATTGGTCCGATCTTGCTAGTTCCGGCAAATGATTAATCCCATGCAAAATGGCGGCTCCATACCAAATTTCATCGAGATATCTCTAAAATTGAGGGACTAGTTTGCGTTCAAACAGACAGACGGACGGACGGACAGACGGGCATGGCTAAATCAACTCAGCTCGTCGCCTTGATCATTTCGGTATACATAAAGTATGGTGGGTCTATCTCTTCTTCTTCTCATACTTACAAACATCGGACCAAAGTTATAATACCATTTCATGTTCATGAAAGGTAGGAAATATTTTCAAAACACTGAAACTTACCAAATTTTCGCTCTTGAAAATTGAACTTTCGCACTGTGTATTTGACATTTTCGAATTCGATATCGATTTGCTTGCAATGATTGAAGTTCGCTTCAAAATTGTCATAGTTGCATGGCTTGGACAGATCGTTTGTGGTACAACTGGGCTTTATACAAACTGTGGTCTTATCAATCGATGTCTCTGAGCTGGCTGCACTGGAACAACAATTTATGCCAGCTCCGTACGCCTCTGTGGGTTTGATGTCCTGTATCACAGTCATTTTTGCTCTGTAAAAGACGAATGATAATAACTAATAAATTATATTACAAGATTAGCAAAATACTTGAAATACTTAGTTTATAGGATTAATCAGGCAGTGATGAGAGTTGTATTAAAGAAACGACGTTCGCGTTCGAATTACAATTTACAAGAACAAAATTAACTAAAGGGAAACTACTGAATATCGAGTTAAGAACTAACCGCCAAGTATGAAGATTGCTTTGAATAAAATGTTCAAGTGTTCTACTTTTTTTAGCAAACTCGGCACAATTCGAGTGCATTACAAAAACAATGTTTCTTAGCCAAACCAAACCATTTTCAATTTATAATATAATGTATAAGTATTTGAGCGGTATTATTGTAGTGAGAACCCAGTCAGCATTTTGAAGCTAAAACCAATGCCATGCTCGTGGCAGTAATGCCATTTTGAGATTTATTAGAATCAAAATTCGGATAAATTCTTGGCATTACATACAAAGATGTGAATTGCTTAATTAAATTGAATGATTCCCTTCGCGTTATACTAAGCACGCTTGCCGTTACTTCATATAGCACAATGCACTTGTATCTGCTGTCAGCGGCTATCAACTGTCCAGAGTTGCATAAACAAGATATTAAACTTAAAGCAGATTAGCGCATTCTACATCGCGTTAGTCAGTGATTCCAGTAATAAAGCATTTAATTGTACTCCATACGAAATAATTGCGCTAATTAGTCTTTATGAACTTAGTCGGGTGACAGTAAATCGTCAACACTCTTTCAAATTTGACACCTACATACATACTATGAACATGTGCAACTAACAAATTGAAAATAATTTTAAATTGATGGGAAATGTTCTACTCAAACGAGTTTGCAGTTCAAAATTAAAAACAACAGAGTCCGGTCTATCAAATTTCAAATACGAATAGTTTCTTCTTGGCTTCCCAGTATATGTATCTTGAATTTTATTGTATTTACTCACATTAATTTTCGGCAGCAGAAATAAATTAACATAACCACCCCCATTTACTGGCAGGCACTGAACTGACTAAACGCCCTTTCACAACGCAGAAAGTGACTCGTTGTGTTGCATCTCATTTTACATAATCAGTCCCTTAATGCGATTTTTTTTTTTACTTTTAAACAAATTTTATACAGCAATTCATTTCGTTTACTTATCAGCAATCTAAATATTTATTTGTTATTGAAATTCTATTGTGGTAATGTTGGAATAAAAGTAACAAGAACAAATTGAAACGTATTTCAAAAAAACAGAAATGGGTCAGTGTCTGTTGGTGATAACTATAAAGAGTGAGACAGTCTCAATTTTGTATATTAAATATAATTATAAACAGGGTTATTGGAATGAAACCTCGTTTAGATTACAACAATTGGTATCTGCGTATAGTAAAATGGAAGCGAATTTGCATTTTAGTTTGTTACGACTTTAAAACAAAATACATATGTACATATATGAATGTGTGGGTAACTGGGAAACGATGACGCCTAAACAGAATTGCTATCTCAAATTTTGCTTTGATACCCCCAACTCGTATTCCCCTTTCGGGCTCGGTGGTTTCGATTGGAAACATTTTATCAATAAAATTAAACATTGGATGTATTTAGGGACTTCGTTGAAGGCCGCCAAAAAACCAGATTCGACCAGTTTTCATATGATTTGATAAATAATTTATTAGGTAAACAGTTATATAGCTACGGACAAACATATGCTTCCAACAATGAAATGGGGCTTTTTGAGCCCTCAGTTAAGCCTATGAAGTTGAATATATGTATCTACTTGTAAACATTATTTTGAAATTAAAGGGATATGACTAACTACGAAAATAGAAATGGAAAGGTTTCCAGACCCCAACAGTATAGAACCCGTCGATGCTGAATTCGCGCCAATGCTATTTTTGGCTTTTATAAAACATTTTACATAATTTAATTTGTTTTCTTCTTGATTAACAATTCTGATTCGTGGAGAAACCTGTTCGGAATATCAATTCTACGTCACATAATGTTATTATTTACTTAGTCATTCGTGGCTTACGTGCTGGTATAACACGAAAAGTGGATCTGCCAAATATGTAAATAATACTATTAAATCGTTTATTGAAAGCAGAATATAGAAATTTTAGCAAACGGCTGCAAGAACATGAAAAAGCAGAACGGCTTTACTAGAACCTCAACAACAATCAATAAGATTATTATTAGATATTTTTCATTATGTTTCTAAATAAAAATAAATTTACGAATAAAAATTTCGCATCGGATTAGTGGGTTCTAGAGAGAACTATCAACTGATATACGACCAAAATTTTTTTTGTTTTTGCTATCAAACCATTTACTTTAACTGTTATGTACGTCTGAGACACAGAGAAATAACAGACGTAATAAAATTTCTATAAAAGAACATAAACGAAGTAAACGATTCAAGTTAATTATTTTAATTCTCATTTCAAATTTATACTCGTATTTACATATGTATATAATTTATGACTTGACAATCTGTGAACCCGTCTGAGTTAGGAATAAATGTTTAAGTCTATACGGGGCATGTTTTGGGAGATGTGGAAATATTGAACTAAATTTAAATTCAGTGTAGATAATAAATTTTTGGTTAGATTCTACAGTCATTGATTGCATTTAACTCAGCAAAAGCCGAAGCCTTCATTTACATAATTGTATGTTTGTACAAGAATAGAATTTGTATTTTTTTTTTTTCAATGAAAAGTTAATGTGCAGCAATCATCTAATGTACATTTTACCATGACAGAAAAAAAGGAGTAGTTCCATAGTGAATTTTTGATCGGCCTGTTGATTGCAATCAGATACGCAGCATAGTCTTTGATTGTAAAACCGAATAATTTGAAATTTTTAAGGGCTCTACCAAATTGTTGGCAAAACTCTTGTCATTCAAATTCGATGAAAATCTTACTCCTCATGTCACAAAGTAGCCAACTGGGTTAAACGTTCCATTGCTTTCTATTGGCACGATCTTGTTATATCAGAATGGTAATTTTCGAAAAGTGTGCAGCTCTACAATCAAAAAAGTTCTTAAACTCGCTTGACGATCTTTGCAGCAAAACTCTTTCCAGTCTGTTGGTGTTTCTTTTTTTATATTTAATAAAGTATTAACAAGTTTAATATTGCAGTTGCGGGCAAAGTCTGTACTGAACTGAAAAAAGTTTCGTTTTTTTTGGAACTATCCGCAGTCGCTCGTATGAATAACTTAAAAAAGGTCTTAATCCTTACTTCTTTTGGTTAAACAAAGTCAACTTAAAATATATGGGATGAATAGGTATAAGGCAGGCAAATAGCCAAAAGTTCCTCTGTTAGGTGAGCCAATTACAAAACTTCCCTATACCCTGGCAGCAGGGAAATCAATAATGAGAACTATTGCTTAGAGAGCAAAAAGGAACTGCTGCAACCGTTCAATAATATGTCAGTGACTCATTTTATGTTCTGTTCTGAGTTATGTGATACGATCAGCTACATACGTATGTACATATGTATGTATGTATGTATACACATGCCTCAATGAGCATACGCCCCGCAGTATGCATTTGATCGGAAATGGTCGTCAAGCACTTTCAAAATCGCCATATCGCACACCCAGACCTAAACAGCAATGAACTCATAAAGCAATTCGCTAGGAGAAACCGAGTATAGCGGATGATCGATATTAAAATAAAGAACTCGATACCAGGCATTAAATCACATCTCGAAATATTTGAGTAAGTCCCTTTTTAGTTTCAGGGGGGCGATGTGAACATCCCCACATTCATAGAAATGATAAAACGAAAATCACGCGATTCATTTGCAAGCAAACCCAATAAATTACTTATTGATTTGTGTTATTTTAATGCAAAATTCATACTGTGCAACATTCCCTCAATTTAAATTCAAAATTGATTCAATTACACCAATATGTCCTATGCATTAGACCACCCAAAAAAATATGAAAAAGACAATCGGTTAATCGTGTGCCTATATTCATATTTAATAACAGTGGTATGGAAAAAGTGAAGTGTACAAAACAACGAAAATTTCAATATTGAAAACAGAAGTTCCTACAGTCTAGAAAAATTCGATATATTTTGTTTTGCAATTTTTGATAATTTTTGTTAGTAGGCGTTCAAAATTTGTTTTCTTTCCTCGAAAATATATTTATAACACGTTAGCTCCTTTTGAGTGACAACGAAACTAGGCATAAGAAAAAGGGCGTAAAAGTTGCCCGATTACTTTTGTGCGGGGAGAAATAATGACGAAAGGTGTTTTTAATTATGGGAAAAATGAATCGTCTAATATGCATGTACGTATGTCGTTGAATACATATGTATGTATGTATTCAGTATTATGTAAAGTACTATTTAAACAATGAAAACAAAACGTCGAGCAGTCATTCATATGCACATAAATTTTTATTCACATAGCGTACAGACATACATACATATGTACGTAAGTGTCCCTTAGCTCTTACAACTGTGTAGACAGTGCAAAGCAATTGAGTCAGCTCATTTCACAAGATCATCAAAGTTCACAAAGTATAACACAACTTAGGAGTTGGGCTCAAGAATGGCAAAACGTGAGTTGCACTCTTTTCCTCGTAAACTGGGAGGGACCATCAAAAATAACGCATAGTTGTGGTCTTACTCAATAGGATCAAATATGGGAAAATTTCTTCTTTTCAAATGGAAGAATGGCTCATCTATCTCGATTTAATTAGTCAAACGTCTTTCGGATTGTGGTTTGCGTCCTCGCCCAATTCTGAGCCAACCGATGTAGTTTATGAATCAAGCAAAGGAAATGAAAGTTTTGGTCCCATGTTCGAAACTTAAAGGGGTGTTCAAACTGCCAAAATTTAAAAAATCAGAAAATTATAAATAATTTTTAAAAATAAAAACAATAATAACTTTTTTACAAAACTATTATTCTGGGCTAATTTATACTAGTCTTGGTATTTTACAAACGCAAATGCCCTTCCATTTCATGAGCTAGTTAGAATGTTTTAGGAATACAATTTAAGTTATCAATAGCAGGCGCGAACTTAACAAAATATATAATATTTGAAACTATCTAAAATTACAATCAAGCGATTCAATCATCCCTTGAACTTTGTGTGACTTGAACAAATAACAACAGTGAATCACTGTCCTCTGAAACTACAAGCACGGTATTACCCGGTTAAGTTTACCTACAAAAATAGCAAAAAAATGTGTTTTTTCATTTCAAATTTGAAAAAAAAAATGAAATCTCGATTGGAATATAGTCGCACTAGACATTCTGAAAAACAAATTGTCCGACTATTAACTAACGCCCTTTTCAGCTCAGGCCAGGCTATAAAACCTTAACTGGTCCAACTTTAGAGTTTGTGAATTCTCAAAAATTTAAAATAATTAAGCCTTTCCTTCATTCAAAACAGGGAAATATTTTAACTGCTATTCACAATAATGTAGATCTTGCCAAATATAGCATAAATCGTATTTATGAAGGTACTCGCTTTTGGTTGTGTGTGTGCTACGAGCATCTCACTGCAGTCTTGATTTTGATTTATTATCTCCAGAAACCATTTTTTAGTTTATAAATCAGACTTCCGTATTTGCTTAGCAATTTTCTTCTTCTTCTTCTTGAATGGCGGGCTTAGGAAGTTTGTAAGGCGATAACAATTTATTCAAGAAAAACCAGGATTACCCGCAGGAATTTTCTTCTGCAAATGTATGTACATATGTATACAAAAATCATCTAAAACTCAAGCTAATAATATTTTAATTTTTTCATGCTACTATTTTATATTCTTTTTGGGCATCAAATCATTGGTAGAAGCTGCAGTTATTTCAAAACTAACGTCAGATGAGGGGTTAGGTTAGATTGAAGTGGCTGCCAAAGGGGCACACTTAGGCCAGCCTGGATGGTTTCTGGATAGTATTGTGTTGAAATGTTTGCATGAAATATTTATATTTTTATATTTCTTAAAATGTGTCTGAGTCTAGTAAAGGTTGAACTTTAAAACGTGAAAAATGTGATGAGCACGGCTAATTATGGCATTTTGTTCATGCCTTGTATGGAGAAAGTAACCAAAATCTTCGACAAAAAAAATTCAGAATATTCGGGGAAAATTTCGAGGTAAGCTTGCACATTATTGTACTAAAATTTAATGATTCACAAAACTACATACGCGAAATTTTCTACAAATTCTGTCTATTAAAAATGAAGTTTTGGTCGAAGTAAATTCTCCAAACTATTTTTTCAGGTGTTTACAACACAAATTTAAAAAATAAAAAAATATTTTTCTAATATTGCACATTTCCATGCAAATTTTGAATTATACGAGCATATGAACCAATCAATTTTTTTTTGTTTTTGTAATTTTGGTAGTAGGAATTTTACAAAATTGTATCATTTCTGTTGCAAAATCGTCAACTTTTAATGGAGCACTCTGATGTATGCAGATGTGAAGGTATGAGCACAGCACACGGGGTCAATAAAAGATAACCAACCTTTTATATTTTTCCTCTTTTTTCCTTCTTTCTTCGCTTTCTCTTGCACTCAGCCAAGTTGATATTTGTTTGTTTTTTGTATGTATGTATCTATGTATGAATGTATGATTTATTGTATAATTAATGCAGCTGCAGCCATCGATGCGTTGTAAAATATTTTTTGCTTTTATTTCTTGTTATTGCGCGTACAATTTTCCGTAGTTTTATTATGTTTTTGTTTAAGAATTTGTTCGAGTAGTTTTTGTTGAATAACCTTTTGCAAATAAGTAAATATCGATAAACAACTACAAAGTACACAATTCATGAATGGAATATGTTAAAAAGGCTTGGCATTATGGAAAACACAATTCCAGCCAAAACACGAAAACAAATTAAATTCGAATTTCCGTTGATTGCAGGTACGCTGCCGTGCGCTTTTACATACATACAATATTAAATCAAATAAACAGCTGTTGATTTTCGAACTGATTTCTTTTAATTCTCGATATCCTTTTTTTTGTAATTCGATTATAATTTTGCTAATCGTTAATGCTGCTGTCTACATGTTTTTGTTTCGCTTTTGCACTCTTTTTGTTTTCCAACTTTTTTTTTTTTTAAGTTTAGAATTGTATTTGCATTTCTGTTCTTTTATTTATTTATTTTGAATGCTTAACTTGTGCACTTATTAGCTATAAACACAAATAAACTTTTTAGTTGCCTAGGTATGCATGCATGTATGTATGTATGTACATATGTATATCGGCCGATTCCCGTGTTTCACATGTTAACACGCCGTTCGCTTTTGCTAGACTGCCAAATAAACCGACTACTTCTCTTATAGACATTCAAAATGTTCATGCTCATTCCACCAACGTTCGTTTTGCTCGTGGAGCAGCTCCACCGGTCAATAACATTTTATACTCTCACCATTTTCGATTTCACTGTTTTGTGTGCGGCCTGCATTCAAGTTGTTGGTTCTTTCTTGTGCTCACAGCATTTTATAGATTTTTTATTAATTCCACTGACTCATTTGCTTTTGTTGTTAGTTGTGCATTACGGCGTTATTCACTTTGACACTGAGCAATAAAAATCATTAAAAATAGTCCAAGATTTTTCAAGTTTTTACCATGGCAAAACGACGCTAATCTTAATTACTTTTCTACAATGAAAGGAAAAAACGGACGATTGTAATGTGCATGTACATATGTATGTATGTATGTACATACATACATACAATGTAGGAGTATGTAAGCGTTTAAGAAATGCAATATGCGTAAATACTTTCATATGTGCATGGTATTTAAATTAGCCAGACTTTTAATGAGGTATGTATTTGCCGGTCTCAAACAAAATATTGAGAAATGGCTCTCAGAGACGTGGCGATATCGAACAGATTATGTTTTCGTATGCGAGATAAATAAATATGTATGTATGCATGAACCAGGCGCGTATTCAGGGGGGTTTTTGGGGGTTCAAACCCTCCCACGCTCCCCCCCCCCAAATTTCCGAAAATTAAAAAATATACGTCTGTACTAGAATAATTACTCTATTCACTTTTAAAACCCCTGTTAATAAATTAGCATTAATAGCAATAATGAAAACACGAAAGAATAAAATTAAATAATATTTCACACTGAGAGAAGTTATTGGTAGTCGCTAATCAATTATCAGAGCAAGTTTGAGAGGTCACAACTAAATTCCTGCAACGATTCACTCATTTGAAGCTTTAAGAAATTCGGGCAAAACTATCAGACTTGCTCTGCATAAGATCAACTTAGCATCTCAACTACATAACATGTTAACAATAGCAAGAGTGATTCGAACTCAAGTCTGTTGAAATTCAAATTAACTGATTTTCGAGTTATGAATACAGCGGACAAAAATCGTAGAAATGAGTGTTTCTTGTTATCGAAGTCACGGTTGCCATAAGCTTAACCAAAAAAATGACCAAGAAGTTAAAAAAAATTACCAAGCAGTACACAACGCAGTCGTATTGAATTATCAGAGATTATATTGTACTTGTACTAGTCAGGTGATAGTAAAAAGTGACGCTAATTTGGCAAAAAAGGACTGAAAAAGTTTAAAATTAAAGCCCGGTATGCTGTTCAAAAGAAAATGCTCAAGAAATATTTTCATTTATTTCCTGACCATGAAATTGTTGGAATTCTTTTGAACAGCTTAAAAGCTCTGAAAAAGAAAAATATTTTCCAATCCCAAAGGAGGAGCGACGAATCACGTTCATTGATGCATTGAATAATTGTTCCGTGTCTTTTTTCCCTATGGTAGTTTCCGTTGCTCCTAGCGAACGGTCTTTCTCTTCCCTTCGAAGGTTAAAAACTTATCTAAGAAGTACAATAGGGCAGGAGACGCTGGCTCTACTTAACACCCACTCTACTTTTAAATTAACTCCTGAAGAAATCCTAAACAAAATTTCAAAACAAACAAGAAAAATAAATATTTTTTTGTACACGGCTAAAAGTTTTAGCCTAGATTTAAAACCTTTTGGGGCTACATATACATACACCTAGAGCAGTAAATATGTCTGCGTTCAAAGTGTTGTTTGGAATTTCCAGTAAGATTAACATCCTTTGACTAATGTCAATATTTTTGTATGGAAGATAATGCAATTGGTCGGGTAGAAAAAAATTTGCCAAAAATCTTAGTAATTCTTCTAGCAGTTTAAGATTGGTATCTTACAACAATTGAACGAGCTACAAAACTGCATACGCGAAAAAAATCGAAAATTTTACTAAAAAGTTGGAAATTTTGATGAAAATTTTTCGAGTTTTCTTGAATTTTCATGAATTTTCCACAAAGTTCTAACTTTGAGTTGCAGTATTTTTATTGTGTTTTTACACATACTTTCATTCAAAAATAATGAAATTAGTCTAAATAAGTTAATTTTTCTGGAAATTCCAAAAACACCCTTTGAACGCAGACATACTGGTCTAGCTGTATGAACAACCAAATTTGGTTTAGAATTAGATTTACGCCGGTTGTCATAGAAATGCGCATAATAAAAATTATTGAAATTTTAAGCCGAAAATGTTAACAATGTTCTATTTTTTTTTAAAATGTTTGGACTCGAATCGACGTGTCCCAAATCAGTGCGCAATGCTCTACCTATCGAGCTACGTCGCACTCATGGATTTTGTGCTAAAACTACACATATTCGCTGCGTATACGAATTTTGTTGTATTTTTGTTTATCCCAGTTAAGTTTTAAATCTAAACCGCAAAAAATAAGAGTTTGTGTAAGTGATTGAAAGGAATTTATTTCACAAAAGGTTTAAAAATTGTGTAAACCAATGAATGGTTTAAAATTTAGGCTCAAATTTTTAGCCGTGTAGAAAGAGAAAAATTTTAAATAAATAAAAGTATAAATATGTAATATGTAAAAAAATAAGTATGTGTATATTTACTGGTAATTCTTATTTACTGAAAATTTTGCCAAAACGGAAATATCGCCTTAAACTTGTGAGATAAATGGACAAATATGGGTGCAGAAAATGTATGTTCTGTTGAACTTGATTTTTACGTGAAATCTGTTCGCGTAGATCGAATAGCAGATCATTACAAGTGGAAGTCAGCAAAACACATATGTATCAATATAAAATCCTTGTACAATTTTCTGAGTTTTATTTACCATCTTCCGAAGGCAGTGTACCTATGCTGTGAGCGTCTGTTTTCGGAAGCAGGTACATATATTTTAGGAGGAAGGACGCAATTATCTGCTATCAAAAAATTTTGAAAACAACTTTTTTCATTCATCATAACTGGCCGAATGTCGAATAGTTTCGCAATATTCGTAGCATCTCTATACATACATACATTTATTTTCATATTTATTGTGCTTCGATTGTTACATGCCCAGACTGCCTGCATCCATAAAATGCATCTCACTACGTTTCCTTGCTGCGATAACCCAAAGCTTTAAGTTTATGAGGCACTAACTCAATGCAAGGAGCATAACTTTCAGGTGTATTTAGTGACAAGTTTGAAATTTTTTTTTGCCAGAACGGACGTAGTTAGGTTAGGTTAGGCAAGGTGGCCGCTATTCCACTGTGGGAACAGCTCACTTAGACACTTAATGGTCCGTTGTGATGCCACTAACTTCACGGTGACATTAACCTAAGTTCGTTTGGAGAATCGCTGTGTAGCGACAATAAAGCTCCGGATTTGACACACATCGATCTTCGACACGTCCTCCGGAGACCTAAGAACATCCGACCCTAGATACCTGAGCCTGGTCCTAGCAAACGCTGGACAACTAAGCATGAAGTGATTTGATGATTCCACCTCGCCGTCCTCCATGCAGCTCACACATCTAGGGGTTTCAAGAATATTTAGCCGCACCGCATGTATCCCTATTGGACAGTGCCCCGTCAATAACCCGATTATCAAGGAAAGATGTGCCTTGGAGAACCCTAGTAATTCCGCTGATCGCCTGGAGTCAACCACCGGCCAGAAGGACTTCGATACTTGACATAAGGTGGTGTCAGCCCAGCGCTTGCTAAGCTGATTCGAAGCCCATCTGCCCAGAAGCAGACCACAGGTGGTAAGGGGAATACCCAGTACTCTGGAGGCGGCCACATCAGTTTCAAGAGTACCCGCTCTGGCCAAGAGATCCGCCTGGCAATTGCCGGAAATGTCACAGTGGCCTGGCACCCAAATAATTTTTATTTTGAAGTAGTCGGCTGCAACCGTAAGCGATTCCAGACAGTCACTCACTGTCCTCGACCGAACGTTGCTAGCACCCAGCGCCCTAATTGCCGCCTGACTGTCGGAGTAGATATTAAACTCCTTTACAGCGAAAGCGCTGGACATCATCCCATCCACTGCATCCTTGATGGCGGCAACCTCCGCTTGAAAAACGCTACAATGATCAGGTAGCCGAAATTTAATGCTGATCCCAAGTTCCTGACAGTAAACGCCACCCCCCACACAACCATCAAGCTTTGACCCATCCGTAAACAAATTCACCAATCCCTTCCCCCAAACAGGTTCCTCGCCTGTCCACTCGTCCCTTGCGGGTATTTGAGTCGAAAAACTCCTCGTGGGGGCAGAGATCGGAGCACAGTAATCCGTTCTGTTAGGGATGAAGTCAAAGCTCGATAGTATATTGGAATGGCCATAATGAACAAGCTTATATCCAGCATCTCGAAGCCTAATTGCAGCCCGAGCTGCGCCCATTTTTCCTACCAGGTCAACAGGGTGCAGATTGAGCATGACATTCAATGCCAGGGTAGGAGTGGTCCGCATGGCCCCACTAATCCCCACCATGGCCATTCGCTGCACCGTGACCATCTTTTTCATGGTGGAAGCCGTGTCTAGCGCGCTCCACCAGACCACTACCCCATAAAATAGAATGGGTTTTACCACCATCTCATACAGCCAGTAAACCACCCTCGGAGAGAGGCCCCAACGTTTGCCAATGGCCCCCCTGCAACAGTACAGAGCGACTGATGCCTTCTTGGCCCTGTCCTCTGCATTCAGCTTCCAGGACAGCTTTCTGTCCAGGATAACCCCCAGGTACTTAACCTTTTTAGAAAGTACCAACGGTACTCCCCCAATACAGGGCAATACAAAATCGTCAATCTTATACCTTCTCGTAAAGGGGACTAGTTCAGTTTTACTAGGGTTGACAGCCAGTCCACAAGATTCGGACCACTCTGTCACGATACCCAAAAACCCTTGCAGAGCATCACTAACGGTACTAAGAAACTTTCCCCTGGCAAGGATTGCTAGGTCATCAGCATAGGCTATCACATGACAGCCCCTGCGCTCAAGGTCCTGGAGCAAGCCGTTAACTACTAAGACCCAGAGAAGGGGAGAAAGAACACCTCCTTGCGGCGTGCCCCTCCTCACCCTTCTCTGAGCCCCAGCACCCCCCCCACTCCGCCATAACAATCCTTCCACAAAGTAAACTGTTGATAAATTCTATCAAACTTGACTCAACTCCCAGACTTGCTAAGCCCGGTATGATGGCAGAAGGGAAAACATTGTTAAACGCTCCTTCGATGTCTAGAAAGGCCCCCAGTACGAACTCTTTGTGCTGGAAGGACCCCTCAATCAGCTTCACAACGGAATGAAGCGCCGTCTCAGTTGATCTGCCTTTGCAGTAAGCATGCTGCGCAGCCGAAAAACTCTCCCTAGGAATCCTGCTGCGTATATACAGGTCGATCAGGCGCTCCAGCGTTTTCAGAAGAAACTAGGAGAGACTGATCGGCCTGAAATCCTTGGGAGATACATGAGAGCACCTCCCCGCCTTTGGAATAAAGGTAACCTTGACTTGTACTTGTAGGGCTTAAAAGAATTGACGGCCCATACAAGCTGGTTTTCATCCAGGGTGATGGCTGGCCGACACCCCCCACCCACAATCGAGGGCGAGGAGGCATCGCGGTCCTGGACGGACGTAGTACAACCATCCAAATACAATCCGCCCAAACGAGAACAAGAAACATTCCAAAACAGATTGTTTAAAAACTTTAAACAGAGTACTGTTGTAGAATTTATGTAGGTAATATTAAATTCAGGAAAAAGCTAATGTGGCAGAATCAGGAAGGGCTCACATCATTTCGGAATGGTATTTGCGATTTTTGGGGATCATTATTTCAAAATGGCTTCCGGGACTTTTCTGCTCATTTGGAACTAGAAAAAAAATTCGTGTTATATGAACTGAATACGACTTATACTACAGAATAAATTATAAATAAGCCAAAATAGCACATCTAAAATTTAAATAAGCAAAAATTCTATCTAGCCTGATTTGCTTTGTTTTTAAAACTATCTTTTAAGCGTTATCTAACACTTCTTATCAGTTTCTATAAAGAAAAAAGAAAAAAGCCTAAACAAACAAACACTTTTTGCGTTGTCTGATTGCAATTTACAGAGACAACGGTACACATATATACTATATATGAATGTATGTATGTATGTATGCACATATGTACGATTGTATATTGGTATTTTCAATCAATAAACAGAATTTGTATGAAAGCAATTTGTGTGGAACTTTGGATTGTCGACGCAAGCAGTCTTGGGTTCAAATTTACTGTTGTGTAACGGCTTCACTCTTAGAAAGATTCGAAGACTCATTCAGGGGTGAAAACTTTTGAGAATTAAAAGAAATAGCAACACTGGTACAGATGACGATATGTAAAGTAACGCAAAGCAAATTACACCTTTTCCAATAACCCATTAAATATGTCAAGTAGACAATTAGAAATAGATATAGTTGTAAATTTACTTTTCTAATTGTCGTCAAACTCTACTAATTACTAACCAATTGACAATGCAAAACATAACTTGCCCAACAGTCGGTCACAGATGATGTGAGAGAGCCAACTGAATGTTAGTAACGTCTCTAAATAATTTGTATGAATTTTGCATTTTAATTGCGAATTATTACGTTGCCATTATGATATAATATCACGGTTGCCACTTACTAAAAAAAAAAAAATACCAAAACTTCAACGAAAAAGTACCACTTTCAATAAATATTTGGCTCAGATAATTTACAATAGAGAAATGAAAACAAAATTATGACAAATGTCATCAGTCACTAGCTCGAATTGGCCTGTTGGAAAAAATATGATAAATATTAATAACTAGAATTCGGATTACATAAAAACACCCAGTACAGTTTATAAGTAAAGTCAGTGGAGAGTAGGATGTTTCGGGGCAAAAGTTGCAGAAATTGGTAAAACCCACATAACACAAAAATATTAGTTTTTGGTTGTGACTTGCTTGATTCTTTTGCGAAATATACAATAATAATCAAATAGATCAAACACTTTTCATAAGAATACATTTTTGTCTAATTGTTTGCCACCTACATTGTCCAAACATGCCACTGTGCGACGATTCGTCCCTCTAGAAAAAATTTAAGCGTCTGAAAAATTTACCACGTTCGGTACAAAGGCATCAACTGTGGTAGTCGTGGTCATATTATTTTGGCACCTTAGATGACGTATGCTATCGATATATACATACATATATGTATGTACTATACATAAGTGTAATGAAAGTAACGACGGCAACAACAATTAGTGGTCGTATCAATGAAAGCTGGAGGCCTACGCGACTTCAGTCAGGTCTCTCAACAGTTACCATATATGTATATAGAATATCCGATATGGATAATTTCTGCTTGAGTAATCATAATATAGAAAGCGTGAGCAGAAATTTAAATAATTCTATTTGTCTGGAGTATATGTATGTATATGTATATTAAGGTGCCTCGCCAAAAAAGTTGCACTGTTGCACCGGAATTTCAAAATTCACTCTTTTCTAAGGACTCCCCCAAAATATTTGGAAAAAATATTAAGATTTACCGAAGCTAAACGGCGTTAAAAAAAACGCTAAAAATATCGTTTTTTATGTATAAAAGGAGTATGAAAAAATATTTTTTAATAAAAAGCATCTGAGACGATAGAGTGCAAAAGGTAAGCATAAAAAAGTTTACAAATTTTATCAATACTTTTATTGTATAATTGTGTGCTAATATTCGCAATGTGTAAAATTGGGCCAAAATGAGTTAAAGTTTGCAGAAATGGCAACGTCTCGAAAATATCTTTCAAATGATATCCTAATCGTCCAAATCCGTTAATAATTGGCTGAGTTATTAAAGTTTTCCACAAACCTACCCCTCGAAATATGACCAAAAACAGCATCATACATGTCAATATTTGGATTGCGTTGATAAAACTTTCAAACTTTTTATGCTTACCTTTTGTACTCCAGCTCAGGTGCTTTTTATTAAAAAATATTTTTTCATACTCCTTTTATACATAAAAAAGGATATTTTTAGCGTTTTTTTAACGCCGTTTAGCTCCGGTAAATCTTAATATTTTTTCGAAATATTTTGACCAAGGTCTTAGAATACATTGAAGTTTATAATTCCGAGGAAACAGGATGTCCATTTTTTTGTATGGAGCGTGAGACACCTTAATGTATACATATACATACATATGTGTGTGAATGTACATATGTATGTATATATTTTGCAATAGACTGGCGCATTGTCCATAAAAAGAAATTGGTACTTCCTTCGCCAAAATTAGATGGTTTTGTTTTTTGAAATGATTTCGTTCATTTCAACCATATGGAATTCCGTCAGAAGAAGACAAAACTTAACTTGTTCGAGAAATCGCGGCTTTGAGATTTTACCACTCTAGGGGCAGATTTTAACACACTAAGGAGGGTACTCAAATTGACATTTAATGTACATTACATTTACTCGTATATTTCAGTTAACGGAATAGGCGGTCAAATTTTGGATGTTTTCTTGAAAGGTTAAAGCCTTCGGCTCATCGCTTTCCTTGCTTTTTTTTTTATAAATTGTTTTGAACATTTTGTTTAATGATAAAATTGGCCAAACACCCCACTGTTCAATGATGCAACCCTCTAGTAAAAGTTTAAAACCGTCACTGAATGTTTTTCCATATACATATGTACATATATGTATGTCACGATTGCATTTGAGCTTCTATAAAATTAGTTAAGAAATATTCAGCAATAAAGCCTTCCCCGCCCGCTACATATGTACATATGTACATACATACATATATGGGACAATGGCGGTTACAAAAGCGTTAATTTTGTTAATATGCATTTTAATATACATATTAAACAAACATAAACACTAGTTATGTACAATAAGAATTAAAAAAAAAAAAAACACGGGAAAAATTCTACTAGCATAGTATCTAGGTATGACCAAAAGCTTTAGTTGGTGAAATTCCTTACATTTATTTCAGTTTTCTTTTAACTGGCCCATTAATTTCCTGTGGTTTGAGGTTTGTCGATTATTTATTCATTTGAATGCAATATTTCACAACATCTACCTACTATATTAAAAGCAAAAATAATTAATTAGTTTTATTGAAATGCAAAGTTTCATGTAAAACTGTCCCACTCGTTAAGATGGAATAGCCCATATACATATCGCACACTAAATCAAAAAGAGTCACAACTCAAAATCCGAGTAACTTTCAGATAATTGCTTCTGGATCGCACAAAAGTGATTTGATTTTTAAAAACTTGACATCACTGTGCTCTTTAAAGAGTAACGATAATAGTCAAAAAGAAAAATATTGTAAGTACTGGCTGCACTACTTTTTATTAGGCAATCTATGCCAAGAAATCGACCTAAAAAAATTTTGAGTTGTGACTGTTTTTGATTTAGGGTGCGATATGTACATACATATACACTGTGCAGCTAAAACAGAATTTTAAAGCATGTTTTATAAAAAATATATTACAATGTAATACGACTTAATTGTGTAAATGTGTTTGAGTATACTGCATGAAGGCAGCTTAGCTCTGTCGTCTAACACTTCTTCAGAATGTTTTCCTATACAATGTGATTTTACATACATACATACATACAGACTCGTATACATGAAATGCAAGTGAAATTGAAACATTGAGCAATTGATAAGAGCGAAAACTGTGTATGCACGAACTACTTAGTTAATTATCAATGCAATTTCATTAAAAAAAAAAACCAAAACACGTGCTAGTTATCACATTAGAGTATCTTCTGCTCTATCAAGTATTAAAAGACTTGAGAAATTTTTCCATTTTAGAAAGTTCCAAACATTCCCCATTTTAAGCCTTTTTAGTAATTCACTTAGCTCTTAAATTATAGCTCTATCGTACTGTGAATGTACATACATATGTACATATGTACATATGTCACGCAGGACGCGAATGTATGATTTAAGGATTAACGTAAACGCATTAGACACATTTTATTAAAATAACAGCAATTAGTGAAAGAAATGAGAAAATCGGCAATACCTCGGCCTTTTACGATTGTATTTTTAGATTTAATAGAAATATTTACAACTACACATAATAATAATGTGATTGAGGAAATGTACTGCGACCTTAAAGGTCTATTGTACCCTCATAACCTCATAGCACCTTGTCCAGCCCGATCCGCCTCAGAAAGTCCAAAATGGAGGACGGCTTTAAATCGGGTAGGTTACAACTACACATACATTTACTACAAACATTCCCAAAAATTGGTCTGCTTGTAATGCTCAATCAAAATAGTAAACTACCAGCAGCTTTAATTTTATGTTGCAAATATGTACATGTAAGTACATACATACATACATATGTATGTACATATGTATGTTGTTTTTTTTTTCAAATTTATAATGCATAGTGGGTTTTAAAGCTAAAATTGTTTGCCAATTTCTTAAATGAAATGTAAAAGTTATTGTTTTATTTTTTTATTGCAGTTTTTTTTTTAATTTTAGTCATTGGTGACGTGCATTCAAGAAGTTGCTCATACGCGACGGCACACTTTTATCTTATAAATCGTTGCGTACATACATACATAACTTGGCCTCTTAATCGCTAGGTAGCTCTACTACATACATACATAAATATTTATACATACATATATGTATCAGTGTACGTACATATGTATATGTGTATAGTTATTGAGATGGTTCCACTTTGTAAATTGGGAAAAGAAGACAAATTGCAAGAAAGTTTCGCTAGGTAAAAATTTCGCTCAAATAACTAAACTAGGCTTGTCCACATCTGTCTACAGGATAAGGTATTAAATAAATAAATTTAATTTTACGCTGTGTCGCTGAGCCGCAACTCACTTAAAGAATAACCTCGCAGACGTTTACCTTCTGACGCCTTAGGATTTCCAATACAGCAGTGCGCAGTGAAGGTATTGATAGAAACAGCTTCACATAGGTTTTTCGATTTGACACACAGGCTTTATATAAAAATGAATCAAATCACAAATCCACAATTCAATCTGTTAGTAATTGATATGAAATTTTTACTCAATTTCGAATTGTATCTTGATTTCTTTAAAGCAGTCAGAATAATTTGATTCAATTACAGCAAAACGCGTTGGACAATTATTAGGTATTTACGAAATATCTGCGATTTCTTTCCCAGTTCGATTTGGCTCGGTATTTACATACATACATACATATGTATGTATGTATGCACGCACTAACTGCACAATTTCAACATATTTCATCCATTAGCCAACCATAACGAGAGTGACACTTGTGGATCAAAGCGGACTGAATGGTACGAAGGATGCCAACAAATTAAAACTGCAACATAATAAAAGTGTAAATTCGATTTATTTCTTCTATTTCAGGGAATTCGTCTGAGGCCTGAGTGCCACTCATTCAAGATAATAAATCAAATATTTGCATATTTCGATTCCAAAACACTCTGTACCGTGTTTCGATGAAAATCGTTCCCAAGGAATTTCAAAATTGAACAACATGCTTTTGTTAGGGGTAGGCATCGGTTTTGCGAAAACTCGATTAATTGCTATCGTACACTGATATACTTTTGGAAAAAATTCGACATGCATAATGCATATTGTAATGTGGTTATAAAGCCAAAACACCACGATCTTCATAGTCATCGGCGTACTATGATTCAAGGATGTGATGCAAAGCCCTGATAGTTTAATTGACAGCACTGACCCCCAGATGTAACAAATAACTGTCAGCGTGCTTGTAGGAACTTTGGATTCAAAAGTTGAAACACGTATGTAAGTTGCGAAGATTGATACATCGATCAAGTAGCCCATTAAACAACTTGATTGCCGTGTGGCAGCTTCGAATATCGATATAAAATCTACAACCATATCGGTTATATCTATTGTTTATGTTTGCCACTGTTTTATATTTATTCCAAAAAAGCATTTTTGCAGTATACAATAATGAAGATTTCTCGATTTAAGAAGTTACACAAAACGTTAATGTTTTTCACAACAAATTTCGAATATCGTGAGCCTTACCAGATTCTCGTAGATGCCACATTTTGTCAAGCAGCATTGCAGGTAATTCTCTGCCTTTACGACGTTCCACACACCTTTCATTCTCCCTATTTTACAGAACAAAGTTATAATTGAGGATCAGCTTAAGAAATATTTTCAAACAACCTTAAAATTGCTAACAACACAATGTATAATACTTGAAGCAGAATCGCTGGGTGCTCCCCTCGCTGGTGCCACAATGATTGTCAAGAATTTCCACGTGCATAAATGTGGGCATGAAGGGGTACCAGTGCCAGCATCACAATGCATTAAATCAATGGTAAATACTTTCGACAGCAATTTAATTCGGACAGTAACAAAATTTGGTTCTATTTAAAGACAAAAAGCAGCCGGTACATAATAGCCTCGCAGGACCGCACTCTACAAGCAAGTCTTCGCAAAGTTCCCGGTAGAAGCTTGCTTTATTTACACAAAGCAACACCAGTTTTGGAGGAACCATCGGAATCTTCCAAAAGATATGTTTTGAAGAAATCACAAAACACATTGACCAATGTTGAAGAAAAACGTATTACAAGTTTGAAGAAAAGCGAAGGTTTATGTATGGACAACTCCAACAAGTTGCCTAAAAAACGCAAAGGTCCAAAAAATCCTAATCCACTCTCTTGTAAAAAAAGTAAAAAACCAAAAGGGCAAACTGACAATATGAAAAATAAGCATCAAACGCATGGCCTGAATGAATCGGGCAAAGCACAAATGAAGAGCAAACGAAAACGCATTAAAATACCAGAGCATGTGAAAGTAGCATTAAAAAGTTCCCAAATTAGCAATTGATTTAATAAAATATTTTCATCTTTATTATTTAAATGTTATATAAAATTGTTTATTCCCCTTTTCCTAATTATCGAATAATACGAAGGTTTATAAATTTGAATACAAAATTAATGTCGAGATATGAATATTTAATTAATAACTACATATGGCTTTGGTTGAGGCCTGTCTGAGTCCATGCAATTTCAAAGCTTTCCCTCTCGTATTTTCTTTAATGCACCATTAGATAACAATTTTCTCATGATCTTTACAAATATAGAGTAACGTGAAGCGTATGCCAAAAAGTTGGCCGGGAACAGTGCACAAAATGAGAGAGTAAGCTTATTCGCTATTGATAAAGCAAACAATGTGCCGCAACGTTCCGCAGACATACGTTTTTGACCTTTTGTACTTCCTCCATGTGTTTGTCCTGGTTCTGCTGTAAACGCTGCTTCGAGAAAATCTGTAGCAACCGGACCGGGGCAAAATATCGTGACATGAATGTTTCGTTGCTCGAGACATAGCGCCTTATAATATGAATTTATAGCAGCTTTCGCAGCACAATATGTTGCCGAAAATGGCACCTCGCATAACCCAGCAATACTTGATGTTACGGCAACATGTCCATGACCACCACATTTTTGCACAAAATGACGTACTACTAAGCGCGATAGATTTACAACTGAAAATACATCCAACTCAAAGAGATCGCGGTCAACTTCAATCTTTATCTCCTCCCAATTTGCGCGTTGAGATCGACCAGCGTTGTTAACTAAAACATCCAAGCGTCCGAAATGATTTAGTAGGAGTTGAAAGTGTATTTCGTGATCAGCAAGTTTTAAAATATCCATTGGCAGCACAAAGATATCGTTCTCCGACAACAAACCATTTGATTGCTCTAAACATTCATTTTTCAAAGAGTCTAGCAAATGCTCCCTTCTCGCACTAATCGCCAATCGTATACCATTTTTAGCTAAAACAAGCGCTAATGCTCTACCGATACCACTTGAAGCGCCGGTCACCCATACAACTTGTCCACGCATTGAAGAAATCGGTACACCAAAATGTGTTTTGTACCATAGCTCCACATTGCAGTCCAAGATTATCCAAAGAATTATGTAAATAATAAAATAGATTATTAAAAAAAAAAATAGTAGCTCTAAAAACGACATTGCACTATCACTATGGTTTACTCAAAGCAGAAAAATTATCACGATGCAAAAGATCAACGTATCAATCTTTTCACTGATATGACACATACATATACACTTAAGGACAAAATAATAGGAGTAGCCAAATTTTATTTCTGTGAAAGTAAGTAGCAATAACTTGATCCTAATAGTAGGGGTGTCTGTCATCTTAAATGACCCCAGTTGCGAGGTCAACGAAATCACTACCAAGGCAGCTGGGCTGGTGCCGCAAGGTGCTCGTAGCATCAATATAACTCAGTTATTTTGATTTTGTTTTTCCGACAGGGTGAATGCTAGATTTATATTGGAATGATTTTCCGTCATCCCTTGTCAATTTTTGTTTGTTTACAAACCGGTTTCGGCGATCCGCCATCTTCAGTGTAAGTTTGGTAATCGTTTACGTGGGGTACCGAGCGCTAATACGCGTCCAAAAATGTCGGGAGGGGTATCAAAAGACGCGTTTCCGTCCCAGGAACATGAATATAACTCCGCTCAACCAATATTTTCATTATTTTGGGGTTTAGGGGCCCGATCCATGTTTTTTATGTACAGAACACCTTTCCGCGTAGGCGGCCATTGGCCGCGCTTCAAAAAATAACCCTGGGCTACGCCATTCCAACCCCGAGGGGTTGCCATAGCCGTGGCTTCCGCCACGGTGATGTCCTTCCGCGTGCCACTCTTTTCTCACAGGGTAATGTGATTACAACAACCACATGAAAATGACAGAAAATTCTGAACTTTAACTGCAAATATCTCGCAAACTGCTAAAAATTGGTTCACCGGAGTTATATTCATGCTCCTGGGACCAAAGCGCGTCTCCTGATACATATCTCAACATTTTTGGTTGTGTATTAGCGCTCGGTACCCCACGTAAACGATTACCGTAAGTTTTCGGTCTGAGCTCAATAAATAAAGCGAACTTCTAAAAAGGCATGGAACAAACCATTCAGAATTGTTGTGTGACGGTTTAGGTAGGGGGGTAGCGAAATAACAGCCCTTGGTCGGGGAAACCCCGAGTCATTCCGGTACGTAGAACCGGCTGTCGTGGGAATGTGGCCTGATGACAATATTGGGTAGATACTGACTACCTAGGCAGGGCTACGTGGCGTTACAACAACAACAACAATTGTTGTGTGCCCCTATTATTTTGTCCGGGGCAGTGAAATAACGCCCGCCGAAAAAAGGAAATAAGGCCCGCGGGCTTTATTTCCTTTTCAAAGGGAAATAACGCCCGTGGGCATTATTTCTTTTCTGAAAGGAAATAGCGCCCGCGGGCATTATTTCTTTTCTAAAATGAAATAGCGCCCGTCGACAAAAAGAAATAACGCCCGTGGGCATTATTTCTTTTCTGAAAGGAAATAGCGCCCGCGGGCATTATTTCTTTTCTAAAATGAAATAGCGCCCGTCGACAAAAAGAAATAACGCCCGCGGGCTTTATTTCCTTTTCAAAAGGCGTTATTTCACTGCACCATTACGTCTGGCAAAATTTTGTCCAATTCGGATTAGAGTAACTGCCTCCGCATCGGTGAAAATACGAAAGTTCCCAATTTTGCAAAACACTACTTCATATAGGTAAAATTTGCATTTTTCATTTTTTCGATTCAAACTGTTGAATTATACATTATACTAATTCCTATAAATATTTTTTGCCTTTATCTCTTTAAGTATCTTCAGTAGTTTGGCCACTATGCCAAAAAACGTTCAAAAAACTTTGAAAAAATAACGATTTTTTTTTTAAATTTCAGATTTAACCACTTTAAAATCAGAAAAAGTCTATGGACGAAAAAAAGTTAGCCCTTCTATGTTGTAGTAAATTCAATTAAGAAAATTTTAAGCGTACTAGTACAATGTTATTATGTGCCCTTGACTTTATAAGTCCTGCTATATTGAAAGTCTTCAATCAAAAATTTTCTGTTTTTACCCAAGAAATTTCGCGGAAAAGTGGATGTGATATTCGGAATCAGGAGACGATTTTACATTAGGAAATTGTACTTTCATTCTTGGAGAGATTTTTGTTGTCGAGTAGTGTTATATATTATATGAATATTTCACCATATACATTTTAGCGTTCTTATAAATTTTGAAGGCACTGCGGAGGCAGAAGAGATTGACCGATTTCAATAAAAAAAGAGGGTATTTTTTTGTTATTATAAGGCACCTATCCCCCTCTATTAGAACTCTGAAAGGTGGAACAAATTTTTTTCCATATGTTCACGCTCCAGCCTAATGTGTATATCTTGGTAGGGGTATTCAGCTGGCGGAATGAAAGATGAAACCCGGTTTTTTAACTAATGGAAGATACTGCAACTTATGTAAAAGCTTTGAGCCCTCAAATCATTCAACATGACAATTAGAATGTTAAGTAAATAATATATTTCCAATATTTTCACAAATTTTGGGCATTTCTTCATATGATGCATTTTCAGCAGCAAGTATTGCATTTCCTAAAGCAATAGTCTCACGAAGACTTTTTGCCTTGACCCAAATACGTCCGTTCAATCCCACAGCGATTTCAAAAGGCATTTCTTTTGTGAGTGAGCGCAATAATGGACAATCATCACGAAGCACCAGACGAGCCAGGTTTAAGCTGCAGTTCAATACAAAACCATCAGTCAGCACGCCCAATTTGCCCTTCTTTCCCGTTGAATTAACACAAACCAATTCTGGTTCTAAATCTCTGCCTGCGACAATTAAGCGTGCATATAAGAGATCTCCTGGATTCACATCGGGTCGATTTTTTTTAGTAGCCGATTCAAAGGCCAAATATGAAAGTGACGCCTGCTCATGGGCGCCGATATCTACACGGAATATATCGCCAGCTTTAGCAGTGACTACCCCAATCACTGCTTCGCCTCTCACAGGAACGTAACGTTTCTGATAGTTATCTATCCAGTAGGTGTTTGGCTCCTTGTGGTGAAGTCTTCCAGCCTTGCACGCCACCACTTGCTCATCCTCCCGCCGCAAGCCTGGACCTAATATCACCTTTTTACTTTTAGCTAATTCTTCAGCAGCCAATATACGGTCACCAGGCAACACAACTTCTAGCATTTTGTTAATTCTGCATTTAAATGTTTACAAAAAAACACGTGAAACAACAAAAAAGAGAAAACGTCAATTCTACAAAATCGATTGTGTCTGTTTCACGACACACCAAACTTTCCACCGATATGCTTTTCTTGTTCCTTTAAACCAAATACGGTAATTGTTCAACCCAAGATCGGTTCAACCCCTTTTTGAAAATATGTTTAGTGTAGAGCCCGGAACCTTCAGGGAGTGATGTCGAATTGATAGCCCTTGACCGGATATGAACCCATACCCCTTGTGGTACTGCCCGACTATCGTGGTAGCGACTTAGTATGACCAGTGTAACTTTCTAGATCATGTCATCCATCCTTCCGAAAGAAAGGATATGAAGGGTAAAAAGAAGTGAAAGTCATCATATCTGGTAATAAACCACAGAGTTGTACGGCATTACCTTGGTGCATATTAGTCCCTTCTTTCGACGGGCATGCCTACCTCCAGCATATCTAAACCCTTACCCTGCAGGGGGACTCCACTTTTTTTTAACGGATATTGTTGAAATGACTAATGGTCTCACATTGTACAAGTGTGTGTTTTGGAATACAACATTTTTACGTCCCTTACTTATCCAGACTCAACCCCGACATGCCGAATGTCTGTCCGGCATGCGGCCTGTCCCCACACGATACTAACCATCTATTTGTCTGCTCAACAGAGCCTACTCTTCTAACGCAAATCTCCCTCTGGTCCACCCCTGTCGACGCCGCAGGGTTTCTAGGACTTCCGTTAGAAGAGTTCGCTGACACTACTGGGTAAGATACTGACTACCTAGGCAGGGCAAAGTAGCGCCACAACAACAACATAAACCTGTCTTCTTTCTGGTCCTTTTGCAAATGTACATTGTTTTCTGGTGATACCAATTTTTGCCACCTTTTGTATGAATGAAATGGTCTTGGCGTATTCTAAATCGGTCATCACCAATAGTCAAGCTCCAAGTCAAGCTTAACTTCCTTTACATTTATTTAAATTTTTTCTTATATCTGTTTTTATTTTTATTTTGTGTTATTTTTTATTTTTATTTGTCTTCTTTTTTTGTTTTCTCTATATTTATTTTGCTTTTTTCTCTTTGTTTTTTATTTTTATTTTCCTTTATTTTCTTTTATTTTTGTAGATTTGAATTTGAAAAGAAAATTTAGTCGAAAGTCGAAAGGAAGCAAGAAAGAATATCAAAAGGACAACTACGTACTGTCCGCAATGTCCCAACACTCCCCAATTAATATTTCAATACCTCTTTTTTTCTTTTTTCCGAAATATCGAATGAATTCCAATAAATATTCAAAATTAAAATGAAACTCCGAGTTTTTATCATAAAAACCGCAAAAATGAAGATATCTCTATGAAACTTGGACCAAAATTTAGGGCAAACATTTAGGAAAAACATAAAAGAAAAACCCTGTAGTGTCAAGCAGAAACGCACGACAATATCTAAGGCCAGACAATGCCTGTCGCACGTTTTCGTACGACGTGGCACCCCAGGAAGTTTTTGGTGTCGCACGAAAACGTGTAGCCATGGCACTCAATGTGTTAAGACCGCAATTTAAAATTTTTTATTTTCTAGAACATATTTTTTTATATATTGAGTGGTTGTAATAGAGTGCCCGCGGCAGTGCCCATGCTTGAGTTCGCGCTACTCATTGATGAAGTTGTTTCATTGCTGTCTTTACTACCAGTTTGTGATAGATGTTTCACGATGTCCACCCAATCATAACCACGTGGCCGGTCGCCTTTGTGGTCTGTACGCTCCCATTGGCGCCTTTTTTGTGCCTTCGTTAGTTGCTCCTTTTTAGGTTCCTTCTTTTTGTTTGCATCGTCATTATCAGATATTTTAATTGCACTAACGCCTACATTATCCAAATCAATGGATTGTGATTGTCCATGTTCGGGCTGTTCCATCGTTAATTCAGCGTGTCGGTCTTTAAGGCATTCAAACAGTGTATATGTCATGCCACATCCCAGCCACTGCTCTGCTTCTTCTGCGAGGACTTTCCTAATTTTTTCCTTAACCTCCGGTATTCTGTATTATATTAAATGATATAGTAATCTTACAATATTTAGCCGAAATATTTCAACTTACAAATTCCGGTTGTAGAAGGTATCCATATTGAGCTTAGGCTGTTCATTTGGGTAATTATCGGTCCATTGTATTTCTACTAAAAAGGATTTGTAGTGGTCATCCTCCCCATACTAAACCAAGTTTATCCGTATTCGAAAATTTGAAAATTCATTTATAAGTTGTTTTGATTAAATATTGGAGAAAATGTGCATACCTTGTACTGGAAAGTGTTTTCGCCAACTTGCTTAAAGTTTTCATCGCCTTCGTAGATGGACAGCAAAGCCTCGCGTTCATCTGCTTTTTGTTCCTGAAGGTCTGTCATGGCTCACCCGCCACTATTTACCTTTTATTTATTTTAAAAAGTATTGAGAAATTTATAAATTGATAGAAAATTTATTAAAACAAAGATAAAAAAGCAAAACAAAAAGTCAAATAGAACAGCTGAGTAGAAACGGCTGAAACTTACAAAAATTTTAGGACGAAATGGACTTTGGAACATGATACAGAATGGCCCAATTTTATGGGGACACTACCACGATTTAGGATCGGACTATGATAACTTTTCGATTTTTTGAAAATATTTTTCAAAATATCAAAAATGTATGTTCTCTCATAAAATGACGCGTTTTTGCATATAGACAATTTTCGCAAAGGGTCACGGATAGCCAATCATCCGGATGAAAATTAAGTGATATGATTTAATTTAAATTCCGAGATTTTTTCAAGTTCAACAATAGGTTTGATAGCATTTTAAAGTGACAGTAGGAATGATATTGTCCAATTTATCACAGAAATACGATAGTATGCTCACATGATGCTCCATGAGTATGCTCATATATTATGTAATCCTCAAAAGTCATGTTAAATAGTGAAAAGATACTAATATTGTAAATTGAAACAATTTATTTCTACATAGGTATAAAGTTAAAGCAGAATTTCCTCCAATCATTTTTATTGCGACTTAAGATTGGAAAACAAAACTGCCGCACAAGTGATTATGTATAAAGCAAATACGAGCTCGGGCAAAATGAGTATGTAATCAACTATTTGGTTACAGATTGACCTCCCTTCCTACGAAGTGAAACTTATTTTGGTGTATCATTTAATTAATACTTAATTTTAATAAAAATTGATGCTTAGAAATAAAACAAGAAGTTATATATTTAAGGGACTTGTTTAGATTCAACAAAGGCATTTTGTAAAAACACAATAATTTACAAAACAATTGTTTTTTTTGGAAAATACCATATACAGCTCTTTTAAGTTAGTATTTGAGAAGATCGTTTGCCTGCATTAAAATATAGTTTTAAATGTTAGTTTAGGCCTTCACAACAATGCAATTTGACAAATGCACTTTCTTTTTCCTTTATAAATATCTTTGGTTCTAAAATTAATTTACATACATATTCATCTTAAAGTCTATGCCATAATGGGGGAAACATGTGAAGTTTTTATTTTTAATTTGCTCAATCTACAACTGTCATCAATATGTTTAAGCTCATTTATCTCCAGCTTTAGAAACGCTTAAATAACTAAATTTTTAATAAGTAAGCAATAATAAGGTGCGTTATTGTTGAATAAATAATAATTTAAAAAACAAGCTCTTTATGATGTGTACATTCTAATAACTTTGATTAACTTTAAATTTAAGTGTAAATAACTTAATTAAGTAAATGTCTAATAGAACAATAAAGCGTTATACAAAATCAATCATTATTATTAAGTAACTTATTATTTTACCGAACTTCACAAAAATAACTTGTGATAATCGCAAAAAACAATGAATGGTGTTGAGATACATTCGGGTGCATAAAAATATGTCCTGCTTATTATTTATCGAGACATTAAATACTTTAATATTATGTCATTGTTCTTTTTAAAATTATGGTGTTAGATTTGCAATTTACTACATAGATATGTGAATATCACTTTCTTACAAGCTATTATCAAAAATAATATTAGCAAATAGTCTAAAAGTTCTAAAATAAAGAACAATATATTTTGCAACCAACAACCTTATACTAATTAATTGATTTATTTATAAAAATAAAAAATGTTCATTGTCCGTAGGGGAAACATATTACAGTGTAAACATCTAATTTCAAAATTCGGTAAAAGTTTTTAAAGCAGATCATTTCTCAGTTTATGAGTCACACGTTTCTTAAGCCTTCCAGTCCAATCGATATTCATCAACCATAAGTAAATGCTGAGTAGTATGCCAACCTAAATAATTAAACATTATACTAAATTTTTTTTTTCGCCATGCTCGTTTAGTAAATCGTACATTTTAATTTTATCTGAACAGCATTTTATGCGATTTTCTTTAGATACATTCAAAATAGTTCAATTTTATCACTTAAGAGTTGTTGACATTAATCAAATTTAGAATAAATTTTAGTTGCACAGGAACTTGTTTCAAATTCCTATCAACTTAGTTACATACAATTGTTTCACGTCCATATTACGCTATGCAAGCTCCAGAACAAACAAGAAGTTGACTGTAAAATTTATTCATGTCAACATCTCTCAACGTATGTAGATGTAACCAAAACGATACCTTTTATACTGCTTACCTTCTTTTTGCGCCATACTAACAAATTCTTGCCATTTAGATTGAATTTCCCAGTATTTCTCCTTTATTTGATTCCGATCTTGCAAATAGGAAACGGCAAAGAAATACGCTTTCAGAACATCTTGCGCACGTGTATCAAAATGTAAATATACTCCTATACTTTTATTATTTTCAGCAATAATAAATCTTTCATGCGGGTCAAATGAGGAAATTATATTTTCAATTGCATGAGTCGTTCGATACTCGTCGACAAGCGTTCTGATGGATAGGCCAATAACAATGTTGAGTGATACCGAAACGGTTTGACCAATAGTAACTCGCTCCATTTTGTTCACCTAAAGAGCACAATATTCGCTTGCAAATAGGTTGTAATAAATATTCCACCTTTTTTACCTGTTGTGGTGTTAACATTCGTCCTGACCGAAAGTATTCTTCTAACGCGATTAAATACCGCGATTCATTGAATGTGCGCAGACACACAGCTTTTACGGCTTTCAAGTTAGCATAAAGGTGTAATACAATTACCAGAACAAATACGCTATATAAAATCCTTAAAAAGTAAAAAATTTCTAGTTACATATGTACTAAAAAATAGAGTGCTCTAAGCTTGTTAGATTACAGACATACATACGTTTGACTCTTAATAATAGTAAGCAAATATAGGCCAATAAATGAAGCAACTAAGTTGACGAAGGTTTCCTGTGAGCTGTCTTTCGATGCTACATCCGCTAAATTGCCTCGTATCGCGTGATGCTGGGTCAGCGCCGCACGTGTTGCACCTCCTTTAAGGAAATAACTTTCAAAAAAATATTTTACATTTCAAGCAAATTATTGCTGCACACCTGCAACTCCGACAATAGATTTCATTACTGTTGTTCCACACAGCAACTGTGTACTCCAAAGAGGATATTTGGGAAGCACATATATCTCAATTCCCATTGCTAAGTCATTCAAAAAATCAGCACGTAGTCGCCATTTCTTAGAATCCACATCAAGCTGTGAGCCTTTCAACCAAGAGAAAAAAATACGTCCCAAATGTCCGCTACCCTCTTTAAGTATCCAAGTTATTGTGGCTGAGTAAGCGCTTATGTTGTCACTACCCACTCCAATACCTTTAAGTATAGCGTGTGTACAAAGAGTACCTGCATATGGACAAACAAGTATAGTTATCGCAAAAGAATTCTGTAAATCATTTGCATATGTCGGCGACTAACCACATATTGTACTGCAAAATGCTTGGATTGTGTCCCACACTTGGTATGCTGCATAGTCATCGCTGACACTATCCGGATATCCTTTTGGTAAAAATATATTCTGAAGCAACCGAAAGAAAAAAAACTTCTCTTGGATTACCAATTTATCACTACGCAATGGTACACGAACAATATTACTTTGATCTGAAATAATTTAAAATAATTATGTATATTGGTGTATTTATTTTACAACAAATTACCAGCAGGCGTAATATAGAGGATTTCCTCTCCTTTCGTTCCATATTGCTCCCGAAAGTGCACCTTCATTTTTAACGAGTAGATGAAGCCTTTTGAGATTAGCTGATTTTAAAAGTTTTGATTTACTTCAATGATATTAAGATTATTTTCATCAACGACAATAGACCTTTCCAATTTTATATATCACAACCAATTCGTTTGTATATCCGATTTATATTATCAACGTTTTAACTTTTTCTGTGTTAATTATTATTCGTCTCCTTTTGGGTTATACCAACTAATGATCATGGCGGTGCCAGTTAATTGGAGGCAAACACATATATAACACATACTCAAATACTTAAGTAAATAGTGTACGAAAGGTCAGGCAACTAAACTATTTATTGACTTTTTTTATGAAGGTCCTTGAATAAATGGATAAACTTCCTGATGACGATACTTCCTTTGAGGCGCTTAAATTGACTAAATGTTGTAAGCCATTATAAATAATCGATGTTGAGAAGAAATGAATCAAAATTCGTCCTGTTGCAACATAAAATTAGAAAAATAATCAATTTGTTGATACGTGGAGCTTATAATCCTTTCACTTCACTTTATATTTTTTACACAATATTGACAGCTTTTAACAATTTAAACCAGTACAGCCAATTACATTTCAGTCACAAGATTTCGGTGTAACACTGCCCTGCGTTGCGTCATGCGCTGATATACATGGAACGCTTAAATTAGCTATGAATTCTTACCAGATTCTACTTCACATGCCGCTTAATCGTCTAAACGATTTTGGCCGTCCACCATATTTTATTTATTTACCTTGAGAATTGCATTCAAATTTACTATCACAACTTGTTGTGTTCTTTTGTACCGGTCAACTAATTGTTTAACAGACTTTCTTCCGGTTAGCGCTTACCTGTAGGCAATATGATAGTTGGAATGGAATTTCCTTGAAAATTCTTTGTGTTTGCATAGATCTCCTCCGATTTCATAAAATCCGGTAACCGCTAGCTTTCAATTTAACCGCCGATTAGGCTTAACCGGCTTCTATAAAAGTGGCCCTTAACTAGTTAATCTCCTTGATGTTCACCCAGAGTCAACAAGAGAGTGCTGCCGTAGCGAATATTAGTGGCCTCGTCAATATTTTTCGGCTAAAGTAACAAGCAAATTATCCACCCTTTACATAACCTCCCCACAACTTATAGGAGCTTTGTTGTTGTAACGGTGAATGCACATTATTTACATTGGTTTTTGAAAGCATTGCATCTTGTTTACATAAGCAGGCTGCAAATAGATTTGAAAGGAATTCCTTCAATGACATTTCATGCCGGTATGTCGGCAGGTAGTTAGGTGCATACCTGTTTGGAACATTGCTGAACATTTTAAACTTTGTATAAGTAAGTTATAACTTATAGCCAAGATAGAAAAAAGGAAACAATAATTGTTATTATAAGAGGCACAACAATTTCGCCATACTAAAGTCATCTTCCGGCACATATTTCATTTGGTTTTGATCTGTACAATGTATACATGATTTCCCAAGAAGCATACATATTCGCAATATAATTTCCTGCAGGGTTCATATTAGTAATTAGAAACTCTATATGGGATTGAATGTTAAAAAAGGTTAAAACAAATGAACCGATTAGAAATTCATTAGAAAACTAAGCAAAACACGATTTAAAATTTTAGCCAAAATCAGTAAGAAATTGTTTTTCTTCGTTGAGGGTTGTTAACAGCAATAGATCACCAGAAACCTGAATTGCACTCAAACTTAAAACGAATCGAATGAGTCGCCGTGTTTCATTTGTATCAGACAAACATCGGAAAGGACATGTCTCATCTGCTCGTAGTTCTATCGTGATAATGCATCGGCTTTCCATCTACATTCCGCAGTTGCTAACTCCAATTAGTACACCCAAAAAGGTAAAACCAGGATAATATCTGGGTGGTGGTACTATAGGAAATTTAACGAAAAAAAAATCTCAACTTGTTTGAATATGTAGTACATAGGCATGTGTTGTGTTCACTTAGAAAAACGATAAGAGCTAGTACACATTTCTCACGGAAGGTGCTAACGGACAATGGCAACTCAATAGTGGATCTTACGCGATTCCTGGGTTGGGCACATAATTTGTTCGAGATTTACCGAAACCGCCAAATCTAATTGACCCGACGATACTGAGGTCTGATTGAGGTTTCGGACGGAGTTACTCCGTCAAGCCTTTGAACTCCTAAAATAGGGTGACAGGCAAAAGGCCATATGTTTTGAATGAATTTCAAAAATTTGTGTTTCTATTTTAAAAAGCCCATTCCATTTAGTGGTAATTTGGTAAATTTTATAATTTATCATACTTCGCAAGATAAGCAATTTCCATGGAAGTGCTTGAATTGTGTATTTTTTAAATTACAGTCGAACTCCCATAACTCGAACTTCTATAACTCGAATTTTCTATAACTCGAACAAAAATGGTTGGCAAGTAGCATTAAGAAAGAATTTGCATACAAATTTTGTTCCATAACTCGAACTTCCATAACTCGAAGTTCTCCATAACTCGAAAGAAAATCCATACACATTCCATATAAAGCATTTCTATAACTCGAAGTAACGCATATTTGACTTGAATTTCGCTTCACAATTCGGGGAAATCAATTTTTGTACATGAAATGCTTTCTTTGGAAGTTTGCTTTGTAGTTCGGGGAATTCCTTTTTGTACATCGAATGTACGAATCGTGGCTAAAAGCAAACGATATAACAACCAATGCCAGTCCTCAAGATTATTTTGAAGTAGATAGCGAGCTTTGCACAAGTGGCTTCCCTACCGAAAATGACATTGTGGAGCAATACTGCCCTGAATTGGAGGATGCAAACGTAGACGTAGCAGGAATCGAGAGTGATGAAGAGTCTTCGGAGGAAGAAACTATTAATCAGCCTTCCAGAATTGATGTAGAAAACTCTTTTCGAACATTGAGTTTATATTTGACAACCAATGACACTACTACTGATGAACACTACAAGGCCTTAAGCACATTGGAGTCCTTTTTTGCCGAAAACAACCAAAAAAAAGTTAACTTTCAGTCATTAATTTAAGAATATTTCCCTGCATTGTAACTTTCTTTAATAGGTTTTTGTAACACAATGTTTTAAAATAAAAATTGCCATTCAAATGTAGTTTAAAAATACAAACATGTATGAAATTGACTTTTTTTTTACTAAAAATTAAAGAATTCTATAATTCGAAGTCTCCGTAACTCGAACTTTTTTGTGGGATTTAGGCGATTCGAGTTATGGAAGTTCGACTGTATATTTTAAAATACATATACTAGCCAGTTAGTATTATTAATGCCGTTAGCAGCAAACAACGGTTGTGTCCCCCTGCAAATAAATATTGCGCGATACAACTTGATTGCCTTAGTTGCATAAAATCTTAGGCTCTGCTTTCCATCAAAAATGAAGATACCTCCATGGATTCCATTCTGAGTTCATATAAACTTGTCAGAACAATATTCGCGCCAAATTGTTGTTATTAATCTTACCGGCAAAAGGTTGGACATTAGAAGAGTAATCTAAGCAAATGCAAACCTACAAAACATATAAAGGTAAATCGCGATGGTGGTAAAAGCTTCATACTTCCTGTGTATCTGTATGTGCATGTGTGTATGTATGTATACTTTTGAGAGACATTTTTTCTCGGCAAAATTCGTGCAGTGGTTGTAACAGAAAAAAAAACGAGTAAGACACAAATATTTTGTTTTGAGAGATTGAGAGCAAAGTCCTCTCGGCACAGGAAAATCAACTGCATACAAAAGCAAAAACGTAAACACGATTTTCAAACCGAACCGAAGGACTAACGTGATAAATTATAGACGAAACAAACGGAAAACGGAATATTTGCAAAGCAATTTTCTTGGCAAATTTAATCGTAAAATTGAAAAAAGTTCATTCAAATTTTTAATATACGCTTGAAAGTGTGAGAAGCTAACAAATTTTAAATAAAGTGAAAAGTGGAAAAACTGAATATTAAGAAGTCAATCAATAGAAAATGTACAATGTCTAAGTAGAGCGAGTAAAAGCCTCCCCCACTCTTAGCAAAATTTTCACATCCATATCCGTTGCTCCTGTAGCATAAACTTTGTTGTTGTAACTGTTGTCAGGCAACATCCCATTGAATACATCTTTTCCTTGAACATCAACGAGAATCTGAAATTTTCATTTAGCTAACTTTTCACTTGAAGCAAAATGCGAAGTCGCACCGAAATGGTGACCACAACTTTTGAAGATTCCGAGGAAGATTATAGTGAGGATGATGATTCTGAGGAGGATTGGCGTCCAGTTGCTTCATCTTCGACTAACAAAAATGGTAAAAAACAAAAACAAACAGCACGAACTGCTGGCAGTGCTGCTGGTCCAAATAGCAGCGGTAACACTAAGCGCGGCCGAAAGCGCAAAAGCACCGCCAACACCGCAGCTAAACAACAAGCAATGGCGTCTAAACGGAAAATGCCAGCTAATTATCAGGAGAGTGATAATGATGATGATGATGATGACGATAACGATGACGTGGATGACGAAGATGCTGAGGTCGATGAAGATTTGAGCGATGAAGAATTGGACGATTATGAAGACTATGACGCGCAAGCATCTACTGATGCTGGAACTGATGCAGCAGCTCCAGCACCATCATTGAAGAAAAGTAGTGCAGGCAGTGCTGGTGGTGGTGGTGGTGGTGGCGCCGCCAATAATCTTCCACCCAAAAAACAATTCACTGAGAAAACAACAACTTCCGGTGCAGCAGCTGCAGGCACGTCGTCTTCATCTGGCCAACATTCACTTGAACTATTGCTATATAAACGCGATTTGACTGAGGATTACTGTAAGAATAATCGGCTGTGCTTATGGCGTAAGGATGACAACAACTTATTGCAAAAATATATTCGCGTTAAGACTGCACCGGAAGAGTTGCTCTTCACATCTAGCTCTGTGGTGAGTTATTCATTTATTTATCACGATTTACATATTTACGTACTTATGTATAGCAATTTTAAAGGATATGCGAATCAAATCAATTATCCTAAAGGAAATTCCGATACAAAATGAAAGTTTACGTTCCATTGATTTCAAGAAAAGTAGCCCTGCTATTTACTTTTCTATTACTTAGCCATCTAAAAATAATATCCTTCTTAATTTTCGCACATACAAATATTTTATCTTTATATTCAGAGATTTGTTTTAGTATTTAATTCATTACATGTTTTTGCAGTACTCCAGCTGGGATGACAAGCGCATGTCCGATTTTCTGACGATTCAAGTAAAATGCTTGGATCCAAATAATCGCCGTATAAAAATCATGGACATTGCTGAGTTAAGTAAATTAGCTAAGAAACAGTCGACAAGAAAGCAATCACAAAAATTTAAGAAACAAAAACAAAATGACGGTGACGAAAGTGATGATGATGACGGTGCTGATGATGATGACCTAGATAATGAAGATGATGACAATGATGAAGATGACGATGATTTGAAAGAAGAAGATGAGGAAGACGATTTGGCTTACAATGAATCAGCGCCATCCAAGTCCAAAAATGGAGCTGGTAAATTAGTGCAAAAGAAAAGTGCCACAGAAGCGGTTAAGAAAATGCCCAAACGACACGAAAGCTCTGATGAAAATGAGGAAGATGAAGAAGAAGAACTGGATGAAGACGATGAGCCCGAAGGTGAAGATGATGATGACGAGTAATTAGAAATGTAGAGCAAGCTCAAATATGTATGTGCGAATAGTTTTAAGCTAAAAATGAAGGCATTTCATTATTGAATTATTTGACGATATTGAATAAATTAAGTGAGTTCGGTGAACTAGCAATATACTTGCATACATACATACATACTACTTATATAACAATAAACATACAGTTGATAGTTATAATAAATAATATGGGTAATCTATAATCATGGAATGGGCAACTGTGAAGAGTTTTCAGTTGAGTGCCGTTACTGCTCGAACGAACTTTGCGCATTCAACATGTAAACTAAAACTGTGAGTTCTCGAAATAAATCATTTATGAAAATAATATCAAATACCATGGCTCACAGCACGGCCATTATAGCATACGACAGCCTGGGGCTGTTATTTCGGTACCCCTCTGCCTAAACCGTCAGCATACTCAATTGCGACAAAAGTTTACTAAAACATTGAAAAACATGCTGAAAATATCTATGCAACTAAAGTTTGTACATTTTTTTAAATTAATCTGCTTAGGTATAATTTAAATTAAACATTTACGAACTAACGAAATTACGAAGTGTGGATATTTCTTCAATTTACGACTATTTTACTACATATATTTATTTATTATTTATTATTTATTCTTAAATGTATAGTTTTATATAGAAAGTTTTTAATGGGGTCGTGCTTTACAGTAAATCGACTATAGCTCATTTTGAAGTAATGAAAATATTAAGCCTAATAAATAAATTAAAATCCATACAGACTTAGATCATACCTTAAGTGTATAGAATAAGAAAAGTGTCTGTTTTAAATGAAAATGGAATAGACTTAGCTGGGATATAATAATCCATTAACAATTTTAAGTAGATGTTCTTAATTCCTTTAATATTATTAGCATTGCAATAAATATTCTAATAAATAATTAACAAAAAAAAAAAACAAGAAAAAGATATTTCATGCGATGAGTTTTGTTTTGACTGTCGGTTTGGAAAAGTGGAAAACAAATGTTATCCGTACGCTGCGAAAACTGCGAAAATCGCTGTATTGAACGAATACAAAATAAATATTTATCAATGTGATCAACCTTTGTTTCTGGAGCTCGAATTCTTGAATTCCTTGCGGTCATACATAGTCAGCGAAATTGCAATACATTTCAATATATTAGGTACCGATTAGTCTGCTGAATCTCGTATACACATACATTGAAGATGCAAGGTCAACACTGCTTTGAAATAGAAATCTTGCGCCATGCAAATCGTTTTCTCTGCTCATGAAGGGCCATCAACCGGCCACCGCTAAACATTTTTCTATTTAGTTTCATTTTCTCGGCGCGAAAGTTAACAACTATTTAACGAACTAAAAATATGAAGTACTAAAAGCAAAGTGGCAAGCTTCTGAAAAGTCGAAGCTCGCATTTTTAACGGTTATAAATCTGTAGATCAAACATTTTCGCCGTCTCTTTGAAGCATTTGAAATGGAAAAGAGTACAGTCTTGAATACGGTGCGTATACGTAACTCAATTCATTCGTAAGTGCAGTTAGCATTTTCGAGATATGAGAAACATTTTGAATAGCCTATTCCACTCACCTGCCAGCTTGGCTCTTGGCTCATTATCAAGTAGTTGGGTATGCTGGATTGTTTTCCAATTGAATGAACATTTCATTTGCATTTCTTTTGTTTTTTTTTCTCTTTAGAATTAAACACGATAGAATTTAGTAAGTCTCCTTTGTGTATTGCATGGATTTTTTTTATTTTCATTCATGTTACATTCAACTAAATGCATGCATGTATGTGTTATTCGCCTGCAATAAATTTTTTTTGTTTTGTCTTTTATGCTTAGCTCATAATTGAAATTAACAGCCACATCGCCCTGTTCCGTGAAATGCTAATCCACATTGGCCAACCAAAGGATTGCCCTGAGCTGCGAGAAAAAATACGAAAAGTGCGGCGAATTTGTGTGGAAGCTTGCAAGCACACGGGTCTAATCGTAATGCCACAGGTCAAAAGGTAGTTCGAAGGTTTACATTTTATTTCATCGAAAATATGTATTAATGTATTAGAATTTGGTTTTCAATTTGTTATAAATGAAATGTTTCTGTTGTTTTTTTTTTTTTTTGTTTTTCTGTGACCATTAAGCGCCATTAACGATGGCATGGTGGCTGACAATCCATATTCAGTTTTGTTGTTCTACTTTGCGGAGCTGTTTTTACGTGAACTAATAAAGAGCCATAGACTCGTTCAAGTGGTACCAATGGATATGTCAGACTTTTATGGTATGTATTGAAAATCACGCTCTCAAAATCCACACAAGCACAACCCCAAATCACCCGTTCATTTATTATTCACCAGCCGTAAACTGCTTCATTCATTATCCTTCAGAAATAGAAATTTAAAATTCAACTATACTCATCCCATTCATCTTAAAAACTCTGCAGAAGCTCGTGCTGGACCTTCGAATCTTGGAAATGCAATTAGCCAAATTTTACTCTGCAAGCAAATTACGCCGGATTTCAATCAGGAGGAGTTGTACAGTATAAAAAAGGACTCGGAGGATATCGGAATGCTAATTGCCGATTTGCAGGAATATATGCCACAGCATGAGGCCCATCTCGGTAAGTAAAAATAGGCTTTTGGTATGCTGAGTGTGCCAGTCTTATTGGCATTTTCCTCGTGATAAATATTGATTGCTTTTCAATGACTAACTAAAGTTTTCCAGTTTTTTGTTCTTGGGTCGATTTTTGTCGAGTGAATAACTATAAAGATTTAATATTAGTACAAAAATCAAGGGCCGTATTATTCTCTCCCAATCGACAAAACTCGACTCTACTGAGCTCACTCGCAATAGTGCGAATATTTGACAAATCAGGAATTAATTTCATATTTCAATTCTACCTACAGAACGCAATACCGCCTTAGACACGAATGGATTGTGGCCCTCGAAACGCAGCTGGAGACACATTTATAAAAACATGAATTTCTTGTGTTGCAAGTCACGTCCGAGCTATATATGAAACTGCGTTGGACCTGCGACCAGCAAAAACGAAGGATGGTTTTTGATGAGAGGATAACCTCTTTACCACGGTCGACAGCATTCAAAATAATTTGCCAAACCTTGTTATGCTATGTACGGCTTATGTGCATTTGTATGTATGTATTTATGTAATAAGTACTGTAGCAATATTTTCTTCAACTAAAATTAACTTGGGCGCAGTTTAGTATGATCGAATAAATTGAAATGTTTTGGGAATCGCCATTAAGCTCTTTTAACAGAAGTGGAAGGAAACGCGAAGTTTCAACTGGGTTGGACCAGAGGACTGTCTGCTTAACTGTTCCAGCACTCACTAACATTGGAGGTGTGACTCAGATGATATAAACAGGCAGCCCTTGGCAGTTATTATGGCCATAATGGTCCCATGTTCGTTTACACTTTTTGAGAAAACAACAACAAAACAAAACCAAATATCCGTCATGGTTCTGCGTCTTCTTATTTACATACATATCTCGTATCAACATTTTCAATAAGCAAAAGCCAAGTAAGTACTTTCATTGTCTGAAATTTTACTCAATTCTAAATAAAAGAGAGCAATGGGATCTCGAAGCAAAAACGTTGTTCCGCTGCTCGGCAAGCAAACGGTGTCTAAAATGAAATGGTCGAAGCGTGAAATGAGTAACTAACAAAAAATGTTAAAAATGGAATTAAAATATTTTCCCCGTATTGTGACAGAGATTTGTGTATTTTTCGTCCGGAACTGTATCCCATACATTACATTTGGATGCCGGTGCATCGCCCTGTTCATAAGCTGATTCACCCTCCTTCTTATCCTTGTCATAATAGCAAGATATGTAATAGCAATGTCTGCAAAAATTAAAAAAAAAAAATTGAGCAATAAATGTCACTACAGAATAATAAAGAAGGCCGTCTTACTCTTTGCCACCCGAGCAGTCGGTGCAGTGACCAATGGCACATCCAACACGCGAAGCCTGATCTTGTGTGATTATTATCATTGATGGTGAATCGGGTGTTTGCCATTTCTGAAAAGCTGCGCTTATTATTGTCTGGACCTCTATGTGATCAGCCCCACCCTGGATATCGGTATTGAGACCTACTTTTTCGAAACGTGCAGTTCGATGACATTCACTTGGCTTGTCTGGGCATAAACCGGTGTGTGTGCGTGCCAAGTATGCCAATTCGTTGTCCCATATGAGATTGCGCATGCGCGCTGCTTTTTGCGATACTGCGGTGGTATCGCGTAGCTTATTATGTTGCTCCAAAAGGGTTCGTCGCAATTTGAAAGTCAACGGGGCGTGGCGGTCAAAGGTGCCATCCTCATTCTGTTAAAAAAAAAAAATTATTTTATTTATTAATATACTATTTGGGGATTTTGCGAATTGGAAAAAATAAATATAAAATGACGACTATGCAGTACGATCAGCTACACACTCTTCACCAAGGATCTTAAAAACTGATATACCCGACTTCGTTAGCACTGTATTATACAAAAAGAATGCTGTACATACATATGTAGATACATAACAATGTATACTTACAATTGACGACGTATCGCACATCAGGTGCTTCCCTTTATCACACCATGATTCGGTGGAACAAAAATAGTTGTAAGCCACTCCGTTGTCACATATACTTAAAGCGACTGCAAAAATGCTAATAAACTTGAATGGGGAGCTCATTGCCAAAAAAAAAAAAAAAAAACGTATGTTTATGACACAAACTTCTTTTTTTTAATTTGAAAAGGAGAGCTATTTCCATGCAGATTCGACTCTTGGATAAGAGGGGTAGAGTAGATTGGAATTGCAACAAATGCTTTAAATTAAGGTTTGGGAATTAAGTAAGGATTAGCTTTCAAATTTGTTTATATTTTTGTTGATGGTAAAGTTCGGCGGCCAACATGGTGTGGCCTACCACACCGAAGGTCCAAAGTTCGTGTCCTGATACAGGTGACATGGAAACTGGTTCGAAAAGTTTAATAAGCGGGGTCGGCCCTCGCTAGTGGTCTGGCACACTCTCAGAGTGTAATTATGCCATGGAAGACTTCTCAGCAAAAATTCGTCAGATTTGCAAATGCAGCTCGGAGTCGGCAAGAAGCCGTAGCTCTCGCCAATTTCTGGGAAAACTGGTAGAGAAACTCCAACTTAATCTCCTTAGAGGTATTTTACGCCAAATACATATTAATTTTTATAAATGTAAGGTTTTTTTTAAATAATGTTATATTTACTTATTTAGCGGAATACAGTGCAATTACAATCAATCATCTTAAATATATGTATGTATGCATATATGTATATCATTTTTAATATTAGCATAAAATTAGGAAGATTTTCACAGAAAATCTTAAACGTATACATTTCTATAACGCTTCAACTATAATCCAAAATTATTTCTTACCAAATATACAGTTAAATATAGAAAAGTATACAAATACATATTTTTGTTTAAATAAGTACGGCACAGCGCTTTATAATTGAGCATTCGAAAAGTATCTATGTATGTATTGTATGTATATGTATGTTTATAAAATAGACAGGGAAGTCTTGTAAATTTAGGGGAAATTAAAGTTTTCAATTTAAATTCGGTTTCGAAATACTTGAATTTTGACATGATTCATAAAAACGCTCAAACTCTTTATATGAAATCATATTTAAATTAATGCCCTTTATAAACATCAGCAAAGCTGATTAAACAGTTTAAAACAATTCAGATATCTACATTTACTTGTTGCCAATTCCTTTATATTATTCTATAATGTTAAATTTAATGCAAGCAATTTTAATCTGCTTTAATGTTTTTGAGTCATTAATTATCCCCCCCGTTACATATGTCAAAAGGCTACAACCACTCCTCTGCACTTAGATAATTACCCTAAAACATTATAAACTATGTATTTATACATGTAAGTCTTAGCAGAGGTATGGCTTACAATTACAAAAACTAAAAAATTAATAATAAAGTTGTATGATGATAAGGTCCATGTCGAAAATCAACACGGAGTGGTGCTTATGATGCGGGCATTGCAGCAATAGTTCCCTGTATTTTACAAAATGTCTACTCATTTAAGTATATTGAAAACTAATTACAAAACCAATATCATCTACAGAATCTCTATTGAATTGTATTTGCTTACAAATCCCTTAAGAGTAGGCAATACATAATCACAAAATTAGCTACATACGCCAAGATTTAGTGTATCTACATACATATGTATGTAATTAATAGTATAAGTATGAAATATGTCTGATGATTGGGATGAGTTTGTTGCTATTCATGGATATTGTGCTTAAACTCCATTAGATTAATTAAATGTTGAGCTTGAGGAACTGTTTGGGATGTCGCTGCACTCCGCTTAATCACACGTTATAATGTAAATGATCATCAAATTAATCACGTATGGGCACTAGCCGAAAGTTGCTCCAAGCGCATACATAGCTCTTGCGCTAGACGTAAATGCGTAGCAGCATTGGCACACGTTGACGGAGCAACAGGACAAGTGGCATTGGCAGCACTTTCTTGCGGATTCAAATGTGTCATCGCCTCTTGATAACTGGGACACACACCATGCCAACGAGCTTTGCCACAAGCATGCGACTGTAATATAGGATAGAAAATAAATTTGTAAATAAAATGGAAATAAACTGATTAACTTTGTTATGTATACATACCATAGTGAAATCGCGCTTCCATTGCACACCACACTGTCCATCACATAGCGGGCAGGGGCGCTCTAAACTATAGCCGCCACATTCACTGCAATCCAGGGAGACATGATCATCAGTCCATGAGACACCACATGTAAAGCAAGAGCCCATGTGCTGACGCAACTCCTCAATAGTGAGTACATTGTCAACGGAAATTTCCAATGGGCTACCCACCAGATCCGATAAGGACGAAGATACACTGATATTACTGCGACTGCAAATGAAAAATTAAATATAATACATTAGTCATAATTGTCAACATTCATTTTGCTTAATAGCTAACCGCGTCGTAGGAAATAAAACTGCTATGATAAATTTATTGGTTCGATTTTGATAACTGTCAGCCAGCTAACATTGCATCCCGGAAACTATAGTCGCCATGGTCTTACGTGTCATTAAAAGGAGCCATTTTTTATTTTCCATTTATCTCAATTTAAAGTATTTGAACTTAAGTCCATTATTGCTCGGATAGCTTCATATTAGCATATTTATTTACTACGAATAGCAAGTGGAATGAGGCGAAACAAACTGCGTGTTAAAATTCAAATTATCAGCTCTTTCGACCAGCTAGCCAGGAAGCTAAGCAGACATTGCCAAGTCGAGTTGCATGCGATGCATTGCTTTGGACTATCAACCGAAACCCGATTTGATATACATATGTATGTATGTATATGTATATATCGCTCATTTGCTGCAACGTCGTCATAACTCAAAAATTGTGATTTTACAGAAAACGCATTTTTAGTTTTTGACTTGATGTACATATATTTATTAAATTTGTATACGAAAATAAGACCAGTAGTGGAATTCACTAACTTTTCGCGATTCGATTCGGTTCGATTTTTCGAGATTTTCAATAGCGATTCGGTTCGCTTGCACTATCGAATATGCGATTCACTAACTTATCTATAACGATGCGGGCAAAGGATTTCTCATCTCGCTATAAAACATACTCTATGTTCTCAGATGCCATTTTTTAATAACAATTATATGGATATAGTATTATTATTTCAATTTTTAATAAAAAAAAATCAAATTATGTGCATTTTATTTAACGACATAGAAAACAACTGCAAATTGTGTGTCGTCTACTTTGCGAAACAGCTGATGGCGAATACTCGAAAATCGAGAAAAAAAAGTTAGTGAATACCAATATCGTGATCGATATCGGTTAAGACGAAATGTCGATTGCGAATGTCGTAATCGAAGTTAGTGAATTCCACTACAGGGTCCAATTTTGGCACTATTCTAAAGAACTTAACGATGTTGGCCACACAAAAGCCGACGCACAACTGAGATAACACGTTGTTACAAATAAGACGCAATAGGATATGTAATTAGTGGAAAAGGCTTCTATCACGATTCTGCGTGAACTGTTCAAACCTCGGATATAACACTTTGTCAGTTGATCAAACATCTCATTTACGATATACATATTAGTGATGTTAACTCAAAATTTGGGTTTTTTGAGTTATGACGACGTTTCAGCAAATGAGCGATATAGGCAAGTACATAGGCGACCGTTTGTTTTTGCGACGCAGTAGCGCATGCTGGTGGATAATAGCTCCCAAGAGGGCAAGGAACGGAACCTAACATTTACGTTACAATGTAAATACGTATGTATGACGTGTCTTGTACCCACTAAAATGCCTGAGTCTCAATATAGAAAAATCAGGCTCCTATTTCCATCGGAAGTTTATTTAATTTAGTTGTTCATAGTAAAATTTTTTTGAAATTGATGGAACCTGGTACCCTAAGAGTATCTAACACAAGCTCGTAATAACGAAGCATCTCAATTAAAATCTGTAAATCGAAATATTTTTTGTTATTGGATAACTCACCCCAAAGGACTGCAGATATCAGTGAATTGTGGACCATGAACGCTGGCTAAAGACATTGTTGTTGTTGGAACTGCAAATAAAAAGAAAGAATGTTATAGAGACTTATTGCATTTCACACTAATTTTTACATTTTTTTACTCTTGGATAATTATTGCATAGTTGACAATTTATTAACGTTGTTGTATTGCATAAGAAATTCAAATAAAAATAGAAAACCAGACACTACACTCGCTGCCTTTTCCAGTAATGTTTACTTTACGCAATACGACGATTACAAAGTCTTCAAGAATGCAGTCTAGGATGACATGTATAGCTTGCACTGCATTTTGCAGGTACTTTTTCTGTATTTGTGAACAGGCATGGATGGAGAGAGAGAGACAGGCGACAAACGAAACCAAGTAAGTGCATCGCTATTTTTAGTGCCGATCGACTGTGTCAGTCCCGTAGCAATATCAACAATACTTATTGCATTTAGATATTAAATATGTATGTATGTATGTACATACATATGTACATATATCGTCGGTGACATGCAGGTAGAACATTTGCACGAGTAGGCAATGCAAATCTACGCACATATGTATGTATGTGTTCGTATGCATGGGGGCGTGTGGCTATTTTAAGAAAAGCATATTTTAGAGTGGGCGACCACATTTGTTGTAATTGTTTTGCATTCTTTTTTCGCATGATTGCAGTCACTACTTGTAGAATGCAGAGTTTTTAAGTTGGACCTACACACACACATACATACATATGCACACCAACACATACAAAATCAAAACAATATAAGCTACATATAAAAAAGAATTATCTTCAACCAGTTTCAAGGAAATAAAACGTATTAGCGAATTTTTCTGTGAAAATCTTTTTCAATTGAAGTCGTAAAATTGTTGGAAAAGCAGAGATGCGAACATAATAATTAATTCAAATACATACAATACAAAAAAAATTAATATCAAATGCCTGATTGATCACACTTTACACACAATGAGTCACAAGTTTAGTCGTAATTGGCAAAACATCTAAACATACAAAGCAACAAATGAATGACTCGGTGTGATAAGTCAACAGATTTACTTTTGGAAGTTGGCGGCGGGGCGTGATCGTGTTCCGGTTATGGGGGCTTTTTCTCTTTGCGCATTTTACCATTTTTAAACTGTTTACAGTGGGAATAGCCATATAAAAATTAATTGGAATTGTTTGTTAAAATAAATAGTATGTGGTTAAAATTTGAACATACATACATATGTATGTATGTATTAGTCATATGCGTCATATCGAAATCAACAAAATCAACAAAAATGTCGGAAAACACAAAATACTTGTATTTGATGTGAAGAAACTCAAGCAAGAGCAGCAAGTAACAATGGCCAAATTGAGATTTAATCAATGTTAATGCTCAAACGCAAGGTCGTAACGAATGTACAAGGTGGCGCAAAAGTAATCCTCCTATCAGAAAATGCTATACATTTTGCGATTGGCCCCTAAAGTCAGTTCTGTTTTGACATTTGTGTAGTAAACACATGCGAAATACACGTTAATAAACAATGTTACGCTACACTGCTCCAGAACGAGGAATATTGCTGACTATTTATTTGACCAATAATCGGTCGGTGACTTTGGCACAACGTGAATTTCGTCGCAGATTTCCTGGCCGTCCATCGCCTACTGGTCAACGAGTTCTTTTTGCCGCAACTTGATGAATTGGGATTGGAAAACATGTGGTCCCAACAAGACGGTGCAACAGCACACACTGCACGTGCCCCAACCGATATGCTGAAGGATGCATTTCCCGGGCGCCTAATCTCTCGATTTGGCAATTTGCACTGGCCAGCAAGATCGCCTCATTCGACCGCTCCAGACTTCTTTTTGTGGGTCTTTTTGAAGTCGCGGGTTTATGTCAACAAGCCTCAGACTCTTGCAGCTCTTAAAGACAATATCTGTTAAGAATGTGAGGACCTATCCGGAAGTTTTGGCCAAAGTGATGGAAAATGCCATAAAAAGGGCTCAAATGACAATCAACTGTGGCGGCGGCCATTTACATGACAGCATATTCTCGACTTGATGTAAAAAAAATTAAAAGACCAAATAAAAATAATCCACAAGAAGAATTAAAGTTTTTCATTTTTTTTTTAATTACAGCCAAAAAACATCGGAAGCTTACTTTTGCGCCACCCGTTACATACATATGTACATAAGTAATGGTTAAATACCGGTGACACTGCAAAACCGCATAAGTAATTTCTCAGTTTGGTTTTACTTCGAATCTAGGGGTTTTTTTCAATTATTTTAGAAAGATTAAGCAGCACATCAAAAACGATCTCTTTACATTTTATATCAATAGATACTTTAGAACGTCAATAAAAAATTAACTTTCATAAAAAAAAGACACGCTTGAGTCTGTCCATTCATAGAGATTATTAAGTGATCGAATGCTTGGCTTGTAATTAGTACAAAAGTTGCCATGCGACTATCGTACAGCCCACTAATCTTGCAGACAGCCAGCCATTGATCTTGGCTGAATTTATTTCATTTTAGTAAGATAACGACGGGCGTCTAGTGTTATGCAATGCTTCTTTCTTCACAGACGACCAGAAAGCAACCCTTTTTGTTATTATTAATATTGAGCAGATACATATATGCATTAAGGCGGCTTACACTCCATCCAAAAAAAAATGGATATGCTGTTCGGAATTATAAACTTCAATGTATTCTAAGATCTTGATAAAAATATTTCGAAAAAATATTAAGATTTACCAGAGCTAAACCGCGTTAAAAAAACGCTAAAAAAGGATATTTTTTGTATAAAAGGAGTATGAAAAAATAATTTTTAATAAAAAGCACCTAAGATGATGAATTAGCTGGAGTACAAAAGGTGAGCATAAAAAAGTTTAAAAATTTTATAAACGCAATCCAAATATTGAGATGAAGGATGCTGTTTTTCCAGCCAGTTATTGACGGATTTGGATGATTAGGATATCATTTGAAATGTATTTTCGAGACGTTGCCATTTCTGCAAAATTTAAACCTTTCTGGTCCAATTTTACACATTGCGAATATTAGCACACAGGTATACAATAATAGTATTGATAAAATTTTTAAACTTTTTTATGCTTACCTTTTGCACTCTATCATCTCAGATGCTTTTTATTAAAAAATATTTTTTCATACTCCTTTTATACATAAAAAACTATATTTTTAGCGTTTTTTAACACGGTTTAGCTCCGGTAAATCTTAATATTTTTTCCAAATATTTTGGGGAGTCCTTAGAAAAGAGTGAATTTGAAATTCCGGTGGAAAAAGTGCAACTTTTTTTGGCGAGGCACCTTAATATACATACATACATATGTACAATATACACATATGTATATATTGGATTGCATGCCCAACTGTTCCAGCTGAATTGTTAAATATGTACATAGCTACTCACGATAGCATAAAGCGCGATAAAGAAAAAAACTGGTCAAATGCGGTTAGTGATTCCATGAAACTAGATTTATACTTCACTTTCAAATATTGCTCTGCCATTTTTGTTGTTTTTGCGTTTGCAATGTCTTGACAACAGCTACATTGCTTGATTCCATTCAACATATTGTACTGGAACAAGGGATATTGAGATAACCTAATTCTCGTGAGATGAGGGTATGCCAGTGTTAAAAACACAAAAGGACATCGGATTGAGCAAATAATTTAGAACGGTGCTGATGTAACGAGAGCTGTTCAGAATCACGGCACCCAAATGCCCACCCAAGGTTTGAGACCGAAATGTTCAAATATTGAAGCAACAGCTCGCAACACATGATGAATGCTCGAATAGCTGCTATGTAGATATTTATGTATGGATGTACATATGTACATACATATGTATGTATGTACTATGTATATTTTATCTAGCAGTCTTAATCGCACTAATTTATGCAAATATATAATTATTATACAGTCCACAACAGCAGCAGCAACAGATGATTATAAACACCGCTAGGACTGCCTCTTTTGATGAAATTTGTTCAGCTGGATGTTGTTTTGCGTCCACTTTGCCTTTGGTTAATATTGGTTTAACCCTTTGACGTCAATGAAAATTTTGCTGCAGATTTACGACAATATTTGTTTTGCATATTATCTTTGAAATCAAACAAGATTGGGGTTGTATGAGTAATTCAACCAAATGGAATGAAATGCGTTCTCGTTGGACTAAATTCCATCTAACTGCAATAAGAAAAATATGAAATTGGTCGCACCTCTGAAAACTGGTAGAACTTAATCAACGTTTTTGGCAAGGGGTGAATCGCGGGGCTGTAAAACGCAATAAAGTCTAAATAGCTTCGACAAACAGCTTCTGTGACGGAATGAATGGTCCCGCAATACAATCGCGTATTGGAAATTAATTGAATTAAGAGGACAAATGGAAACGGATAACATAATGAAAAGCAAAAAGCCCAGTGTAAAACAAAAGTTTCTTAATAAAGTCAAGCAACTACATGAATACCCACCACACACGCATGCACCAAAGTGCATACATATGTATGTAAGTTCTGTAAAAGAACAGCGCCGTTGGCTCGTCGGGCTGAAATGGGTCACGAAGGGAAACTGCTGAGATTTTTTAAACTTTTCTTTAAAGAGAGAATCGGCTGTGAATGTTCGAACAGCATTGTGGCTTTTGCTATGAATTCAAGATAAAAAAACGAGTACGACTTTGATTGCAAAATATGAGGGAAATTGAAAAGGCAACGAAGACGTAAATAATGCAAATGAAATGTGACATTCAAGTTCTGACATATTTCCAGATAGGAGGTGATGAATATCTGCCGTCGATATCAATATGCTATGTAAACAAACAAACGGTTTTAGCATTTTGTAAAACACTTTCGAATAGAATAAATATTTTGACAACACTCGGAAAGCATTATTCGCTTATAAATCTTGTGGGCTGACCCAATAAAAAAATCATTTAAAAGAGAATATTATTTATACGCAATAGCTCGCAATGAGTGCAAAGTTAACTTGGAATTGAAATAAAATAGTTCGCCATAGTGAAAAGATATTAGCTAAATAATTGTTTAAAAAAATGAAGCTTGAGTGAAATACGAGACAAATTCTGACGGTGTAAAAAATCGTTATGCGGCCTCACAAATATACATATGTATGTACATATGTATATAGACATTAAAACAAAAACAGGAAAAGAGTTAATAAAGTTAAAAATAGCTAAGCTTAATTAGGAGAAATCGGTCGGTTGTGGAAGCGGAAGTAAACGAAATATTTTATTGCACGTATAATTTAATTAGTTTTGGTATTTTCTAAATAACTACTTTTTTGTAAGCAAATGTGGCACAACTTTTAACTGTTACTAAAAGTTAAGAACTATCCTGAAATCAATAATAGTACTCACTTTTTTTATATGAAATAGGATCCAACAAAATGAAATGATTTTTGTTTTTATTGAAGCTTGAGTGGAATTTCCAATCCGTTTACTTTTGAACAGTTCTTTCTTTGATACGGTTTCGAACACAGATCAGTCGAAATCGTATTAATATTTTTTTTTAAAAGCACAATTGTTAATTTGAAGTAACAATATTTAAACTCTGTTCAACTTGAATGTTATTAAATGTATTCAGACTTTGATTTTTTATTGTTAAGTTTTTAAACCGAACAATTTCACAACTTTTTCAGTTTAATTTCACAGCTGCTTTTTCTTTCTAATTCATTTGATTTTGATTGCTTCCGCTTTTGTTTTGCATTCAGTGCTTTGTTGCTTTTATATTCATCACTAATTGGACAACATTTGCTTCTGCTGCGATCTGACAAACACGACGACTCAACTCAAATGACTGAAATCATATGGTGTGTGTGGCCGACTTTTAAGAGATTTCGTCTCAAAATGTAGAAGCAAGTCACAGCTGGTTCGAATGTTGTTGGCTAGCAATTGGCGGTGAGAGCAAACTGAGATATTAAAATTTATGGTATTGAGCGCACTGTACTTCCCACGAACTTCACATATTCACATAGCACACACATACATTGATTTTTGATACATACACTCATACATAGTATGTATGTATACACATACATACATTCATACATACATACATATTTGCCCCCTTTGCAACGGCCATAACTTTTTAACTGTAGGAAACGGAAAGAGCAGAGGCAAGGTGAGAGCTCTTTAGCTGTGTTGGCTTGTGAGCAGCGTTGCCATTTCGGTGCTTTTAGAATTAGATTTTGCAAATTGAAAATTAAGTTAGTTTCTGTAGAATAATTTGATCCAAGAATTATAACAACAAAAACTTTTGTTCGCAGACTGGGAATCTATAATGCTCGAGTACCTTTGGTTTTTAGTCAGACTTTAGCCGATGAAAATAGTTCTGTGTATTTATAATTTTAGCGCCGAAAAACGTTTTTCTGCGGCAACGCTGCTACTGAGAGTAGGCGCCTGCAATGGACGGGTGGTATGAGTGATCCATCACCTGTTTTGTACATGGGAGATCGCGAGCGAGAGAAGTTAAATAACGAGTCAGTAGGTAAGTGTGTGTGTGTGTTGGAGCACGCGTGGCGAGCATGATGAACTCGCCTATGAATTATGAATAATCACATATTTAATTTTTACAGAGCATTTTTGTTTTGGTTTCTATTTTGTGATCATTTTCCATCTCACTTTGGTTCATGATGTTTGTTTGGTTTTTATTACGAAAATATGACACAAACAAAAAATGAGAAAAATGTTAACGGTCAGTCTGGTCACACACATATACCATACGTATGTATGTATGTATATGTATGTATGTATGTATCTGCTTAGATAAGCCAAAAAACAAAGTCGTACATGAAATTAAAAAAAAAACTGTGATAAGGTGGGCCAAACGACTACAATCACGCCACGCGCTTCCATATTTACCCCGCACCAAAGAATCGGGGCTTATGACCATTTCTATATTTTTAGCTAATCATCAAATTGTTTTCATTGCTAAAACCTTACTTAATCACATTTAGCGTTCCGCCACTCAATTAAATTTTTCCTCCATTCACGAGCATGAAATGGTGTCGAAAAGTACAACGAAATTATAGCTAGTTTTGAAGATATTAGGCTGGAGTTAAATATGCGGACTAGAGTTGTTTATTGATCTGTACTTCGGTTTGTACTAAAATGTGGGGGAACCAATTAAGATTGAGGTTAAAAACGGTACAGAAACTATCGAAAAAGCGGTCGTAATTTATATCAACACGAAGATCACACATCGTAACGACCTGACCTGTAAAAGTTTAGTCAATAGATATTTTATTTAATGGCAAGTAAGAAGTAAGAAGCCTGGGCAATAACGGAACTTGTTCCAAGTGTGAACATGTTTAATATTTCTTTGAATGAAATGAATCAGACGAAACATTTACGTTACCAGCATTAGTAATTATTCACATTTTATATTAGTTAGACTTCAACGAATTGTTTATTCGAGTAGACATATTCATACATACGTTTGAAATTAGCAAAATGTTTCACACCCAATAATGATTGCTATCATAAAAATAAATATTTTACTAATACTAACTCTATACATACGAGTACATATGTATGTATCTACAATAATATGGATGGTTGTCTTCGTACAAAGTCCAAAGGAAATGCACTAAGGCAACAAAAGAACAGCAGTGATTCGCTAAAAAATGCATGCCATGGGCTTATTACAAAAGAGTGGAAGATCAGAAAAGAATCGAACAGTAAAGGTATTATTAGAATTTAGGGAAGATGATATCATGAACTCGCTAAAAACAAAAAAATGTGCGATTTCTCATTTTGGAAACTTTAATTTCAAATTTTTGAATGCACTTATTTATCTTGGCATAGACTTATCTTTTTGCATATATACAAACAAACATAGGTATATATGTACATAATGGCACTTATAAAGACGAATTTATCAGCGGTGACTGTACTTCGGCTTAACATTTCCAGCGCGGCATTATCTAATTTGTACCCTCCACAAGTAATAGATACTAGAATTGAAGGCACACAACTTCCACGGCTCAGGCATGCGAAAACTGTCGTCAAGTAAAATAACTGAGATAAGAGCTAAGCGAGCTAAGCAATACGAAGAATTGTGATAAGAAATGATTGTAGCAATAGCAACAATTCCGAATCACTGCATAGGTGATTTTGCACATGGGCAATAATGTGCATCCCTGCAAGAAAATTCATTTAAAGTGGGACATGATTTGCTAGCGGTCTATGTCGAGTGGTATGTTTTGTTCAATATTGCTCCAGGCAACATTCAAACATTGAAAACATCAACCCAAACAAACCAGCAGTGTAGATATTTAGATTGGCCTACATATGTATGTATTCGAAAAACTCTATGACATCGTGAAAAGCTGACGATCCAGGTTTTGTGCACTTTTCAGCACTGTTTCAATAAAAACGCTTCCCGACAGATGTCCAAGCCTTACAAGCTAACATTGATGGACTTCGAGCAAAAGTTTTCCCTTTTGTACATTTGGAATCAAAGACTGACTGGTTGACTACCGTTATACTTTTTCCGAAGGTGTGTGCTATTCGTTAGGATTTTTCAAATTTGATGGATTAGTTGCTATGATACCGCGCTCACCTCTCTCAATAAAAATACAACTCGCACTTGTGACGAATAAAGGAAAAGACTTGCACATATTTTGACCGCATGATCATGGTATAGCACAAACATATGAATGTCTGGATGTACATATGTACATACATATGTTCGTGGATTTCGACAATTTATGTAAATTAAAAAAAAGGGGCAATAATCAGAAATATTCCACGAATGATTAAATTTGCATTTGCTTCTGTAGTTAATAATTTGTTGATTTGTACATTTTCACCTACTCAAAATGTCATAACACGCGCATGAGCATTAGAGTGTGCTTTTTTTATATAGCGATAAAAATTTTTTGGGCTGCAAAGCTCCAACTGGTAATGTTCGGTAGGTCTTTGGTTTTGACACGATCCCGCGACGTCAATCGATAGCTATAACTGATTTAAGAATCAAGATGAAGGTGTTGGTCTGTAAGATACAAAACCGAAATAATGTACACCCCAATGCACATAGAAAGCAAGGCATTCACATTGAGAAGTAATTTATTAATGTTGTTGTAAAGAAGGTGCGATTTCGGGTCGTTACACTTGACTCTTTATCTCCTTCAACAGATACATACATATGTATATACATATGAGTAAATACATATGTATTTGTATATACATACATATGTAAATGCCTTCATGTCACGCCATGACTAGAAGGAATATTTAATTCGGTTAATGATGCTGAAGTTGAAATATATAACAACAATTATGATAAATTTAAGCAATGACCTTGACGTAATTTACGAAATCGCTTATAGCGGCGATATATTGTGGGTGTTATCAGTCACAGATGAAGCAAAAGGTTGTTCTACAAAAATATGTAGCCCTTCCAATACTGCTCCCATGTTTTGCATCCATTTCTGTTATGGGCGCTTGTTGTGATTCCAGAAGATCTCAATGGGAAATATTTTCGATCTTGGCAGCTGCTTCCAAACGATTCTATTGAAAACACGACAGAAGTTAGCTGGATAAACGCATTTCAGAGATCTACATATCGCTCATTTGCTGCAACGTCGTCATAAGTTAAAAATCACTAATATTGAGTTGAATACGCAAAAATGTACCCAATATCATGGTCTATATTGTGTAAAAAATTCTTCATGATTCGTTGAAAATTGAGCGCTTGAGATAAAAATTAAGTGCTATCTTTACGTGTACAATATATGGCAAACGCAACTTTAAAATGGCTCTCCTCAATAATAGTGATTTTTGAGTTATGACGACGTTGCAGCAAATGAGCGATATGTACATACATACATATGGATTTCCTAAATTTTCAAACTTATCTGTCTTCTTGTGTTGGATAAAATAAAAAAGAGTTTATATGTATTTTATTTCGACTGCTGAGTGGAAGATCACTCTACATATTTCGAAATATTTTTTTAAAAACGCCACATCTCTGATTTTTTTTTTCAACAACAGCCTTTTTCAAAATTCGTTTGCAGAACGCCTTTTCTTAAAATGAGTTTCAAAAACACCCGATCTAAACGAAAATTTTATACATTTTCAGCTGAGATAGGGCTTTTTTGAATTGCATTTTAAAATAGGGCGTTTATTAGAAATATTTTCAAATAGGGCGGTCTTCCACTCAGCTAACGGTATACTTCCTATACGAGGAGCACTTGATTTTGCGAAAACTTGCAGTGCCTCTAGCAAACTTTTTTAGCTCCACATTGAAGCAGCTAAAACCCACACAAAAGAACATTTAAGTCAACATTTCACCAAACAAATGGTTCAACGCACGACCCATGCGCGGATCCGCACTTATTTACGTACATGAATACACATTAGAACGTTTTATACAATATATGTATGTATTTGCGTCAAAGGAACGTCAATCTCTAACGATTAAAAATTGTGTAACGCACTAATTGCCACCTGCGAACATATTGACTTAGCTATAATTATCTAGACGCGAGTACTTAAAAACAAAGCCTGAACAAAGTCAATGTTTTGATTTCAAAGTGTAAAAATGAACTTTGAGGGGTTTAATGCGAAAAATGTTTCAATGTGACAACATCAGCCCCCTTTTGGAATTCTTCAAAATAAAAATGAAGTGATCACGGTAATCACATTTTGCCCATTCATATCGTTAGCTGAAAAATTTGGCTTCATTTAAATAGCATTTTAAGTGTCCTACATGCTTGGTCGTTTATTTATTTTTCCATTCCTTGTGGCAGTCGCAATCAAAGTTGGGGTAATTTTCCATAAGTCAAGAGCTTAAAGCGGAATTTTAATCGCCATTCAGAGTTTATTTACACAAAGCTTCACATAACTGATTTTTTATTTGATAAAATTTTTTTTATTTTTTTGCGGTCTATCTGCCTGAATTTCATAGTGGGAAATTCCACCGTCACTTACGTTACATCGCAAGTAAAATTGTATGATTCAAACTCAAATTGCATTACCATTTGCACGTTTTAGTACACGAAAAATGGTTTATTACTTGGAGTTTAGCTACTCAAAGCTGTTATGCCTAAAGTTTATATTTAAATTCTAAAAACATACTAAATACGGACTAAAATTCCGTCGTCACTGACGTTACAATTTTAGGACTAGGGGTTTTGGCACCGGTGATTTATTCAAATTTCTGCGAAACCCCTTGACATAATTAAATTCCAATGTTTGGGAGATTATTAGAAATAGAATGAAGTCTTTATAAAAATCTTTGTTATTAGGACTTTTGTAAAGATGTAGCATGCATAGTTAATTATGTACCGTCACTGACGTTACGTAAAATTCGTCACTGACGTTACCTCCGAAGTAACAGAAAAAAAGTTGACTAGGTTTTCTTTTATGGACGTGATAACAAACAGGTCAATTGATTTATTGCAGAAAATCGTGAAAGGGTTTATCTTCAGGTGTCCTTTGCTCAGTTTAGACTTTTTTAGCTGGTTTTGCTCATACGCCAAGTACTAATTGTATTACAAGAAATGTGTTGCATTAACCTCCAAATATTGTTCGAGTCTATTGTGTGGAATATTTATACATAGACATTCGATATATATACAGAGGATCTTTACGTTTTAATAAAAAAAAAAAAAAAAAAAAATTGAAGCAAAAATAAAAAGTTTGTTTGAAAAGGTGGGTAAGAACGTAAGCGTTCGTCACTGACGTTACAAAAGCGCAACGGTTTTTTTTAGATTGTATACTATTTTAAAAACAAATTTACTTTACATAGTTTATGTAATTACCTTGTAGATGGAGAATCGAAGATTTTAAATTGATTGGCAGAAAACTATATATTTTATGCAATAAAATGCTTATTTTCGTCACTTACGTTACAAAAAAAGGCGCACAACATTTTTTTTTTCTACACCCAAAAATGTTTGTGCAAATTTTTCATACTTTTCAAAATTTCACTAAGAATTAAAATAAAAGTAACATGTAATGCCTGGTTACTAAGATTCACACAGCATAACAAATATAAAGTAGTTTCTTGACAAGGTATTTAAGAACAAAAAAAATTTTTTTTGGTTGTCCTAAATAGTTGAAGAATATTTAAGTTAGGCTTATGCGAATGTCATTCTGGCATTTATTCATCATGATTTAATATATTTACAACAACTTAGCCATATTACCAACTTAAAAATAAAATGTTGGTTTTTTCGCTTTCATCAATCTCTGCCATGGAAATTCCCTAGTATAGGTACATATATTACCTCCACACATATGTATGCACATCCAACTACTAATACAAAGTGCCATTGGACGGGAACTTTTTACTTTCGATTTAATGGGTGCGCGGTTCGAATGTTTTCGCACCTGCGTTCGATTTACATTCGAGCAACCTTGTCGAGTGGAAGGGTGACATCAAAATTTTCCAAAGCAATATAATACAGAACAGAAAAAGAAAAAAATAGATTCTGCATACGCTGCCGGTCAAATATATAGAACATGCATAGCTATCTGGGAAGCGAATCAAACTTTTGTTTATAAAAAAAGTATGTAAGTAAGAAACCACTTCTTTCTGATTATCTGTTGGATTCTATACATATATTTATGTATGTATATTACTTATATGATACATAGTTGAATTGAACGCATTTGTATTTCCAGTAAAGCTGTCGTATATGTTTGCCGCGGAGTGTGTAGCTACGTTATGTGCAGACGGTTTAAGTGTAAGTTGAGTCTGAAGCTATAAAAAAATGTTTATTTCAAGTGACCGTACAACAACAGTACCCAGAGGCAAGCTTTTCTCGGCTTAATGAATGTTATATTATTATATTGATGTTGAAGTTAATGTACCTATCTGATTCTCCGACTTAGCTACATATATACATATGTACATACTACGGAACTCAATGCCGGGATCCCGTGATCCCGTACTTTTGAGATGATCCATTTGTTATGTAATGCAATCCTCTTTAAATAAAAAAGAATGTGTGTCTGTGCGTCTGTATGTCCTTCAGAGGCGTCAAAAGTACTCAACCGATCTTCATAAGATTTTCACAGTATATTTTTGGTTTCACGGGTTACATCGTAGGCTGTATATGTATATGTATGTATGTATGTAGTTTTGAAGAATGGGGCTGTACCCCGCCGCAAGGCTATGTACAATTTTAATTCGGCATAAATGGGAACGTATTTGATCTTAGTTAATGATATTTGAATATATGTATGCGTTACTTAGTCACGATTTACATAATTTTGGTAAAGTGGGCGGTGCCACGCCCTCAGACTATGAAAACTGTCGATTCGTCATAACTCTAAATGTACTCGTATTTGATCTAAATTTATGATGTAAAAAAAGTGGGCAGTGCCACGCCCACATACATATATTGTGATTTGTGTGCTTCATTAATGTCCACAGCTTATTGTCGATGTAACAAGTCAAATTTTAGGCAGGACAAAGTAGGTCGGGTCTGCTAGCGTATTATAAAATTGTAATTGAAAATATTTTAAGAACATTTGTAGTCTTGTCTGTATGTTTGGGTGCGAATCACTTGAAAACTTCTGCGTAAGCTGAAAAACTTTATCAAACCACATTTGATGTTACCTATTCCAGGACTCGAACCTTGGAAATTCGGTATAGTAGACCGGCAACACTACCGCCACACCACGGCGGTGACTTCGGTGGTGACTTGCCTCCTATTTGCTTGTTGTAAATATTTTTTAAGACTTTTTTCTGTAAAACGTCACACTGGTAGTAAGTTTCGCATAACAAACGTTGGCCTACAAAAAATTCGCATTCAAAGCAAAAATTAAGTGCACGCGTATCCTCAATTACAGCTAACAAACATACACACAGTGACTCACAAAAGTATTTTGCAAATTGAAGGCTTCTGATTATTAATTTTCTTTTTGGCCAATTTGAATGAAGCTTAAAGCTTAAACCAGTTAAATAGTAATTTAATTAGTAAATTCTAAAATATGTACAGTTGTGATCACAATAATAGTATTGAAATTGAGTTCGATATCGTTGGAAGAAACCTTTTAAAGCAGGCGAATTCTATAACGGAAAGGACAGAAAAAGAAATTTCAAAGTTTATACAAAATTCAGGACAACTAATCAAAGTTTAAAAAATTTTGAAGAAAATATAAGTTTCGGTGGTGAAGTGAATTTTAAACTCATCTCTAAATTTGTTCACATGTAAAATACTTTTGTGAGTCACTGTACCAATGTACCTGCGTCACTATCTTATAGGTACAAGTTAATGTGGGGTGTTTAACCGCTCGCGTGAGTAAATATGGACGTACATACGTACATATGGGCATTTTCACAAAAAGGTCAACCACAAGTGCAAAACTCAAACTGTTCCTGAAAACTTTTTGTTGATGAATAATAAATCTCAAATGTTTTTACTTTATAAATATAAAAAAATTTTTATTTTCTTTTAATTTTGAGCCGAAATATACAACGAGTATACAAAATGTACAAAAATCTAACTCTTTTGACCAAATATACCTATTTTATTTCCGTGTTATATTCCCTTATTCAAAGTAATACTATGATGTTTTTATAATTTAAAAGTCTTCTACTCATAGTAACATAATGTTTAACAAGCAGACAGACTTAGTGGAGATCGAATAACGGTAGTTTTTTTTTGATTACTTCTGCTTACATTCGCATGTCGCGTCCGTTACCGAAAACAGCATTTATTGTTCTCATTAGTGCAAAAAGTGTTGAAGTGTAAATTGCTTTCAGACTTTAAGCAAATAAATTATTTCACTTAAGAAAAGTAGCCATTGACTCTCGGCAAAAGCGATTAATAAAATTTATCGGTGTTTGAAATTCGTCGCGTCCGTTACCACAAACCTTAAATATTAAATAAATTCGTAGAAATTGAACAAGAGTTAAATTTTATAGATGGCAAAAACGGCAAAAGAAACAAGAAAAGCAATAGCAATGAAATATAGAGAGAAAAATAAAAAAAATTTAAATTTATTGAAGTTGCTCGGACCGCCTATTCAATAAAGAAAAAAATTAAAATAGACCATACTAAAAACTAATAACTTTCTTCTTAATTTTGTAAGTCGTTTTTACTATAATGTTACTTGAGTTTTTATTTTCAATAAAATTGAAGTGTTCAAATAAAAAAAATTCTATTTCTTAACTCATGGAAAATTTTGTCGCGTCCGTTATGTCGCGTCCGTATCTCTTCTATACTCAATTAAAAAAAACTAAGAGAAAATTATCACATTTCATAAACCTACGAATATCAGTCATCTGTTCGCATTTATTAACATGTATATTGTATATACATAAAAATCCGTAATTTGCTAAATTTTATATATTTATGAATGCGCCTCAAAAAAACTTCTATTTTTTGTCGCGTCCGTATCACTTTATAATTGCTTATAACTACGCACTTATTCGTAAAATATCCTCCCCGTATATATTAAACTATAGCACTCCGTCAGCCCTTTAAAACAATATCAACATATGTAAACTTTTACTTTGTCTTCATTGTTTCGGACGCACTTAAAAGCGTGCAAATGTCGCGTCCGTTACCGTGGAAATGCCCATATGTATATGTATGTACATTTGGCGTCTGTAAACAATTGTAAGTATCGTCGCTGACACTCAAAACAGTAAAACGGACAAATGCCAAACCCCGTTTGTTTTCAGGAATACTCGCACTATCCTAAGTGACCCTGAACTTCATGCCTAGTTCCTAAGCGAATTGTTCGTTTTCAAAAGGTTTTCTCTTATTATTTCTTTAAGCCGATTATTTTTTACTCCCTGTTGCCATCGACTTCCTTTCGTGGCTGTATTCTCTAGTTGTAACTAGTTAAAAGGATATAAAGCGTTGAAATTGTGCCACCCAACACTTTATTTGTAATTGTTTATGCAAATCTTCAATTTCACACAAATAAAAAAAGTAATTACTTGGTTCTGTTCCATAATTTGAGTGGTGTATAAACAATACATATGGGTAATTCTACGGGTCAGGAGGATATTCATAAAGCTCTACATAATGTTCTGGACAGGTCAGCCCTTTCATCTTAATATCTTCTTTTTTTTGCTAAAAAGTTTTTTTCGTACATTCGAATATAAATACACTTTTCCAAACATTTTGATGTAACTTGGTCTGTCTCTTAAACCTGGGACCTACGTTGTTGTAAGCCAGACATACACCGCGTCAGCCAGTGCAGCGTTTTCGAGTACATTCTTATTCGAGATTTTTAGTGTAACACATTCAATTCGTTTAAATGTTCCCCAATATTTCCTAGATTTGATATTAATATTTGTTAGTTTTGCGACGGATAGTGGAAGTGCCCATTTGTAGCAGACATTGTTATAATAAGACACCGAAGATCACTAAAATAGATTCATTGGCGCGATTTCTCAAGTTTTCAAAATTTGTTCGCCACGCTCGGTGGATATTTTAAGCGTTCAAGTTTTAAAAATAAATGTTGCTTGTGATCTTCGCGAAGAGAATTTCACGTGATTGTTATGTTATGGCAGCTCTCTATGTGGTTTTACTAAATTTATATTTTGTTGTTCAAAATCCGTTATACATACATATGTACATTTACATATACATATATCATGTGTGAGTAGATGACCCAGTAAGCACTGAAGTTGGATATAAACTTGAGGAAATTAGATGAGTATAATTACATACACTGGATCACATATTGAAACTTTTTTTGGAATAACGGTAAAGCGTGAATATCTCAATTACCATAGAATTAAAAATAACCTCGATTTCCGAAATCAAGCTTTAGTTTCACATATGAATTTCTCGGGTGGTTTTGGACTGTAAACCAGTGTTACTAACTTCGCATATTTGCTCAAAGCAAATATTGTAATCGTCTTTGTACTTTTATGTTATTCTATTTATGTTATTGTATGAAAGAGTCGTAAAAACAAAAGTGAGAAAAGTCATCACAGACAACAAATTGAATTGACAACAACGTCGAAGTGTAAAAGGAAAATATTTACTTTTGATGCTGGCGTAAAAAGACTTGGACTATCTCAATTCTGAACAGCTGACATTGAAAACACAATTACTTACTTCATCGTAGTGTAACTCACAAATATGTATTATTAAATGTGTTGTATGCTTCCATATTTATGAATATGTATGAAGAAAGCTACAGACGTCATTGGAGGACTGACGTACTCGTATCATGCCGACAATATTGAATCGACAAAACGATTGACGATATAAATATTTTCCTGTTAATTGGGGTCGGACTGATTTATATATAGATTGTTTATTATTGTTATTGGAGAAATGTAACAAATATTTAGATGGCGACTGTTGCAACTTTCCTCATCAGATTGCTTCTCAGGTGATGGAGTGAGAGCAACAGCCTTAACAAAGCCCATATGAGCGCGCCAAGGAACAACAAAAGTTGAGAGAAGTTGTAGACGCCAACAACTGGGGAATAACAACAATAAGTAGAAGACGTAATTGGTTCTTTTCTGAATCAATTTTTGCTTCTCTGTATGGAAGATTGAAAATTTACTTTTGACCAAACGATATTGATACGTACTCGGACTCGATAACCTAAATGAGTACGGAGGATTTGATTACAAAAAGTACTTTGCAGGAAAGTTTCGAGTATTTCCTCGTAGGAATTCGCTTAGAAACAACACTACCAGTCCACTTGAGAAGAAAGCCCAGACTAATTAAGTGGATTATTTGTTATTATAAATATCAAACGAAAGCAAAAAAAAATATAAAAAAGCACTCATCACGACTTTGGCGATTACACTTGGCATCTAAAATAGATACATAGCAACTGAAATTTTTTGTTTAGAAACTATATTTTAATAGTTAGACAATTCGCACCTGTTATGTTAAAGTGTAACATCTCAAAATTTGAACATTTTCAGTAGAGACGAAAAACTGTTTCCGTAAATATTAATAATATATTACAAAGAAAAAACAATGTAATTGCACGAAAATATCACTAAAAATAATATAACCCTTGTTTCATTTTTATTTGTTTAGTATTTGCACGAAATTAACAAATTTTTGAGTTATTACTCTTTTCCTGACATTTTTTTTATATACATAGTGGTATTATTTTGAGTTGTCTCTGTTTAACTGAAAATTCTCACTGGAATTGATAAATATGATTTGTTATAAATAGGCACAATTCAAAATGTTACAATTTATGTGATACACTAACGAACAAATTTGATAAAACACTTGGATACAACTAAAAATGTAACTCTTTAGGTGAGTCGAAAGAAGCCATTCTGAAAACAAAGAGAGAGTCATAACGGTTTGTTTAACGAAAGACTAGACAAATCACTGAAAGATTTTTACAGTGGGTAGAGATGACCACTGCACATTATTTTCTTGCAAAAAACTTAAATTTAGAAATTTGGAGTTGTTACACTTTAACTTAACAAGTGCGAATTGGTTTTTCTTAACATGGATAGATCTATAGTTTAAATGCGACTTGGAGCTTGTTTATAGATATTAAATACCGATCATCGGTATCAAACCCAAACGCCTCAGTAATAACCACACCATAAGTCAACAATTTAATTTGGCTCGATTTTGAGTTTTTATTATATAATTTTTTAGGTTAGGCACGAATAATCAAAGCCAATACGTATGCTTTTGTATAATATACATATTATGGTATGGTTATGACTAGGGACTTCTTCACCGACTAACTTCAAACCGAAATTCTATGCACAAATCAAAGTGAGCACATCGAATTGAACTGTTGGCAACACCTTATAAACCGTTACCCAAGAAACTAAAAAAAAGAAACAGTTATCATATTTCGATTGATTGCCATGGGATTGAGATTTTTGCATCAGCCACGTTTGTAAATACGTACACTTGAAATTTTGATTACGTCGGAAATGAAATATAATACAATATAACGACGCAGGGTGAAACATACATTTATACATATACAACGATAAATCGGAGACGTTTATTGAACTTGAAGGAATAACAAACATACAAACATTGAAGTTCGAATTGATATTGGACCGAATATGCCCATTGAATGCAGCGAGGTTAAAATATTGCACTCTTGCATAGGAATTTAGGTAATTAATTGCATACATATGTATGTATGTACATACACGTGTGTAGTTTATATATGTATGTATGTATGTACAGGCATACATATATTGAGTGCATTCGAGTATATTCACAGCCAGTGCTTCAATTTTAAGAATGAACAAGTATTGTATAAGAATCACTTTGACTGCTGTAAATAGAAGTGGAAAACTATAAATAATTCAACAAACAAAAAAACCGCAAATACTATAATAAACAACAAAAGAAAAAACAATCTAATTTTAGATATATTTAGGTATGAATACAAGTGCAACTAATCTCTAAAGCGAGTGGCCCACGATCAATCTCTTTCGTCTACAGTCTACTATAATTGATTTCAACTGGCCCATCACGGGTATAGTCAATTTTAATTTGTATAGCACACTCTGTTGGAGTATCTTTGAGCGTACCCGTTAAGGTATAAACGGGCCGGTATCGATAATACAACAACAATATGTATATCCACTTTTAGTAGTTTGTTTGTTCGAATAGCAGAAACGCTACATGAAGAAATCATACATACATATGTATTTATGTATATATGAATATATACTTAGTATACGAGTATATATTGCATACAATATTGGTTAAATCACCAACTCTTGTGCCAACCAATTCTAACTGAGAGAATGTTAGTTATCAATGAATGCACCAATTTACCACAAAAGTTATTCAGTTAAGGACACCAAATAATTGTTCCTCTCATGGCATGCCATCTAAATATATTTATAAATAATAAACAGCACGGCACAGCTCACCAAAATGAAAGCAGTTCAAACTGGAAATTTGTGGCGCAAAGAAGATGCCATTCCTTTGACTTTTAATTGTCATTAAAGCTGATTGTCACCAGCCACAACCGCGCAATTCGTTTTAGAACAAGTGCTCAAACGCTGTTGATTTAGATATACTCGTATACCTACATCGTTCTCAGTCAGAGGAGCACTTTCTTAATATCTCCTTCGGTGTGGATGCAGGTAAGAATACCTTCTTCATCGGAGTATCTTGGCCAGCCCCTGGGTTTCAATTCGTTGAGCTTTGTAGATATGTACATACATGCATATGTACCTGTATAGATGTATGAAATTTTACAATCCTCGCAGCCTGGTAACAGTTGGAGCTTGTAGCAAGTTGACTTTCGCAAAACAATATTAAGACATTCCAATGACAGACATAAGTAGGTATTGCACTCAGACATGGAAAAACAAATTCAAAAGGCTTTAATCGTTCTCAAGTTTTTGCTTGTGCGTTCAATTTGAAGTGGCATTGGTCTCCTTACATTTGGAATGTGCATGCTTTCTCTTTGTCCCTTTACGATTGTATTACTCAATTCATGAACAATAAACCGAGAGAGAAAGGTATATAAATATGTAAATATGTATGGAAGGTATTTTTTAAATCTTATCTATTTAATGAATATTAAAAATTATTTTAGGTTTTGTAATCAAAATAGTAAATTTCGGTAATTTTTCGAGCATAAAACCCAATTCTAAATAATTTAAGCCCTGGTTGGTTGGTTGGTTGGAGTGGCGAGTCCCAGTGACTCCAATTAGCGCTAGCGCGCCGTTTTGATACCACATTTCGTGAACTAACCAATGAAGATTATTACAGAAAGTTAGCGTGGTGGGACTCTTACACCACTATAGATCCTATCTATATCCATGCCGTTGAGTCCAAGAATTTTAGAAGTTCCCCAATCTTCATCTCGCTTAGCTCGGAGAGACTCCCAAACAAGGGTTTTCCCAGAAATTTTGTTCTGCTCCTGCAGTGCGCCGGACAGCCGCACAGCAGGTGCTCCACAGTCTCTTCCGTTCCCGGAAGGTTGCAACTGCGGCACGTGGTATTGTGCTCCATGCCCATCCGTGCGGCGTGCGCCCCGATAGTCCAATGCCCAGTGAGGGCCGAAACTAATCTGAAAATGTCCCTTCTGTTATTCCTGAGAAGGGTCGAAGATCGTGCTTCATTGTACGAAGGCCATAAACTCTTTGACACTCTGCAGGACTGCAGACGCTTCCATCTATCCGTAGCCTCCCCAAGCAAGTGCTGAGAGACCCGACCCTTGAGCAGTCCCAGCGGTGCAAGGACCTCCTTCGCTTCTGAGACGTCAAGGGCCGACCCACGCCGTGCCAACTCATCGGCAGTCTCGTTTCCCTGTATGTTGCGATGCCCCGGCACCCATATTAAAGAAACGGCACGTCGACTTGCCAGGTTCATGGTCCACTCCCTGCACTGACCCACAAGGCTCGAAGTGATCGTCGCTGATCCGAGAGCCCGAAGAGCCGCCTGGCTGTCCGAGAAGATTGCTATCCGATTACCTGTGATGTTTGTATCCAGTAATGCCCTGCATGCCTCCTGGATAGCGTAAATTTCTGACTGAAATACACTCGCAGAATCTGGAAGACGCATTGACAAGGACACGTCTGGGATAATTGCGAAAACCCCCGCTCCCACTCCACACTCCATTTTAGATCCATCTGTGAAAATTGAGATGTCGAACTTCTGTGGTAGTTCCCCTTTTCTCCAGTCCTTTCTGGATGGGAAAATAACCTCAAAGTTTGTGTCGAAAACTGTCCTGGGACAAATGTAGTCCGTTTTGGTTTTAATATAGGGGTCGGTTATATTTAACAGAATACGGCTGTGACCGTATCCACGCTCTTTCCAGAGTCCCAACTCCCGAAGCCTGAGTGCACTATTAGATGCTGTTTCCTTGATAAAGAGATCGATCGGTGGTATATTGCATATCACATTCAGAGCCTCTGTGGGGCATGATCTAATCGCCCCTGTGATTGCGCCACAGGCAGCCCGCTGAACTTTGCTTAGCATGTTCATAATGTAGCCCACCTCGGCTGCCCTCCACCACACTATTGCTCCGTAGGCTAAGATCGGTCGAATAACTGCTTTGTACATCCATGCTGTGATTTCCGGACTCAGGCCCCACTGTCTGCCTAACATACGTTTACAGGCGTACATAGCTCCATAAGCCCTAGTATACGAGGAATATCGCAGTCCAGCTTTGTTTCTTAACTCTGTTAAGTCACAGTCATGCCACCAGTAATGTTTTTACATTCATCCAGATATTCCATACTTTCACATAATTCCAAATTGACACAGAAAACTTAAAATCTCTTTGTATGGACAAAAATAAGTTTCGTGGAGTTTTGCGTCAGAAGAATTTTTTGCTAAGCTTGATTTGCATACAAATTGTATTTTTATATTTACGGGTTAATGTGAGTCAACGCATATTTATGAACGAGTTAAGGACACTTTACGATATTCACTGAGAAATGAATTTAAACAAAAAGCTCGATAATAATTGTTGAGAAAGCACTTTTTGATTTATACAGGCATTTGTCATTGAAAAATTGCATTCTTTTATTAAAAGTTTACGAATATACTGTACATACATTTACATATATTTAACCCAAAAATATTCAAAACAATAGTACGTATGTATGTTGATATTTGCCCGAATGATGTTTTCAAATTCCGCTTAGCAACTTAGGAAGCGCATAAAAGTATTACAAGTATTTTTATAGCTATTCTAAATATACAATAATACTATGTGAATGAGTCCCTATGTAACGCTGATAAGCACAAAAATAACGCAAAGTAATCAAAATATTATTATTAAATTGGCACAGCTTATGAATTTGTGTTCGAAGGTTAAGCTGCTCCCCAGTTTGCTGAATGATCATATCATGGCGCCCAAAATATCACCGGGCAAGGCAAATGTTTTTATTTTTATTTTTATTTAAAGCGTTGTAGGTCGAGCTTATTATAATCAAAGATGGCATTCAAATGAATTAGAGCCTAATTTCAATAAATAATATTCAAATTTTCCAGTCGTTTGGTGTTGTTGCTGTGAACGAAGCTCGATTTTCCATGCCAGACATCACGCAAAAGACAGATGCACACGCCATTGTGTCAATTTGACTAAAAAATTAATAAGAAGAATATTTTCTAATTTTGCCAAGCCAATGTGCTGTCACGTTAAGATCAGAACAAGTGCGCGAATTCGAAAAACCGAACTCAAAAGATAGCATCAGACAATTTTTCGTTGAGCTTCTTGCGATTCTATTTTCAATATAACGAACCAAAATATCAAATTTCTGGCAAATGTTTACTAATTTCTTATTTCACTTTTATAACAATTCAAAGTGTAAACAAACTTTTGCAATTCGAGGACAAAGTAAGCATGCAAAGCGCGGGTAATTATAAATGATTGACAGCTTTCAAACGATCGAGATTGCAGATTCAAAAAAGAGAAATGCTTCTGGCATTGAAGGCGAGAGCAATCACTTCTCGTTGCCGTTGCCAATAAAAAGATATGGCCGTTTTGTCAAGCGAGGCCAAGTACACTTTCCATTTTTTCCTACTAATTGGTTGGACCTACATACATACATATTCTATGACGGCTGCGAACAGCATTTGGGATATTACTTACAAACCTATGTATGTACCTACCCGATAGACTAAACTTTCTTAATTTTTAACAGAGCCTACTCTTCTAACACCCATTTCCCTCTGGTCCACCCCTTTTGAAGCCACTCGGTTTCTAGGATTTCCGTTAGAAGAATTCGATGACACTATTGGGTAAGGTAACTGACTACCTAGGCAGGGCACGTAGTATTACAACAGGAACAACAACAGTCTCCACGATTTCCACGTTTTCATAGAATGGCCCTACATATTGCATAATTCAGATGAAAACCCAATACCAATTAATTATTGTATGAAGTATGATGTATGCACGTCTAGTAGAGCAATATATACGAGTATGTACATATGTATGCAGTGTAGTATGAAACGAAATAGTTGATGTTCCATTACAAATTGGCAGTTTCGAGTCTAAACTTTAGACGCAAAATAATCAATGCGAAAAATTGAACGCAATATGAATAGACAATGAATCGAAGGGTCATGACTTTGTTTATAATACATAACTACGTGTATGTATGTACATATATATGTAAATAACTAAAAAATATTAAATGAAACGTTCGCATTGTTGACATTTAAATATGTTTATACATACATATGTATGTATTGTATGTAAATATAAACTGATTCGAATATCAGCAGTGTCCAGAACATCTTAGCGAAATTTCGAGTTACTTAAGTTTTTCTTACTCACTATAAATAATTATAGAGTACTGTAACAGCTTTAGCTATAATACCCTTATTTTATTACTCAATAAAAATCTAGATAATGGAGCTTAAACGATTCGTTATACTGAAATGGTTGCGATTGATTACGTCTGGCGGTTGCTTTTATTGCTTTGACAGTTATTCAATATTTAATCTGCTAATAATTATCAAAGAATGAAACATGGATGATACCACTGGATCACAAATTCCAACTTTTTTTCTGCACCAGAGACGCCATAGTGAAATTCCTATGTAAAATCACCTCCTAATTCCGAAAATCAAAGTTATTTTTACTTGAATGGTACCGTTTTTGAGATATTTACGATTTACCGTTATTTCAAAAAACAAAAAAGGTGGCTCCACTTAATCGTGTATATCTCAAGAACAAATTGAGCTATTCGAAAACGGTTTGAAAAATTTGAAAGCTTATAAAATTTACTATAATCAGTACATACAACACTTTTTGCTAGGTCCTGCAGATTCAAAAATATAAAAAAAATTGTACTTTGCGAGGAAGCATCTCGAAAGCTTTTTGTTTTTTTTGCAGATGTTTTATTACAAAAAGAACAAGCTATCAGTGAACAAAATCGATGAACTAATACAAAAGTTATAAGCATTCAAGTAAATATATCCATTTAATGCTTAAGTACCCTACTGGTACATATGTGTTAGTATTCGCATATCAGTTAGTTAGCAGGTAGATTTTCGAAAAGTTATTAGATACAAAAAGCTGTTAGTGTCGTTTTCTCAAACCTAGGTACATTTTAAACAAGAGCATATTTTTGAGGCAGGTAGTGTTTTCTTTGTAGAACTAGGGAACCTTTTTGTTTGGGTAGGCTTGAATTTTTACTGGATCTAAGTATAAATAAGAGTACATGCGCCTTGTTCCTTCATAATATTTGCAAGGCTCGCCGGATACTGTTCAGTTTATAATTGCAGTTTATAACCCGTCATTTACTTAAAAATAAAAAATGAATAAAAGGGCGCGAGAGTTTGAGTGTACAAATGATCCAGATATTTTCTGTTTCATCTGCGGTCAATTTATTGTTAAAAGTATGAGACGTGTGTTTTCAAATCCTTTGAAAGTTACATACTATAAGTGTTTTGGAATTGAGCTTAAAAACCATGGACACCGAACACTGTGTGCACCACATGCCGAGTCGAATTGATTTCTTCGGAAACCGGCACAAAAAGGTACGTTGTAAAAATTAGGAATTTGTTCCCTTTTAATGCATAGCTGACTAATTTCTGAAACTATCTATTTAGGCGACGTGTGAAATTTATTACGCCAAAGAAGTGGAGGGAACCAACTTCCATTCAACGGACTGCTATATTTGTACTACAAAAGTACTTGGGGTTGGAAAGTCCAGAAAAGTAACCCATGCGAGCGTATCTACAGTGTCATTACCAGAACTAATTTCAACAGAAGCGACATTGCCAGAATCAAATTTAACTTTAGTTCCGGCTCCAGTTTTATTGTCAACAGTAGTATCTGATTACGCGGCATCATGTTGTACTGAATTTCAAACGGAAAACGAAAGAAATTCTTTGTCACAAGCACAACTCAATGATTGGATAAGGGATTTGGAATTGTCAAAGGAAAAGGCCGAACTACACGCCTCTCGATTTAAATTTGTTTCATCCGATGTTAAGGTAACATATTATAGAACTCGTCACGAAGAATTTTCCAAGTACTATACGAAGGAGGACAGTGTTTGTTACTGCAAAGACATTGCTGGTCTATTCAAACAATTTGGTGAACCATATGATTCAAAAGAGTGGCGATTGTTCATAGACGGCAATAAATTAAGTTTAAAGGGCGTATTATTGCATATTGGCAACCAAAAGCCATCTATCCCGATCGCGCATGGAGTAAATACGAAGGAAACATATGAGATAATGCAAAAATTGCTCAAGTTAATCAAATACGAAGAACATGATTGGAAAATATGTGCCGATCTTAAAGTCGTTGGAATGCTATGTGGTCTACAAAGTGGATACACAAAATACTGTTGCTTTCTATGCAAATGGGATAGCCGAGCTCGTCAAGACCACTACATCATAAAGGATTGGCCAGAACGAATCGAGTTTCAAGTTGGGGTAGATAACATAAAATACTCTCCACTTATAAAGAAGGAAAAAATAATTCTACCTCCGCTCCACATCAAGCTCGGCCTTATCAAAAACTTTGTGAAGGCTTTGGACAAAGAAGGCGAAGCTTTTCATCATTTGAAGACAATCTTCCCAGAGATTTCAGAAGCAAAAATAAAGGAAGGCATTTTTGTGGGACCGCAAATAAGGAAAATGATGACCAATAACCATTTCAAAGAACTATTGTCACCAGTGGAGGCAGCAGCGTGGGATTCTTTTGAAAAGGTCGTTTCTTCTTTTTTAGGCAAACACAAAAGTCCTAACTACGAGATGATAGTGAACGACTTAATCAAAAACTATGCGAAAATGGGTAAATAAAAAAACATATAATAAATTATATATTACATAAATTTACATGAGAATATATAGCCATAAATCTGAATTCATTGTCCAGTTCCGAACAAACAAGAACCGGAAAAATATAAACAAAAAATTTTTTCTGAATTGAAAGATAAATCCAGCCTAAGAAAATTATATACTAATGTGTCACTTACAGGGACGGATTCAGATGAGGGGTCAAAATATCATGGCGTGATCGGCACTTATTTGTTCAATATCTTTTGTCATAGGACTTCCTGTCCAAGTATTTCTTCCGGTCCGTCAGAGCAAGGACGCGGATAAATCATATATTGAAGAGCCTGCCTTATCGAAGATTAGCGGAAAATTACAAATTAAGCAGTCTCGCGATGAATAAAGGTCTATAAGTCGTTCTTCAGTCCCTCCGTGATATACTTGCAAGAAATCGTGGACGCTTCCAATATCATATGAGCCTTCTAGTGATAAGGATAGAGATTCCCATATTTTTGTTGTTGAAATGATGAATTCAAAGTAAATTTACTTATCAGCTAAAACCCTTCACATGCCTTTCGCTACAAAGGGAAGAGGGCGGCTCAACTTGGCTGGCAAAATCAGGACAACTTTATGCTCCCTGGGGTTTCTAGTATGGGTCATTATCGCTTAGAAGGGATCCCTTTTTGAAAAAGTGAAAAATATTGCCCGAAAAGTCTATTGAAATATGTTTTTATGCAAGAATTAACATTTTGCTATTCAATTACTTTTACAATTCCTTTGAGGAATGTAATTGGAAATTAAAGAGTACTTTTGGCATTCCTTGTAATGTAATTGGAAAAATTTCAATTACATTTTCAATTCCTTTCGAAAGTATTTCAGAAGAAATTACATTTGCGTAAAGTATTTTTTTTTCAATTCCAAAAAGAAATTTTTTTGTACTTGAGCCTCAAAATGATGAAATTACATTTGGTTTTTTTTTTTGAGGAATTGAAATGTAATGAATTAATTTTGTGTGGGGAAAAGGAATTGATTACTTTCCCCAATTCCTGAGGAATCTAATTGTAATTGTAATGGAATTGAATTTACCCAGCTCTGTAGGTGCTACACTGCCAGTTACGGTAGCTTCAAGCGAACGATCATTCTCTACTTTACGGAGAGTAAAAACTTATTTGCGAAATAAAACTGGAGAAGAACGTTTGAATGGATTGGCAGTGTTGAGTATTCACAGAGATATCGAAGTTACTCATGAACAGATACTGGATATTCTGGCAAGAAAAGGAAGGAGAATTGATATTACTCTATAGGTAATGTATGTAAATTGATCTGGCATTATCTCGTCATCGCTTATAGAAATGAACATCTTTACTCAACAATTAAATATTATAATGAGAGAAGTATAGCAATGGCACTAAGTCCGTCGCGTTCTATGTATGTATGTATGTACATATCGTCTGTCATTGTCGAAAATTTAAGTGAGTTTTTGTTATTCATACCTCCGATTATTATCTTCCAAATTTTCTTGTGAATGTTGTATTGGAGATTTCAATTCTGGACCCCCCCCCCGAAAAATTTTCTGGATCCGCCCCTGGTCACTTATGTATTTATCTAATTTACTTTTTTTTATTTTCTTTCAGGAGTGAATATGTCTTTAAAAATTCATTTCTTACACTCCCACCTAAATTTTTTCCCGCAAAATCTTGGCAACGAAAGTGACGAGCATGGCGAAAGGTTTCACCAGCAAATGAAAGTGATTGAAAGGCGGTATCAAGGATTCTGGGATATCGCTATGATGGGCGACTACTGTTGGTTTCTCATAAGAGAAACCGATCATAATCTAAATAAGCGTCAAAACAAGACACATAACTTTTTCAATTATAAAATAAGATCATAGAGTTAAGACAGAACCATATGTACATATGTATGCTATTATTTGTAGGGTACTTAAGTATTAAATGGATATATTTACTTGAATGCTTATAACTTTTGTATTAGTTCATCGATTTTGTTCACTGATAGCTTGTTTTTTTTGTAATAAAACAGAGCTTAGAGGGGGGAAAAAATGAGATGCTTCCTCGCAAAGTACAATTTTTTTTATATTTTCACAAAAAAAGTTTTAAAAATCCGTAATGATTGTTCACTATGTTTGAATCTGCAGGACCTAGCAAAAAGTGTTGCATGATTATAGTAAATTTTATAAGCTTTCAAATTTTTCAAACCGTTTTCGAATAGCTCAATTTGTTCTTGAGATATACACGATTAAGTGGAGCCATCTTTTTTGTTTTTTGAAATAACGGTAAATCGTAAATATCTCAAAAACGGTACCATTCAAGTAAAAATAACCTTGATTTTCGGAATTAGGAGGTGATTTTACATAGGAATTTCACTATGGCGTCTCTGGTGCATTTTGGCTGTAAACCAGTGTACTCAGCCATAAGGTGCTTAGGGTTAACTGCCCATTCACCAACATATTCGTACATGCATACATACATATAAAGTGAATATCTATCTCATTTCTTGATTCCGCTAAAAATCTGCATACCTAAAATTCTTATGAAAAGTTTTAAATAGATGTTGAAGATTTTGTCGAATAGATGTTTACATGAGATTATCGCTAAAATCTTGGGACATGCAATGTGCCGGTTGCGACTGTGTGTGTTCAAAAATATATTTTTAATAATCTTGCAAAATATTATCATCCTAAAAGCACAAAAAACAAAAACATAAACATGAACCAATGTACTGGTACCAAAATTTTAGAGGCAACGCAAACGACTCCTTTACCCGGCCCTTGTTACGTCACAGGTATGACGTACTCTATGGACGCTGAGGTTAAAAATATAAATAAATCCTACTTTACAAAAATAAATAAATTTACAAACATACAAGCGTAGAATTTTATTTGTTTTTGAGCAGATTTTGGAAAAAATACACATACATACATATGTACATGTATCCCAGATCACGGGGGCGTCTTTTTAAACCGAAATTACGTATTTACCCGATGTAAACAATCGCAGATGGAAATCATTCACTTGAATGCAGAATGATTGGATATATGTACATACATATGTATGTATGTATGTTCATACAAATCAATTGCATTAGGGTACCTTTAATACCGATAGCTCAAATCACCTATTCATTGTTGTTGTTGTTGTTAGCAGTGCTTCGCCCTGCCCAAAGGGCCGGTACACTCCTAGTTGTCATCGGGCTCTTCTAACGGAAGTCCAAGGAAACGCGCTGTTTCAACAGGGTTGGACCAAAGTGATAGGGGTGTTAGAAGAGTATGTTCAGAAGAACAGGAAAAGAGATGCTACGTGTCATGGGGGACCATACCGCATGCAGGGCATGTGTTCGGTATGGTGGGGTTCAGTCTGGACAGATAGGAGTCAACCTATTGCAGTATCTAGACCGAAGTTGTGCCAGCATGACTCTAGTCTCCCTCGGAAAGACACGTTCTTCCTCAGCAAGAACAGGTGGTTGGGTACCAATAACGGAGTTCACAGGCCGGGATCTGAGGGATCTGTCCACCGACTCGGTGTGGAGGTCCTTTAGGGCCCGCCTATGGTCCCGCAGATCAAACGGCAACGAGATGTGATGCCGGATCTCATCATAGTGCTTTTGGAGATGTTTCCTTACGTCTCTGGGGGGCGGAGTTTCATCCAATAGCTGTCGATTTGGATGACTGGGTCTATGACAGTTCAGAAGGAACTGCCTACGTTGAGCATTTTAGCCTCCTGGTGAAGGTGAGACTCAGGTGACATAAGCAAACAGCCCGTCGCGGTTCTGATTGCGGTGGTTTGGCAGACCTGCAATTTCCTCCAGTTGGTGTCGTGAAGGTTTGGCGACTAACTACCCAACGAAAATTTGTTGCCCTATTGGAAGCTTTAGACATGTACACCGCCAGTTATGCTAATACAAATTCTTTATTGCTTGCTGAGACAAAACCCTTCGATAACATTTAAGAATGCAGTTAATATAGCTCAAAGCCAATGGAAAATACGTCGTTTTTTTTCATATATTTTTGAGCAAACGTTATTTCGCAAAAACGGGTTGCATACTTTTAGGCATTTGTTGAAACAAATGAAGATGGAAGAGCTGTACGCATAGCAAACACGTCACACGGAAATACACAACATAAACTTATTTGTACATAACTAAAAGTGGAACTACGTCCATATGTACATACATACGCATTTATAAATTTATATGTACGAGCATACATGGGAGCCACAAAATGAGACTGGCGCTTCAAAAATAAACAAGCTACAGTTAAACGATCGTCAGACAATTATAAAACTCATTACATAGCTATATTCCAAAGTATGAGAAGTTGAAATTAATTACAATTGCAAAATTTGACACCAAAAGTGTGTATTGTGACCGCAACGGAAAGTACTGCCAATCGCTGTCAAGTAAAACGCAAATCAGCATTTTTTTGCAATTTCAGCATAAATACTCGTTCAATGGCCATGGTCAGAAGTCGAGATATGCATGGCTACATTCATGCATATAGTTGTTTATATAAGCAATTATTTCTTTGCAAGGGTATTTACATATTTGTGTTATTGTGCAGTAAAGCAAACTAAAGGAACGAGGAATGTCCAGCAACGAGCATCTAAGTATTTTTACAAGGCAGTCACAAAAATTAAGGGGCATGATTTCGATGTAAATTCGTTGATTCAATTACATTGTTATAATCATGATTGTGGTTGGATGGGTGGCTGACTAACATTGTTAAGTGCGATTCTGGCAGAGGCTGTTGCATTGCTTGCGAAACAAAATACCATTTATTACATCAGTTGTATGTATGATTGCTTTTAACGAGCCACTATAAAATGCATTTTTCTTGCTTTGACATAAATTGCATTTATTGACTTTTGACTGTTGAATTTGTAATATTTGGTTTTAAGGTAATAGTCACACTGAAATATTGGACTCACCTTTTACATTCAATCCATTTAAACTGTCATTTGACGTTGAACAATTTACTAAAACCGACGGCGGTGCAACAATGTTTCCTGTAGTTACAGTCACACCATTGGTATTAAGAACGTTGCCAACGCTCGGGGATATTCCGCAAAAATCGGGGTCATCAGCATCGAAAAGAACATTGTCCTCCCACTCAGTGACGACGGTTGTGTTTGAAATGGGGCGGTTTTTCATCTAAAAAGTTTATAACCAATTAGTAACAATAATAACAATTAAAGAAATATCATAAACAGTAAAATGATGCAGTCTAGATATGAATGAATTTTCAAACGTATTCTTCTCAGTCAAACGATCCTGTCTAGATATAAATCAGTTTCAAAAGTAGCCTTAAGGTAAGGTAGGTATGCTGCATAAAATGCATTTATGCGTGCATAAACATTTATGTACATTTAGAATTGAACTTGCCACAGACACCGTAATTGCGAATTGGGGCATTTATAACCAACAGATTGTGCATTCTTATTCGTTAGACACATGCGCATACATCCTTGATGTTTATGTTGTAATATGTGTGGTCGTATGCTCATGGAACAATAAATTGAGACTGCATCAATCTTATGACATCTCAATAAACCTATGCATTTAACTTTTTTCTTGATACAAAAAATCAATGTCAAGCTTTTTATTGTTTTAAAATCTTGATTACCTTGCCAAACGCTTCCTTATCTTTTATTGTCCCAATTTCTACCAATGGTGTTCCTCCGGAATGTATAATTTATATCAGATTTTTGCTTTGTATTTTCTGTTCAGCGAAACTGAGCGTGTCAAATTAGCACCAAGTTTCAGAGTTTAAGTCCAGTCAACAAACGCGATGCAAATGCTCATAAAAACTGCATCGTAAACATTGAATGCATTCAATTGAAGAATTTCGAAAAGAATTAAAAGATTGCCTCGTTAATGCAGGATATACAAATTATTTCGCGAATTGTTTGCAAAACTACAACAAAACTTGATATGGGTGACACGACTGTTCAATTTCACTTGGCAAAAAACATATCCGATACAAATTGACGGCACTAACAACAAAACTTAAACAAATGCCAACACCATTGTTGTATTTTTAGGTATTATATTGGCATGTGAGACCAATTTTCGAATAGTGCTTTCAGACGGACTGAGAAACTCCAAAAAATTTACCGTTTCGTTTACGCGGGCTACCGAGGGAAAAAAGGTGTTCTGCACATAAAAAACATGGATCGGGCCCCTAAATCAGGATTTGACGTGGGTAATTTTATGAAAATAATAATGAAAATATTGGTTGAGCGGAGTTATATTCATGCTCCTGGGACGGAAACGCGTCTTTTAATACGCCTCCCGACATTTTTTGAAGGGGTATTAGCGCTTGGTACCCCACGTAAACGATTATTTCGGATTCTTGTTACAGAGGTCAAAACGCGTTTTTTGATACCTCTCTCGATATTTTTGGAGATGGTTTAGCAGATACGTACGGTCGTAAAAAATTACCCAAGTTGTATGGGCATGAGACAATTTTGACAGAAAACTCACGCTGTGAGTTTATATTAGTCCCCTTTTACATTATGCAGCTCTTGCTTTCAAGAAGGGTAAGAAGCGAGGGGTAGAGTACACTTGAAAGCGTATCGTCAACTCGTTTCCAGTTTTTCTTGCTATCTCTTTCGCTCCTCCTTGTGCGTCCATATTTTGTTTCATAATTGCTTTCAAGACACGAATAGAAAACACAAAAGAGAACGCCAGCAAAGTTGAAAGCAAGAATTGCCTGATGTAAAAGGGACTTAGGTTGAGCTGTTAGAGAGATATACTATGATGGATAGTATTACCATTTGGATAACCTGCTTTACCCAACTATTCGTCATTTTCAGTGAAATGATTCTATGCAACCCTGTTAGTGACAATACGATTTGAGAATGTCAAGGAAAGCAAGTCAAAGTTATGAAAAAGTAAATACAAGATTATGATTCGTAAGCTTTGAAAAAATTTATAGAATAAAAATAATAAGAAAATAAATATTAAGAAAAATTGTTAGTTTTCCCCTTACTTTGGGAGTTTGCAATGTAAGTGTTAAGGAATAAGACTGGGAAGGGCGTATTAAAACGAACTATTCGAAAAAGAAAAAAGGTTATCCAAGTATTCTGTTCGTCGAAGCATTGACAATTGGTAAAATGGATGATAATTTGTGGTAAGTACTTTCCAAAGTGGCTTAAATAAAAATTGGTTATCACAAATGCCCTCCGTTCCCTTTTCATTTGTAGCAACGTGTCGCTTTTGCGATCTTGGTTACTTGGTGTATTGTTTTTGTTGGAAATATGTACATACATGTATATCGGAGTGGGCTTTCCGATCTACATACCTGTGAATGTATATACATATATTTATGAATGTCGTGCATTTTATCATTATATCTTATCTCCAGCCCTAATTCAGCTATCCAAAAAAACATTTCAAAATGAATTTAACTTAAAATAATTGCAGGCTAATTGGATTGGAGGCTGCTCTTTTAGACGAATGCAATGTTAATGATATCTACGCTATTTGCCGCGGTAAGGCCATACCCGAGGCACTGCGTCCTGATGTTTGGCAAGTCTGCTTAGATGTTCGGCATAAGAGCGACCAAATGTCGCTCTTCAACGAAATTTACGATTTACCTTTTCAAAATACACTACGCGAGGATTGCCAAGTGGTTGTTGAACGTATTGGCAACGATGACGAGGACAAGGTTTCTGTAATCTCAGATTTGGAATCGATTCTTACATTCTATTGCAAAAATCGCAATCTCCAGTATGAAAGTGACAATGGGTGGATTGAGTTATTGTTGCCATTGTTGTCATTAAAGCTAAATCGCTCTGATACATATAACCTGTTTGAAGCTATCCGTGATACGTACATCCCAAAGGGCTGCAAGCCGAAAGGCAATGTATTTCATGTATTTCGATTACTTATACTTTATCATGACCCAGAACTATGCACAATGTTGGATACAAAGAAAGTAGCGCCAGACTTGTACTCTATGCAATGGTTTCGATGTCTGTTCGCTTCAAGTTGTAGTCTATCAGTAATTCTCTCTATGTGGGATTTATATTTTCAACATGCGGATCCTTTCATGGTATTCTTTCTAGCGTTAATTATACTTGTCAATGGACGTGATCAAATATTAGCAATGAAAGACGCAACAAAAGAAGAATTAATAAAATTTCTTTCAAATATGCCGTGTGCTTTGGAACCAGATGATGTTGTTGACTTCTGTTCACTTGCTCAATATTACGCAGTTAAGACGCCAAGTTCATTCAAAACGGACTTTTTAAAGGCACTTTACGGGTCGCAAAGTGAAAAAGGCCCAGGTAGTGAACCATGTACTGTGTCGCAGGTGAGTAATTAAAATAGAGTAAAATTATTTTCTTATACACATCTCTTAATCTACATATGTATGTTTCGAGCTTTCTACCCAATTTTCTATACATACATCAATTTTAAAATGAATCTTTAATTTCTGTAGGCATTGTGTCTTCCAGTTTCGGTGTACGAGTTAGTAGAAAACTCATCTATGGAATTAACTTCCCCCGATGCGGTGCGTTTTTTCTTGGTTGATTGTCGTCCTGCGGAGCAGTATAATGCAGGGCATTTATCGACCGCATTTCATCTTGATTGTAATTTAATGCTCCAAGAGCCCGTCGCTTTCTCAACGGCTGTTCAAGGTTTATTAAATGCGCAGCGTCAAGCCATTGAAGCCAATTCTAATGCTGGGGGTGAACACCTTTGTTTTATGGGAAGTGGTCGAATGGAAGAGGATCAATATACACACATGGTTGTTGCCTCATTTTTGCAAAAGAATACACAATATGTATCCTTGTTAACTGGAGGTTATATGGCTATACACGACTATTTTGGTGACCACATGGCTGATTGCCTTGAAGATCACGATGTTAAAACTTGTATTATGTGCTCCAAAAACGGTGTTGAATTAAGAAGTCCCGGACTAGCAAGGCAAACACAACAGGTACCCCCTACTTGAAAATGCATAGTTGAGTTTTTTTATTTGCAAGCTATTTTTTTAGTCGGGCCGAGAATCGCAACGACCAACGTCCGATATATTTAGTAGATTTTCTGCCGTAATGAAAATTAAATCTGCTGAGGTGAAGGACAAGCTTTTCGATATCATCACAAACCCTTCAAACGGTGCAAGTACTAACGGTGCCAATAATCATGGTGGAAGTGTTACGAGTCAGGCAGCAACTCAGGATCGGCACGTCTCGGCAGCCGAACGAAATGGAAAACGATATAGAAATGTGGCACCGGTTTTCAGTATCGATGATGACAACGATGATCAATACAATGATAATAAAGTGAAAAATTCTCCTGAGATGGCCAGTTCGAAACTGCCAGGTGATGCCAAAGAAATCGTAAATTTAACGCAGTACTTAAAATCGCCCGATATAATAAATGCATTCCGTTGTCAGGAAGTGCATATGAATGGCTACATGTATGATAGTCATTTAATTATTACGGCAACATATTTGATTGTACTGCGTGAACGAGGGCGCGGGCAAGCTCAGATAATTGTGCGACGTCCCTTATCAAGCATTGTGAAAATAACAGCAAAAAAACGGCATCGAGACTTAATCACATTCAAATACGGATTTCCGGATGGCGATGGTCTGCTTATAACTGACATGGATCGGTTCCTTATACCGAACGCTAGTGAAGCAACTGCAGTTGTGTCGAAACATATTGTCCAAACACTTGACGGGACTAAATTAACATAATATAATCGTAGAATATTTTATTTAACTTATTGTATTGTACGACGAGGGATTAAACGCTATAAGGTTTCTTTATTTTTTAACAGAAAAAAAAACAAGTTTTGATTGTATAAATGCAGCGGAATAGTAGTGATTATATTTGTACGCATCTCAAAATATGAATTAACATGTGGATAACGTTTTTTATGCAAAATTTAGAGCAATCACATTGATCACGCTTTATTATTTAATATTGTAGCTGTTTTGCAAGTGAATTTATAGTGCCTCTTATTATTTTAGGTTTTATAAAAAAAAACTCCAAAATTTATAAGCGAAGAAACCCCAGTTTTTATAAAAAGATAGAGTTGCAGAGTGATGTTTTTGAGCTGTGACAATATTGAGCATATGCATTAAAAAGAATAATCTAACGATGTAGCATAATGTGCAATTTTTACAAGTTACCTTTATTATTTCACATTTAAAAAATGTACTTTCGTTTAGTTAAGAAACAAGATTTTTTTGTTTTCAATATTTTAATTAAAGGCCAGTTATGATCATCTCTCAATAATGTCCTCAAGAGTGAACAGTAAATGACGAATAAACGTTTTTATTAACATATCGCACACTAAATCAAAAAGAGTCACAACTCAAAATCCGAGTAACGTTCAGTTAATTGCTTCTGGATCGCACAAAAGTGATTTGATTTTTAAAAACTTGGCATCACTGTGCTCTTGAAAGGGTAACGATAATAGTCAAGAAGAAAAATATTGTATGTATTGGCTGCACTACTTTTTATTAGTCAATCTATGCCAAGAAAGCGACCTACAAAAATTTTGAGTTGTGACTGTTTTTGATTTAGGGTGCGATATGTACAACAAAAAAATCCCATATGTACCAATTAAACAATATTTCAGTGTAACATGTAATCTATGTATGTATGTACGAAAAGCGAAGATGCTAAGCTTAACTAGCAAGAGTAGAATAGATGTAGCCAAAAAACAAAATAAAACGTTGCCTTTTACTTATATTAGGTTTCTTCAGTTGGCGTCGTGACCAACTCCTGCCTCTGAGGGGTAGCATTTGAAGCCATAATGGTAGTGTTGGACTTGAACCAATGCCCCGATACTACTATCATAGAGGCATAGCTTCGAATAATAGATGTCGATTCAGTAAAAACTGTCTGCTCACTTCACGAACCTCGGGCATATTCTAAACACCTAACCCTTAGGGAGTGTCCTTACGACTGTTCTTCATTACCTGATTTCTTGGGCTTTGGTGGACTCCCGCCCGAAAATGCCCCCATTCAGGTCCATCCAGAGCCAACTCCCAACTTCGCGCTGAAAAATGGGAAATTAGCAAGGGAGAAGGTTGTCGCCACTCAGTGTGTTGCTATTTGAGGTTGTGTCGGCCTAAGAAGTGGTGTGGTGCAGAACTAGACTAACCAGCACAAAAAGCTCAAATGAAAAGCTTGGAAAAATGGTCGTATGTATGCGCAATAAATAGGAAATTTTGCTATTACATACATACGGTCTTAGATATGGAACTGTATACACCGGCTGGGCACCAGAGGAGCTGGTAGGTGGGACGCAATTAAGTTAACTTTCAATGTGTTTTGAATTAATTCTTATCAATGACGTACATAGCAAACTTTTAGATGACTGAACTGCCGGCGATGAAACGGATGGGGTAAGCGAAAAAAACACGACGAAATACGAACGCCGCACAAAGGAAACTATGTATGTATGTACATTCGACTTTCGCAATGACTTCAAAACGAGGCCAATTCAATAAAAATTGTTGCGCCACCTGCAGCAGAAGCAGTTTGTTCAGCGCGCTTGAGCAGTCAACATCAACTTTCAAAAGGAAACCATTAGTGAAAATCTCTACAAAAAAAAAACATACATACATTCGTTATAAACGACCTCACATAATCATATTGCAAAAAAACTCCAAACTTAAGAGACTGGTGACAGTTGTGACATTGGAATTAACATTCAAATTTGTTAGTGTTTGGTATTAAGAGACAGATTTGAAAGCATCAGGATGTGCAGCTTAAAACGTTTGGATCATTATTTGAATATGTTCTTTGTGCTGGGGCTTTTAGTGGCATCCGTTGTCGCGGTACCCACTTCAGTTTTGGTTCAGAACTCCGAAGTTACATCCAACATAAATGCGGCTAACAAAAATCACAATTTGATGTCCAAAGGTAAGTGGGCGATTTTTTTGTAAAATACGCACACACCTTTGACTGCATACACACATAGTTACCGACTTACATAGCCACCCACAAGAGTTCATATGTCAAACGAAAAGACCATTTCCAACAGGTGTTGGGCACTTTTTACTTATTTAATTCATTTGTATTGAGGCTCAAATGGCGAAAGGAAAACTTTGAAAAAACAAAATGAGAGTCCCCTAGCTATGAATGGAGATGCCGGTGGTCAACTGACATTTAGTGCTTAATTCATCTCCTTACGGAATATGTTAGAATTATCGTACATTTTTTTTTTTGTTGTGAAACATTAAACGTATGGAATGGAGCAGTGTGGTTTCTTTAACTGTTCATTTAGCCTCAAGTTCTTAGTTATTCAGTTCACTTTGCTAGCTCCTCATAGTTTTTCCTATTGTAAGCGGGCTTGAGGTGAGCTCGTCAACGTTCAATAAAAAATCGTTCAGAAAAGTAGTGCGATGCATTATTAAATGAGGCGGAAAGAAGCAAAGGGATGTGCTTGACTTTGCCACAAAAAGTGAGTTAAAACATTTACTATCACCCCTATTTCGAGTGTCGAACACTAATAGACAATCGACTACTAAGCAGTTAGCGATCATCGAGCAATTGCGAGTGTCGACCTGAAGTAAATTATTGACTACAGTGGATTAGTCATATCATAAATTAAACTCGAAGTAATATGGAAAAAGCTAACTTTTCAATTAGGTTATGTAGACTATTTGTTTTCAAGTTTGATTTAACTTGCCTTACGGCCTACCCCTTTCATGGTGAGCTATTGTATAACAGATTAGCTTGAATAACACTCATATAAAACACCTTTTGTCCTACTAATCAGAACTTATTGAATTAAAAAAATACTCATACCCATAAGCGAAGAATTTTTAGAGGCATTGGAGTTTTGGGCCTTAAATTACGAACGAGTGGTTCATCAGTTTGATCACACCCAAGTCATAAGAGGCACATATATTATCATATTTCTGTGGCTCCCATTTCCCACATATTCGGGACTCATTTCGGACTCTTAAATTGTGAATGCTCCGAGAATGTTTGAGGGAATATTACAACGACGACTTAATCCTCCATGTTTTTACCACAGATCACGCCAATCGGTCTTATCCTATTACTGCGTTTTCGAATTATTTAGTCTCTAGCCATGCTCCTCAATTGGCTTTCGTGCTATTTTTAAAATTTTCATGGAATTTAAAGTATGCAGAGTATTTTTATTTAAAAACAAACAAGGATATGTGTGCATGTCTATAGCTATCTCATCCTTTTTCACTAAGTCCATACATACTTACTTCCCTACTTACGTACTTACGAACTTATGTACCTACATATGTAGATTGTGGTCGTGGATAATGATAAGGACATTCAATATTACTGCTCTCGGTTGTACTTTGTTGTTTGTTGTTTGTGGTTTTATTTATGTTGATGTTAATGTTCTGAGTTTTGTTTGCGTTGGCGTTCGCATTCACGTTGACTATGGCGTTGGCGATGGTGATGGTGATGACGATGACGCTCTCCAACCGATATTTTTCTTGCTACTTTTCTGACTGAGATTATAGAGCGTATGGGAGGATTTCTATTTTTAGTACACCACACAATTCCTGCAGCTTTACCTTATTTACAAAACCTGTAGCGAGTAAACAACGAAATGGCAGAAATACCGTTTAGCAAGAACCAAAAACAAAACCACAAACAACAACAACGCAACAACACAACATGTTGAAAAATGAATGGCAAGAAACTTTGTTAGTTCGGTTTTTGATTTTTTCTTTCATTTTTTTCCTAACAATTTAATAGATTTACATACATACATACATATGTACATCCAAGCCTAATGGGCACAAATAGAGTTGATGCATGAGGATGAGTCCTTTGATGAACTATTTTTAAACAAGTCCGAGTGGCGTCAAGTTTGGCGCTCAAGTAAGCATCGGTGTTTTCACCTTCGGCTAGGTACGTGCTAGGGGTCCTTGGTAGACGGACTAGGCTGGGCGAAATACTGCCACAATAATAATATTAGGATAATTCATCAGCAGAAGCAGCTGAAATCGCAAAATTTAGTAGTAGTTTACAAATTTCAAAAGTTTCATAAAAATAAGAAAACATTCCGAAACATTTTTTTAAAAATTGGTAATTTTTTTTGTACATATGTATGTGAATCCGACGCTTAAAACCAAAAAACTAAAATTGCACGCGCTTGAACCAATACAAAATTCAAGCCAGCAGAAAACATTTTCATATCATCGAAGTAGCGATATAGCCCAGGTTTGAGCCAAAGTCCAATAATAGAACACCCTAGCACGCGCTTATTTTGCAGGAGAATTTCATGTTGCTCATACGCCATGGCGACTGCATTCTACGCATTTTGGAGTGCAACCATTTATCGTTCAAAAATAATCTTTCAAAGTGCTAATGCTGTTATCTTTTATAAGTTGGTGCCCGCCATGGCATTGTGGGTTGTGTGTGGGCTTTGGTCCTAAGCTCGTTTCTGTTTGCAGGTAACACCCATAACTATTATTCATTACTATTTAGAATAGGGGGGCTGTTAATACTCGCACCTACATATTATACTCACATATGTACATGCAGATGATACTTTAAAATGTTTCACAAAATTACCTAATTCCTCAAAATAAAGCGATTCAATATAAAAAAAAAAAACAAAAAAAGACGAGAGATGTCCTCAACATTTTCATCAATTGTTTTATTCTGTTACTATACGACAAATCGATAAGCTAATTAAGGCAAACGTAATGATAATAATGTAAAAATAACCATTAACGATAGCAAATATAACAAAAGCAAATGTCAAAAACACCATGGAGCCATAAAACGCCATATGTTAGCGGATTGGCAAAATATTTTGTCACTCTCATATTTTCATATTCATATCAGCATGAGTGTTCATCGTCTACATGGTATGATTACACACACACGCATACTAGGGTACCTACATATTTTTTCAAGTAAACACCTACATATGTAGTTATCCAGAAAATATACGCGGAAAGGGTGTTGCGTTACCGTTCATCCGTTTGCTGGAATATTTTGAATTATTTAAAGTCAACATCTTCCTACCTTTACACTCTGACGGAGATATGGAATAGCAAATAACATTACGGCAGTACTGAGAGAAAAGTCTTGAGTCTGTTTTTCTTCTTTCAGTGACGCTCAACAACACTACTTTCTGGGACGGAGCAGACATGGCCTAGTTGAGTTCTGCAGCTTGTATTATTTTTTTTAAATGGTGAAGTGATTATTTTAAAGGTAATAAGATCTTTAAGTGTTTGACTGCCCTCACACCCGAGTTCATCTTAAGCGCTTATCCGTATTTATCATTTTATTCGAAACTGATGTCACAATTTGCATAAATTATCACATAGCAACAAACAAAAAGGCGAAAAGGGCAACGTCAATGACACACAAAGGAAAAGGCTCAAAGTGGAATAGGAAGAGCAACAGGTCTCCACAACCAAAAAGTTATTGTTATACCAGAGAGGTGCAGCTACATTAATTTCTAAGTCTGCTGGTGGTAGTGAGTGGCCATTGCCTCGAGTATGTTCCATGCCATACAAAATTAGCTGTGCAGATTTCCAGACCACATTCGCAGTGAGCTTAAAATTGTAGCTCCTGGCATTTGTTTCATTGTAGACCTCTTCAAATGGCTTGAAAACGTGAATAAAGTGACTCATGCAGTTCACTGCCACTTCTAAAGTACTAATAATGATGCAAACAAACTCAAACCAAAATTGTAATGTCTCTGTGTGCGTTTATCGCATTTAGGTTTCACAAGGGTGAATTACTTTTCATTCGAATTTGAGAAATATTGTTTTGGGGCGGGTGAACTTGCAGCTTTTTGGACAACATATGTATATTGGGTCAAGTTTGACTTAAAATTAAAACTCTTTTGGTTTTAAATAGCTACATATATAGCGGATGTATTAAAGCCGATAGACATTTTCTATATCTGTGTCCGGTACTTGGTAGAAGATGGTCCGCTGTACTTCCGCTTATAACGACCCTAATCGCTCTGCAAAGCAACATACAAACCGACCAAAAAACAAAGTGATTAATTCACTGGCGTAATAATTTATTATTAATTTATACAAGCATTAAGCAGATTTTACACTTACTGCATTAAATGATCTAATGAAGTTATTGAGATTGAAAACCCTCGCACTCCATCAGAGTGTGTGTGTGTGTGTGTGTGAGTGTGAGTGAAAATGCAAGTAGGCTAATCTAATAAATCCTTCATTGCTCTCAAGCAGTTTGTGGGCAGCGCAACAAGTCAAACAAAAACAAATAAATAAATAAACTTCATATAGTGCGAGGGTACATTACTACTGGAATGACATTCATCATTACGGCAAACTTAAGTTGGTTTATAGAATGTAACGGTGGATGGCAAAGGGATGCTCCCAATCACTTTCGCTTCATGCTTGTTACAGTTATGTGTAGCTACGAGTATGTCCGTATTTATGTGTGCACGGTTCTGAGTTTTGCAAGCCATCAACTCATTAGCAACAGCGTTAATTGTATTACCGTTAAAGTAAATCAGAGAAACGTTTTTCATAACAAACAAGAGGATGAAGCACAGAAGGATGGACCGGACATATAACGTTAGAATCGATTGACGGACAAATCTCCAACATTTACACAGCCATATAAACATACTAGTCTAAGATTTATCCGGATTTATTTAAATTTGAATCCGCGAATGCGTTGCTGTGTTTTCGTTTTTTCCAGTTAAGTTTTAAATTTATATTTATGACAAAAATTTTTCAAAAATTGCCCAAACCAATGATTGGCTTAAAATTTAGTCACACGATTTTTTGAAGGGTTAGTTCTAGAAAAGAAGTTAGTCGGAAATTCCCAAAAGAGAAATACTTTTTTAACTAGCCACAGCTACGCCCACTTGGCTAAGAAAAATATTTTAGAGCGCACTTATTTATGTAGTTTTTTTTATGCGGAATGTTACTTCTTGGGTTCTTAAACTAGTAATTTAAATCTTTTAAAATATTTCACTTATACTTAGTGTAAATGGAATTTCTTACGTTAGCCGTTTGTCGGGGCGTATGAGTGACCTATAGATTCAAACAAGATATCTTGGTCAAATTTTTGTTTGTCTGTTTCTAAATTATATCGGCGATGGAGTCATTTATTGAATAATGAAATGTAAAGCATTTCAGTCGTATTTCGAGAATTTGGTTTGCTGGGATATTGCACTAATCACATATTAATCTGGACGCCACTTTCGTCATAAATCGTTAATTGATTTCTCCTTAATTGGCAGGTGATAGAAGGAATGAGAAGTTAGTATGATTATCCCAAGAAAGCAACGATGGGCTTGTACAAGCACACTTTTTAGTAGTCTAGTTATGTTTTTGTTATTGGCAAACTACAATTAGGTTAATTGCGACTGCTAGACTACGCCACCTTTCTGCTTGACATCTTGACTGGGTCGCAATACCTAATTAACGCCGCAAACCTTGAGCTTCAACTAATAATAATAATAATAATACCCAACGGATAACCCACCATTCCCGCCCAACCGACACGAGGGGCGCATCCGCATAACGCACGGATTTTATTTTTTTTTTTAAATATATTGCCATGTCGATGAAAGGCAGGGGTTTGTTAAGTGTCGAGATCTAAAACTGCTCAGCTACAGAGAGAAACTCATCAGCTAAGTAACTATTGAGTAAAAATAAATATTAACCATGTGTTTATTAAGTTATTATTGATTAAGTGAGGAAAGTAGTGATATTTTAATGCTGAAAAGCGAGTCAGAAATATCAAATGTGCTGGAATGAGAGTTATAGTTATGACATAAACATCGGAAAGGCTCATTCAATTCAAAATTAGTTTTACATTGTCTCAGGAAAAGAGGTTTAAAATGTCTTGATGGCCGAAAGAGCACGTTAAAGTTCACTTCACTCAGCAGAAATGGACTAGAGACCAACCCGTTTAATAATTTAATGATAAAAATTATTCCGAGCATTTCCCTACGACTGGAGAGTGTCGGAAGGTTTATAAGTTTCAAGCGATCTGTATAGGGTGGGAGGTTGTATGCGGAATCCCATTGCAGATTTCTTAACGCAAAAAGTAAGAATTGTTTTTGAACCGATTCAATCCGATCGACGTGAACTTGGTACCGAGGCTTCCAAATAATTGAGCCATACTCTAATATCGGTCTTACTAGTGTTGAAAAAAGGGCTTTAGTTACATACGGGTCATTAAATTCTTTCGACCATCGCTTAACGAATGATAAAACGCCTCTAGATTTATTGACAGTTGCATCAATATGTAGATTGAAGCTAAGTTTGCGATCCATCGTAATCCCCAAATCCACAAAAACGTATACTTGTTCAAGACTATGATTGTTAATTGTGTAGGAAGCTGGCTGTGTGTTTCTGCGCGAAAAACACATATATTTACATTTTTTAATATTGAGTGGCATAAAGTTTAAATCACACCAAGCACCCAGTCTATCAAGATCAGATTGAAGTAATGATCTATTTTCGCTCAGAGTGTAGGACATAAAAATCTTGACATCATCAGCGTACATCAAAATTTTGGAAAACTTAATAGTACTGGATGTATCGTTAATGAACAGCAAAAACAGAATCGGGCCAAGATGGCTACCTTGAGGAACTCCTGCAGATACATCAATGACATTAGATAGATACGTCACGATTATTGGTATATTTGTGAAGATAAATTCCGCAAGTTCTTGTATCTCAGAGCTGAGGCAAGGGAACAGAAGAAACGCCGATAATCAAACTAACTTTGACCCGTTAAGTGTCATCGGTCCAATGGCTATAAAGTTCCTTGAAATAAACCTTTAATTCGCAATCAGTAGCCCCATTAAGCTCAAAGCAACAAGTTTTGACAGGTATTTTGACTGCCACTTCACTCTTAAATGCTCTGCTATATTTTAGGAAGTTAGTTCATTATTTTGCTGATAATTAATTTGAATTTGGATGTAGCCGAAAGCCAAATGCCAAAAGCCAGCAGTTGAATGCCTAAGCAGGAAATCAATTTCCGTCGTTTTGAATATTATTTTCCTGTGAGGTGATTTGTATGTATGTATGTGTGTGTGTATATATGTATTTGTGGCTGTGAGGTTGTGTTTATTGTACATATGCTTCCATATTGTTTGCCTTTTTTAAGTCATTTCCTTTTAAGCTCCACTTTGAGTGGCAGACCGTCACTCGTGCAACTGCATGGTGATGCCATTTTGAGAAATGCTTGCGATGACATGGCCTTGACTCCACTTTTTGTTTCCATAAAAGAATGTTTGTTTGTATTGTGATGATAGCACATCACTAGCTCTTTAGTATTTAGCTGGAAGTATCACAAATTTATTAAACGTATTTAAAATTTTTATCCTAAATTTTTTCTATATTTAAAATACTTTATAATTATGTAATATTGTGACTTCATATAAAACATTCTTAAATAAAACTTTATAAAGTTTACTTTGGTTAACGTATTTCCTCACCTTCACTTGCAATTACAACAAAGTTTATTTTAGCACTATGCAGAGTGCCTTTGATTAAAGCCAAATGTGGGAAAACTTTTTCAATTTATTTAATTTTCATAAAAGTATTGTTCTTGGCATTGAGCTCATTTTAATGCAATTGAATTAATTATAATTTCCATTAAAAAAATTCTTCTAGTTCCCTTAAAGTTTCGAAAGCTGTATCTCGAAATGATCCCGAAAAAAAAAGGATTCTATCAGGCTTTTTTAACTTGCTCTTAATATTTTTTTTAAAATAACCTCTCAAATTTTTACCACAAAATCATTTTTATTTACACAATAATTTTCTCTTTCGCTTAGTCAAACGTTCATCAAATAACGCAGATGAGATGCTATCCAAGGGTGCTTCCGCTGATGCAGAATCATCAACTGCAAATAAGAAATCCAGTCCCGAAGTTCTTCCACCGGCGTTCAATGTGCCTATCGCTCCTCAGCAATCCGCCAACAATAACAATGGAAATGCTAATAAAATCAATGGCAATACCAATTCTAATGCTCTCGCGGACTCGCAATTGTCTGGTAATCAAGCGATGCCTTCAAATGAAGAAATTATCAATTCGGCCATAGCTGCTGGCCTCACCGCAGCAGCTGTTGAAGCAGCTGCCTCAGCAAGTCAACGTGATCTAGAACAACAACAGCAACAATTGAAGCAACAGGCACTACTTTATGGCGATGAAGAGACACCAACACTTTTACATAAACGTGGTATTTCGAATCAGCAATACCTCTATGGAGGTGCGGGTGGCTTAGAAGGAGCATATGGTAGTGGAAGTGGAAGTGCTGGAGGAAGTAGAAGTGGCAACAACGTATATTCTGCTGCAGAATACTACAATAATCCGTATTTAAATAATCCGTTGACCATTGGGGGTGGTGGGGCTGGCTTGGCAGCTGTACCAAATGGGGTATGGGCTGATGAGATGGATCCATCGGTAGTATACACCGATGTGCAGGATGATGACTACTTGAATGAACCGCGAGGTAAGTGTAATTGCGTTTGGAATCAATCAAGTTGGGTCCTGTAAGTGGCTTGCAAAACCCATAAAACAATGATTTCATTTGCCATCATTCCTCGCACACATACATACAAACAAATATGCTAAGCTTATACATATCTACATACAAATGTGACCTCTACCGCATCTTCACTTCAACACATTACACATTTATGTGTTTGCTTTCAAGAGATTTCTCTGAACTTGTGCCACTCACTTTTCGTTGTGTCGCTCGCACTATAATTTAAATAAATTATAAATAAAATGATTATCCATTCATTTTTCTCCCGTTTCACAACACTAATGCCACTCTTATTATGCAATATTCATCAAAATGGCCACCGATCAACAACAACAACCACAACACAGCATCTTCATATCGCAATAAGGCCTACGATAATTTGCAAAACATTCTCAATGCCGAGGCGTATCCAGAATCAATGGCGTTGCCTCTGTCCCAGCCGCAGTACACCAGCCGTTATTATGGCGCCATAAATGGAAATAAGCGTTCGAATAGATTTGACAACAACAACGGTGGTGCTATGAGCAACAACAACCGACTCGCCGATATGCGGTAGGTGAAGATGCTCTCAGTTATGTATATATATGTATGTATGTATATGTAAATATGTATGCCAATTTGTACTTACTCTGTTTATACTCGACAATATATGAACATATATCCTGTCTATAAATATTGATTAATGAACATAAACTTCAAGTGGGGAATTATAATTCGTCGGAACGACAAACTTGGATCCCCAATCTGTAGAAAAAAAAGCTTGTTTCATTCCCTCAGATCCATAGAGTGAGATATTTCTTCGTCCATACAGTCCATCCTAGCACTTGTTGGCAAGATTTTTTCCTGGACTCACATTAATGTCGCAGTGAATACTTTTTCTAAAGAGACAAAGTTCTTAGCCGTTTTAAGTATGTACCTGTCAAGAAATAGGTGAAGTTCCGAGGGAAACCCCAGCAAAATTTTTGACCAGCGCTTCTCCTAACATCGATTACAAAACGAGTTCCTATGTAATCAAGAAATACTTCCCGATGATTATGCCTGGGTTAAAATAATCGGTGGTTTCATATGGTTGGTAATGTGTTCCACAATATTCGTTGGATTACAGCTCCGATTCTAGGCAAGCAAAAATTTTGCTGGGTACTGTTACAGGATAAACTCTTACTTAGGCAGGGCGAAGCACTTTTAACAACAAAAAAACAAAGTAAGCTATCTAATTTCTTTTGTTCCAAAATTAAGATACCATACTGTAGGCCCCGGTTTGAAGATTCGAGACAGGTGACACCAAGAAAACTTAGAAAATGGACGCTTTTCTCCTTGCAGCATAAACTGACCACGAAAACTTCACCTTCCCGAACCAATTCCTCTCAACGCACGAATGTATTTTTATCAAGAAGACGGCGTCACCGATTTTTACAGGGTTGACACCTATTTGAAATTATTTTAAAATAATGGAAATGCGTCAATAGGAGTATTAAATGAGAGGTGAAATCTTGGTTACCTAGTTTATATTTCTATACCCACCCAGGCAGTATTAATTGGTAGGTACTCAGGCAAATAGAAAAAAAAAAACAAATCCCCTTTAAATTAAGAGTTTGTTTTTGTATTATTTGTTGCTGCAGTGTAGTGGAGATCCAAATATTTCCTTGTGCGCTCAAACACCGCTTTTCCATGATAGTTTTAAGCAAGTTTCAGCTAAATATTTTCCTTCGACTCTGCCCTGTGTGTCCCATTTTTAAATATTTATTTGCATATTTTCACTTCTGTCGTGAGAAAACTTTCGATATTTTTTAAATTCTCAAGCAACTCATTTCATACTAGAAAAATCAAAAAGGACAGACAAGAAACTTGGCAGGGTTGAATGTTACTTTTGTATAATTTCTTTTGCCTTTGTTTGCATTTGTATGAGTGGAACGGTGTGATACCCGGCCCACATCCATGCTCACACCCACACCCACGCCACATACCCTCACTTGTAACGTATACTAATGGCTCTGACGCCAATTTAAAAATAGAACTAACGGTAAAAGTTGCAACAACAAAAAATAACAAAAACAACAAATTTACAAGGAGCATGCCTACGCAATTGCCAGCACATTTGTTATTCTCCTTGCTGAAGTTTTTGTTGGAAAGCGGCCGGGTGCCGAAAATTGCCGATTGCAGCATTCTCATGCTCTCAATAAATACGAGATTCTAGGTTTCATTCATGTTTCGCATTTTACGTGGGAGTGTCTGCTTGTGGGTAGATTAAGGTACATACAAAACTATGAATGTATGTATGTATGTACATATGTATGTGTGCGAGTGTATTTTTATTTATCGATATTTTGCAAATGTTTGGAAAAATACTTGGCATCGTTGCAGCAAAGTAACGTCTGAACAAAAATGTATGTACATATGTAAATACATATATGTATGTAATATTTACTTGTCGAATACTAATATTGGTTAATTTTTGAAGTTGTTGCTATTTTATCTCTTAGACTTCAAATGATACATATTCACATATGTATATCAGATGATCTGTGTAACGTTCGAAAGTAAAATCTGATCCCTAAAACAAGTATTAGGCACTTCAAATTCTTCCTTATACATATATTCAAACATTTCCAATTTTCAAAATTCTTCTTCTTTTTGAAAATTCAAAAAAACTCGTCGGTCGCAACTTTAGGAGCTGAATCGTCCGACTTCGCGGATGACGGGGCGTATGAGTAACTTTGTTGCAGCAATTTTATTCGCAGAAAAGAAAGAAAGTTGAGGCTTAGGCACACTCGTGTAACTCGTTCAAGCACAGATGTTTTGTCTAAAATTCAACTTAAAGTAACAACAACGATATTATAAAAGTTAACTGTATTGGTGGGCGAAGATAGTCGATTGACTGCCAAGCTGTTGACGTGCTCTCTTTTACGAAAAATAGAAATAATAAATAAGTAAATAAAATAAATATCGTTATGGCGCAGGCTCTGATAATCGGGGGTGCCTTCCGGGTTCGAACCACCGTAAATAATCGATATACTCGAAATGTCATCATTTACCAAAATCCTGGATCGGCCACCGTTATGGTGGATTAGCAACGTAAATTAAATTTTGAAAAAGCTTGCTAAAATGAAAGCTAAGCTTACAAGATGCTCTCGAATATCGGTTCCTCCTCAATTTAATCATAACTGTTGGCAACTTACGATTCGTATAAGCCATCATTAGAATGGGTTCTTTGCAAAGATCGACGAATCGATTATTATATTTTGTGCATGCTCGACTAATTTTGTTTTTAGAGAAGTGAAATTGATTATTAATAAGTTTGTGGGTTGTTTACAAGTTTATTTGAGAAGTTAAATTTTGACACATTTTTTTGTTTTTGTGTTTGTTGTCTTACTTTTAGATTGAAGCGCGACACCAAACTTACTCCTGCTGATATGTTGGCCTTGGTTGCACTCGTAGAGGCAGGGGAACGTGCACGCAAAGACAGTGATGCCGAGCCGAGCAACAACAACAATTACATGTACCCAACGGCAGGCATGAATGCTGCCCCAGACGCCTACAACAATTATAATGGCATTAAAACTTATTATCCAACATCGCCCAACACGATGTACGACTACCCAACCAACTTGGATGATGTGGAAGAAAATGGCGCCGCCCCATGGATGGAACCCAATATGGTGGATTATTATGGTTTACCTATGAATGTGGAAGCCATACCCAAATATGAACTACCACGCGAACACAAATACGGACGAGCATTGGGTGCTGGAAATGCAAATGGAAATCGTATGTAACTTAGTTTGAATTAAAAAAGAAAAAATACAAAAATCGTATGCAAATTGTTGTCTCTGCTTTCATTGAACAGGTTTTGGCCTTAAGCGTTTTATGGTCGCCAAGAAGAAGCGCTCCATGGGTACATTTATAAACGATCCGGTACCCAAACCAAGCATGAGCTATAATTTACATGGTGAAAAATTCTATTAAGATAATCCGACCACACTCGCATTTGAATTTCCTACATTTGCAGAGGATGTCATTCAAAAGAAATAATCAAAGCTCAATATATGTATGTCAAATTATGAACAGGTTACTAGAGTGAAATATAATCTACTTACATATATACAATCCACAAAATATCAACTTCTAAACAATTATACACTGAGAATACGAAAGAAACTTTTGCAAACAAAGTTTGGTTTCCAATTAACGTTCTCACTTCCAAAATAAAGATCATTTTACACCTACAAAAACAAATACTTATATAACTAAATATGCCATACGCGTTGTAGGAGTTGTGTAGGCATCTTATTTAGGCCAAATAATCATGTACATAAACGGGATTTACTACAGGAATTTCGGTATTATCATTTTAGCTACACACACCTACAAATAAGTTTACAAATTTACTTTTTACACATACATATAAGAATCATTACAGACGTTTTAGTATTAATAAATACAAATTGAAATTATATCCCAATCACAGTGGCAAGCAAAAGTGGACGCATAGTAATTTTTTGTATTTTTCACCAATTTTGTCTTCAAAAAAATTATTTGCGCTAATTCTCTGTCAAAGGAAATTTCATCAAAATTTTACGGTTTTTTCTAGAATTTCGTGGAGTAAAAGTTTTTTCATAAAAAGGTTGTAATCTTAAGTTCGTGATACGTTTTGTTGATTTTCGAAGCTAATGCGCTGTAAGTAAATTTGAAAGTCATGACGTCACATACGCACATGAACAGCACTGCAGCGATATCACTCACTCCATTTGTAGAATAATTTCGTTTTTATTAATAAATTCCAAAAGAAACTTTATTTGATTCATTCCTTTCTTTTTACTTTTTTTTAAACTATCTTCAATTATTTATTAACATTAAAAATATTAAAAGAAATTTATATAATTAATGTGTATGAAGATTTAATCAGTCTGATTGTAAGTAATTAGTGAAACAGTTTGTTCCATGCTTTTCCGCGTAGAATACACTTTAATAACAAAATCAAAAACAAATAAATCGACAGTCATAATAAAAAAATAAAATCAGTGGAGGCAGTGGAATCATCACATATAAGCCCGCCTAGAGTTGTCTAGATAATAATTAGAGCAACCAAAATTGCAATTAATTATAAAAGGCAGAGGTGGACATTGCTATTGAATAAGCATCAAGATATTCTCTTCCGAAAAGTAGGGAGGTGGCAGTGTGTAGGTGGAGGCATTTGTTGCTCTTTACCTAAACTAAACTGAAGGTCTTTAACGGTTTAATTAACAAGTACGTGGTGGAGTACTGTCAGTTTAAAATACTTGCTTTCGTATTTTATAATTTTATGTGATTCGTGAGAATTCCTCATTTTTCAAACACTGATTTTTTATAAAGAAACAAACAAGAACATTCTGATGATATGGCAGTACTTTTAAGGTCCACGTAATATATTAAAATAACAACTTTATAAATCTACAAGCGTACTTCAACATCTGAACATATGTATGTATATTATCAATTATTACATATACATTATACATGTACTTATGCTATATACACTTATTTAAATGACGAATATTATTTATGTAATTCAAACATAAATTAAATGTGTTAATGTATATGTATGTATGTATATATATATATACATATATATACAGGCATACATATGTGATACCTACACACTTACATACAAATATACATACAACAATATCTTATATGATTAGCTGCATATGTAGACTTTATTAAATAAACAAAATACGAAGCCAGGCATTAATTGGCTCAGAACATATTTGAAACTTAATGAATTTGAGTCTGTATTCCTGCAAAAGAAAATTACTCCATTTTGAAACATAAATAATGTAGTGACATTGTTAATAAATACATATAAAATAAAGATAGTTATTATTAAATGTATATTTACCTGCTTTTAAACGTCTATGAATGTCTGCAGAGCTGCAAAGTCGGAGAAGTTTGTTGCATTTGGTGCTTAATAACAACAAAGAACTGTATCATGGGAGTGTTTTGAGTGAAAATCGAAAATCGAAAATTTTCTTTTGAGGTTATGCCAGATTTGTTTTATTAAATATTTAGATATATAAATTCCTTTATGTATGTATGTATTTCATGATTAACATTTATAAAATGAAAATGTTTAGGACACACTGCGATTTAAACGCATTCTTTTCAAATTTCGTTCGTCATTATATGTATGCATGTATGTATATTATAAGTAATTCCCTAAGAAATATTGTGTAATTATATTCATAAGAAAGTACATATTTACGTTATGGTTAAGGAACACAAAATTCTTTAAGTCTTTTCCAATCCCAAAAAAATGATTTGAAATAAATGAATTTCAATCATTAAGAAGACTATTTGTTGTATTTGTTTAAGTATTTACCTACGTATCTTTCTATAAGTAAATGATTTACATTATGTACATACATATGTATACACGTATGTTCTCATTTATGGTAACTATTTACTACAATTTCCATATCTCAACTATTTGTACTTTTGTAAAATGCAACAATTTTTAAGCTTTACTTCAAATTAATTATTCAATAAACTATTTTTAGTTGAAATGACAATTGATTGTGGATTCTTTTGGCGGATATAACCAACAAGTTCGCTGCAACCCTGTAGGGCGTTAATCCTTTTCGCTTATAAGGTGAAAGAAAATTCAAAACCTCAACAAGGAGCAGAGATTTTGAAACGAATGTAACGGCATTTTAAAGATTTCATTAATAATTTTGGTAAATATGAACCTCGGGCGCTTATCTTATGAATGCTTCAAGACTTATCTCTATGGCCGTAGCATTTGAAATTAGTTCCTTAGATGATAGCATATCATACGAATTTGCGAACCTGCTCGCAGTAAAGGTTAGGCGCAAATCAAACCAATGAAATTAACTACTGGGTTGTCTGATTCGGAAGCATCATCACAAAAGCTCAAGAAAAATTGGTGAAATTACAGATTTCACAACACAGCAAAACATTTCATACAGCCGGTTTTGCTTGACTTTGCTCCAATTCGTCAGGTTCAAGCGTCATCATACGTATAAGTATGTATGGTGACAGGTAATAGTGTCACTGGTAATAGTTACCCTGGAAATAATGTCAATTGACACTATTGCGCTTTTGGAAATGGAAATAGTGTCAATTGACACTATTGCTATTTTAGGCAGCGGTTGCCTGCGCAGCGCAGTGTTGTAAGAGATGGATTTTTATTATTCCAAGTCCTTCTGCGTAGTACACCATTCTGCGTAGGAGGCCTTCGGCCGCGCTTATTATAAATAACCCTGGGCTACGCCATTCCAACTCCGGGTGGTTGCCCTGAACGGTGGCAACATGCCACCGTTCCCACTCTATGGGCGCGATCCATGGTATTTTTTTAATTTTTATTATTACCTGAAACTAATGATTATTATATCGCGCGATTTTTTATTTCAAATTTTCATCTTATGTTATTAGCTATTCACATATGTATATGCATGTACACTATATTTTTATTCCCTTTATGTTATCTTTATTACCAATTCAGAAAGGTGTTCTGCACAAAAATACCTTGGATCCCGCCCATAGAGTGGCATGTTGCCACCGTTCAGGGCAACCACCCGGAGTTGGAATGGCGTAGCCCAGGGTTATTTATAATAAGCGCGGCCGAAGGCCGCCTACGCAGAATGGTGTACTACGCAGAAGGACTTGGAATAATGTAGCCCAGGGTTGTTTTTTAAATTAAATTTAAAATTTTGCACATACGCGGTTTTGCGCCCACAACAGTGGTACCTCAAATGAAAGGTAGTATAATTACCTATCCAATACATAATTTGAATTTATTTCACACATAAAATGGGGATTTCGTGTTGGGGATTCTGATTTTAGGGATTTTTCCTTTGCGGATTTTGATTTTGGGGATAATGTGGTAGACCCGTTTTTAGCACTTTTGACACTATTTCCATTTCAGTTTGGAAATAGTGTCAATGACTTATTTTCCATTTTCTTGTTGACACTAATTCCATTTCGAAAGCGCAATAGTGTCAATTGACACTATTTCCAATTTACGGCTTATACTCGTCAAGACAATTTTTTGCTGGGTATAATGCGCGTGAGTATGTTTGCGGTCAATAACAACAACTTCTTACGTGCAGTTAGCAACGTCACAGCAGGCAAAGCAAAGTCATGTAGGCTAGTCCAGTTCTTTGCATTTTAAAATCTCCCTCGTTTGTATAAAACAATCAACATGTGGGTTAAGAGTGTCTTATTCTCTTTTATTTCTCTCGATCGTATTCCATTCATTCATAAAAACCAAGCACATGCGTACTGCTGCTGGCGTCGTTAACATTACAAACCAGCAATGCTGCACATCGTCGGTGGCACTGCAAAACCGCGTAAGTGATATTTCTTTCTAAAACTTATAGACCCCTACCATCAAGATCTATTAATTTATTCTTTTAGTTTGGCAAATAAATAAAAGAACCTCAGGGTTCTTTTTTTATAAAGTCGACATTCGTCCAAAAATTAGAAATTTGTAGTGGCAAAACAGCCACTCTGAGTCATCATTTACGCGGTTTTGCAGTGTTATGTATGTACATACATATGTATGTATGTATGCATGTGGGTATGTACAAACTTATTGTCAGTTCTATGAGCTTTTTGGGAAGCTCACAACTTTGCCATCTTTTGCGAACTTCAAAATCTTTCATTTATTAACTCAAACAAAGGCGGATGAACTCGTGAAAACAGCAAACAATGAGCCAAACGCATAAACTTGCCGATATGCGTAGATATTGATTTTGACAAAATTGAAAAAATACTGGAAATGAGTACAAAACTTCTTTGATTGAAATTACTGCTTACTGCCATACACAAACAATTAAGATCAATAATAGAGGAAGCCATAAAAATAAATTTCGGAAGTCGGGCCAATTTTTTCAATGTGACCCCATCGAGAAAGCTGTGAAATGATTGCATTAAACAATGAATTGACGCACAAACCATCAATTCGTCTTAACGAGCTCGCCCTGTAGGAAAGAAATCCCGGTGATTTTGGCACCAGAAGAGTTTGGCAGTCCTCGGGGCTTTGCTGGTTAGAATGGGGTGAATACGAACTACCATAGGCTACGTTCAGTTCATTTTATTGTTTCTTTGTATTGAAACACCTGTTGAGGTCATTTACCTGCAAATTCATATTGGTAGACGCACGTCCTATGGTGCACACTCTACATACACACATACATACATAGAATTCCATATTGTTGTAATCCATTGAAAGGTATAAGCCGTATAAGGGAGGGGAATAAATTTACAGCAATATTTATGTATGTACATTGGACCGTTGCAAAAAAAAATTTGAATATGCTGGTTATTGTTTAACATTCGGCCGAAATCATTTATTAAAGTTCACTTAAAGTGAAAGTGTATTGGACACATGCAGCTTTTGGAGTATTTAATCAGGAGGAGTAGGTATTAAACAAACTAATAGTTGGCGTCCACTATTCAGCCGTTTTAATTGGATAACTGGCTTTCCCATGCAATTCCTATTAAAACCGAAAAAAACGATTAAACGTAAAATTCAGAAGTCAATTTGTTGCTCTCTAATACAACTTTTGCGACGATTTGAAAATAAAAGGATTTTTCGGATATGGTCAAATGTACAAACACAACTTGCTGGATGTTGGCCACAATGCACGCCCAAATGCACTTATTGTCTGCCCTTTAACAGCAATGAATTAAATAGGCGCATATGGTCAATATTTATAATACTTACATACATATTTACACACATATACACATACATACATACATCCATATGCAACCACCAGTTGATTTCCTAGCGTTAAACACCCTAATGGCTGCAGACCAATGCACGCTAATGCCTTTGTTGACAAGTCAGTGCCTTGAACTCATTTGGCTCCATTCCCTTGCCTTTCGCTTTTTTGGTACTAGACAGACCTTGGTATGTACTGTTATTTGCCAATGTTCTATATCGAATTTGGTTGGATATTTCGTTAGGCTTTCACTAGGTCCTTGAGAAAGCGAAACGACATCAAATTGCTCAAGATTTTTTTCTTTTCAACGAAGTTTCTAATCTCCAACACACTTGTACATACATACATATATTCCCGTCAGCATACGCATCTATTTGCATTTTACTATAACTATGCGTCCGAGCAATGTTTCCCTCGCTTCAAAAGAAAACATACATACGATACATAAATACATACATACATACATACATACATATATGCAGCTGTTCCCTTTGACTTTGTGCGATAAAAATAGATTATAATTGGAACTGCCAGAAAGTAGAGTTAATGAAAATGGTTTGATTCGGTACTTATGTATGTATGTATGTACGTACATACATACATACATATGCACGTAGAAATGGTGAGGGCGGAATCTCAGACGAAAAGCGAGAGCTCGCGCAGATACCACAATAAGGCAAGCAAAGACTCGTTAACGCTGCCGACCGACTGCTGAAATGGCTGGAATTTCTCGCAATATAACCAAACAAAAGCTTTGGTACGCCACAGAGAGTCCACTCAGTTTGTGTACAGCAATCGCGCACGTAGCTTCACGCTCGCCGACATAGTCGAACAACAAACAAACGAATCAACTTTTGGTGCATCAGATTTTATTTGGATATACATACATACTCGCAAACATTTATCGGTTTAGAGCAAAAGTTATTAATAAAAGTGAATTTTGTGAAACCAACTCAAATTTCTACAGTTCTACATTTATAAAAGACAAAAGCTTCAAATGGCTAATGAAGTGCCCGCAAATGGCAACATTTTGGGCAGTAAGTAATTTTCCAAAGTCTGAAAAATGCCGCTATACGCTCGTTTCGAGAATTTCATAAGTTGTCGTTGGTGTTGCTCATAGACCAACATTTCATTAAATCGCTTACGCTGGATCCATTGTTTCTTGAGAAATGTTGTATCTTTGTCATGCAATAAATTTTAGCTGCACGTAAATTTGGGCTCGCCAGAACAAAAATCACAGTTATACCGGTGCCGCGGCTAAATTTGACCTCTAATTAGATAAAAGGTCATTGGTAGCAGCAATCAACATCCTTGTTACCACGACCTGCCAAGCAACAGTTTCATATCGCTCTTGTTTACATATATACATACATACATTTATGTACATATTTATATGCATATTTAAGTGTGTATGTGTGTGTGCGTATCAATAGTTGCGTTCCAGTTTGCTGACCTGGGTCGGGTCACGGTCATAATTTAACAGGAACGATGCGGGTCAGCTGCATGAGAGTTGTTTGTGTAAATAAGTGTGTATACATATGCATGTTTGTGCTGCCAAGCAAATAACCCAGCAAACACAGCCTCTAACGTTAGAGAAATACTGTAGTTTTACATTAGAATTCTAATGTAGTTCTCTAATGTATCTCTAATCGAAAATCACGTTAGAGAACTAGGCTAGAGGACGATTAGAGAACGATTAGAGAAACACTCGAATAGCGAAGATGCGTGTATTGTCAAGTATTGTATTTATAAACTAAGGTATAAAAACTTTGAATTTTATTCCCATTGGATATTTAAGCTTAAAACATGTCAAACATATTTAAAGCAATAAATTTATCGAAATAGAACTAAACAAGAACAATTGGATTTCATTTCATTTCAGTTAGAAATTTCTCATTAGAATCCCATTAGAATTTCACGTTAGAATTCGAATCGATAACTAACCTTTTTCTCGATATCGAGAACTAAGTCCCCTTTTTGTCGAGAATGCTATAATTCGCGACAGTTTCACAAATCGTTCTCTAACCTTCTACCTTAGAGAATAACATTAGAATTTGAGTCGTTTTCTAATCGTCCTCTAACCTTAATGTTTGCTGGGTAAGGGTTGGCTGTCAAAAAATCTACTACTACGGGTCCGAAATTGACCCAGAAAAATATCAAGATCACAGCGTTGTTGTTGCATTTACATGTAAAATTTTATACAGGTCTGGGTTTGTGTTTAACTGGAACACGCCAAATATTTTGTAATGTGATGAATAAGGATTGCATGACATTTTGGTTCATCGAAGTTTCTATTAATCAGAATTATTGGCATGCAAAACTTAAATATCTTTGACTACACTGCCGGCCATGCTAACAGGCTCATCTGATTTTCGTTGTTCAAAGTATGATTTGCGCAAAAAGTTCAGCAAGTTAACAGAGTTTGATGGTTAAATTGATTTAAAAAAGGAATGGTACGAAGTGAAAAGAAGCTTTTATTCGAATGGAAAAAAGCTGTCCGAAGTTTTTGGGTCATAGAATCAGTTCGAAAGCTTAAAACGCATTACAATGCAATGCATACAACTAGTTTCATTTGGATTATTTTGAAATTTTACTGCCTTTAATTTAAATGCTGTCTGATAGGCCCTTAGTGAAGCAAAATAAGACAACTCCGCCGAAATTTAAATTTCTCAATGTCCGGTTACCGCTAATTAGCAGTTGAATTGACAGAAGTTGCTCAGTTAACTATCACACTAAGCAACGGTTAACGTAAACCGGATATTAATATGTTCATACGAATATAATACTGCATAAGAAATATTCTCAGCCAACTTTTATTGCAATCAATTTTTGTTGTATGATCGATTCTGAACTTTAAGCTTTAAGTTGGATATCTAGAAATCGATGAAATTTGCAACGTACTGTTCTAGTTTTATTATATACATATATGTAAATATGATTTTTCACGAATTCGGCTATAACCGTGTAGCCACTGGTAGAGCGCATTCCCTCAGGGGAGAGATGGCTTTATGAACAGCAGCGTATTTTTGTAAATAAATGTGTGCACGTGCTGGCCTGTAGCTGGGAATATTTACCAAAAATTTTAAGTATTTCTATTTTCTTTGTCGTTTTTTCTCTCAAGTGAATACATAAATATGTACAAGTATATGTAAATAGTCTCATAGATACATACATACATACGTATTACATATGTCCATATGTGCATATTGAAGAAATTCATACAGACGAGTTGGACATTTTCTGGAACAAGGTCATTTAAAAGTCAATTTGTGTATGATTAAGATCGTCAAGGAATCGTGTGATAAATACCTCTGTGCGGACAAACATACAGATGTATACATATGTACGTATGGATGTATGTATATTACTCTTCATCGGAAATCCAAATATTGTGAATTTTTTTTGTTTAGAAATATTTAGCTGAGAAATCTACTAACTTTAATTTGGTTTCCATTTTGTTTTGACTTTTACAGGATGGCTTCCTGCCCGTTACATATTGGCCGTACTGGGGTCAATCGGTATGGCTATTGTATACGGCTTAAAGGTTAACCTCAGTGTAGCAATGGTGGCTATGTTGAATCACACCGCCGTGGGATCCCATGGACCCAACTTAAGTGAAGCTAATGGATCTGAAGAAGTGTGCATGAGTCCAGATGGGGGGAATGCAACGAAACAAGAGGTAAGTACCTAAGAGAATATAAATAATTACCAGTAGTAGTGATATTCTATCTACAACTTTTTAACGAGATTCGCTGTCGGTAACTTAAGTTAACAGTATTTTAGCTACATATGAGTGCCTCAGTGCCATCCTTGCCTAACCCTCGAAATTTCATATATGGAGTTATTATTATACTACTTAGAAATACTCCAAACTATCCGTGCCAAAGTTCCACATCCCTAATTTTTGAACGAAATTATTAATAAAATTTATTAAATGTTTCAAACCTTCCTAAAAAGGCTGTTTAATTTTTAATTACCTATTAACTTTGTCACTAATTATTAGGAAATGACTAAATTGAGGCTTAGGCAAGGATGGCACTGAGCCACTCATATATGATATTGCTAGGACCGCGCTGTACACCCAGCTAGATTATATGAATGAAACACTCTAATAACAATAATGATGAGAATTTCAATATAAATTTCATCCCTGCAAATGTTTGAAAAAACTTACCAAGAAAAAATAATTAACAGTTATATTCCTTAAATAATTCTAGGATGGACCATTTGCTTGGAACGACAGTATTCAGGGAACCTTACTTAGCTGCTACTTTTGGGGTTATTTGATATCGCAAATTCCGAGTGGTCAGGTAGCCGAGAAATTTTCTGCCAAATGGGTAATGTTCTTCTCGGTGGCCATCAATGTAATTGCCACTCTGCTCACACCCATATTAACAGTACAACACTATGGCGGTTTAATAGCAATGCGCGTACTAGAAGGAATTGGTGGTGGAGCTACGTTCCCAGCTATGCATTGTTTGATCGCATCTTGGTCGCCGCCTAATGAACGTTCTATCATGTCAACCATAATATATGTGGGAACATCCTTTGGCACGGCAATATCTATACTTTTGGCTGGCGTTCTGTCCGCTCAATGGGGCTGGGAGTCAATATTCTATTGGATGGGTGGCCTTAGCACCATCTGGATGATTTTATGGTTGATATTAGTACAAGATAATCCAAATAAACAACGTTTTATCAGTCCACAAGAGAGGCAAATGATCACATCACAATTGGGTAGCGCAAACACTTCGGCACATGAGGAACATCCACCAGTGCCGTGGAAGAAAGTACTCACATCCATACCATTCTGGGCCATTTTAATAGCTCATTGTTGCAGTAATTGGGGCTGGTATATGTTCCTTATCGAAATTCCATTCTATATGAAGCAAGTATTGAAATTCGATGTGGCAAAGAATGCCAAGTTCAGCGCGCTTCCTTATTTTCCAATGTTAGTTTTGAGTATTGTACTGGGAAAATGTTTGGATGCATTGAAGGACAAAGGTTAGTACCTAAGTTTCAGTTTCTCAGATTCCCCAGATTTTTAAATACTTTTTTTATTGCTAGGAAAAATTACAACAACAACTGCTCGCAAAACGGCTACGACCATATGCACAATAATACCCGGCCTTTGTTTGCTTGCTCTTTGCCACATTGGCTGCATGCACATGACAGCCGTGGCTATAATGACCGTCGGCATCATTGGCATGGGCGGCATGTTCTCTGGTTTCCTATCCAATCACATTGATATTGCTCCCAATTATGCTGGCACATTAGTCTCGATTACAAATACAGCAGCAACGGTGCCAGGGATCATTGTTCCAAAGTTTGTCAGTTACATGACCACAGGCAACGTGAGTTCAATTTTGTTCTTTATTTTTTTACTTTTGAGAGTCTCATCAGCTCAGGAACGGTTGATCATTAACTATTCCATTAATATTTTATAGCCCAATAGCTATAATAATTTTGAAGAAAAAAAATGTATGTAATAGTAATAACTATTAATCTACCGAAATGTGTCAAGCGAACAGACCGTTAAAACAATAACAAAATACATTAAATCTTTATTGACTCTTATATTGCAGCAAAACATCGGAGCCTGGCGTGTCATATTTTATGTAACAATCGTCCTATTCGCCATCGAATTTTTGGTCTTTGTCATATTTGGGTCCGGTGAGGAACAATCGTGGAATAAAATCGAAAGAGATGATGGAAAGAATGAATCAACACCTTTGAATTCCCAAAAATCGAAGGATGTTGTTTGAAGATCCAAGCTAAACCCCTGCGGGTTGGGGCTTAGAATATGCCCGCGGTAGGCATACCGGTCGTAAGAGGCGACCAATATGCACAAAGGTAATGATGTGCAACTCGATGGTTGATCTACGGATATGATGCCTCCCACCTCTCATTACCCATCTTCTCTTTCCTTTCGGAAGGAGGGATGACATGACATAGAAGGTTGCACTGGTCATACCAAATCGCTCCCACGACAGTCGGGCAGTACCGCAAGGGAGTACCGGAGCGTACCGGATTCATATCCGGCCAAGGACTGTTATTTCGACAACACTCCCCAAAACCTTCGGGGAGTGATTTTGTTGCTAAAACAACAACAACAACAAGATCCAAGCTTTTTACATAGGCTGATTCTAGTTTAAGTTACTTACAAATGCACACCCACACATACATATTCATGCCCTCATCCATACACAGGACGATACTAATTCAAGAATTAAGAACCTTACATGAAATTAAAAATTAATAACGCCTTTAGCTTACTCGTATACCCATTGAGTTCTGTATTTATTATTATTTAAGTTCATCAGACGTTTTAGGTTAGTTTAGTAACTAAAATTTGTAAGAAAACTTAAAATAGTATTTATTATAAATAAATGTGAATCTTCATTTTATGGATGGAAATAAAATATGCTCAACTGAGCCTTCTTTTCTAACACAAATTTCACTTTGGTCCATCCCTTTTGAATCCGCAAGGTTTCTCGGACTTCCGTGAGGATCTAATTACAATCCTAGGTAAGGTAAGTGACTACTAGGCAGGGCGACCCCATCGCTACAACAACAAAAACATGCCATATCCCTGTAAAAAACGTTGGAGTATGGGAGTACTCCAACATTTATCCTCATTCACACAAAAAGGTGGTCCAATTTATAAGCCCATGTCCGGTGATTGGATCACCTAATCCATATCGGAGCACCCTGCTGAATAGTCTATGGAACACCTACGTGAGAGTACTTTGAAAATGCTGGCAAAATATTACTCTATAAAGAAGTTTGCAGTAAAGCGAGAGAGGGAGTATGTGTTCTTTTTGAGGACCACCTACTCCCTGTTGTTGTTTTAACACTACTTTGCCCTGCCTAGGTAGTCAGTATCAACCTTACCCAATATTGTCATCGAACTCTTCTAACGGAAGTCCTAAAAACCTAGCGGCTTCAACAGGGGAGGACCAGAGGGATATGGGTGTTAGAAGAGTAGGCTCAGATGAGCAGACAAAAAGATGGTTAGTAGTATGGGGGGACAAGCCGCATGCCGGACAGACATTAGGCAAGTCGGGGTTCAGTCTGGATAGGTAAGAGTTTAACCTATTACAGTATCCAGACCGGAGTTGGACCAGCATCACCCTAGTCTCCCTAGGCAGCTCGCGCTCCTCTTCGGCAACGGGTGGTGTTGCTGCCTGAAGAACGGCGTTCACCGGGAGAGAGCCAACATAGGAATTTACCGAATTTGTGTGGATGAGGGTGAGGGCCTGCCGGTGCACCTTAGGATCAAACGGCGTGGAAATCAGGTGCCGGATCTCATCGTAGTGTTTGCGTAGATGGCTCCTTATGCTCCTGGGGGGCGGATCCTCGTTGATCAGGCGTCCGTTCGGATGCTGCGGTTTGCAACAGTTGAACAGGAATTGCCTGGTCAACATCTCGCTATGCTCTTTAACGGCGAGCATTTTCGCTTCATTATGTAAGTGATGCTCAGGAGACATAAGAAGACACCCAGTGGCGGTACGAAGGGCGGTGTTTTGGCAGACCTGTAGCCTCGTCCAGTGTGTGTCAGCTAGCCCCGGCGACCATATAGGCGTCGCGTAGCTCAGTACCGGCTGGCCAATTGCTTTATATGTAGCTAGTAACGTTTCTTTGTCTTTACCCCAAGTGCTGCCAGATAGGGACTTGAGGATTTTGTTACGGCTTTGGACTTTATTGGCAATTGCGGTTACGTGAGCGCCGTATTTGAACATGTTATCAAACGTCACCCCTAAGATTTTGGGGTGTGAGACAGTTGGTAGCTTGACACTATCAACGTAGACGTCTAATTCCATGTTCACTTGCGTTGTCCACGTCGTAAATAGGGTGGCCGAGGACTTATTCGGTGACAATGCCAGGTTTCTCCCGGCGAAGAATTCGGACACGGCTGGGAGGTATGAGTTAATTCGAGAGCAGAGTTCTTCTACGGAGGGGCCTGTTGCCAGAATCGTACAGTCGTCGGCGTAAGAGACGATCGAGACACCCTCTGGTGGGGGGGGGAAGTTTCGATATATAATAGTTGAACAGGAACGGGGATAGGACACCACCCTGTGGCACCCCCTGTTTAACTATTCTGGGTTTTGATCTTGCGCCTCTGAACTCAACCGACGATTGACAACCACTCATATAGTTTGCAGTCCAACGTTTAAGACAGGGAGGAAGGGACGAATCTTCAAGGTCTTTCATTAGTTGCGCATGGTTGACCGTATCAAAAGCTTTGGCCAAGTCAAGCGCAACTAGCACTGTCCTGTGGTTTGGACGCTTTTGGTTTAGTCCGTCCCCTATCTGAGTGGTTATGGCGTTCAGCGCGGTGGTGGTGCTGTGATTTTTGCGAAATCCATGCTGATGTTCGGCGAGCCGCAGGTTTGCGGTGAAGTACGGCAACAAGGTGGCTTCCAACACTTTCACTACTGGCGAGAGGAGAGATATCGGGCGATATGACTCCCCTACGGCAGCTGGCTTGCCAGGCTTTAGTAGTGGGACCACCTTTGCTTGTTTCCATCTTTCAGGAATAACAAAGGTGGAAAGGGAAAGGTTGAAAATTTGTGTGAGGTATCTTATGCCTTCGTCGCCGAGGTGTTTCAGCATCAGCATCAGCATGGAAGTGCCATCGGGGCCGATATATTTGGTGTTCTTGGATCTCCGAATAGCCTCATGAACTTCTGTTGTGGAGATGGCAATGGGCGCATCGCTGTTTTTGTGTTTGTGCGCTTCCCTGGTGGCTCGGCGAATATCTTTGTTCAACGAAGGATGCATTACAAATTGTCGGCAGAAGGCGCTCGCGCATCTTTTTGGCTGCGACTGAACCTTATCACCGAAGGCGATGGATATTTTGTCGTTAGGTTTAGTCGGGTTGGACAAAGATTTCACCGTCGACCATAATTTGCCAACTCCAGCCGAGAGGTTGCAAGACCTTAGGTGCTCCTCCCACTTAGCGCGTTTGTGTTGATCTACTAAGCGTCTGATTTCCGCATTAAGATCCCGTATTTGAGGATCCGTAGGGTCAAGGTGTCTAATATGGTCACGTTCATTTGCCAGGGCCGCTGCCTCTGCGGGGAAGAATGGACGCACTTCCTTTATTCTACCTGACGGAATGTGTTGGTGGGAGGCTGAAATTAGGGCCATACGAAACGCCTTTTCCCCTTCTCGTACGTCAGACGGGGTAGGAAGAGCAGCGAAGGCGCTCTCTGTGGTGTTGAGAAAACCCTCCCAGTCGGCTTTATTGAAGTTAGTGTAAGTGCGTTTCTCAGCGGTGACAAAGTCGGTGGGGCGATCGATTGAGAGCACTATGGGTAGGTGGTCTGAAGCAAGCGTCAGCATCGGTCGCCAGTCAACGCAGTTTATTAGTCCAGCGCTGACTATGGTGATGTCTGGCGAGCTAGAGCAGTTTACCGCCACTCTAGTGGGGGCATCCCCATTTACCGTGCAGAACGTCGAATCATCTATTTGGTCAGCCAGCTCCTGTCCCCTACCATCGGCCTGCAGGCTGGAGTGCCACAGGTCGTGGTGTGCGTTGAAGTCACCAAGGATGACGCGGTTCTCGCCCCTGAGTAACGCACGAATGTCAGGGTGGTAATCCCTGGGACAACAGGTGACAGGAGGTACGTAAATGTTTATGATTTCAAGGTCGACATCGCCTGACCGGACAACCATGCCTTGACGTTCTAAGGTGGTGTCCCTCGGGTCGATGTCAGGCTCAAATAGACGATACTGCACAGATTGATGCGTGATGAATGCCAGACCACCCCCAAGCCCTCTCGCACGGTCACAACGGTGTACATTGTACCCGTTGCAGGTCAAAAGAGACGACCTTCCACCTAACTTTGTCTCCTGGATCGCCGCGATCTTGATGTTCAGTCGCTTCATTAAATTTGTCACTTCAACAATTTTGCCAGTTAGGCCGTTGCAATTAAATTGCAGGATACCGAAGTGTGTAGGGGGAGCGGGGTGTATGCTGGGGGTCAAGGACTGGTGCGTATGCCTAGGTGGTAATAGGCTGGGTCGCGCACTACGGCGCAATCTTGAAGTCGAAGGAATCGCGTTACCAGAAGGTAGAGGCGAGTCGGACGACGTTGAAGGTTGCGTAGCTCGACAGCATGGCGCAACGTACGTATCAGTCCATAGGTTCCTGTTCGCGAGTCCAGAGCATATGAGCAGGTGACACAGGCCAAAGCAGTTATTGCACTTGACTGATGCCAACGGCGTATACTCCCTCTCTCGCTTTGCTGTTGAATAGTCCATAGAGTAATCCAATAGGAGTATTTTGGGAGTACTCTCATGTAGGTGGTCTATAGAGTATTCAAAAGCAAAGAAATGGAGTTCTCCGAGTCGGATTAGGTGATCCAATTACCGGCCATCGCCATGTAAATTGGACCACCTTTTTTATATGAACGAGGATAAGTGTTGGAGTACTCCTATACTCCTTAAGGAGTACTCTATGGAGTATGGAACGGAGTATTTCGGTTTTTTGCAGGGATACAAATAAGCCCCGGCATGTTCACCGTAAGACGTTGCCATTTGCGAAAGAAAACAAACATACATGTTTTCGGAGTAACATATGACTAGTGTTGCCGTATTGCTTATTTTTAACCAGATTTGGTAATTTTTCTCCCTTTAAAACATTTTTTGTGTATTTGGTAGTTTTTTTTCTTATTTGTTAATTTTTTCGATGTCTAGCTTAGGGTACGACATCAAAGTAATTTTTCATTTTTTTTTTCAAAAAAGTATAGAGGGTTACAAAAATATTTTATCTTCTTTTTATATTTGGTTGAAGATTTTTAAAGTGCTGTTGTTAATTTTTCCGGTATTTGTTTCGTTTGGCACTCAACTACTAATAAATTAGGCAAAAATATGAGAGGGGTATCAAAAGACGAGTTTTGACCTCGGTATCAATTCTGCGAACTCGAAATTTAATTTTTTTGTTTTTGTGAAGAGATATTTGCAGTTAAAGTTCAGAATTTTCTGTCATTTTCATGTGGTTGTTGTAATCACAAATTACACTGTGAGAAAAGAGGACATCACCGTGGCGGTAGCCACGGCTATGGCACACACCCGGAGTTGGAATAGCGTAGCCCAGGGTTATTTTTTGAAGCGCGGCCGAAGGCCGCCTACGCGGAAAGGTGTTCTGCACATAAAAAACATGGATCGGGCCCCTAAATCAGGATTTGACCTGGGTCATTTTTTTGGTTTTTTGTTAATAACTTTTCACTAAAACAAAAAAATTAAATTTCGACTTCGGATCATTGATACGCGTGTTTTGACACCCCTATCATATTTTTAGCTAATTTATTAGTAGTTGAGTGCCAAAGGAAACAAATACCATTTTTCCTTTCAAAACTTCCTCTAAGATGCGAAATTTTTGTATTATTTCACTCAAGTATTCATAAAACGTGAATGAGTGTGTTTTTTGGAATGGTAGTTTTTTGGTAACTCATTTTTTTTTTTATATATAGGTTATTTCTTTGGAAGTGTCTATTTGCACATGACCGTATACTGATCCGTATTTTATACTGGTTCCGTACAAAATGAACGGATCCGTATAAAAAGTACGGTAGTGACCGTATTTTATACGGTCATGTGCAAATAGCCACAGCCATGGCATACTCATACAGGTAATATCGGCGCTGTCAAACTAAAAATCGCTTTCGCTAAAACGTCAAAACAGGCAGTAGCAAATACAAAATATGAAAGCGTTTGTAAAGCATGTTTGACAGTTTAGAGAAAAAGAAAATAAAAAAAATCTAATCAGCTGCTGAGTTGATATTACCTGTATGCGTATGCCATGGCCACAGCCTATTTCTTTTTTATTGCTCTGGCAACACTGCCATAATAACCAAAATACATATATATTTTATTTTGAGAAAAAAAGTGTTCATGCTGTTTTGTCGGCTGATTTTGCTTCCAAAAGTTCTAAGCCTAGAGACCATAACATGTTAAGAATACGGCACATAATTACTCCACAGAGAAGGTGGAAGAGTCAGCGCTATGTAAGCCATTAGAATTAATAGTAGAATTTTCCACAACGTAACGTGTTTTTTGTTGTATTTCACAGGCAACACAGCATCGAAAAAAGACCAACACCGGTCGTGCCTTGGAAAGCTTTGACGATTTCTATGGTTCCGTGTTTGGTGGTCGATGGAAAAACATACGCGCAGCCCTGCTAACACAACACAAATATGTGGCTTTAGTCAATAACTTTGGTGATACCGATAGAATACGTAACGGAATGGAAATGAATGGTTAAAAACCGCTTTGAAAATACTTTTTCAATGAAATTAACAACAACCCTCTTCTAGGTGCCTTAAATATGAAATCGTTAATTAATCTCGCTAGAGAACGCATTGGCCATAGTGACACTAATCCTTCAGTAGGAGCACCACATAAAACCGTGGACGAAACATTAGATAAATTGTTGCGTAAACAAGAAGAACGAGAGAAGCAGTCTATATATCCCGAAGGCTCAACGGATGCACCAACGTCAATGCCGGAACAGTTACAGTACCGTCAAGGGGAACATGTTGAAGAAAGTTCTTCAGATATAGAAAATAAGTTGAAGAATTTTGGTTCAAGCCTTGAGGAAACAATTGAAAGAGGAACACAGATAGATCATAGTCGTTTAATAAATCCAGAACATGGTACTGGTGGCTTATACGAATTCATGCCGGCGAGCAGAATCAAAGGAATGGAGGATTGGATACCTGAGTCTGACCATTATAAATATTACCAAACACAGGCTGATTTTCCATTGAAGTTTGAGTTGGAAGCACAATTTACTTACCCACAAAATTTAAATTTATATGCATACGAGATAGGCAATTGTTCGGAGTTTAGGATACCGAAAAAGTGCCAAACTGGTAAATTTATAAATTATTTGCGAACATACCTATGTATATTAATGTTAGTGAAATTATTTCAGGTGTACTTTCGCATTATCTAATGGATGGTGCATCTGTGCTACCCCCGTTGATTTTAGACATAAAAGAAGGTGAGCGTGTTTTAGATGCCTGTGCTGCGCCAGGTGGAAAATCGCTTTTAATGCTACAAACTCTAAATCCTAAAATATTGATTTGCAACGATATACAAGAATCACGTCTTAACCGCTTACGTAAAGTGATGGAAGAATACTTATTTGACTACAAAGAAAATTGGAATAACAAACGAGTAGCATTGAATCAATGTGATGCAAGAAATTTGGATGGCTTAAGCAGCTATGATAAGATTTTAGTGGATGTACCATGTACCACAGATCGTCATTCTTTGATGGAAAATGATAATAATATTTTTAAACCAACCCGGATCAAAGAACGTTTACGAATACCTGAATTGCAAGCAGACATTTTAGCCAATTGCTTGCGATTGTTAAAACCAGGTGGCAGCTTAGTCTATTCAACGTGTGCACTGTCCCCTGTACAAAATGATGGAGTTGTACACATGGCGTTACAGAAGGTTTTCAACCAATGTAATATAACTGCGACTGTCAAGGATCTGAGTTATTTGGTGAAATTGTTTGAGGACATATTTAGGTTTGAATACTCAAATAATATGAAGTATGGACAGCTGGTGTTACCCTATCTACCAGCAAATTATGGTCCTATGTATTTTAGTAAATTAACAAGAAATACGTAAATCTACAAATAATTGTATTTTATTTATTATAATTAGCCAAAATAGGACTAATGAAGACGACTAAACCTTTTTCTTCTTTTTCGGTTTGACAGGTAGTGGGCCAGGGGTCTTGAAAACGGTGCTAGCAAATAGGATTAAAAATTAATAAAGTTACATACTTATATGGCTAATAAATTATACTTACTGACATGTGGTGCATATGGGACTAAATTTGCAGAATACTGAAATGTATTGTATTTAATAATCAAACATAATTCATAAATCATATAGTACTACTTACTAGACAAACACACCGAGCAAACATAGCCAATATCGATTAACTCTCGATGACAAAAACAAGCTGCCCTATAGTCGACCTTTGTTGCAGGAGGTAATACCAACTTTTGCCGCATTTGTGGATCAGGAAGAAAAACCCACAGCAGATATTGCAGCAAACCATCCAACTGTGCGAGACGTAGATATTGACCACCCGTGATATCACATCCTTGTTGCAATAAACTCATCGTCTTATCTAAAGCACAAACATCTACAGTAATACCGAACTTTTGAGCCGTAAAGAATACATTCATGTATGTCATATACTGAGATGCACATTCATTGCTGCCTGTAACAACTAAAATACGCGAATGCATTTTTACTCCAGCAGCGGCATTACGTTGTACCTGCAATTGTGCAATAATCAACAAAAGCAGCAAAAGTATAGCAAGTTGTATGCATACCCTAGATATGTAGCACAAGGCCATGGCCATACTACCAGCCAACATGCTCTCACATGAGACATTCAGTTTAGGTGCATTGGTTATAATGTGGCTAAGACGCTGCTTTACTGTCTTCTCTACCAAACTAAATACCTCATATTGTCCATCAACTTGGCGAACATCCAGTTGTTTTCCAGGCATAGGGTATAGGAAATCACTGCAAATATTTTTATATTGCATAGATTAATCAAAGTTTTACAAAATTTATATTTGTGGACAAACGTTGCATGGTGGTGACATGAAAGAATAGCTAATTTATTCTGTGAGCGTTGCATTAGGTGTGCATTCCCAAAAGCGATAATAGCATCGAGGAACTGTGTGAGCAATTGTGGATTCTGGCGCACTATGCGCTGCGAGGGATTCGTATCTAATACAATTACTAACAAGCTAAATTTGTTTGAATCTGTAACAAGAGTTAAATACTTCACCACTTGTAAACGCATACAAATAACTTTACTCACCGTCTTCCTCGGTTTTATCCATTGTTTCAAAACGATTTAGCGAATTATTTTACATAGGATATACCGGTTGTAGCAAAGAACATAGATATATATAGTATATCTATGTTCTTTGGTAAATGTTTACGAATGGGGCACTCGATTTTCGGAATGTCTGTTGATTATTTGTAGGAAGTGTCTATTTGCACATGACCGTATACGGATCCGTATTTTATACGGGTTCCGTACAAAATGAACGGATCCGTATAAAATGTACGGAAGTGACCGTATTTTATACGGTCATGTGCAAATAGCCACAACCGGGGTACCGATCGCTAATACACAACCAAAAATGTTGGGATATGTATCAGGAGACGCGCTTTGGTCCCAGGAGCATGAATATAACTCCGCTGAACCAATATTTTTAGTAGTTTGTGAGAAAAGAGTGGCACGCGGAAGGACATTACCGTGGCGGTAGCCACGGCTATGGCAACCACCCGGAGTTGGAATGGCGTAGCCCAGGGTTATTTTTTGAAGCGCGGCCGAAGGCCGCCTACGCGAAAGGTGTTCTGCACATAAAAAACATGGATCGGGCCCCTAAACCTGGGTCATTTTTCGGTTTTTCGCAAATATTTTCCAAAATATTGGTTGAGCGGAGTTATATTCATGCTCCTGGGACCAAAACGCGTCTATTTGCACATGACCGTATACGGATCCGTATTTTATACGGGTTCCGTACAAAATGAACGGATCCGTATAAAATGTACGGAAGTGTCCGTATTTTATACGGTCATGTGCAAATAGCCACAGCCTTATTTGTATCCGAAAGGAAAACGTCAAATTCCTCCATTAAAATTTCCTAAGCACCGACTGAACATCCCACTAATTGACAATCAGCTGTTGCTGGGAAAGTTGTAGTTGGCCACAGGAAAAGAAAATTATTTATCACCGTTCGAATTCCTTCAAATAATTACGAAAACGCCCACAAAATGCTCGTTCTTGTGCTTGGAGACATGCATATTCCCCATCGGTGTGCGAGCTTGCCAGCTAAATTCAAAAAATTGTTAGTTCCTGGACGAATCCATCATATACTGTGCACGGGCAACCTTTGCACTAAGGAAACATACGACTACCTAAAGACACTGGCTAATGATGTACACATAGTACGTGGCGAATTTGATGAAAACTTGAGCTACCCAGAGCAGAAAGTGGTTACAGTAGGTCAATTTCGTATAGGTCTATCACATGGTCATCAGGTTGTGCCCCGTGGTGATCCGGAAGCTTTGGCATTGATTCAACGGCAATTAGATGTAGATATATTAATTTCCGGTCACACCTACAAATTTGAAGCATACGAGCATGGCAACAAGTTCTACATCAATCCTGGTTCAGCAACTGGTGCGTTTAATCCACTGGACGTTAATGTTATACCATCATTCGTCCTAATGGACATACAAAGTTCGACTGTCGTCACGTATGTTTATCAGCTTATTGGCGACGAAGTGAAGGTGGAACGCATTGAATACAAAAAGATTTAATGGATGCCCTACAAGTCCCAATAGAGTTGTAGGGAAGACACTCGCATTGTATGTGATTACATGGAGCTGTTACTCATGTACTAGCATATTTTATTATTTGTATGTACATACTTGTACATACACACATGCATATTAATTTAATTGTAAATTTAAATGTAAGCAGTAAAGATTTTTTAATCAAGATATCTGTATCAATATATAGAATATGCATATGTCTAAACTATGTATAAAGGGAATTTGCATATTTGATCGAGTGTAGAAGTAGCGTGGGCATTTCCTCGTAAGTTTCATAAAGCCAATCATTCCCTAGAAATATCAGAAGAATCGCTCCTACTACAGTATTAGAGATGCAGATTCTAGTTTAGGATACAAAAGATGACAAAAATATATTGGCGATTAAAAATATTTAATATCCCTACTTAACATATCTGTTTATTTCGGTTTTAAAAGCCGATCGTTTTAGGAATGAGATATAATAAATATGAAATTTCAATAATTAGCGAAATATAGTATATAAGAGTCTCGGGAGTTAGCACTTATCTGCGCAGGTGGCGATTTCCCATTTTTGGAGCTGACAAAGAAGTTTGATGGCCTGACTTGTGTGTGGTGTCTTTCAGGTTGTACAGCTCATCCCTAGATACTGTAACATACTCAACCTCTACTTCTCTAATTAAAAGCTCTACACAATCCATCCGCACTCCCCGCGAAATAGTATGCGTCCCAACATACTGCCAATGTGATTAACAACCCTGCTGTAAGTGCCGAACAAGAGCAGATAATCGGCTGCTATCATGATGCAATAACCAGGTGATGGCATGGCGACATACACCCGTGCGTACATAATTTGTGTAATGTATTTTGTTGTTGTACTTTGTGTGCGTACTGTCAAAATCACACTGAAAAATGAGCATAATGTCATGTTGGATCATGGCTGCTATGCGATTAGCGATAATCGTGCCATTACGAGTGTCGAGCCGATCGTTTAATGAGCGACTCCGAATACTTGATCGATCATCTTTCTACAACCATTTTACAATCGCTAGCGTGGGGAAATAAAATGGTTAAACGGTTCATCAATTCAATAAATAGAAAATATATAAACATTAAAAATATGCAGCATTTGTTCCATCAAGTTACACAATACCATATTATAAATCGACTCATCGAAAAAAAATTTTTTTTACTGCAAATCGGCACTAGCAATAGGGGTGTAAATCATGATTCTCACGAAACGCAGCCACAGCATAAGATATTAGAAAAGAGGACTAGTTTTCTAATATTCCTTTAATCGTTACCTAACTCCACTGATTGTTGGGTATTTCACAACGTTCGCAACATGACTAAGCTAATTATTAATTAATTATTTAGTCATGGTTCGCAATTAGTCAACGAATCGATTATCTATTCTCGATCGACAACCGGTTCTATCATACTAGAACCGTTCGGCTTTTCGTACCCGCCTAAGGGCTGTTTTCGATGTAGGTTGCAGAGACATTCTTGTGGTTAATAGCACAAAAACAAATGTTCGATTGGTATAAATTTTAATTAATTTATTAACCGCTGCATTAAATTTAAAACAATTAGTATTTCAAATTCAATTAAACTTTATGTTGTCATAATAGTTATGTTCTCTTTAAAGTAGTGTATAAAAATTGCTACTACTTTTACTGAATCCTAAAAATGCAGCAATTGCTTTTATAACCTTTTTTTAATCTTTCAATAAAATAAATTAACGAAATTTAAAAAAATGTACTGATAAAATAATATGAGTAAAAGAAATTAATATAATGCTCGTATTAATTTTGACGCTGAAAATTATTTAAAAAACAAAAACAAAGCCAAAAAAAGCTGACAGCCACTAAGATCAGAGTTACAAATTGAAGATAAATTAGAACATTACTTTACCGTTTTCTTTATAATACATGTTAATTCGATTTCAAACTCTAATCTTACAACTTTTAATTTTCGAAATCACCACGGACGCTTTTTTCCTATAAACTCTTGTGGTAGCTTTTAGACGACTCATAGTTAAAATGACAAATATATGTATGTATGTTTGTATATACTTGTAAAAATGTATGTTGAAGTAGCAAAAGAGTTTTGTTATAAATATGTGTGGTATGTATGTATGTTTAGTTAGCTGTATGTATTTATATTTAATAGATATGCTTATGATGAACAATATCAGCTATTTGAATTCATCTACCGCTTTTCCACATTTTAGCCAAGACTTTCAACACAAACAGTCTTAAGTGATTTTCCAGAAATGGTCGTCTTAAATTGCTCTGGCACAGCCAGTTCATTCTGTCAAATAGAAAAAACAAAGGAATATAGAATCGACATTTTAATATTTGAATTCGTGTGAATTGGTAAACGTACGTAATCGCCACTAGCTTGAGGAAGCATAACATTCATTTCGGAAGACTTGGAGCTTACGATTTCCACGCCAAGTGATTCGTTCGACAAATACATTTGGCACCCATCAGTTTTATCAATGGAGATAGTTGGAACGAAACCAAGAACCTACAAACAATATAGCAGTTATTATAATTCATTTTTCAATGCTTAGGGAAATATAAAAAAAAGCTAACCTGCATTTGGACACTTTGGCAGTTAACAAATTCGATAGATGCCACTACCGAATCAAACAACAAAGAACATTTTTTGCATGAATCCAATACTACGTTGTTCACTTTGCCTTTAACTGTTAGAGTGGAACCTTCGCATCTAAACATATAAACTACGTTATTCATTTCCGCATTCTCTACTCGCAGATTGGGATTGTTGCGTTGGTATTCCTAAAGGAAATAGGGGACAAATAAATTGGTGTGTGCCATAGATGATCACATGGTATTAAAACAAAAAAACCTACAATTAGCCATTTCTTGCCGTCACGTGTAAATACTGGTTCTTTTGCTACAGCAGGCCCAACTGCTGAGCCGCTAGACGGCGTTCCGAATTGTGTGGGTGTCTTGAAGGGCGCTGGACCAGTACGCAAAGTTGGGTTCTTATGAGTTTGCATGTCAGCAGTCACTTTTTTCAAATCTAAATTGCAAGGTAATTAAAACTCATGATATACATGTGGTTTAACAAATCTCACTTTTAGTAATAGCCTCGCCCTGATTGATTTGGGCAAAAAGAGCACTACGCTCATCAGCGCTACCATCTTCTAACGACAAAGCGCCCATATCGAACGCGGGTGGTGGTGGAGGAGGTGGACAAGCGCCCAATGGTGGTGGTGGTGGTGCAGCTCCTCCAGCTGGTGCAGAACCCTTACCAGACCATACCAATCCAGTTGTATGATATTGCTTAATATACGCTTGCAATTCAGTTAATGTTTGAATCCAAGCCCTCGCCCAATTTACATGAGTAGCATCTTTATCTTTCCATTCCTTCAATACGCGATTGGTATAGAATTGGCCAGCATCATTCATTTCCTTCACATGAGGTCCAGGTGTGGGTGACTATCCAAAGAATAAAAACAATTATAGACAAAACTAATTATGACCGTATAAAATGTGTATTTAGTCATACCACACAGACCCATCCTAAGGCTGGGATACTTTCAGAAATTGCCGACAGATGATTGAAAAATGCTGAGCCACGATTCTTCTCGCGATAATCTTGTATGGCGCTGATTTGGGTCGAAGTGGGCTTCAGTAATTCCATTTGCTTCTCTTGACTTGGTTGAGAGCATTGTGTGGCCAATGTAACGTATTGAAGTTGCGCACTGAAATGAAAATAAAAGAAGCAATACAACTACACCGCTTCATAATTTCAAAGTTACTCACTTGAAGGCCAATTTAACCCATTGGGCATGCTTTGCAACATCGCCGCCAATTTTCTCCGAAAGCGCCAAATATTGGCTCAGCGGCCCGCTGACAATGTCTTGAAAGCCTAATACGCTCATATTGGGTGGTGGTGGCAACAAAAAAGATTCCTCCTCTGCAGCTAATAGAGACAATGACACCTGGTAGTCCTCAAGTACGGTTGGTATATTCTCAAGACTTCCCTCTTTTTGTAGTTGATCTTCCGCTTTTTGCTGTTGACTGTATTGGCTAAAACTATTACTTAGACTGCTGCTATGACGATCGTTAATTCGGTTTAATGATGTTTCAATCTTTACGATGCGATCATTTAAGTTTTCCGTTTGCAAGGACAATTGCTCGGTGAGTGTTTCCACGGGCAGAGGTGGCAATTCGGTGCTCTCCAAATCAAAACTCTCACGCTTCTTTGCTCTCACCGTATCGAATGTACGATTTGCTATTTCTAATTCGCGCGCCGACACTGAACGCTCTAAACGCTCAACCAATTGTTCCAAACGATTTACTAAATGCTCAAGATTCTCCGCAACTGAAGGTTTTAGATCGGGATCGCAATCTATAAAAGAGAAGCATTGGATTAAAAAGGATGCTTAGAAAGTATTGTTCAAAAGAAAATTAATATATTTATGTATGAATTTAATGTTAATAATTTAAGAAACTGCAATACATACATATGTACATATGTACATTAGAGTGGCCCTTATTTTTCAAAATCGGAAATTTGTGGGTGCTACCCCCTGAAATGGTTTCAGGTGATAAAAAAAAAATTGCCTAAAAATTTCAAACCGATTGAACAACTCTAACCCGTGCCACAAAAGAGCCGAAGTGTACACATTGACAACATCACTTTTAGTAGGTGCTACTCTGGCTAGTCGCGCTAACGTTTCGCTGCTCTGCATGCAAATCAAACGCAGACATGTTTGCAAACTAAAAAAAAAATATTTAGAACCGTTACAATCGCCTCAGTAGCAGAAGGGAATGCAACTTTCAGTCGTTCCTCAGTTCTTTTTATTGAGTGACTTAAAGTGCGCGGTAAAGGATGGCTTCTGCTAACACTTCTCAAAGAATTTTGCGCAAAGATTGTGAGATATTGTTGCTAGGAACATATTCTTCACAAATTATTGGTAGAAAATTACCATCCAAAAGACAAGTTCTGAAAGTTTTATTCTTTAACTTAAGAGTTGTAAAATCTACGTTGCAAGAAAGTGCGGGTTTAGCGATTCGAGAAACTTTGGTGTTTTGGGAAAAAGCAAGAATACCGACTCAAAGTGAAAAGAACTGTATACCAAAATTAAAATTATTGTATGAGGAATGGAGGAATATACAAAAATTTTCTTTTAAGCCGGCAGAAAAAAAGTCCGTGAAGCAAAAAGAGACAGAATCTAAATTTGTAAGTGAACTTGACGATCTTTTTGACATCGGTTCGCAAAATGTTTTGAGTATAATGAAAAATAAAGAGGATATTGAGTTTTTAAAAAAACAGAGAGAAAAGGGCCGTCCAGGTTATATGCACGGAATTGACTATGAACTTACGAGGCAAGAAAAATCGGAAATTACTGAAGTTAATGAGAGGTGGAATCAAGAATTGGAGGAGTCAGGTAAGTTGTATCGGCTTTCAATGCATACTGCTTTGAAATTATAGTTAGAACTAAATAATTAAAATTATAGCTGAAGAAATACCGCTTTCTGATACGAGCGAAAGTGAGTCGACCTTTTCTATGAATGATAATGAGCCTATAAAACAACTTAATAGTAAAATTAGAAATAAAGCTGTTCCACAAATAAGACGAGGCAGACAGCAGGTGATTAATGAACGCGTGATTTCTGCTTTGGACAAGTGTAAGATAAGTGATCGAGAAGCAATGCACTTAATTTCCGCTGTTGCTGATGCGTTGGGGCATAATTTAAATACTTTAGTGCTTAATAGAACATCCCTTCAAAGATCTCGCAGGGCAATTCGAAAGGCAAAAGCTGAAAAAATAAAAAATATGTTCAATAACATTGAACTGAATGCGGCAGTAGTTCACTGGGATGGTAAGCTTTTACCTGGATTAATGGGTCGTGAAACAGTTGATAGACTTCCGATAATTATAACTAATGGAGATATAGAACAAATTCTACATGTTCCGGCACTTGAAAATGGTACTGGGAAAATGCAGGCTGAAGCTGTATTTCACGCCTTGTGTGACTGGGGTTTGGATAGTACTATAGAAGCTTGTTGCTTTGACACAACTGCGGTCAACACTGGTGCACTGAATGGAGCATGTGTTCTTCTAGAAGGCCTTCTGGAAAGACAGCTTCTTTACCTGCCCTGTAGGCATCATATAAGTGAAATATTGTTAAAAGCAGCTTTTGAGTGTAAATTTCCCAAATCGTCTGGCCCCAATGTTCCATTATTTAAAAGATTTCAAGATGCCTGGCCAAAGTTAGATAAAAGAAAATTCTTGCCCGGAATTGAAGAAAAACAAATAAATGATATTTTCAGCGTCGATAAATACACAATAGTTGAGTTTTTAAGATCTTTACACAATTTTACGCGAAACGACTATGAAGAATTTTCTACACTTTGTTTGATTTTCTTAGGAGAGTCTACAAAGAAAAATATAAGTTTTAAATACCCAGGAGCAATGCATCATGCTCGGTGGATATCCAAGGCCATATATACCTTGAAAATATATCTATTTAGAACTGAATTTAAGATGAATGCCTCTACTACTTCGGCACTACGTGACCTTTGCATCTTCATAGTCAAAATTTATGTGCAGTATTGGTTTTTAAGTCACCAGTCAACGAAAGCACCATATACTGACTTCAAGCTAATTAAGGACTTGCATGAATTTCGTAATGTAGATGAAGTATTATCGGATACAGTGTTATGCAAGTTGCTTAATCATCTATGGTATTTAAGTCCTGAACCAATGGCATTTTCCTTATTTGATGATGAAATTGACTTTGAAATTAAAGAGAAGATGCGAACGAATATAAATAATGTAGTTGACCCCGAAGAAGAAATGCGTCCACCTAAAAGAGTCATGTTTACACGTTTGGAAGTAGAAGAAGTTATAAGCAAAGAACTGCATCAATTTACTTGTCCAGCAACAAAACTATTTTTTAATCGATTTGGTATAAATTCCTCTTTTTTAAATGAATCAGCTTTCGAATGGGGGTATAATAAAGCGTATAAAGAGGGGCAAAAAATTGCGGAAAAAATTAAAGTTGTAAATGACACAGCGGAGAGAGCGGTACGGTTAATAGAAGAGTATAATTGCAAGCTAAGCACAGATGAAGATCAGAAACAGTTCATTATACAAGTTGTATCGCATTATAGAAAAAAATATCCGAATTGCCAAAAACTAACTCTTTCAATGGGGCTTCAGGAGAATCTGAATTAATTATTTCTTACTGTTGTATATCTATTTATGTATTATTAGTCGATAAATAAATAAATGAAAATATATGATTTGATTTTTCTAATATATGTATAAATAAATATTTGCCTTTAAAAATGCCACACAAGTGGGGAAAGTGGCTTGGTTCATTATTTCAACATGTTTGTGGCACGGGTTAACGTTGGTCAATTGAGTCAATATTTATTGAGGATTATTTTTTCCTTATATGTAACCATTTGAAGAGGTAGCACTTTAAAAAACTAAAAAAATTTTTTTTCTATGGAACTAAGGGCCGCTCTAATGTACATACATACTTAAGCTCAATACATATGTACATAAATATTAATTTCAGGTAAAAACTTAGTAAGTACATTTATGTATATGCACATAAAACATCAACAAGTGGGAGACACGAGTATGTACGTGCTTTCGTACGTACACCGTGCAAAGCCTCTAACAAAAACTCTTTTTCAAGTTCGAGGAAACTCAGCAAAAGCAAGAAAACAAATTCAGTGACTAATTTCAGTAAAAAATCGTTTATAAATTTGTTTTTTTTATACATATTCAAAAAATAGAAATTTATGAAATAATAAAAAAATAAGATACCAGCTTTTCATACGACCCCATTTCCGGACACTGGGATATGAACCAGTGTCTGCACCAAAGCCGCTGTTAAAATAGTCAACAACTAAGCTATGTTGTCCTGTAAATGTTGAAGGTGTACCACCTGATATAGAAACAATTAAATCAGCCCTATAAAATTTAGACCAGCAATGATAGACCTCTAAGCCATAATATTAAGGTCTGAAACTGTTACGGTATTTTGCTCGCTATTCTAAAATATAACAGTTTATCAATATGGCCTTTAGAGAAAAAATAAATGTTCTTGACCCAGTCTAATGATGTACGTAAAAAGACATTTGTGTAAACATTAAAATTCGTGTTGTTTCCCCCCTCGAATTCGCAAAGAAATATAGGAACAGTGAAAATTCGAAAAATTAAGGCTAAGTCATTTTTGCTTAGCAGAGTGAGAAGGTTGAGTATTTGAAAATCGAAATAAATATCGACATATATACATACATACATACATACATACCATATGTATAGATATATGCGTGAATAATCACTATAATTTTTCATTTTTTTAATGAAAATCGCGTTCAATTCACTGTACCTGGATTGTTGCAAGTTTTTGTCTCATTTATGATCAGCGTACGCCCACAGCATTCACTAAGGGTTTGACCCATTAAAGCAACAACACACAATTCCTTAATAAATAGGGGCTTGCATCCCCTTCGCTCAACTCAAAACATCACTGAAAACTTTATTTAGCGATTGTGATATTACTACTAGTCAATACAGTTAGATTTGCAAATAATAAAATTTCGATTCCGATAAAAAAAAAATCCGTTTAAATGGCGTATATACACAAATATACTATGTATATATATTTATTTATCAGAAGATACTTATTTCACTTTAGCAGCAACAATAGTTGACAAAATGTGCCCGAAGAGAGACTGCGGGCGGTGACGTTCGTGCTGGCGATCGCGATCGTGATCGTAGCCAGTGGCATTAACAACTGATTCATTCTGAATTTTTCACTTGCTATTGACTATTTCATTTTGTTAGCTGCTTCGTTCATTGAAAGAACATTAACACCGTAAATAAAGTTAACATTGAACGGGTGACAAGCGTACATCAGTTCACAACTAAAAATTAATCACCACATAGCCTACTCATTGCTGGTGAAATTGAGACAACACCTTCTTTAGGCGCTTACACACAACGGCCACACTTATGTAACTGTTCTCTGAACAAAAGTTCATCAAAAAAAGGTACCAACATTTCGAAAAAATTTGTTATTTGTGTAGCAACAAAAAGAGTCACCAAAGGTTTTAGGGCGTGTTGTCGAAATCCACAGTCATTTGCCGAATATGAACCCGATAGATCGGTGTAAGAACTTTACGGATGGTATCGTATACAATTTGTCTCAGAGCCGCCAAATTCTTAATCCGATTCTAAGCAAATTTATTGCAAAATTAACTACATATTTCAAAGAAAAATTAACAATGGAAAAGAAAAATTCAAAAATTCATGATTTTTCCACAAAGTTCTTAACTTTGAGCAGCAGGATTTTTATTGTGTTATTACACATACTTTTAAACAAAAATAATGAAATTAGTCAAAGGAAGTTAATCTTACTGGAAATTCCAACAACACTTTGAACCCCCCCACATTGTCAGTTCGAGCTAAACTAAAATCTGTATGTATCTACTAATAAACAATTTACCAAAATTTGTTCCAGCTGGTAAATCTCCAGGAAATTTCCGATAAAACTTAAATCTGCCAACTCTGGCCCAGTTTACCAACGACCAAGTGGGAAATTTAAAAGGCGAATACTCAACTCTTACTTCATGAGAAAACAATATTTGTTGATTTGTTAAACAAGTCGAAACATGCAATAATGTCTTAGAATAACAATAAAGTAATTTATATTTCAGTAATTCATTTGTAAAGTTCATCACCTCCAACTTCTACACCTCTCCCTGCTTCTCCAGTTGTCTGATAAAGTTGATATGGTGGACATGAGTCTGTGGGGAATGGTGTGAAGCGCACATTATGCTCCACCGCTGCATGTGCGGCACGCAAGAGATCTGTATACAAACGCTGACGCCGCAATTCCAATTCGTCACGACCAACAGGCGTAACAGGTGGCTCAATGCAACCACTTTAATTTCCCCGTCATTGTTCCACACGTTTTTTTATTTTTTTTTTTTGTATCCGTTGAATCAGGACGCAGAATTGTTTTTTAATTGTTAATAAATAATAATAATAAAAAATGCAAATACATATGGTTAATCAAGACTTGAACGAGTACGAATGAAGGGGATGCAATTATATAAACAGAAAAAATGGAAACAAATTGTACAACGAATAAAATGGCAGTAAGGAGGGACACTTTGGAGCTTTTACTATAAATTGTTGAGGATTTTACCCGGCAAGCTTTGCAAGACATACCCCAATAGGGAATAGTTTTATTTATTTTATATTATAAGAGTGAGGAATAAAATGTTTGTTGGAAACTGGAAATTTTTGTGTAACCATTAACAGATTTTTGCATGTATGTATGTTTTTGCCGATAGCAAACGCCCACAACATATTTCCTAAAACTTGTGAACTGGTTCAGCTAAAAGTATGAAGGAAATCTTCGTACAAACTTAAGAACGTTTTGCCTCCCAAATACTGAATTAAATAAAAACACTTGACTATTTGTATGGGCAGACTATTGTTGCCCACTGCAGTAGTGCAAAGTCACTGCAAATCTAACTTGGTTTTAGTAAAAATTGCATGCCAATAATAGATTAACCAGTAAAGGAAACAGCCGTAGACGTGGTGGGAAACGAGGTGAACCCTTTTCTATGTAGTTTTGATTGTTACTGTTGTAAGAATGAAGAAACTTAAAAAAAAGCTACACATCGACGACTGAGTGGAAGATTATATTTTGATAAAGCGTCCTACTTCCGAACTTTTTTTCATAAACTCTCTTTTTCAGAATTTTGGTATCTCAAACTTTTGTTGAATAACTTTCTACCTCAAAAAAAATGTATTGAATTTTCGTTCAGTTAGAGCGTTTTTTAAACTAATTGTGAACTGGGCTGAGCTTCAGGGCATTTATTTAAAATACTTACCACCTTCCACTCAGCCGTCGATATATATAAAAAGTGCGTCAGAGAAAAGTAGGAACAAAGATGAAATAAAAAGAGGATGCAGCATTCAGTACAGAAATATTATATTACATGTCATTGATCCTTTCATCATTGAACCATTCGGGTAGTCCATGAGCATACGCCACAGTGTCGGGCATATCACTGCGTTCTATATATGGTGCACACATACTCTCGCGCTTGGGTGGAGGAAGTGAATCAGAGAAAACATCATCGTCGTCAGCAACCAATGAAGCGGGATCATATGGAGGTTGAGGCAATGGATCCGGTTCAATTATCTCAGCGTAGTTGCTGATATTCACCTTCTTTTTCATTGATGTGTGCGTCGAATTGTGACGAGATAGGCAACTTTTGACCGGTGTAGTGCCTGCTGTAGCTTCGCCATCATTCCTTAAGCCAATAGTAAGCCCGTCATTTGGTGGACAATTGTCCGTTAAAGGCGTACTGCTGCTATGGCTTATCACTGAAATTGATGTGGTTGCAGTGGGAGTTTTATCTGCACTTAATATATTTGTTGTTGTATTGGCACTATTTTCGTTGTTAGATGTCGGCGATGATTTATCATGTTCATCATTTCGGTTATCTCCAACTGTGAATACAATGATTGCAATCACATACATAACAAATTTTAATTTTTTGAACAAGAACAAAAAAAATGTCATTCTGATCTGAACAAATTAAAATTAACCGAACTGAAGATGCAATCAAATAATTAAATAAGCTAATCGATTCGATTTTTGACAAAGGGCACACTAACGAGTGTAACAATTCAAAATATTTGTTTTAAGCTACTAAAACAATTGATGAACACTGGTACAGAAACGATATTCCTTCTAGTAGGTATTCTTGTGGGTACGTAGTTGCAGCCGATTTAGTTTTCTTACCAATAACTTCAAACAGGAATTACAAATTATTTGACAGTCTTTTAAAAAGAAGCCAATTCAAACTCATTCAAATAACTAACCCAGTGTCTGACTTTAAAAACTTAAATTTATTATTTGTCTAATTAAAGGTTTCCAAGGTGACTTTGTTTTATTTTCGTTAAAAAGTAATAAAAATCCGGTTTTAGAGAATAACGAATATCTTCTTACAAAGTGAAGCCAAATATAGTGCCCTCCGACTTCGAGATTTATCTCATTTAAGGCGCACCGTGAATGTGTATTATTTAGTAAATGCTCTCAGAGTTTTTGTAAACTAAACGAAACCTTTTGGCAAGTTTGGAGTTTTACAATTGCTATTGCTTTACATTTCACGGGATTTTAAGCGAAAATTGATAGTGGAAGGGATGATATTATTACTTGAAGTTTGCGCTGCATTAAAATTGGGTGCTTACTAAAAAATTTAATAATAAATCATATTTTTGATAAAAGATTAAATTAAAAACAAAAACAAATACCAATTGCTTCCGCTAACTGCTCATCATTTCCACCATCCGTCGCTGAAGTTTTCGTAGTTTCGTCTTTCGTTTCACTTTCAGTTATTGGCTTTATTTTACTCGCAACAGCTTCATCCCCGTTTGATGTGTCACTTCCGGTTCGGGGCGACGTTTCTGCTGCATTACTGGAATCATGGGTTTTGCCGTTTTCTATTTTTATAGTTGGTATTATTCGCTTTCGTTCATTTGAAATTTCATCCTTTGTCTCTGTTTGCTCATCACTGCTTTTACAACTTTTGTCTTTTTTCGATGATTTCGAGCTTTTGGAATTAGCGCGACAGCAGGAAAACATAACGCTCACTTTTGATTTATTTGTTCATTAGAATTATGGATGTGCATTGATTTTCTTTTTCTTTCACTTTATATTATTTACTCACTTCGACATTATTTTTGTAGCGATGCTAATAACAATTGTTTAAATAGAAAATATGTAAGTTCAAAACCATGTAAACACTGATAGTTTTGCCTAAATACGCCCAGTTCTTATGTATGCACATAAGTCCCATTAAAAACGAATTAAAAGATCTCGAAACTGTAACAATGCATCCTCTGGATAATGACCTAAAGCTACGACGCGATGCAATAGCCCTATATTTGGAAGTAGAAGCCGAACTTTGCAAAGAAGTGCATGCCCTCAAGGGTTAAAGAACGTTTACAATCCACCACAAAGTACATCAAATGGGTAAAGGTGAAATGATGAGGACTTTTTTGCTGTTCATCAAAATTTAATTTGAAAAATTTAGACGTTATGAGAATAATGAAGGTCTTAGTTTTCTTTTACCACCAAGTGTAGAAGTCTTGAACAGTTCCTCTAGTAAGAAAAAGTCGCTAATATGTTTTGTCCGACACTGTATGTCTCGGTAAAGTTACCTATTTGTATTTAAAAATACAAATCGCGTCATGAGAACTGTTGTTGTTGTCGGTGTAACTGCAAAACAAGAGAGACGATAAAAGTAAGGGCCGGTTTGACTTGACAGCTAACCGAACGATTTACGTCAATTAAAGCCCAGTTAGGGGTTAACCGGAGTTTGTGAAAACCACCCTAAACGTCTTGGAAACACATATTTGAAACGTCTGAGATACCCCTAATTGGAAATTGGATTTTTTTGACGATTTCCAGGAAATGCCCATAGCCATTTAAAAAGACACAAAAACACAATCATAGGTTCAACCAACTCTTAACTTAAGTTTTTTGCGGAAAGGACAACTAACACGAGCTAACACTCAATAATCGTGTGTTTGGATGTGGTACACGACAAGAAACAGAGATTGTATACCCAGGAATAAAATGAAATATTAATATTCAATAGCATTAGGTCAATACAGCCTAAATACTGTCACATTGCTGTTTAGATGAAAAATGAGGATAGTAGAGATGCAGGACCAGTTTGGTCTAGTACAGAACTAGTACGACACTCAAAGTGAATTTGTAGCAGTGATATTCATGGATGGAAGTCGCAACATTCTTGAATCTTTCTTATCAAACTTCAGGTTGTGTGCATATGTATATTTTTGATGCTAACGAAAAACTGCACCTTTGCTGCTGGGGAATATGCCAAGACATCTGACAGCTATGAGTAAGCATACAAATTGCATTCACATGAAATTATTCTAGCTCCCTTATGTACACAGCATCAATGCGAAGACAACAACAAAGGTGGCTTTTAACGGAAGCAGTTCAGAGAATAAAGAAGTTCTTGATGACTAAACTCTTCATTTGACCTGAGTCTGGATGAAAGGATATGGCGCCATACAGACTAGACATGTACATATGTATGTATGTAAGCGTATGTAGAATTAAGCACCAGCCGCAGGAAGAAAGGTTGGGAGCCATTGTTACCTTTGGATCAACATTTCTGAATGATAATTTCGGTAAGAACTGTTCACACATAAAAACTATTTGCGGAATCTTCATTCACAATCACTAGGTAGGCATACAAATTATGCATTTGTTCACGCAACCACAATTAAACTTTACTTTTATTGTAACAATGCGATTACTCTTCATTCATGCAGACACGAATTTTGTATGGTCGTTCAGCAAATTAAAATTCAGTTAACGAGATACTTAGAAAATTTGAAATTTCTTTGATCGTTATTCATACGGACGATTGTTCAAAGTTGCAATACGAAAGGAAAAATCCACAAGTCATAGCGCCAACGCCTTTGCGGTACATCACAGCATACAAACTAACAATTCAGATATGCATCAGCTGACAGTGTGCGAAATTGGGTCAAGCCGTACCAGGCCAACTTATGTCAGGGCGTGAAAAGTAGAGCAACGCATCATACTAAGACGAACAAGCAGTAAGAAGTTGTTTTAGCAACAAATTTCAATAAATACACACGATGTAGCCGCTTTAAAACTGCCGAATCGAAGGGAACGCCTAAAAACAACGAATGAGGGATTTAGTATATGTCACATAGGACGGTTAGATATATTTTCCTTAATCAATGTTCCGTAATCCTTGTTTAACCACGCACACACAACACATACACATACATATACATATGTATATAAGTATAATAAGTACGCATGTATGAATGGATGAATGAACGAAAAAAATAGAGAAAACACAGGGCAAATATTGCCCTGTTAATATTTGTTTGTGTGTTTGGTTTCTTAAATCGGCAGGTGGGGCACGCAAATCTTTCGCACTTTGCCTCCGTTGCCCCAACAGTTCACGTTGATAAATTTCACTTTTTGCAGCGTAAAATGGATGCTTTTGCTTTCATTGTATTATTCAAGTCAAACGACATAACTAAGCGCCTTTTTGCTCAACTCGATGTGTGTTACTTTATGGATCGGACCGTATATGGTTGGTATTGTAAAAGCCAACTGGCGAATAGATAAAGGCCACAGTTTTCAACTAATTTTATTTTTATTTTATTAACCAAATGTTTTAATTCAATTCAGGCGCAGAAAAGAGAAACTCACCGGGACACGCTCGCACGTCAACTGTACACTAAACTGTGCCGGCAGGCTTCCAGAGCCGTAGAACCAAAGAGTTTGTACTCCTTTATGGGCAACAAGCTTCCACACACTCTCGCATCTAAAAGAGCAGAGAGTGTACAAACGAATGTGCGGCGAGAATCCGTTTAATTACTAAGCAACAAACAGGTAGCATCGCAAATGGGGAGCCGCATAAAACTTTACTATGCATATTTTCCCAAGTGGGCACACTTTCGCTCAAATTTACGCACAAATGTAACTTTTATCCAAGTAATATTACTATAATTGCATGATAACAAAAGTGATAAACAATCGTACCTAAAATCATAGTTGTGAAATGCTATGAATCAAAATATGCAGTTATGAATTACAGAGAGAACCTCTAGTTGTCGCTATAGCATATGATTCTAATACGAACAATGTTAAAAAGCTAATTTCGAAATGAACAACCCAGAAAAAGAGGCTTGGATAGTGAATCAACATTTGAAAGGATCAGGGGTGATAGCATGAATTTTATTTAATTTTTTTAACCATCACTTTTTTTTAAATAAAAACTTACATAATTTTAAGCGTTACATTATTTATTGAAATTTTATATAGTTTTGTATACATTTCGGCGTTATTTGATTGACGCTTTCAACACCTCGGTTTCATACATTACCACAAGCTCGGAGATAAAGGAAGTACGCATAGAGAGTATTCCGGCGCATGCGTAATATTGAAACGAACTCGCAATAGTTATAGAAAATCCCTTAACAAAGTGAGCGAGCTGGTATTAATGGCATAGGGTGCGCCAAATTTACCCGTTACAACAACACGATGAGGTTGTGAAAATACACAAACATAAGTGGTTTGCGTTATTCACTTCACCCTTCACAATTGCATCCTTGTTCGTTGGCATAATTTTATTTTCAATGTTAAAACTAGAGGGAATCCTAAAGGGAGGAAGACGGTTCTTGGGGTTTATTGACAATAATGTTTACTTCAAACGACCAAATCGCACGTGCGCCACAAGGATTTGTATATGTATGTCAAAATGAGTTGTATGTAAAAATTAGCAGAGGATGATATTATTAAGTAAAGTTATTTTGTCGCACCACATCCTAATTTTTAAAGTTATTTTTTAATTTCTTAGATATTATCTAATATATAATTTAATCTGGCACAAAAGTTATTTGTTTTCTTTAGGAGACAACCACCAAAACACATACAAAATGTTGTAATCACAGTACTAGGGCGGGTCGATAAGTGCAAAAGTGTGTTCCGCGCGGAAATACTGGGGATCGCGTAGCCGGTGTTGGACCGGCTGCGGTTTATTCTGTTGAAGCGCGGCTGAATAGGTGGCATTCAGAAAGGTGTTCTGCACATGCCCCCCTTTTGGGATTTGACCTCGGCCATTTTGTTTAGTTTTTTGCCAATAACTTTTCACTGAAACAAAAAATCGAAATTTCGCTTTCGGATTATTTATACCATCCATTTATACCATTTCTTCTAAAGGAAACAAATACCACACCAACTACAAAAACAACAAAAACATACATAAACACGCGTATCAGCGCAAACGCGAACCAAACCTAAACCAAGCAAAAGCAGTACTAAACTCATACGGGCCAAATCAAATGGAAATGGTTGAGTCGTTGAAGTGTAATAAATTTAATCGAAGCACCCCAAAAGCCGGATAATCCATATATAAGCATGCCCGTTATTGTTGATGTTGTAAGTGTACATTGTTTGAACCCATTCATAACATACATATGTAAGAAGATATTTTTATTATAAAATAGTTTTTAGAGTAAAGCAAAAGCAAAAAGTTTAACGAAAACACACGAGCACAACAAAGGCAGTCCAATGTCAAGGAACTCCAACAACTCAAAATTGGTAATGCTTATGGGAGGCCAATAAACTTTGCAACAAAACCAAACACAAAGTGGTAGCAACGGTTTATGGTAAATCAGAGTTTCCGCATCATTATTCCGGCATTGCATTTGGTAGTTTGGCGAGTTGCATTGGGCGCGCTGAAACCCATCACCACCACAACAAAGTACCTATCAATAACTAAATTATGAACGATTTTACTAGCAAATATGAAATCCCCATAAATGTGCTCAAAAAAGAAACCATATACATATGTGCCTGCATATGCACATTAGAGTGCCTCCCTCTTGATTTGGTATTACTACACTGAGTTTCAAAGCATTCCGTAATATATTTTAAGCGCCATAATTTGGGCAAACTTAAAAATGGCCTTTTATCCGAAAATTAATTCAGTAAGGGGCAGCCCACTTGGACACTTATTGATGTAGTTACAACTGGAAATCTCGCTTTTAGGCCTCATTAGGATCAATCATGTAGGTAATGAACTTGAGTTTTAACTATTTTAAATTTATAGCGATGGAAGTTAAGATTTCCCCCCAAACTTTACAACATCTCTGATCGGTGTAGAGAAATATCCCCAGCTTTGGGGGAACTAAGGAAATGTTAAAGGAGAAACTTTTCCAAAAATGGAAAAGTGACAGCTACGAAAAAATAACTCATTTTTATTTTATTAAAAAAAAATAACTCTAACCCCTGCGGGTTGGGGCTTAGAATATGCCCGCGGTAGGCATACCGGTTGTAAGAGGCGACCAATATGCACAAAGGTAATGATGTGCAACTCGAGGGTTGATCTACGGATATGATGCCTCCCACCTCTCATTACCCATCTTCTCTTTCCTTTCGGAAGGAGGGATGACATGACCTAGAAGGTTGCACTGGTCATACCAAATCGCTCCCACGACCGGAGCGTACCGGAATCATATCCGGCCAAGGACTGTTATTTCGACAACACTCCCCAAAACCTTCGGTGAGTGATTTTGTTGTTAAAACAACAACAACAACAACAAATAACTCACATTACTTCGGTATCGTTTGGCAAAACTTTTTGAACTTTGCACGAGTCTATTTTTGTTCAAATCAATTGGTTAATTAAAATAGGTAAAATTATTTAACAGCTTTGGAGCTTAATGGCATAGGGTTCAAGTTATACACGACTGAAGATCGAATTGAAATTCTACCCCTACAAGTCGACCGTCCCTTTACATATTCGACGGAGCAGATCCCTCTAAGACCAACTTCAATTTGGCCCAGCCCCTTTCTAAACTCTTAGTATCCTAGGACTGAGGAAAGTGATGAAAATACCGGGCAAGGAACCTGCCGACTAGCAACTGCGAAATGTCGTTGATAAAAGATGTAAATTTTAACGTTAACGCTACAACTGCTTATATCTCACCGGAGATTATTATTGTTATTGTAATAACTTAGCCTTGCTTAGTCCGCACAATTCGCTGCCAGATATATGTACATATGTGGACACCTCTGGTAAATTCTGACCTAACCCGATGGGAGTATACCATGTAAAATGTAGATATTATGTACATATGGAAACCCTTTTGGTTTGTAGGTATTCATGTATATATGTATGTACATACATATGTATATACATATCTACGGTCTCTTGAAACAAGTTTGCGGACAGCTGAGCGGAGTATCTTTAATATTATACATACACACATAAGCGATAAATAGTTTAATTTTATGGAATCTACTTGCTTGCAATTTCGACTGAATCATCGTCCAAAAATAAAAAGTTTACAACATAGAAAATGATAAAAAGCCGACCAGCTGCAACCCCAACTATACGAAAGTGTTGTTGCCGTCTATATTGTTGGAGATACGCCAGCGACGCAAAGTATACACATCATCTATCAGAACACCTACGTTTGGGTTTATTTTTATCTTCTTTCTCACAATTAGAAATGTTCATTTTGTTTTTCTTATCCAAAGCCCTCTTATTTTATTGTGGCATCCACTCAAATACGTCTGAGCAATCCAACCATGGCCTTGATAACTGCAGACCGTAACGTTCAGCCGGCCAGGCGACTAGTCAAAGAAACGCCCAAGCCAACCAAAGTACCCAAAGCCGGTGAGAAGTTTTCTCGCATTTTCACTAAGCCATCTCCACTTTTAATTAGGTACACATAAATGCATGTACGGCATAATGAATGAATTAAACGTTTGTGGTTTATTATTGGCTTTGAATTTCACTTACCAGATCCTTTATTATAAAATTCACTGCAACCACAAAAACAACTATGAAATTACTCATAAAAGCAGGTTCGCCTCCCAAAAGATTTTCTTTTTTTTTTATTGGCGTAAATCAAAAGATCAGAGTTGCTTCGTTAGTATTGGTATAAACGTCAAATACACAAAACAGGGATGCCACTTGTGGCATTTTTGTGCAATATACTTGGCTTCCTATTTTTCAAGTCTTTGGCCTTGGTAGTACTTTACGTTCAACGTCAAATGCTAAAACATGTCCAAAATTGCCAGGAGAAGTATCAAGGCCCTTACTCTGTAGTTCTATTCTAAAGAAATTTGATTCGCTTTCGAGCAATTCGTACTCTGTACGGCATTTTCGATTAGAATACATTCGTTGTTCGAGTTCCATTCTGTTCCGTTCGGATTTGATTTATCCCCTTTCGATTGTAGAAAATTTGGCACTCACTATTTCGAAAGCATAAGCCAAAATGGTCGAAAGTTAGAAAATTGCATTCTACAACAATTAAGCACACGGAAATCAACAAAAATGTATTTTCTTATGATTATAATAAAGCAATTAGTCTCTTTTTTCATCAAGCAGTTATTTTTATTGCAGAAAGAGATAAACAATCGCTGCTGATAGAAAATAATTGAAGAATGCTAGGTAAGAAATTGGAAAAAAGCAACAAAAATATTTTTCAATGTTAGAAGTATTCATATATTAAAAAAAAATACAATTTATTTTAAAAAAAATGAAATAAAAAAATTACAAATTAGTTGTGTTCGAACCGGCGTCCACATGTATGGCAGTCGAGATGCTTATCACTTGCGCTATTGCGACGTGTGAGTTTGCGCTGCCTAATACTGCACATAAGATTTATGCAATGTGTTTTTGTATTTTGCTTTGTGCTTGAAATTTGTGAAACAGTGATGCCTACTATTATGGAATATTTTCTAATGTAAATTCGAACGAACAACAGAGTGCCTATGTGTATTAGATTCGCTTTTTGCTTTCGAGTAGAATAGCCTTTCGAATAGAACTACAGAGTAAGGGCCCAAAAGACGCGTTTGACCTCACTTTGTTTACCGGGAAGCAAAGAATTTTCAAAGTGCCGTGCCTCTTTGTGCACAACGAGTATAAATAGACAAGAGGGTGCAAAAGCGATTTTGATTTTGTGCTGGAACAAAATGATGTTTCTCTAGAGCGTCCGACATTAGGGGGTCTTACCACACTTCTCGCACGATGATACTCTGATGATACTTATAGCTGTATTCTGTAAGTCTGTCTCATCTCAAGTCACTAAATTTGAGATTTTTCATTAGAGACAATTTTTGTGACTTTCGCTGATTTCGGTATTCTGTAAGAGAAAATCACAAAATTTCACCATTGAGATGTGGTGGAAACAGATATGCATAAATGTTAATTACAACATTTGACAGCGCCAATATAAATATTGCAATAGCGCAGGTAGTAAGTGGCTTGGGGTACAACGTGCGGAACGCAGGTTCGAACCCGGGGTCGAGGAGAGTTTATTTATTATTTTTTTATTTTTTTTTTTTGTTTTTGAATTATTATTTTTTTAAACATTTATAAATGATGTCAAACTCAAATTTTTTTTTTTAATTTATTTAATTTTTATTCCTATATTTTCTTGTTTGTGACCTTTTGACTTTTCAAAGTACCGAGCCTCTTTGTGACCAATGAGCAAAATAGACTAAAGCGATTTTGATTTTGTGCTGCAACAAAATGAGTCTCTAGAACGTCCGACATTAGGGTTTCTTACCATACTTCTCTTACGCTGTCCGTTATCTTTCGTACTGCGGTCGAAGGTCTAAGGTTCTAGTACCACACCCATGTAAGCCTGCGGATTATTAATACAGAAGTCTCCCGATGTTTTTGGACGTGTACCAGCAGTTATGTGCAGTCGTAAAGAATTAACACGGCCCTAATTTTACCCAGAAACCGTTACAATGGATCTCTTGACAAATTCCCCCATTCGTAAACATGAATGCTGTTAAATTCCCTATGCTCGCACAAGAATGCTGTTAAATTCCCTATGCCCGCACAAGAATGCTGTTAGTTATCATGCTGCGCTTTTGATCGACATTCGGAGAAAAACATGACCGAAATTCGCGAACGCAGCTGAGCGAAACAACCCGAATGTCACGTAAAAGGAATGACAGCAAATTTTAATTAGTTTTCGTGAAATAATTTCGGTTCGTTTGCAATTTAATTAATTTTGGTCGACTTTATTGTATTTAAACGGTTAATTAAAGGTAAATAGTGGATATTAGTTTCGCTAAGTGGTATTTACAGAAGTGCGTGATATTACTTTAGGCTTACATAAGAAAATTGTAAAAATCGAATTAAGTTTGGTATATTGATATGGAAAACTAAAGCGTGTATAGTTTTTGGGTGACAAATGGTCGCGAAAGTGTATAAAAGAGAATCGTGTGAACCCGTGCCAGAGCTGGGCTAAAAATGAAAAAGTTTGCTAGTTAGAAAAATAATTAACGAAAAAAGCTTAAGAAATATTCAATCTTTCCTTAGCATATGATGAGTGATGAGTGCCAAAGGAAACAAATACCCAAATTAGTTTTTCATTGATAAATATGCGCTTTGTAAAATATTTGTGAATATTAAAGGAATACAAATTGCTTAGCCCGCGTAATCTACAAAAGTGTTTACAAAATGAAAACAAATCTATGTTTATCGCGTGGTGTGTTTCCTTGGTGTTGAGCGCTGTTTATTTCAAAATCCGGTCGAAAATAAGAATATGCCCAAGCTAATCTGAATCTTATGAATTTGCACGTGCAAACTCGATTAGTGCAAAGGTTATTTATTAAAAGATTTATTTCGGTAATACTTTCCGGCTTACGTCAAGTGTTAATACACGTCCAAAAATCTTGAGAGAGGTATCAAAAGACGCGTCTTGATCTCCATAACAATAATCCGAAGGGGGAAATCCGATATTTTTAGAATTTTGCGAGATATTTGCAGTTAAAGTTCACAATTTTTCTGTCATTTTCATGTGGTTGTTGTAATCACATTACCCTGTGAGAAAAAAGTGGCACGCGGAAGGACATCACCGTGGCGGTAGCCACGGCTATGGCACACACCCGGAAGTTGGAATGGCGTAGCCCAGGGTTATTTTTTGAAGCGCGGCCGAAGGCCGCCTACGCGGAAAGGTGTTCTTCGCATAAAAAACGTGGATCGGGCCCCGAATTTGGGAGCTAACCCGGGTCACTAATAACTTTTCACATAAACAAAATATTGCTTTTCCCCCTTCGGATTATTGTTACGGAGGTCAAGACGCGTCTTTTGATACCTCTCTCAAGATTTTTGGACGTGTATTAACACTTGACGTAAGCCGGAAAGTATTACCTTTATTTCTTTATAATTAAAAAAACGTAGGTTTGACAATCATATTTGTCAAAGGTGAAGGATACCACCATGAATTAATCTGCTTCCTTCTGCTAACAATTCCTCTAGGTGATACGATACTCAATAATAAATATATCGGTAAGTAATTGATAATGTTAAATCTTTCATCCTCGTACAATTTCCAACCATTCAATTGCATCACAATAAATATAAAATTTCTACCTTTATAATGCATAAAGAAACTAGAAAAAGAAGCAAATCAGTGATAGTTTAATAAAAATTAATAATAAAAAAATGAGTGATAATAACAGTGCAGAGGCAATGCCTTCTCCTGCATTACCTGCGTCTGAAACTATTCCTCCCGCTGATGGCCCTGGGCTATCGCTGGAACCTAAAACATCAGCAGTTATTGAATCGAAATCCACAACATCGCACGGTTCTGCAGCTGTCAAAACCACAAATACAACAGCAGCGTCTACGTCTTCGACGCCAGCCTCATCCATTACCGGAGGGCCCACAAGTCGTTTGCGTGCACCAACTAATTACAGCGGTGAAGTGGCAGGCGGGGTTTCAAAAATTGGTCGTCTTTGCTGTTCACATGCCACTCCGAAAACTGGACCACCTCCAAGAGGTAAATATTATAAACTGCCCTGAAATTTCTACTTATATATGTATGTATGTATATCAGTTTTGATGGTCATCCAAAATTAATAACTTCGTTTCCATACAGTTCAGTACATTTTGTTTCGCAAGCGTTTTTGCTTGTTTGCATCAAACTATCGTCACTTTCATCCAAAGCTGGAAAGATGATATGTAATACATTTTACCAGTCATCTCAGTAATCGCTTTGAATGATCATCTTGTATGAAACGCGAAAGAGCGTTATAGCCACATACATATGTATGTAAATATGTACTATGTAACTCGGTATTTCGTGTTCCCGGCGCAAAATTTGCCAAGTCCAGTTTTCACTTAATGGTCTTTCTCATACTGCCGGATAGGTGGCTAGAGAGCAGTGAAAGAAAATAAGATGTTTCATATGCCCCTCAAAATTTACTTAGTATGTAAAACTAAAATCTGTTTAATTCAATTTAGTTAATTCAATTGAGTTCTTTCGTTCCCCAGAAAAGTTTTTATGAATGGAGTTAGCAACTTTTACCGTCGGGTCGACGATATTAAACTATATAGGGACAATTTTCCATATGCTAGTTTATTGTTCCGCTGACTTTGCTCTGATAGGTTGATGGACCTCATAACGACCTATGAAGTGCCTATAAATATGTATTTATGTACATATGTAAGTACAGTATTGTTCGAAACCTAAGCAACTTTTCTTTACGCATGAAACAAATTCTCACATATTCTTTGAAAGTCCATTTATCAAAAAAAGATAAAATATTATTTGTTACACAATGTTACTACGTTATAAAAAGAATACCAAAAATTTAACTGCAACATTCAGAAATTAATAAAAAATCGAAAACAAAAAATATTCAATATCAGCCTGTTCGAAACTTAAGCAACTTTCTCATTGCTGAATTTGTTTACATTAAAAAGAAGCCAGCTGCTATAATTATTAAAACCGTTATCAACGCACAGTTAGCATTGAAAAAAAGAAATAAAAATTTTGGCTGTTTTCATGCAGTTGGTGTCATTCTTTTGAAAGTGAAACTATGCAGCGGTCACAATACGGATTAGCTTTCAAGCTAAGAATAATTGAATTTTATAATAACGGTGAATCACAAATTTCAATAGCTAATAGACTAAATATTAATAAATCAATAGTTTCGAGAGCTATAAAATTATACAAATCTACTGGAGCAGTGTGCATGTGCCCTTTTGTAGAAATACAGACGAAAATGCATCGATTTGTTTATAGGGACATTCTAGCTAACCACATGCTTGAATATGCGGAGTGGAATATGCCACTTCGGTGGGTGTTCCATGATATGACAATGACCCAAAACACTTATCAAAGTTGGTCAAAGAGTGGTTATCCACTAACGGGATTGTAGTTTTGAATTGGCCACTACAATCCCCGGATTAAATCCCATCGAGAACCTGTTCGGCATCTTAAAGCGTAGAGTTGGGAATCGAAGATTCAAAAATAAGCATGAGCTCCTACATTGCTTGAAAGTTGAGTGGGCAGCAATACCATCCAAGGTCCTCCAAAATCTTATCGAATCCATACCTAAAAGATATTCAGAAGTTTTAAAAAACAAAGGATACCACACCAAATATTAAAAGTTGCTTAAGTTTCGAACAGGCTGATATTGAATATACATATATTGTTTTCGATATTTTATTAATTTCTGAATGTTGCAATTGAATTTTTGGTATTCTTTTTATAATGTAGTAACATTATGTAACAAATAAAATTTTATCTTTTTTTGATAAATGAACTTTCAACGAATATGTGAGAAGTAAGGAAAAGTTGCTTAGGTTTCGAACAATACTGTATATACATATTTAAACAGATATATACTCGTAGGTACTGATTAGCTACGCCTGAATAATCTTCTTCTAAATAAATTTAGAGACTAATAAAACAATCTGTAATGTTCATAAAAATTGTATAAATTAATTTTGAAATGTCCGAATATTCCAATAGAATGGTGGGAGCTTGTCTAGAGTTTATAAAGCAACCTGAGTTTGTAAAAAATTAATGAAACATTTAAAAGAAAAAATACCGACACACATACATACATATGTAGTATGTATGTACATTAAGGTGCCTTGCCAAAAAAATTTGCACTGTTTCCACCGGAATTTCAAAATTCACTCTTTTCTAAGGACTTCCCCAAAATATTTCGAAAAAATATTAAGATTTACCGGAGCTAAACCGTGTTAAAAAACGCTAAAAATATCCTTTTTTATGTATAAAAGGAGTATGAAAAAATGTTTTTTAATAAAAAGCATCTGAGATGATAGAGTGCAAAAGGTAAGCATAAAAAAGTTTAAAAATTTTATCAATACTATTATTGTATAATTGTGTGCTAATATTCGCAATGTGTTAAATTGGACCAAAAATCAATTGATATCCTAATCGTCCAAATCCGTCAATAATTGGCTGAGTTATTAAAGTTTTCCACAAAAATACCCCTCGAAATATGACCAAAAACAGCATCATACATTTCAATATTTGGATTGCGTTGATACAATTTTCAAAACTTTTTAATGCTTACCTTTTGTACTCCAGCTAATTCATCATCTCAGTTGCTTTTTATTAAAAAATATTTTTTCATAATATTTTTATACATAAAAAACGATATTTTTTCGAAATATTTTGACCAAGGTCTTAGAATACATTGAAGTTTATAATTTCGATTGAAACAGGGTGTCTATTTTTTTGTATGGAGCGTGAGGCGCCTTAATGTACATATTTTCAATGAAGTTAATTGCACTGAATGTAAAAATGTGTTGGCGGCATGAATTTGCTGCAAAGTAATAAAATCAGTAAACAATTATTAGAACGCAATAAAGCCGCTGAGAAGCAAAAGCCTCTGATGCACATTTACTATAAATAATTGCATTAATTTGCCAAAAATGGCAAACTCACTCACTCAGATATACTACACATTAACAAACAAATGAGCTCTTATTCACCCACACTACTTGGTACATATTCAGTTTATAAGTCACCTGCCACCCGCTAGTACATATCAAAGTGGTAGAGATGTAATTCTTTTCGATTCGGTTCCATTTTTCGAGATTTTCAATAGCGATTGCATAGCTTGCACTATCGAATAACTATGCGATTCACAAACTATCTATAACGATGCGGGAAAAGATTTCTCTTCCCGCGATAAAATATACTCTAAGTATTCAAATGCCTATTTTTAATAATAATAATATGGATATAATATTATTATTTAAATTTTTAATAAAAAATTCAAATTATGTGCATTTTAGTTAGAAAACAACTGCAGATTGTGTAGTCATCGTTTACTTTGCAAAACAGCTGATTGCAAATAATCGATAAAAAATAGTTAGTGGATACCAATATCATGATAAATATCGGTACGACAAAATGTCGATTGCGAATGTCGTAATCAAAGTTGGTGAATTCCACTAATGATATATACAATTTTCGGGTTATTTCATTGCTGTCCGAGCTTTTCAGTCCCGGAGCAGGTCATATGCAAACTTTAATTGTTAATTGATATTAAGGAATAACAACAACGCTTTGTACAGAGATCCTATGGCATGACATGTTTCGAAGTCTTATCAGACCCCTTCTCGGGCACTGTGAATGCAGGTTCCTGAATCTAAACGGTTTTTCTTACGAGGTCTGCATGGAAACGATAATTTCGCTGGTGTGAAATGATAACGTTGGTTTCGTCATGAACGGCAAAATTTATTAGTTCCCGGCAAAATCACGGCAAATTACCCACCGAGTCGCAATTCGATTCGTTTGGGTTTCGTCTGTACCCACTGGGCCAAGAATACTGTTTCAAATGGCACCTTTTTCGATTCCGTGGCACAAGTCTTACCTGTTACATAACTTGGCTCTTCTTGTGCATGGTTTTACATGCTAAACTTGAACTTACTGGTTTCTCACAGTATTTGGCTTCGCTTTGGCATTACATTTTCGAATGCTTCGCAGTTCGTTTCGCTGTCAGGTCCGCATTGGTGCTGCGTTCACCGCTCACTCATGCTTTACTTTTACTAATAATATTCTGTTTCCTGTATTATTAACTTCGAACGTGTTGTCTACGTACATGAAAACATTAAGTACATTTACTTACTCAAACTTAATTTGCCCTAGTAACTTACAAAAAAAAAACAAAAACAAATATTAGAATGAACAGGAAGCCAATGGAGATTTTAAGGCCTTGGGTAATTTTAGAGATGTAAGCATGTATTTGCTTTTAAATTACTGTCTAATTATATTTTAGAACTAGTAATCTTAGCATTTACTTTGTACGAAATATGGTTCCATCAAATTTCTTGCTTCCGAGATAATTTACCGTAAATTTTCAATGGACAGTATTTCAATGTTTTCGAAACTTTTTTAAGATGTGTGCAGTGTTCAGATTACTTATGTTTAGGCCTAGGATTGAAAAGCAATTTCAAGAACAAAATCAGACAACACTTTTTGTTAACTAATTCATAGTTCAAGTATTTACTTACATGTTTTTCTTAACACAAAAATGATGTTAAATAATTTCGAAATTAACAAAAAAATTTACCCATTTCTGTTTGGGAAAAAAATTTTAATTCAACGCTAACGTAAGTATTCTCGATCCGTATTAGATACTGTTTGAGACACTTTCTCCATAGTGAAAACATACCGAAACAAGATGCGTTTGCAAATCCATTTACAGCACGAAAAAGATTCTTTCACTGTATTCTCGTAAGCGTTGCTTTGGTGGGCCGTCAGAAGTCTGATCATCCGGCGAAATTGCAGGGAGTGGGAAATGTTTAGAAAAGTAAGTGCCTGAACAAGTATTTATTAACATACTACTTTTATTTTTTTGTCTTTGCATTTCACTAATGATCTCGCTGCATCGCCACTTCTAAGCCTAAGTTTTGCCTCTTTTGTTGCCTATTTCCGTTTATTGAGATAATAATGATGTTGTAGCAACAACTCTTCAATAACGAGCAGTCGATCGCAAATGCTAAACAAATACAAAAGTTTTGCAAACGATAAAGAGCGGCAGCGTGGAAACTTAAAATAATACTTTATTAAGTATTAACATAACTACTATTAGAATAATGATGTTTATAATGACGACATGTAGTTGGCGTTGTGGTTTCGTTGTTTTCGTTATCGCCGGTAGTGCGCCTCACAGTGCTGCTTGCTGCCGTTGCTTATTCAACAAAGCTCGAGAAGCGGTTTAAGGTGCTTCGGCAAACTTTTAGTTACTCCAACGACATTCAACGAGACGGATGTGCGCGCGGCTTAAACGCTTCAACTAAAATAAAAAAAAAAAAACAAAAAAAGTAAAAACGTTGCTTAATGATCGAAACCGCCACCAATTGTTTTTATTTCTCGAGTTTGAACGTTTGCATTTCTTTCGCCGATAGAAATTCTCTTTCCGAGCACTAAAGCATACGGAGTTGTATATCAAAATAAAAAAGGTGAATACGCGCAAATTTAAAAGTTTGTTTTTATTATGGTAAAATTAAAGTGAATCGGAAGAAAAAACAGAAATCGCTTGTTTCTAGACTATCTACATAGCTCTCGATCACAACAAACTCATGTGGCTTTGAATTTTTTGATTGGCCTCTCAAACAATTTCCCTAAGTTAATTTGCTATTTTGACTGAAAGTTGACCAAGATCCCAACAAAACCAACAAAAGCGCGAGATGGAATAAAATTGATTGCAAGTTTTGGAAAGCGAACATTTGTAAATCTGTTTGCGCTTAATTACCGAACACAAAGCAGCTTTAAAGGCGGGCACAAATACTTATTTGATAAACCCAAACCGAAAGCAAACTAAAAATCTAGGCCTTGCTCATGTCGTCGGTGAAAGTACAAAACGGCGTATGAGTATTTAGAAGTCCTGCTGAAAATTGGAGTCGGCGATGTTTTAGTTCTCCTGCTATCCGGATTCATCTCAAAAGTGTTCCATTTTAACTTTTATGTATATTCGACCAGCAACTGTTCGTTGATTTCGCAAACTTGTTTGAATCTTGTTTTATGCGCAAAAACTGAAGTCAACTGCCCTTGAATCGAATGCTTTGTTGTTATCAATTTTCTTTGGCGTTCATTTTCGAAATAAAATAACATTTATATGTAAAGTAATTGGCAATTCCTTGCAAACTGGAATACAATCAACACGTTTAATTCAAATTTTTCTTCTATGTAAATGCACATCCACATACATTTAGTAATATATAGGATTTATCAAACCTTTTCCACAGAAAGCCCATCAAAGCCTTCCCCGTAAGACAACTATTATAAAGCTTGCAGGCAAACGCTTGGCTCCCCTAAATTTCACAGCTTATTATTATGTAAATGTAACTTTTTTATAAGTCCTAGACGAAAAAATATCTTAAAAATGAATTAAGATTTTTGGACGGTTGCCTGTTGAAAAAGTTTGTAAATATTCTGAATTAAATATATTACATTTTAATGCATTTTATTAAGGTTTTAAAATCAAATCGCCATCATAACGCCGTTTTGAATTTTGGTGCTAGTTTTAGGACCGCCACTGTAGATATCTTAGGGTTATTTTCGCTGGTAATAAATAACAACAACAACAATCATGTGTTTATACAACTTTGCCTTGTTATCGCTGAAGGCATTTTTTTATCTTGTGATAACAAACATTGGAAGGCTTGCAGGCATAAAGGTATTAAGTGGCAAAATATAAATTTCGATATAGTTGATTGCTTTGACTGCAGTTTCGAATTTCCATATGAACGCATGAGCAGTAACTTGTTTATCCAAAATTTTTGCGAATTCAGCTGTGCTGTGGCTAAGAAAGGCATCCCTGCGAAATGCAGTAAAATTGGAATAATCGCTTTAACACCTTTTTTCAAGGCATGTCTGTATTTATTATATATTTATATACATACATATGTATGAATATAATAATTTTCTTTCATGTCGCAAGTGTCAGTGAACTCTGCATTTTGCTTTAATTCGCAAAAAGGATTACTTCTTCGTAGAAAAAGCGCACAGCTAATGTCATCGAAAGGAATAGCTCAATGCTTTGAACTTGTCAGAATTGCATCACCGACTGCCCAAGCGGATGTTTGTGTGAGTGGGGCGGAGATGAATGTGACTGCAATTATTATTTCTGTTTACGTTTGTTACACTGTTTATCGACGATTGTGGTTAACCACTAATTAAGAAAATTTTAAAAACACGATACCCATTGACATAAATAAATAAAGTAGATAAAATAAAATGAGCATTCTTATGCGGCGCCAACTTGACGACGACAAAAATTGCCAGCATTGCCCGCAACTCAAATGTTCGTCATTTGTTTTTGTGCTCAACTGCTTGGCGCACCTGTCATGCTCAATGACATTTCGGAATCATTTTGCCACCTCCAGCCTGTGCGTAACTATTTGACCGCTAAATGCACAAACAAAACAATAAATACATAGTTATGTACATATGTACGGATGTGTAAATCAATTGATATCGAAGCGGGTGTAACCAAAAACAAACAAACCAAATTAGGCCTATTCGAGCTGAACGTACAAATTTCAATAATTTAAAAAAGTTGTTTGTCTCCAGTGGAGATCTTAATTTTGGGAATTGATACATACATAGGTTAATGATCTAATTTTTGAATCGAATATCTCTCTTACAAAAATATTTCTCGCTGTAATAGCTCGTCCTTAGCTTAAAATCTTTTGGATTTGGTAAAATAGGAAGGTTATACTGCTTTGAGTGCTCTGTAATGCCATCAATTTAAAAAGCTTCTAAATAAGCTCACAAAAAATGAAACACCTAACTACTAACCCGACTCGCTCTTAATTTGCTGCGTTGAGTGTTTTCGAGCTACTACATTGGATTATGTCATTTTCTTTTAAAATTAATGACAGGTTTTTCTAAATATAACTCCCAACTAATCAGCCTAAGATTTTCATATAAGGATTTTTATTACATTCTGATTGGACTTGGTAAAAAGCGTAGTAAACGTGGGATGTTGTTATGTCAATTAAATGTGGGTTCCATTATTTGTTTTCATTTATTCATTTCGACTAGAAAAAGTCGATTAAGATATTTGGTTCATGTATTGAATAATTTTTTCACATTTCCACATAAGCCTTCGAAAGTCACAAAATCTAATTGACTAGAATTGAACTCTAATTATTAGCGTTTACATGCATTCTCTTTTACCTTTTTAACTTTTTGGTTGCCCAACCATTTGCAGCTTTGTTATGTGTTGTTATTGCATTATTGTTTGCCAATTCAGTGTCGGGGCCAATATGTCTACTAAATATTGCGATACTATTTTGGTTTTCTTTTTTTTTTGTCTTGCATGCTCGTTTGCATATTTGTTTGCAATTACTTGTCTATACTCAGATGTCAACAGTGTACGTGACCTCCAGCTGTCAAAATGACATTCCAGTAAAGTCACATAGAACCTGCGAGACTCAAGCTTTCATTGAACGCTCGTGAACACGTAATAAATCCTCATTACATCATTTACGGTTTTTGTTTGAGTAACATGAAATTATTTTTACCTGCTTTTAGTTGCGTTTGTATGGGTCAAATTATAGTTATAACCCATAGTTAACTATAACTAACCTATATGAGCTCAACATCCAATTTTTAAAAAACCTTGAATTTATCAATTATTTCAAAACAGAGTGTTTTTTAGAGAAAAAGTGTAGATCCGTATTTTTGGTAAGTGAAAAAACCATTTTACTCGACGCAGTACTCATTCGGTCGTTTCATGGCCACTACTGTACTCTGCGGATAGACATCTAGTAATATTTTCATGAAAATTTGATTCAATTCCATGTAGCGATTTTGAGTGATGTACGTTCAAATATACAGATAAAAATCCTAAAAACGATTGTTGCGCTTGGGAGAAGAGCGATCATTGTCTCAGTTTTTGGAAAAGCAAGCTTCCATGGCATGTTAAAATGCTTCTTTGAATATTTTAATAAGTTTAAGTCGTTACTTACATTTCTTTGCTGACTATCGTCGCCCACTGAAGTGTATCTTTTAATTGGTATTCAATTGTTCATTGGCCAATTTTTCATGCCACTTTCTGCGTAATTTGCTGCCAACTTTCTTTTTGTTGTAAATCATTCAGTTGCGTGCGATAAATTAATAATTTTTTAGACTAATGGCTGACTGGCGAAAATTTCATTTCAATCGGCCAAATCCACTCACGGTTTATATTGTCTGGATGGTTTTGCATATTTTTTTATAATTTTTTATTGAATTTAATTTAATTTATATTTTTGTTTTCAATGAAGTAAATTCTAGTTTTGTTAAAAAGAATTGGACCGATGCGATTTCGTGAGCGCTACAGTGAGCTCGATTTTTGGAAAAGTGTAAGTTTTTTAAAATGTTCGGAATGCGATTTTTTGTTGTATTATCGTTGAAAAAGTTTTTGTTAACAAACTTGCTGCTGCTGACATTCTGCTGTGACTTGCTTTGCAAACTTTATTTTTAAGTTTTTGTTAATTGCATGTATGTTTTATGTTCTTGATTTGTCTATGCGTTCTTTTTGCTTTCTTCATTATATTATTTATTGTACTTTATTTTACAGATACAAAAAGTATGAGTCGTGAAAGCGATGACAATTTGAGCTCAATCAATTCAGCGTTCACAGGTATTTAATATACTTTTATTTATTTATTTATTTTTTAAATTTTTTATTCTATTTAATTGGATTCATAATTAGAACATTTGACTGGCAATGCACAGCTTATTCACACGTCATAACTATATGAATTCTTTTGATAATTCCATCAATCATATTAACCACAATTAAAACAACCATTAAAAACCTAATGGCTGAATATAACATTTAATTTCAATTACTTTACTAAACGGCTTACTAGCAACTCATTTAACAGTAAATACATAATTTGATTTTTTGTGAAAAGAGCAAATTAAGATTTCATCTTGCTATGGCTTTATTATCATACTAAAAATACTCGTACGCAAATGTTTAAACATAAATAGTCATTGGTGCTGTCAATAAGAGCGAGTTTTACGACTAAAATCAAATATATCTCGTCGTTTTATTCTACAAAGCAGCAAATGCTTCTATGCCATCTTGCCAATGAATCGATGAGATAATCAATCCAGATATATTTAATAGAAATCTAATATATGGAATTATATAACTAACTCGATCTAATAATAACCATAAAACCTCAAAATATAATAAGTACGCAAGCCCTAATAAATATAAATATCTATTATTACAATGTAAACACACTCATCTTTTGCGTATTTATGTATATAACTAGTAGATATATACTCTTATATGTATGTATGTATGTATGTACATATTCACATCGGCTAGTCATATCACTTTGAAAGCTTTTTTCAGTTTGACTGAATGCGGCGCTATTGTTCTCACATGATCGCAGTTCGAAAAGAATTTTAAATATCTCAGCTTGGATGTATTAGTGTTAGTTATATTAACAAATTTATTTTCAAGTCACGCAAATTGTACAGGTAAATGGAACAATTTAGCCCTGTAATCGACACTTTTACAACTTCCTTAACCGCCACTGACTCACTTTGTCATTTGTGGGATCGGGGGATATATATAAATAAATAAATAATGTACAGTTGGTGCGCTTCCATCACCAGTAAATATTTCTTGAATGTTCATATCGGCCTCTATTAACCAGATAAAAAATAAAATGATAAGAGAGCCGGAGAATCGTCGCACTAAGCATAAAAATAAGAAATTGTAGTACTTAATATATTCAAGCTTTACTTGATGTGAACGGGTATTAAGGTTGAATAGTTAGTAACTATTGTGAACTCTCACACCATTGTGAGTGTGATATGGAAGCGTCGATATACCGTCAAAAGACGAATAAAGAAGCCAATTGGTATTATCTGTTTAACACGAACGGTTGTGTATTATCTGCTACAACGTCAGGTGTGGCAACGTACCAGTCTACAAATAATTATTAAATAACTTCCGTCAAAGTTCTTCCGCGCACACTATAATAGAAAATGTTGCAAAACAAAACATAGAAACTTTACAAAACTTAAAACGTAGATTCTGGTGACTAAAGCGGGCTAGGTACATACATACTTCGCCTAGAAAGAATCGGCATGAGCGCGTTTGACGGCCTCAGAAGATACTTTATGCACCATTGGAAAACTTGTACGACCTTTTACTAAACCTGTTTGTTGTATCAGCTCTTTGTTGTAGTTGGCGAAACAAAAATCTCTAAATGTTGAGAATTGGAATATCTGAAAAATGATTAATGGTTTTGTTTCAAGTAATTGTAGCCCTTGTTGCAAGCGAGAAAGGCTAGCCAAGTATTAAAAACATTTAAGCAACAAGACGCCTTGCATAAGTTTTAAGCAATCCAAATGTGGTCCATTCAAAAACAAATTAAATCTCGCTCAGTTTTTAGATAACTTATTTTCCGGCTGCACCTTTGGCAACTATCTACTAAGTGAAAGGCGACTTTATTAATTTCATAAACATTACAATATAAAATGGAATGGGAGGCTTATAATATACATACATACATATATCACAAATTTACATACATACATATGTATATACACATGGGCATACAGAGCTATGTAATCGAAATTGGTCCACTTAGGGCCGTCTGATCAGGATTCCATGCCATCTCCACCCCGAACGTGTTGTTTGGGCAGATATTTAAAACTTTAGAGAATTGACATTTGGAAAAAAACAGACACATTTTCACTTGAAAGTCAATTTGCAGAACATTGTAATCTCGGCTGTATCTGCAAATGTATTTATCCATGTAGTTATCTCCACCAGTATTGTAATCCATGTCATTTATGACATTTGCATAAAGGCTCAGAATGTAATTACTGATACTTTGTGGAGATTTAAGTTTGTGAATGGCGTTTGCGTGGTGCGCATTAGCGCGAGCGTTTAACGAAAGCGTGTAGGCTTCAATCAAACGCCACTGGTTGTCGTCAAAGATGGAAGCCAGCGGTGTAAACGAACAATCATTTTTTCACAATTCTAGTGACAATTTCTTATTTAGAACTGCATCTTGGATATTATGTGTGACATAGCGATAGTATTTTGAAACTATCGATGTTCAGGCTATCGCATATCGAAGCAGCACAGCGATTTGTCAATGCTCGGTAGATACATTCGTATTTGACTTGTTTGCTTTATCGTCGCTTTGATTTGTGGCAATCACTTGTCGTACAAACCGTTGTTAACGCCCACCGAGATCACTTCTACTCAATTCGAATCACCGATGTTTAAATATGTTCAAGTCAAGATTTGTAAGCTGATAGCGAATTTGGAAGGGGCACATTTGTATGTATTTGCAAAGACATGATAATTGAGTTAATCGAAAATGTTTTTCAATCGTTTTGTGCATTAATTAAAAGCGACGCAAATATGTCGAGGCGGCAGTCAGCTGAGTAGTCGGCTTTGTCTGTGTGTGTGTTTGTCGATGTTTATGTGTCATGCACTGCAATTGCGATCATTTGTCTTTTGTTATATAAAACATTGATGACACATATGTATGTATGTACAATCGACTCGATTCGTAGTCGCTGACCGACCTAAACATTGCCTCCCAAAATGGGCATTACAGCTGGCCAAACGCAGCTTGATCAATTGGCGCGACAATTGCAATGGATGCTGTGGCAATAACACGCGTATTTACTACATATGTATGTATGTACATATGTACATATGTATGTGTGTATGTGCTCCCGCCTAGCAGAGTGATGTCGACGGCAAATGCAATTTCAAGCGTTATCGTTGTGAAAACGAGGTCATTTGGTGTTTATTTTGGGATATTTCGTATTGTGTGACTGCCGGCCTGACACCACCACCACCTCCTCCTCTTTTTTTGCTTGTTGCCAAAGTTCTTCTAGGCGCCGTATGCCGCTGCTTTGGCTGCCAAAGTTTTTCTTTAGTGCTGTCTGCCCGTTAGGAAACTGGTCGGGAAGGTTTCATGCCACAATGCCCACGGCTGGAGCATGCATGTTTTTAGAGATCATAAAAGCGTCAATTGCCTAGTGGGATGCATCATAGCGTAGAAGCATAGCCAGCCATTTGACCGGTTTTGCCAATCTATTAGATCGGCTGTCGGTTGGCGGGCTTTGGTGACTCATTCAATGCATTCGCTATGGACATAAATATTTATAAATGTGTTGGTAGTGGTGTTTGACCCATTAGAAAATAATGGAAATCCGCTGACGATAACCAGTTTTACTTTTAATCAAAAAAAGCAACAAAACAATTGCCATGCTTTTAAGTTGTTTGTAAACGTTTTTCGTTTGTTTGTTTGTGTTTTTCATTAATTCAAATGTCAACACTAAATTTAAATGCGCAAAGAAATATTATGTTAGAGTGATTTTCAGTGTTAAATGATGTTCTGTTGTTGTTGGCGCTGTTTTTTTATTCATTCATGCAACTGCTTAAGCGTCTCAAGCTCAAACGCAAAAGCGAAACACCCAGACGTACTTTGGGCTGGATCGGAAATCCACGTTTTTTTTAAACTTTTTTTGTTAAAAACAAAAAGTGCTAGTGACCCAAAATTAATTTATTTAGTAGATACAAATGATTTCAAGTTTCAGACTATATCCATTCCTGAGCGTTTTTATTGATAAATTTAAAGTTAACTTTCAGCCCTGCATTAAATTTAATATTAGTAATGAATTTGTTTTTAAATATGTTGATGTAGAGCATTTCACATGCAAATGTAGTTGGGAGTTCTGGATGTGTGTGTGAATGTATTTGGCCACGTTTCCGTCTCATCTGTTTCCCCACTACAACATTCGTTTTGACCATTCACCGCTGCCTTGGAATAGTGAAAGTTTGAAAAACAGCCAAAAGCGTTATGACGACCAATTCGGTGCGAATGGCGAATGTGCGCAAAACCCAATAACTTCAGACCCATTCGCTTACACACCTGCAGACATACATGAATCCATTTGTAGACGAAGAATGGATGCCTTAGACTGGCTTGTGTGTGCTTTTAATTTCCATAAAACAAATAGTTTTGCAACAAATTCAGGTCTTTTTTGCAAGTTTTCGTAATTTTTAAAAGCTTTTTTTAACGTTATTTCGTCTCATAACAGAAATTTTGCTTTTACTGCTGGTAAAACCTTGATTTATAGTATAAAAGTATGTATGTGTATGTGCCTACAGCCAACTCGCCAAAGTTCACAGAACAAGCAAACAAGTCCCACAAAAATATCGACGTCTAAAAACGCCTTATCTCATAAAGCTCAACCATGTAATTTTTGGTCAAAAATGTCGTTTTTGCTGAATGGAACTAAATTCAACCGGAGCGGAAGATCTTCCTTTTTCGGATTTTTTTTCCAAGCGCTCTATCAGCATTTGATTTTGGAAAAATCTGTGGACATACGAAAAATAGGTGGTTCTATTGGTCTCACGATTTTGATCATCATCTTTGCCTGTTAAAATGATGCAGAGATATCAATATTTCCAAAACATTCGGGGCGTCCCGTGAAAAAACTAAAAAAAATGCGTATTTTTAGAGACTTCTGAATGACACGGCGTATACTTAACCTCCATTCCGATTTTGTTTTCATTTTATCATTCTCATGCTGAAAATGTTTATTTGTGTAGATACTAACTAAGCAAAATATTAATATATTACATTTGTTGTTTTTGTGTGTAATAAATTACTTTAGGTTAGCAACTAAAAACTTTACTAAAACCCCGTCAAAACTCTAACATTCATTCCTCGACTGGCTAATGCCGTATTAAATGCTGCATTAAATGTAAATTAGCCCAGACATTTTCGCAACGCTTTTCATAGTTGGTGGGCCTGACAGCGGCTACTGACACATAGACTTCACTAACGAAAAGATCTTGCACTGCCACTGTTTGTAATACACGAATTAACCCAGAAACAACAAAATAACTCACACACATTGACACTTATTTGCGCTTATGTGTTGTTGGTGTATGGCCTTTGCATTTGTGCATATGACCACTTTTCAAAATATGATGCAAGTTCAACCAAATGTGAAATTATTGTCGTTTGTTTTCATGTTTTTTGTCTGACGTGTCTAACTGCGCGCCGCCTTAACATTATTGCTGAACTCGCAACGCCACCGTACTTATGTTTGCATGTACATATGTGTGTGTCCACTTTTATATGAATGATGTCATGTGCGATCTACCTGATCCATATTAACCCCGATGTGGAATGCCCAACGACACTTGCGACCATTTAATGATGGGCTTGGCTTTAAAAATCTCCATCAGATTTATACCAGGAGACCGTGAAGGGGTTCACACGCTCCTCACTTTCGCCTGAAATGGACCGCTACTCATCGTCACGCAATTCAATTAAATCAACGAGCACATCCCAGAGATCTGCGAATGGAGATCACCGCACCTCTTGTAAGTTATTACATTTTCATGTTCAATTTTAATAGCAAATGCTGTGTTGTTGCTGCCGCTACTGCCACCACCTGTGATGTTGGATCTTGATACTGCGCCGGCTCAATAATCATTTTCTTACATATGTACATACATATATGTATTTACAGTTGTGTGCAAAGTAATAAGGACACCATTTACAATATTGTTCTCAATAATTATACATTCTTCAATCAAGCTAGGAGTGTCCCAAGAGCACATTTTAAGTAGGCAAACATGAAAAATGAACTGAATAGAGCTAATTTTCACTTTCAAAATGTTACTCAACCCACACTCACATTCAGCAGGCGATGAATCCTGATTCCCTGCATGTGCTCGGCATGAATTTCATAGCGAGACCTCGACAGTGCAAACTGGACACATTGTCATCCACATTTGGCTTGCACTCGCAGTAGATTTTTAGTAATTTTTGTTCAGTGCTTCAGAGAAGATTGTTTGTTTTGTTAGGGTGCTTCGAGATACACAATCAGCTTTTTTTATTTGTACATACGTATGTATCTGGCTTGAATCTAGTTGCTCAGATGCCATTCGGTTCTCACTACTTTGCACACAACTGTACAATGCATGTTTGTTTGTACAAATGGCTGCTTAAGTTCATAATTTGTCTATTATTGTTTGTGTGTTTCTCTTAATTAGCATTTTACATTTTTCATTTTTCATTTATTTTTGCTTTTTTGTTTCTTTGTTTATTTTATCCTTTGTATGTGTTCCGTTATTTACCCACGTTGTTCTGTTTCTGTGCTTTTTGTGTGTGAACAGACGATCTGTATCTAGAGGCCACAGGTCGCCGTCGTAGTTCAGGTAAGATCAGTTTATAAATTAACCGCTCCCAATACTTTGTAGTGCATTCGTGCAACCTAACGTCTTTTTATGCTTAGCACACTGGAAACAAAAACAAAGAAAACAAATTACTCGTTAATATTGATCTACATACACTAACAAATTATGAAAAAAATAATGATATTCAAAATATCCCAATAAACAATGAAGTAAGTTAGTTTATTAAAAAATGTTTCACAAACGTTTAAAAATGTTTCCACAAATGTATTGTAGCTTTGGGGAATCAACTTGAGGAGAGCTTTCTGCGAGGTGAACTGTCAAACAGTTTAAAAAAATAATATTAAATAATTTACTACCGAAAGGCCGAGGTTCAAGTAATGGCACATGTTATATCAAAAGTGGTTTGAAAAGGTTTTTCAAGTTGGGTTTCGAGGGTATTTCTGCCATGGAAGGATTTGCTATGCAGATGCCGTTCAGAGTCGGCAAAAACAATATCAATTTAAATAAAAAATCGGAGCAGCCACTACAAATTAGTAGAAAAAGCACGCCCTGAATCTCCCCAGAAGTGTTTCGGGCAAATTTTTTTTTTTCTTTTTCATTAGAGTTAAAAAATTAGAATATCTTATTTAATGAAAGGAAATTGTCGGGACTTGAACCAGCAACCCTCGGAACAAAGCTTTAGCATGTACTCATTCGGCTACTGTACTTTGAATAAAACGTTAATTAAACATTATTTTCCGGACCTCAATTACAATTGTTTAAAAGAACAACTTTCGTTGACACTATAGTTTTTTCCAAACGTTCCACAATTATTATGGTAAACGTTTTCCAAACAAAAGACTTGCTAAAGTAAGTTTGTAGTAAGCTATAGTAAACGTATTTTGCTTATTGGGATTTGGTTAATGCAGCTTATTATGGTTGCTGTCACCCCATTAATTATAAAAAAGAAACTATCTATGTATACCCAGATGCCAAATTATTTGCTTAGTGGAAATAAATATTCTGCATTTTGCGACTTTCCATTTAGGTCAAATTGCACCAGTGTCCCCCAAAGATTCGAATAAAATTATGTAGACACGATCTGTATGCGAATAAATGTATGTTTTTTGCGTTTTGCCTTTGGTTCTTGCATGATTCGGCATTGAAGTCGGATTTAATGAATGCGTTAAACCCATTTATTTTGCAATTACGTATATCTTGTGAATTTTTTTTTTTTGAATTTCATTCGGCTTAACATGCCGGTTGTCTGTCTTCTACTCCATACGAATGCTCTTGTCAATGCCAATGAGGTGCGGGTGTATGCGCCTGCGCACTGCATTTGCATCGCTGCCACCGATGTATGCCACTTGTCGCTGCCTTAATTGGACAATGCGCATGCGCTTGATAAACCCGTATCGCTTGTTAAATATATATTCTCGTTGTTGTCATTGTCATTGTTTTTGTTGTTGTTGTTGATTTTTATTCAGTTAATTCACCTTTACGTTATTGCATGGATTTTTGTAGTCGCACACGCACACGGACCTCTAGCAATCGGTTATCTGTATTACGTTAACGACACTTTATGCCGCATTACACACACAAAATGTGACACACTGACAGGCGCTGAAGGGTTGATCGCAAGTCACGTTTTGTAATAAGTGAAGTTGGTTGGAGGCATGAATCGACAAGATTAATTCGCTAACAGGGCCACTGGTGGCATTTTCATAATGATTTAAAGCGAATTAGTTTAAACAATAGGTTTTGCGCAATACTGTACACAAAGTTGTAATTATAAAAGCGAACTCTTAGAAGCATTTTTAATGGAAATTAATTGTTTTCATTATTTCTAGCCATCAATTTATCTCAATTTCGTATGCAATACATTTCCCTTGTAAGCTTCACTTCGAGCTTGAAATCAATCAACAGGTGCACAATTCGTTGTGAAGTTTTCAATTTTCAAATTTTAATTTAGAACATTTGGTCGCTGACGGCAGCGCAAACGAGATGCGGAAGGTGTACGCCCACTACGCCCACTATACCCCAAATCATCAGATTTATATTGTTTTCGTCTTATAAGCGAACCCGGTGGGCGCTAATAGTTGGGGGACGCCGTCATTAAAATACTTTGCTCACATGCACTTCCCACACATACACACACACATCGGCGTGTGAATAGAAGTGCTGAGCGTCTCTGAGTTTATGACAAATTCTCATTGGCGCTGCTCTAAACAGACCCTGAACGGAATGAATTCCAAAGCATTGCTAGTTGTGGCAATGTGTATGTGATCCTACATGTTTGTATATATATTTATGTGTTTAGATTGCTAGTATATGAATAAAACAAATTGTATGTAAGCTTGTGAAAACTAGCTGATTGTCTCAGTTTCTAGAAATTCCGCTTGTAACACCCCCATGATCGGTGGCTGCTGTCGACTTGTCGCACGCAAACACACACAAATGCAGGTATTTTCATTCATGTGGCTGTGCATGTGTGCAGCATACAGTGTTCCCTGGATATAACCAACTAAATATTGAAAACCCTTTCCAACCCCCTTCTATAAGTGACCGTTTTAACTAATGAGCTCTGTTATCATATCGGCGTTGGAAGAGCACCCTTTCATATTTCAGAATTTGTTGCAAGAATGCTTCAGCTGAGATTGCACAATTTTTCAGAAAATTGTGAGATAGTCGTCCATATGAAATTGTTGAACTCAGGCTGAAAAGCATTTCAAATTGAGATTGTAAATCGATTTTTCATTGTTGCGTTCGCTCTATTTAGGCAAGACTGTAATTGTATGCACACTTCGGACAGCGTGTCTATTATTGAAGCGTGCAAATCTCCCATTTTATCGCAATTTTAGTAATTTCCAATTTTTTACTTTCAATTCTAATGCGCATATCTTCAGTGCATTTTGTTCCGGTCGCTGTTAGTCGCTGCTCGCAATCCATTTAAAAACCTTGAAGCAAACAAAATTAATCAACTAAAAGTGATCGGCTAGTTGGCAGTCACAGAAGTAATTTAGTTGTGACAGAATATGACAGGAAAGTAGCAGAATTGCATGTATAAATCGAATAGAGACTATGTTGTATATACTCGTATGTAAGTAATTTTGGACTGAATATGTGTGTCAGGTGCACAAAGCAATAACAAATTCCGTGAGCGTATGGATGTATGAAGTGTAGTGCGCGAATCATTGATAATTTTATGCGGCAAGCCTTTTCGTGTTAGGCATTTGAATGGTTTGTGCAAAATGTCTCAATCGATCATAAAATAAAACAGTCCACTGGACTTCAATCAATGAAAACGTCTCACATTGTCGACCTTATCGCCCAGCGCACCGCCGCTTCAGTGCATACAGGGTGATGACAATTTAGGTCCAATTTTAATTTGCGAAACATTTAGTTATTCCCGAATAATGTGAAACCGGAACTACAGAAACAAGATTGAATTAATAAAAGGGTTTAAATCTGGAATGAACGACATGAGGTCTGTAGTCAAGCTGTAGGTGGGGTGAATGGCCAAAAATTTGAAATTAGAGATCACCAATAAAAAACGAAATTTTACTGGGCTTATGAACCCGTTCTGGTAGTTATCGAACCGATCCTTAGAATCTTCTAACCTATTTCAAATACACTGCATTCTTTCTTTCAGCTGCTTTTTTATGTTTGTCTGGCCTCTATTAGGCGTCTTAACGTTCCAGCTCACTATACCATTAGAAGCAACGACTTTCTATCAAAATTCAAGATTCAGCAACCGATTATTGGGTGTGCCGTGAAATGTCGAAAAATTTAAATTTTTGAAATCCATTCACAATATGTCACCCTGTATGTATGTACATCTGTTTATGTGCACCATAGTCTAGAGTCTAGAATGTATATTTGTGCGTGGATCTATCAAACGATGTTAATCAACCGTAAATGACGGTGAATGTTGGGTAGTATGAGGTTATGTAATAAACATTTTTTTAGGGTTGCCATTGCTATTTAGTGGCTGATGTTGAAAGCAGTGAGCAGTCCAACAGTTTGAGATCTTTAACAGAAAACGCAGAACGTAAGCCCAACATGGAGAAAACGAACACAAACACAACTTTCGATCGTTCTAAAGTAAAAAGTTTGTGAATGGGAATCAATTGAATTTTCTCATTGTCTAGCTTGAAAAGCTCCGTTTTGCCAATTAGAGTCTTCTATTTTCAAGTTAAAAAATCGAATTACCAATTTTTAATGTATACAGGTTATAACCTTTTAGGTTTATCAGTGGAATTAAAACACTTTAGAAAAAAAATAAATTCCTTCAAAAATATTTTTTTTTAAATCAAGTACACGAAAAAATCAACATCAATTCAAAAAAACTGAATTTAAGGAATTGATTAGAGTTTCGTTCCAGTTCTATGACTAAAAAACGTTTGGTCGGACGGCAATTGCTCAACTTCATAGTTGAGATCTCCCTTTATTTGAATCATACTTAAAAGTAGAACTGAAATAACAGTAAATTTGCGATCTGTAGTTTGGAATGAGTGAAGCCTGTAAAGTAATTCGAATTTTTGTTTCATTTAATATTTTTGAATTTTTTATAAGAAATGAGGACAACTATAAATGTACAATTCAAAATCGAAAACCCTAATGTTCATATGTATGCAATGCATTTCAACAGTAATAACATATGTACAAGTGCAATTAAAACAAATAAATTGGCTCGAATAATAATAAAATTAGAAATACTATTTACGGAAATGTTAGATATTTAACTCAATTCATGGGGTTTCACTAATGAAAATACATTTCTTATTGATTATCTGCAACCAATACATCAACTAAGTTAATCTGCCATTATTGCTTTACAGATCATGGTGCCGTTCTCACACAAGATACAGAACAGTTTATAATTGGTCAGAAAGTATGGGTTGGCGGCATACGCCCTGGGCAAATAGCTTACATTGGAGAGACTCATTTTGCGCCCGGTGATTGGGCTGGCATTGTGCTGGACGAACCGAATGGTTGGTGCATTTAATTATATTGTTATAAATAATTTACTTTTATTATTGAATTTGCTTTTTTTCGCATTTAAGGTAAAAATGATGGTTGCGTCGCGGGCAAACGTTACTTCCAGTGCGAACCAAAACGTGGCATTTTCTCTCGTCTAACACGGCTCACTTTGACACCACTCTCCGGTGCACATACACCGACTTCGCCGCTAAGCAAAATGTCTCCAGATCGTTCGCGCACAGTATCGCCGACCGCCAGCATACGCAGCTCGTTCCTGCGCAGCCCTGGAAGTAAGTTAACAAAGTCAAAAGTCAGCCACCTAAATTGCTTATTTAATAACATTGAATGCGTGTTTTGATTTCATTTGCTATAGAAAATGGTTTGACAGTTGGTGATCGGATTATTGTGTCGTCTGGTTTCGGCAGTCGTCCTGGCATTTTACGTTATTTGGGTGAAACACAATTCGCTGTGGGAAATTGGTGTGGCGTCGAACTGGATGAGCCTTCAGGCAAAAACGATGGCTCTGTGGATGGCATCAAGTTAGTATATTTGTACTTGATACTGTTTCATGTTCAAGCTTCTCAAGCACTTCTACATAGAACTGTTAAGCACAAAACTTGAAGTTCGCAGCAACACGTAAACACAAATTTCTCTCCTCCATTTTTTAAGGTATTTTGAATGCAAGCCAAAATATGGTGTGTTTGTGCCTATCGCCAAGGTCTCACTCTCGCCTTCGTCAAAGAAGTCACGTCTTTCCCGAGCGGGTTCTCGAGAATCTCTCAACTCAATCTGCACAATGAACAGCATTGCTACAACGAATACATCACGCTTGCGCACTAGTGCTCAGGTATAAACAAAAAATGAGATTGTCACAATCTACCTACACCTGTGTTCTACGTTTACCAAGCCATAATTAATCAGAGCACGTCCTCTGGATGAAAAATAATTTAGTATTTCAAAACGAAAACGAAATCTTGCATTATATTTTTAATTAATACTAAATATTTACACTAGTTTTTCAAATTCAAATTTAAAATCTAACAAAACTAATCAAATCCATTAACCATAACAAAATTGAATTATTCTCTTATACAGCGCAAACCTTTGTCAATCAACCCGATCGTTGCCACGCCAAAATCACAATTTTCCATGCAGGTATGCTAAACTACAACTTACTCGTACACAATTGGCACTGCAAACAGTTTTAGGGGTATTCACACAAATCGTAAAACGTAAATCAACCAGTTTAAAATTGTTATTCATGTACGAACTTCATTTAAAGTCCAGTAGTGAATTATTTGATATTGGCAATCCATACCTTTTTGTGTGAATACCCTCAATGCACCTAAATCTTACACCGCTGTGTTCCCTAATCCTTGGCATTTTCTATTTTCAATTCCTCATTTTTATTGTGCTGTGTTAATCTATTTATTATTGTCGACTAAACTTTATTGTTAAGCTGTGCTAAGTACTAACAAATAGTATGTCAATGTAAATTATTCAGTTTATTTTATTATGCTGTCCACTGTTACGTTTTGATTTTCTAATTCTTGCAAAATGTTTCGAAAATAAATTAAATTTGGCCTCTGAAAGCACGCTACTTTTTTATTTCTTGCATTTTTATTTGTATAAAATTATGAGTTGTTTGTTTTTATGAAAAAATTGCATGTTTTGTTGGGTACAAGTTTATCAAAAATACCCTTCAAGGAAAACTTTTAAAAGTTTAAAGCTTGTGTTCAGTTCTCTTCTAGAATGGCTTTCGTGGTTTCTCGTAAGTTGTTTTTTTTTTTTTGATGATTATCGTGAATAAAAATGGATTCGACTTTGTTGGAATCGAATATTGATTTGAATAAGTAAGTTTTCCTTGTAGGGTACAATTATAGAACGAAAAGAAGTCTTACCCAAAGCAGTGTACACAGTTGGGTATGCTTTCTTACTTGGATAAGTTCGTAAGTACCGAATTATCGTTGTTGTTTATTTAATTTTCAGTTTTTGTTTCATTTATTTTGTTTTGCTTAGCAATCGATAAGCTTTTCCTGTTAGCAAGAATATTGTCGCAAAAAGCTGAATATGGGTATTCCCGATTTGAAGCAAACGATCCAGCATAATATTTAATGATAAATATTCAGATTATTTTGTTTTGTTTTAAAAAATTTGAAACAATTGCTAAGAAATGGTTTTGCTGTAGAAATTTAATTAAACCACTTAAAACGTTCATAATAATTATTTATGCTGCCTATTGTGAATACCCCTAATTTATGTTTAGTTGGCTGAAGTATGTAATGCACGAAGGTCGCTTTTTTAATTTCGTTACAATTTTCATTTTTAAGTGTCGGTGGCTGCCTGAATTACCAAAAATGTATGTATTTTTGTAACATGTGTGTTATGTAGAGAACGACCGAACAACAATTTCTAAGGCCGATGACAAACGAAACCAAACCGAAAGCTTTCCATATTCCAAAGGCTCAACAGCAGCAGCCGAGTTGAAGTAATTATGGTCGGAGCAGTTGTCAATAAGCCGAAGTTCAGTCGTTCTTTAATAATTTGGGTTTGTATGTGTGCCAATGAGGCAATTTGTGTTACGTCGCACCAAATTGAGTAGATCCCGCAAAATGCTTAGTTACCATTTAATGCCATTTTCCACTTTCAAATTTTCCATTTTGGTATTTTTCTCACCTGCAGGATTTACTACATGAAAAGCAAAAACACATTGAGCAGTTGATGATTGAGCGGGAGTTAGATCGTGAGGACTGTCAGAATCAGGCGCTACAATACCAAAAGAATATTAATGAGGTAATTATCTACGAAGACACGCTTTATGCGCCGGTGGTGTATGCCGACAAGAAACGGCCATTCCGTTTGACGCGACAGCGGTTGCCAACTTTACCGTCACGACCGTCGTCGCGTTTATCAAGATCGTGTCAGTCACCAGCCACTTCGCCGGCCAAGAAACGTTCATCGTTGGTGCAGCTGTGGACGCCTTCACGCTCCCCAACGCCGCCAACGAAGAAAGTTTGGTTTCGCGATTAAAATAGATTTGAGAAAAGTTAAGTTAAGCTTGAGAAATGTGAAAAACTCACAAAAGAGGGACAAACTGCAAATACAGCCTGGCACAAAAGCGCCATTGTTGTATTTGTGTGTTTAAGAGAATGAGGAAACTGCTTTTTAACTTACTAATCTGAATTGAATTGCTCACACATGACATACATATCATACATACAAACATACATACATATGTACATACAATCCCACGCCCACGCTCATTAGCTTTGCGTTGCTTTTCTCACGCCACAAAAAAACAAAAACTATTCAATAATTGGACACAAATTGTTTACAAATCACCCACTTGGACAATTTCTTTGGGTTTACTTTTCATTTCATTTGATTGTCTACTTGAACTCCTATTCATAAGCCTTATAAGTACGATTCGTGCGGCTATAGCTTAAGGGGACTAACTAAAAAATTTCGTATTTTCAAGCTCCCAGACTGCTTCACTCAATACTGACTGGTCTGCAAAATCGATATGATTGCCTCTCAGATTTTCCCCTTTTCTGAAAACGTGCTTTCTGATTTAACCGCTGTTTAGATCTAGGCTTGCGTTTTCTATTCGAACCGTGCAATTTGGCTACTTATCTCTAATCCATTAACCGTCATTCGAATTGTTTTTCTTTTCGGCGATTTTACATTTCAATTAACAAAAGTTTGTTACTTTCGTTACGTTTTTTTTGGTTTGTTTTCATGTTTTAATGTTGTTGGTTAGTGCCCAATGGCTTGTAAATGAACACACATGCATGTACAGTGGCGTGTGAAAATATAGTACCACAAAATGGCGATTTTAAAAATTAGAAATGTTTCATAGCTGCGAGTTAATGAAGGTGATGGAATTCAGTTCCAAAGGAATAGAACATCATGCTCACCGTTAATTACTTAATTAATTCTAATCAATTCGTTGATGGTCTTTTATTTGTTTTTTATCATTTTCATTTAAAATGTAGCAGAATTACCGAAAGAAAGTACCAAAATTTATCAAAAAAATTCACTCAGCAAATTCTTCCACAAACAGAAAAATTTCAACAATTTGAAACTTGGACTTTGTGAATTTATCTTTTTTTTGTAATTACCGGTATTAATTTGAAAAATGAAATTGATTGAAAACATAAATTATAAATACGTGCAAACAAAGCGACTGTTCATATTCTGTGCTAATTTTTCCCCTGCCACTGTATGCACATACATTCATACATCAGTGTTATACACGTTTTCGCATCACAATCTTACCAACATACCTTCATACGAAGCTTTTGCCGGTGCGCACAATTATTATCTTTAGCAACTTTAGCGCAAGTCACGTTTTTCAACTCGAAACAAAAAGTTTAAATAAATGTAGTTACATATACATACACACATACATATGTACATATGTACGAGTGTGTTTGTGTATCCCAAGATTGTGCAATTTTTGTTGTGGTTAAGTTAGTCGTTGAGAAAAATGAATATGCATTTTTTCTAATATAATTTCATTGAATCGGGGTCGCAGTTACGAAGAAGAAAATTAACTTTGTTGTTAAAAATAAAATCTGTCTGGGAAAGCACACAAGTAAAATGAGATAAATGTTTGCACTAAACTATTTTTATAAGTACATTTGGTTGTACAATTTGGTCGGGCTCTCGGTTATTCGAATAGTAGATTTCCGCTTTGACTGAAATTCGAACAGCAAGTCATCTAATAACTGTCAGCAATCGAGTAGTCGAATAGAAATTCTTCTACTTCAGTCAAATTTTGTGTGACATTTCTCCCCCCCCCCATGCCACAGCTTCGTGCACAATAATAAATTGGGGATTTCCCCAAAAGCCCTCATAGGTCCACGTGGTGAGTTCTGGGAACGTTTGTTGTAATTATAAGAAAATTAAGGATTGAAGAAACAATTTTTAATGGTCGATTTCCTCATGTAGTTCATTTTCAACGGTTAGTCGACCAACCACATTCACCATTTTACTGAAACACTTTTTTGTTGTTATTCGACTTAGCAATTGATTGATTCGTACCTACACAAGTACTGTTCTGTCTATACATATTTAAAATAACTTAACTTACTAAACTTTATTTTGTGGCTTATGAAAAATAATACAATGATGTATTAGGTGACCGTTTCAGAAACAACAGTTTAATCTCTTTGCAAACAAGCTCAAAACTACTAAATATAAACAATTTTTGATCACGCTTGGACCGAAACAATTTATTCTCAAACAGTCTAATGCAAATTTTTGCGTGAAAATCGTTAACACCTTACAAAAACCACACCCTGCTCATCATTTAGCGCTCATTAAAATCTCACATCTGTACATCTATACATCTATAACACATCGGTATATTGTACACTCTGGTTGTCATGCTATTTACAAACCTCAGTGGTCTCATCAACATGCAAATATTTATCCAAATTCTCTTACTAACTCTACTTTTTTTCGTGCTTGGCTAAAGCTTTACTTATTTCAAAGTCCGGTGAACATTGTTTATGACCGGCACACCTAAAAAAAGGAAATGAAAGAAAACAAAAGAGAATAAAATTTAGGTTAAGCTATGTTTTGTTATTGGTTATTTTGGTCTGTCAAAGTTTATTTCTTATTTATTCCAGCATTTTTAGTGTTCAGATATGTTCTATTCATGTAAATATGTACGTATATATCATTAGTATAGTGCGGAAAGGGCGTATCTTCAATTTTTTGGAAACATTTTGGCTGTGTTGAGCCCAGTCCCTTTAATCCAAAATGTCGGCGCTCTGGTGTATTTGAAAAACAGTTTTGTATCGAGGTCTTCAGAATGTGATGTGATTTTGTCGTTCCTTTTGCAGAATTGTGATCATGGGAGTTAGTAACTTTCCGCACTGCACTAACGAGTATTTCATGTTTTAACATTTGCTGGTTTTTGTTTTTGTTTTGCTTTTTTTTGCAAGTCTTATATAAATCACTAAGGCTTTCTACTTAGCAAGTGAGAGCGATATTCGTTAGTATTTTGGTTAACAGGTTGCTACTTATTTATTTATTTAATGTTGTTGCTGTCTAATTTCACTTTGTGTTAATTTACGATAAATAAAATATTTTATTACACCTGCATAATGAAGTCGGCAGCTTTTTTATTGGGTTGTTTGAAGTTTTAACCTCTTTTGTGAAGGTGAAAAGCTAAATATTTGCATCTTTAGTTTTACGTTAATTTTAACTTTTTATTGTACTCTTACCGTGGCTCTTTTTTAAATTACATTTCCAAAAGAATTCCCTTTTTTAAAAGCTTAATAAGTAAAAGTAAGGTTATGAATGTAAATTAAAGAATACAATTTTTGTATGGGCATTCTCTTCGAATGTTCCTGTTGGGATTTTCCGAACTATTTAACTGACTAAACCATCCAATTCATTGTTAACATCTTCCAAACCATAAAATGTTTCCTTGTGTGTAAATTTGTGCAATATGCTCGACGGAAATTAGGGTCAGATTTGTATTATCTAAGGTATAATGTAAATATCAATATTTTCTTGTTTCTTGACCTGGACGCTAGCTTGTCTCTGCTTTCTCTTATGGTAAAGGCTTTCACGAAGCGGCACTAAAAGAAACCATTTATGCACGTTTCTATGTATTTTTGTATGTATGGTAAACCCTTTATATATACATATACATACATACATATATCCATACAGTATGTTTGTATTCCATTTTAATTTAAGCCACAATTAAGATGGTATTAATTTTATTTGCTCTGATACTTATTATGACTATACCCGATGATGATAGGTGAGAACTTTACCCGATTTCAACTGCCCGATGAAAATAATTCGCTTATTTGAGAAAATATTTAACGAAGAAGATATAAGAGCTCGGCTAAAGACTGTGCATCAGAATTTGTTCCTCAACTGGAAATGTATTTAATTTAAATTGGCCTGACTCAAAATGGCCCTAAATAATTTACAACTCCAAAGCTTTCTGTGAGTTAGATCGTTTTCAACTGGCAGCGGAGATAAGGTGATCTCCCGTTCAGTCGTCGTAATATGGAATTGAATGTATTTTATTCACAAATCAATCCTCAAAAACATTGAAATCGCAACTTCATGGACGAATCTTCCAAATTATATCTAAGTTTAACCTTGAAATTAGAAAATGTGGCTGCTATATATTTTTGGTAATATATGTAAAAGTACAAGCACATAAGTACATATTTAGTTCATAAACCACAAAATCGTGATATTTATTATTTCAAAAATTGTCCCAATATCCAATATTCAGGGCAAACTCAAAAATTCGGAACGTTGGTCTCATCTCGTCGCTCGACGCAGCTTTCGTGTGGCTGATTTACGTCGCGAATTTCGCGGGTGGTACGGCAATCACGAGCGACACTGCATCCTGCATAGCATCCTCACACCACTTCGCATCAAATAGGATCGTGAAACGGGCGATGTCTTCATAAAACTAAATTAAAATACACTTTGTTGTTGTATTAGGTGCTCAAACACTTGAAAGGAGTTGCACATACTCGTACATATGTATAACACTATCTAGATTTAACTAGATAACATCAATGCGAAATTTAACACCTCAAAACTGAATGAATTTGTTTTTGGGTGCTGCTATGGCCTCAACTAGAGACAATACCGCCAACGAGAAAACTATTTTGATAAGCTAAAAACTAAAAAAAAAACTTCCTAAATTAATTATACATTCTAATTTATATTGGGCGGATTTCTTTGCTTCAAACGATTATTAAGTTTTGTTGTATTTTATTTACCAAAAACAAAAGAAAATCGTAATTAAAATATATATATTAAGTTCGTTTATACTTACGTCTACGAATTACATATTATTAATAAAATTTAAAATCATTTTTCTGTCTGGTTTTATTATTGGTTTTATTGGGCATAAATGCAGGGGAGCTCCAACTCCCAAGTTGAATAAAAAGGTATGGGGACGGATAATAATAGCTTAAGGTGAGCACAACCATATACTTTTTTCTTTTGGAGGAAGCAATAACAACAAGAGTTATTAGGGGTCAAAGTTTATATTAGGAATGTTTTAATATACAAATTTTCCGAAGACCGTTGAATGGATTTCCAAAATTTTGGTATAGAAAAATTCGGGTTTGTAAAAATTTGAAATATTATGTGTAACTATTGTTGGTTTGACTATCGTTAGTTGTTAAATACTTTGCAAGGTGATTGCTGTTGGTCAAATGAAGGCTGGGAACATGGTCCAATTCTCGTAATGCTGGTCGTGTTATTGATTTTTAATTTTTTCTCGAATTCCTCAGTGGGATTTTGACATTAAATCTTCGAATTAAAAAAAAAAAAAAAATACAGGGAAAATAGATGTGTCTTTGTATGTTTGTCGAGCTGCTACTACATTTATTATTGGATCGTGTCGGGAAACATTTGTTATTGATTTATAGCATTTAAGGAAAAAATAATTTTAAAACCATTTCATTTTACTTTTTTTATACATAGTTACATTAGTGTAATTTTTACACAAAGTTTATGATGGACATATAAAAAATATGTAAACGTAATTAATGGAAATTGAAATCCTCCTATCCAGTAATTTAAAATTTTTTTATATCGGATCCTTAGTTTTTGAGAAATATTGATTTTAAAAAATACTTTGTATGAACTTTGACCTTAGATAAATTTTGTGGTTGTGTCCCCCCCCCCAAAAAAAATATACCGCTATGTTCACTGCAATGATGTCTACCGCTTCCCATTTTTAGCCTTGTATGAAGAGATTTGGAGCTATTCTGCATTTGTTCCTTTTTTGTTCTGCATAATTAAATATCATTTTTACTTATTTTTATTGTATTCGGAAATTTTTCTAGCTGAAATCCCGAATATCACATTTGGAAAGAACTCTGGACGATGAACGTAAGAAATCAGAGGACTTGCAATTCTCGATTGATGAAGCCACCTACTGTGGCAGCGATGTAAGGAAATTTTGTCATTTTACAATTTTAATTGGTTTTACTAAAAGTTCAAAGGGTGTGACTCCGTAAAATACCGTTACACTCATATTCTCACTTAATAAATTGAGTGGACGGCCTTTTATAATACGAATTTGGTATCAAAGTGGCCCAACCCCCTGAACTTGCAGACGAGTTTTCCACCGTTTCTCCCTCGAAACTTCTTTACAACTCCTACGACATGGGACAACATTTAATTTAAAAATGTCAACCCATGACGAGATTTCCGCCTAGGCTAGTTTATCTAGATAGTCGACATCGTGGAGTTTGTTATCGTTTACCACTAGCCAACACGTGACGAATACATACCTATAAACTAAGGGATTTGATGCCGATAATAATAGAGACTTCCTTCTCTATAGTGTGTGTTCCCTATCCAACCCGTAGCTTCCATGATTGCTGACACTTCAGCTTGGAAAACACCATAATGGTCGGGTAGTCTGAAAGAGATTTCAGAAAGTCTCGGTACTGTGAAAAGATCTCTTTTCTAACTCTATCGTTGAATTGAGATCCATCGGTGAACATGGAGCTCCTGCATTTAGCAGCGAAGCATCGTGAAGTTACTTCCCCGTCAGCCCCTCATGCTTGCGCTGTATCCTGTAAATCAGTGAGCACATTAAAAGACAGTTTTCATATCGCTTGAGTGAATGAAAGAAATGCTCAAAAAACAGCAAAATTGACTTTACCTGCGAATCAAAACATACTTTTACATTTCTTATACAGTTCATCTTCACCTTAAGAAAATTAATGAATCTAAATGAGTACCCACAGATCGGAAGTCTAAGAAACCTACCACCATAAGCCAAGCAGTGTTATTACCACCAACCTTCACTCTCATCGCTAAAACAAATCGTATTTGATATTAAGGAACCAGGACCTAAGTGGAGGCACGACAACTATTTTTAATGATAAACAGACTTACTCGGATAGGTTGTTTTATAAAAAAAAAATGATCACAATAAAAAAAAACACCCAAAGTATGGAATTAAAAGTACAAAAGAAAGTATTTTATAAAAACAATCAATAAATGTCCCACTCAACCGATGAAATATTAAATAATTATAAAATAACTTAAGAGATTTTATTGGAGTCCTTAACACTTCACTAAAGATTTCCCCTTACACGACGGTTATTCGCCGAACGATCATTTTTAGATCGGCTGATATTAAAAAAACATAACCCAGAAATAAAAAACATAGCCAAATTCTTTTATTTTAGAGATCAATCTGTGTAATAGAATTTTTAGGTTGATACCACCGAACATAGAACATTTATCATATGCTTTAATTTGAAAGAAAGATGGGTGCTTGCACAGACGTGGTGGACATGGTGTAGTCGGTGTTGGTATAGGAAATACTTTTCCATTCCGACTTTTACGTCCAGCCGATGTTGTGGTTTCAATATAAGTTAAATCGATGGCAAAGCTTAGTTTAACCCGAGTATGGATGCCTTTGAACTTTTGGTACAAACAATCTTAATTTTCTCAATTATTTATAACGTTTCAAACATGTAGCTCGACCTGCGTTGTGATTTCATCGTGTGGAACGGTTGGATGCTCAAATTTTATTTAACTTGAACGGAAGGAAAATTGTTTTTTTTTGTTTGCCTAGAAGTAGAGCAAATAGTGTTTTTTTATTTAGGAATGGAGCATAGTGAAAAGCTGAGAAGAGAAATACTAGGTTTGAGCCCTCCACAAACGTTCTTAATGAAGCAGCAATGACATCACATCTCAATTCGAGGCTAAACTCTTGCAAATCGATATGCTCACAACAAACTTCCCGTTACAGGTACAGAATCAGGTATATAAAGAAAAGATTCAAGACCTTGAGAAGAAGATATCTCAATTAACAATAGGTAGGTTCAACTAAAGCAAAGCCAGACTCAAAAAAAACCGCGTTGGAGCCTTTGTAAAACTGCCGATAAAGAAAATAGCAAAAGTGATCCTAATTTGCTGCCAGAGTCTTTGAGTCTGGTCTTTGGCGCTGGACTATGGGTAGTGCTGTGAAGGCATCCGCCCTTCGTTTATACATAACTTTGACCTTATGAACTTACTTCATTTGTAGAATACACAACTACTTCCGCACCGTCCACAGAAGATATCACCGCTGCTGTTACTGCTGCGACAGAGACGGCTACTGCCAAAATTACAGACCTTACTTTACAATTGCAACAACAAAGAAGCGAGTATGAAGCACGTCTTGTTTCCGTTGAAGACGAACAAAAACGACTACAAGAAAATATCGATTATCTGCGTACTGAAAACGAGTCATTACAAAAAGAGTTAATCGATAAAGATGAGAGTCTGGAGAAGTTCTCGTTATCAGCGTGTGGAATCCAAAATTTGCAGCATGAGCTGGATTTAATCAAAGAAGAGGCCAATAAAGAGCGAAAGCAATTAGAAGCCGATCACATTCTAAAACTAGAAGAGAAAGATGCACTATTATACACATTGCGAGCTCAACTTACGGAGCAAAAAAATACCGTATCTACCTTAGAGGGCGAACGTTCCAATGTCGAAGATGAGTGCGAGATTTTGCGAGCGGAATGTAAAACCCGAGACACACAGTTACAAGATTTCAACGAGCAGATGGCAAAGCTCAAGGCGGAACTCAGCATGCAAAAGGCAGAAAATGCCACACTAGAGGAATTGCTGAAGGCCCAACAGACGGGAACAAAGCAGGGAAAAACGCAACTGGAAGAGAAGTTGCTGGAAATTGAGAAATTGAAAGATGAAGCTCTGAAGTTGAGAAGCGCAAAAGAACTCAACGAGGGCCAACTTAAGGCTGCAAGCGAAGAACTGAAGAAATTGGCGGAGTTGCAAAAAAGCTTTGAGGACAAACTAAAGGCGGCGACAAGCGCAGAGCAGGACAAGGTAATAGGAATGGCTCAGATGGGCATGGTCATGGAAGAATTGAAAAAGCAAATCACTGAAATCACCGTTGAGAATGAAAATCTCAGGGTCGAATTTGAAAAGGAGCAGGTACTTCATATTGCTGCCAATTCCAAAGAAGCAGAGCTTCTCAAGTCACTGCAAGAACAAGAACGGACGTATCACGAAAATCTTGCTGAACTGAAGAAATCCAATGCAGATTTAGAAGATAACTTAAAGCAAGAACAAAAAAAATTGCAGGAAAATTTGAATGCGAAAGTGAAAGAGGTGGAAGGTCTCAATGCCGACATCGCTCAAATGCAGCAACGAATCAAAACTTTGGAATGTGATTCGTCAACGAGTGTGCAGCAACAAAGCGCTAGAATTAACGAACTCGAATCGCAAGCCAAAAAACTTCAAGACGGTTTGAATACCAAAGAAACCGAGCTAAAGGCGCAATCCGAAACTTTTGCTCAACAAGAACGGAAGTTGGCTGAGAAAACTGACGATTTATTGTCCACCTCGGCTGCACTGGAAACAACCAGTAATCTGGCGAATAAATTAAAGCTAGAACTTGAAACTACTCTTGCCAAGTGTGTGGACTTGGAATCCACTAATAAGACACAAACTGAGCAATACGCACAGCAACAACTAGAAATTGGCGATCTGACTCGCAAACTAGAAAGCCTAAATACGAAATGTGATAATCTGAGCACACAAAATGAATTATTAGAAAACGACTTGCGATCTGCACGATCAGCTGGAACAGATCTTCAAACCGAAGTTCGAAGACTAAACGAAGAGCTTGCCGTACGTCAAAGGAGTTTGCTTGAATTGCAAACGACCAGCAATGACGAACGTTTGAAGTTGGAAGGCCAGTTGGAGGAGCTCTTGCAGAAATTGGTTGTTGCATCGAGAGATTTAGAGGAGCAGCAAGCAGCCACTGGACGTGCTCGCAATGAATGGACCAAAAAGAATGGAGAATTGGCTGTGCTCGATGAGAAGGCGATCAAACTTGAGTTGGCTCTCAGTGATAGGGAACGTCAATATGAGAACTTACAAGGAAAATATGAGTCGTTAGTCACACAGAACAAAACACTAGAAGAAGACCTAATGACGCTCCGTACTACGTCAACTGATTCGAACGCTGAGCTTTTGAAGATATCCCAACAAGTCGCAGCTAAGCAAAAAGCCTACGATGAACTCTTAGACAAAACCAATATGGAACGTACTACCCTAGAGAGCCAACTGCAGGCCAGTCAACAGCGTATCGATGCTTTGTGCAGCCAAGTAGAAACGCTAACAGAAGAAATAAAAAGCACTACTGAGGAGAGCTTTAAGCGAGTTGAAATACTCAAGCAAGAACAAGAAAAATCTTCAAAACAAGAATTGGAATTAAGCGACTTGTCACGCAAGTTCGAGGCTCTCACAACAAAATGCGCCAATTTGGAAAGTGATAATGCGAATCTTCAGAAGGATTTGTCTACGCTAAGAAGCTCATCGACAGCTTCGAGTTCGGTTGTTGCTCAATTGAACGAAGAGCTCACACAGAAGCAGAAGCTGCTGCAGGACTTAACGGATAAATCTGCTGAAGAACGGTTACAACTAGCGAATCAGTTGCAGGACTTACAACAACGGCTTGAAGCTAATCTGCAGGATACAGTACAGCTCCGAGCTGAACTACAGGAAGCAAACGAAGGTAAGATTGCGCAAACCAAAGAATTTGAAAGTCTTAAACTTGAGATGCAAACTCAATCGTCCAGCCAGCTAAATGAAGTGAAGGAAAACGAAGCGGCTGAACGGAGAAAGATTATCGGAAATTTCGAGGCACAGCTCAAAGACGTCGAGCTTACGAAGAGCAAATTGGATGATGCGATTTCAAGTTTACAACAACAAATAAAACTACTGCAAGATGAATTGCTAAAATCTCAGCTGGATTTCAAGTCCAAGGAGGAGGAACTAAGCAAACAAATAACAAACCTCAACAACGAGACGGAGAAACTACGTGAGATATTGCAAGAAACACAGATGGCGGGTTCCAACTCACTTTACAATGTGCAGACAGAAAAGAAACACTTGCAAAAACAAATCGACAGTCTGCAATCAGCACTACGCACAAAGGAAGATGAGCTAATGCTAAGCCGGGGCGAGAATGAACAACTGCGGATGGCACACACAAACTCACTCCAAGACACAACGAAACTGCTGGATCAAATCAAAACTCTGCAGAACTCGTTAGACATCGCAAATAATGAAGTTGAATACAGAACCAAGTTGGCAAATGAAGACAAAACTAAAATGGAAGAACTAAGAAAAATGGTTGAGACGGTACAAGCTGTGAATGCGAGCATTTCGTCGACTAATGCAGAAATGTCGGAGGCTTTGCACGCACTGGAACAAGAAAAATGTGAAACGGCTAACATTTTCGAGCTCTTCGAAATGGAAGCCGATCAGAATATCGACAAGTTAGGTGAAAAGTTGGTCGACATGAAACAGCAGCTGGCTGAGTCACAGGCCAAATTGCAACAACAATCGACAACTTTGAATGAAAAAGAGTTAGCTTTCGAAACTGTCAGCGCCAAATTGGACGCATCTCAAACGGCTTTAGCTACTGTACAATCCACATTGATGGACCACACAACGAAGCTAAATGAATTGAATACCGCAAATGCTGAATTACAAAATCTGGTGGAAGAAAAGGAACAAGTATTACAACAACACTCAGAGCTGCAGAGTCAACTTGCTGAATATAAAAATGTGATCGATGAGATGGACGAGACCACGACTGCGAAGGGCGAAGAGCTACAACATTTGCGAGAACGCATCAAGCTCCTGGACCAAGAGAATTTGAAAAATGCAGAAGTTCAAAATAAATTAAAGTCGGACAAGGCTAGCCTACAGCGCCAATTGGAAGTTATTGATTTAGAAAAAACACGCGAAATTGTTGCTCTGCAAAGCCGAATCAACGAACTGCAAGCCATAAATACATTGAAGCACAATAGATCATCAGCGGGCGCCGATAATGCGCCAGGGGTGAGTAGCCAATAGTTTTTTTATAATAAAAGGTGACTGTACTAAATCTTTTTTAGCTTGAGCAATTAGGGGACAATGTAGCACAAATCAATTTCCTTAACTCTATAATTGCCGATATGCAGAAGAAGAACGATACCTTAAAAGCCAAAATTGAAGCGCTCGAAGCGCTGCCAACTGATTTCACGCAGTAAGTAATCCATCATGACTCTGTGTAGATTTAGGCAGGGGGGTAGCTTCCCCCCCCCCCCCCCCCCAGGAGCATAAGGAGCCATCTACGCAAACACTTCGATGAGATCCGGCACCTGATTTATACGCCGTTTGATCCTATGGTGCACCGGCAGGCCCTTCACCCTCATCCATACGAATTCGGTAAACTCTTTTGTCGGCTCTCTCCCGGCGAACGCCGTTCTTCAGGCAACAACGCCACCCGTTGCCGAAGAGGAGCGTGTGCTGCCTAGGGAGACTAGGGTGATGCTGGCTCAACTCCGGTCTGGATATTGCAATAGGTTAAACTCTTACCTATCCAGACTGAACCCCGACTTGCCTAATGTTTGTCCGGCATGCGGCTTGTCCCCCCATAATACAAATCATCTTTTTGTCTGCTCAACCGAGCCTACTCTTCTAACACCCTTATCCCTCTGGTCCACCACTGTTGAAGCCGCTAGGTATCTAGGACTTCCGTTAGAAGAGCTTGATGACATTATTGGGTAGACACTGACTACCTAAGCAGGGCTACGTAGTGTTACAACAACAACAACAACTCTGTGTAGATCTGTTAAGGACCGCTGGTGTTATATGCCGCGGCCAGACTGTTGTTGTTTTTTTTACTAAATCTTTTGTAGGACAGATAAGCAAGCTGACAAACGTTTTAACAAGAAAGAGGCCAGACTGTCATGGCAGGACTTTCTTTCGTTTGTCAACTTGCTTATCTGAACTACAAAAGATGCCGAGAGCTAATCTGGAACCCCATAGAAACAGGAACATTGAAGCTATTTTAGGCTGATTATTTTTTAAATTAAAATGAGTTTCGGTTACGAAGTACGTCGCTAATCACTCTCTTCAACCTTTTAACACATTTGTGCCTTTTTTGTTTTCATAGGCCAAAAGCGTTTGACCTTATTTCAAAGAGAAAACCGGCAGCACGAGTTTTTTGTGATATTTGCGATGAATTTGACAAACACGAGACCGAGGACTGTCCATTACAAGCTTCTGATGATCGTGACTACTCGCCTCCGCCGCCGAAGGATCCCGCAAGTAAAAAGGAGCGAAAACTGCCAGAGCCTCGTAAATATTGTGAATCGTGCGAAGGTGAATATCAACAAATAAAAAAGGATATCACCATGTATGTGTGTACATTTACATTCATTTGTTTCTTACAGTTTTCGGTCATGAAACAGGAGAATGCGAGGATGATGAGTGGTAGTAAGTTTTGATTGAGAATACGCTTTCAACCTCATGATATTAAATTTTCGAATTGTTGCCAAGAATTGTATCTTCCTTAATTGTTATTAAACAAAAATCATTCTGCGTTTGTGATAATCAACGAAAAACAAATACTTTGTTATTAATCCTAAATACTTTGCTACGAGCACTAATATGTTTATGTTTTAAGTCATGCTTTCGCTTATTTATCACTGCGATTGTCGTGGAAATGCTATTACTGTTTTTATACATATTTCTACTACTATTTTCTAATTATTTACAAAGAATTGCACAAATGAGTGCACTGATCGCTAAACTATTATTAAATCAAGAAAACTTGTATCAAATAATTTTTTTTGTTAAACTATGTATTTATATATATTTATGCTTGAAAACGCTTCAGTTTCCTTTGGTTGTTTAGGTAAAATACAAAATATTGTTATTTAACGATTTTGTTGTAGTTTATTTCCTGAATAAACAATTAAATTAGATAGCGAACAAATTTAGAATGTAAACTAAAATTTATTTATTGAAAATTGAATAAAAACAAATTTAACATCGTATTTGATTTATTTAAACAGATTGAAGTCAAATCGTACGTGCCCATTCGTGCATAAAATTATCCTCGAACTTCTTTCATTGCTTGGGCCATTATTTCACGTTTACTGTATTTGTTATTAACTGTGCCTTATGGACATGATCAACCTTAGAATCCTCTTCTACCGGAAGTCTAAGGAAATGCGCAGTTTTCAGAGTGTAATTGGTGTTAAAAGGGTAGGCTCATATAACCCTGTCGAATTTGACTTTTGCTCTTAATTAGTACCTAAACTAGCCTAGGTTATTTACACTAAGTCAAAATGAAAATCAAGTAATTCTCGATAAATGTTAATGCCATGATGGCCAGTCAGTACATACGCATAATCGACAAAGTGATTACTAATAGATGAGTTTGTGAAACTCTAAACATCAATTTTTTTAAACACATTTTATTACAAATATAATTAAAAAATGTTAAACCAATGTAGGTTTTCTTATTTAGTCTCCGCCTTCTTTTTTTTCCTTGATTGCCTCCTAAATACAGAAATGAGTTGTAGATACAAATATATTGTGGACAAGCTAGCTATGGCATTTAGATATGTACCTTAAATCTTTCCTCGAACAGAGAAAGTTCTGCTAGCAAATCAGTAATAGCATTCATGAAAGCTTCATGTGGTGAGTAGTCTGAGGTGGTTTGTATACGTATAACAAATTTGTGTTCCAATGGATGGGGAACTTTGTAACCGGCGAAAAGTACATTGGGATCCTTTAATAGCTGGCTGCAGGGTAAAATGTATTATTGAAATTGCATTCATAAGAAAAAGTGTAAATTTACAAACTTTCTTATCATATTTCCCAAAGTGTGGTCCTCCTTGTTTACTGTAAATATAGCCGCATTAGTGACTTTTGTGTCTAGCTCTTTGATAATTCTACAAGTAAGCAACAGAACCAATAACAAACCAAAAAAATTAAGCGAAATCACACTTACTTCTTTTCTCCCTCATAAAGTAAAAAGGATTCAAATGTTGGTGGCGCATTCATTTTGCAGAAATAACAATTTTACAGCACACAATATTAGTTAAATATACAACGTTTGGAAAATGCCAAAATGTTTGACGTTCCTTTGACAATTTGATGAGAGAATGGAATGGATTTGTGCATAAATTTCGATAAACTTCAACATACTGATAAAACTGCCACCAAAGGAGAGGACCGGATGAAAGAAAGAGAAAGAAATAGATATTTTCTTCTGTTTCATTCTTTCATCAGTTCTCCTTCACATCAATCGATACTATATCGATATGAAAATATGTAATCGGAAGCTGCCAGACCACACAAACAAAATCTCCTGTTTTAAAGCCCTGTTAATGGTGACTTAGCCTTATCCAGGTAAAAGAGCTGATCCAACGAACCATATGGAAATCCATGTAATCCATAACGCTAACGCAATAAACATACCAAATGAATTTTGGTTTTTTACACCAAATCCATTAACAGCTGATTGCTATCATGCACCGAATTGGAGGGAATTCGTTGTTCATGATGAAATTTACTATCGGTATTTGTTTCCTTTGACACTCAACTACTAATAAATTAGTTAAAATTGTGATAGGAGTGTCAAAAGACACGTTTTTACCTCAGTATCAATGATCCGAAGTCAAAATTTATTTTTTTTGTTTTTGTGAAAAGTTATTAACAAAAAACCAAAAAATGACCAAGATCAAATCCTGATTTAGGGGCCCGATCCATGTTTTTATGTGCAGAACACCTTTTCGCGTAGGCGGTCTTCGGCCGCGCTTCAACAAATAACCCTGGCTACCGCCACGGTGATGTCCGTCCGCGTGCCACTCTTTTCTCACAGGGTAATGTGATTACAACAACCACATGAAAATGACGGAAAATTCTGAACTTTAACTGCAAATATCTCTTCACAAAAACAAAAAAATGAAATTTCGAGTTCGCAGAATTGATACCGAGGTCAAAACGCGTCTTTTGATGCCCCTATCATATTTTTAGCTAATTTATTAGTAGTTGCGTGCCAAAGGAAACAAATATCGACTGACGGGAATTGTTAGCTCTTTCTCTTTCTCTTTACGGCACCAATAATGGACGATAATAGATGTGGTTGAGAATGTGGTATGGTTATGACTATAGCTTTATGGATAATGGCCATATGGAACGTTATTGTCTGGCATCATCTTGAATGGTTTGTGGTCGATTGAAAATTTGTCTTGCCCGCGCTATTTTTTGCATGACATTTACATATATTTTTTTCGATGTGCGTTGTTAATTAAAAATTATACACACTATTTTCAAAATATAAAGAAATTGTGCTCAAAATGGATCCCGAACCAACGGAATCTCCTTTGGAAGAGTCAAGTGTTACTATGGTTGATATTTTACAAGAGGAGCGTGAATTGGAAGAAGAGTACAATGCCGTTTTAGGAGCATCTGATGAAGATTGCTGCACATACTCTCAAGGAGCTATTAAGCGACAAGCCCTATACTCTTGCCTTACATGTTGTCCGGAAACACGCAATAACTTGGAAAAGTGTGCTGGTATCTGTTTGGCATGTTCATATCGTTGCCACGAGAATCACGAACTAGTGGAGTTGTATACTAAACGAAATTTTCGGTGCGATTGTCCAACAGAACGTTTTTCAAGTCAACATCGTTGCTTACTCAACCCAACAGTGGTCCCACTACAAGCACGAAATTCTGAAAATCTATATAATCAAAACTTTCAAGGTTTGTACTGCAAATGTAAGCGCCCCTACCCAGATCCGGAGCGGTCATCAGAAGAGGTAATGCTTCAATGCGCTGTTTGCGAGGATTGGTTCCATTTGCATCACTTAGATGTGCCAACATCAGCAACAAAAGTAGTTGAGGCAGATGCATGTTGTGAAATGATTTGTGGAGGTTGTATGCAAAAGCATTCCTTCTTACAAGATTATACAGGTTTAGCATTGAAAACACTTGATGAAGCTGACGAATCGTTGGCCAATATTACAGTAACGGGCGATACATCAATTTGCGAGGACAATGACAATAAACTGCATTCTGATTTAGATAAGAGTATATCAGATATAATGAACATGAGTGGAAGTGTAACACAAAAGGCCAAAGATGAAGTGAACGGGAAAAACGATACAGGCGAAGAAGATGTCATCGATGATTTCAGCCCAAAAGCTAAACGGCAGAAGTGTAACGATGCCCAAGAATCTGCAGAAGGAAAAGTTGGAAAGGGAGCTGGTGAAAATGTTAAGCTGGTGGATGACTGTCGGCGTCCTAAAGGGAAGGAAGATTATCAGAAAGGTATGCAATTGTTATTGCTTTTGATTAATTTAAAAGAAATAGTTAAATTAATAAGATGATTTTAATGTATTTTTTATTTATTGATTGTTATACTTGGCACTCAACGTCCTGTTTGTACATATTCAAACATAACTTATTAACCAGCCATTACTTAGTACATAAAAAGTAAATCATAGTTTTTCTTGCCATCACCAAAGTAGAGAAAGCCATGCTTGCGTGAATTTAATTTATGAAAGAACGTCATACCAAGCCAGAAGCACGATTTAATTATTACTAATCGTTCGTTTCGCATCAAGTTAAGGGAGAAAGCTTGACGGCAGGGTATCACATCAGCTATGGAGTCTAGAAAATCTGTAGCATAATTGTAATCGCTCCGCTTCAGTAAATTATGTTTTAAATCGCAACGCGGCAGACGAAGTATTTGATAGTTGGATAAGTTTTCAACTTGTAATTCATTGAGTCCGCGGAACATTTGGTTTGGTATAACACGTCCGTCGGTTAATTTATAAAGAGCACCACGCGGACATATAGCACATTCCTCTGTTATTATAAACACAATTGCGGCGAGACGTTCTTCTTCCTTAAGTTTAACTTTCTCTGGTAAATTTGCAGATATTACTTGATTCGGGTCAATATCGAAAGTGGGGTCCTAAGAAAATTTTAATATACATTTAGATACTAAATAATCAATTGGAGGTAATTCTTTACGACCATACGTAACTGCTAATACACCTCCAAAAATATCGACAGAGGTATCAAAAGACGCGTTTTGACCCAGGTCAAATCCTGATATAGGGGCCCGATCCATGTTTTTTATGTGCAGAACACCTTTCCGCGTAGGCGGCCTTCGGCCGCGCTTCAAAAAATAACCCTGGGCTACGTCATTCCAACTCCGGGTGGTTGCCTAAACCGTGGCAACAACGGTACACACTTTTCTCACAGTGTAATTTTTGATTACAACAACCACATGCAAATTACAGAAAATTCTGAACTTTGATTGCAAATATCTCGCAAACTACTGAAAATATTTGTTTTCCGGATTCGGATTCTTGTTACAGAGGTCAAAACGCCTCTTTTGATACCTCTGTCGATATTTTTGGAGGTGTATTATCAGTTAAGTACGGTCGTAAAGAATTACCAAATTGGATTGTCGATGTCATTTCAGTATTGTGCTATTAATTACCAGTTCAACTGTTGTTACCAAAATTGGATCACCAATAAAAGGCTCCCGGCATAAAATAGTTGCTTGGAATATTTTTGGGCTATGCACAAATGGTAACAGCATCCATTGATATCCGTCAAGTGTATAAAAATATTTACGATCTTTTAGGCAATCTTGAGTAAAGCCAAATGCAATGTAATAATCTCGTGTGATGGCATTAATGCGGCCCCAAAAGTACATGCCTGAAAAACGATTTTCATTCTGCAGTACAATAAGCGAGTTTTCAATTAAAACTTTTTGTTCGGGTGTAAGCTTTTGGCCGCAGTACATAAGACATTCCAAGCCTTCACTGAAATATTCTATATTCATTTTATTTTCCTTACTTTTTTATTTTTGTATAAACAAATGCTGATAAACAAAGTGTTCCGATTTGATAGACTAAGCGGAGTTGGCTAGAGACTTGTTCCGAAAAATTTATCATATAGTAATTATTTGATTGAATGCCATGGTATATTGGCTGTAGCTTCATAAACTGCTTGTCTTAAACTTTCGACAAAACACTGATCCGGGGAACCAATCCATTACTTGTTTTTAACCTAACAACCATGTGTCTTTGGGTTAGTCAATGTCCAAACCTTACTCTAAATGGCAATTTAACATACCTATACAGACATCAACATCATTCATACTTATTAATATTAAATTATTAATTTAAGAACAATATTCTCTTATTTAATAGGTGCCACATTTTGGGGCAATGACTGGAGAGATGCTTTGTGCCAATGCAACGATTGTCTGACTCTTTATAAAACTCAAAACGTTGAATATTTGATAGACATGGAAGATTCGGCGAAATCGTACGAAGAGCGCGGTAAGAGGCGTGGCGCTACAAATTCGACTTATGAGCAAGGGATTCGCGCACTGGCTTCTATGGATCGAGTTCAACAAATAGATGCTATAACTGAGTACAATCGCATGAAAGATAAACTGAAAGAATATTTACAAACTTTTGCTGTATCTAAAAAAGTAGTCACCGAAGCTGATATAAATCGCTTCTTCGAGGAGATGCGCAATGACAAGAATGCCGATGTTGGTCAACCATACTTTTGTCGTTAATTGGGAAAGCTATGTAAATGCTTTTATAAAACACATACATAAACATAGTTACATATGCATGCCTAAACATACTATCATATACATATAAATGAACTCGTACAAATCGAATATTTGAAGCTATTCTTTAAAAAGAAATGCTTTCTTCTAGCTCACATTCCTAATCCTCATTAATGCATTAAACAGGTAAACATTTTATGTTTCCAAATATTTATTTGACATTGAATTACATATTAGTATTTAAGCTTTGTGAAGGTTAATTCAAATTGAAAGGGTGAAATAAATTTTGCGATCTACAAACGTGCGAAGTATTTAATAGTAACTCAATAGGATTAACACTAATATATTACATTTTATTGCTAAATATTCAACACATACTTAGAACCTATGAAATGCTAATTTGTCTGCGCACAATCCAGCTGTTTCGAAATGCTACAGGTTTATAGAAAATGCTTTTGAAACTAGCTGAATACCCTATACAATAAGGCAAAACTAAAAACACTGGATGTACATGGCAGCCGGGCTAGTAAGTCAAAGTGTTAGGACCGGAGAGTAGATATCGAATACAAAGAACTCGCCGAAAATGCCATTACTATAACAACAACAGCTCTTACAAGAGAAATCCATTTAAATACGGAGATATTGCTTTGGCACAAACGCTTAACAACGATTACCATTCGTTTCAGAGCGCAACATGCCGGTGCACCCTTGGGTACCCAGAGATACATGTCTTATACTTAAAAATGCAACCTTGTTGTTGTCTGTCCCGTAATGAGCTCACCTAACGTCAAGCAATTTAACTCGCGGTCTTTCTTTTTCGATTCGTTGGCGGCACAGTATATCACTGTGGTTGGCGGAGTGGAACAACATACAGTTACAAGGAGCACACTTATTTTTGCGATTACATATATTACTTTTAATATGATAATCTTGTAATTAGTCTCTCAAAGATAAATGGATCGAAGGAAATTACCAAAGCATTGCAGCAGAAAACACGTGATTAAGTTTGCTACCCGGCAACAATTTGTACTCTTCGAAGTTTTTCGATGTGGGCTTCCTTCCCTCGGGTATATTCTAGACCCCTATCTCACTGACAAGTATGAGTGATTTGCCCTACATATGCACTTACCCAGGTATATTATAGATTCATTAGTCTAAGGATTAGGTTCGACTGTTTTGGTTCAGTGATAAACGACCGCAGACTCAGCATTTTTGGGCAAAATGTTGTCCTTTTTCTTTCTAGCCAACCATAGAGTGGGGTAATCGGGGTATGTTTTGGAAAAATGCATTTACTTGAAATTAGTTCGTGAATCTTTGACATCAAAGGAAAGTTCGGTTATTCCACCGGATATTTGTAATGCGGTTTTTTAAGAGAATAATATTTAATGCGCTTAAAACAATAACGGCGTCTGTGTTTAGATTTACTTTATACCTAAGTAAAATACATTAAAAATCTACATTTTAATTGAAAAAGTCGGTATTAATATTTTCGTGCCATCCATTCTGTAAAGAACTTGCTGAGTAAGGAGTCGATTGCATCATATTCATGGGTGTTTGCATGAGATCTCTCTTGATTTTTTCGATTCTCTCCATATCTGAAATTAATCTCTGAACTGGCGGCTCTGTTGTTCCTGTTGCTGCTGCCGGTACTGCCGTCACGGGATTTGCTATGCGTTCAAAGCAGCCACCGCTGGTAGTATTTCTTATGCTACCAAAATTATTGACATTCGTTGTGGCTGAGTAAATTGGGTTGTTGCTAATATATGAATTAATGTCAATGTTGGCCTCATAGTCATATCCTTGATTTTCTAGTTGATTGAATACGACATCATGCATTTGGCAATTCGCGGGTTGAAGATTGCTGCCCTGTAATAGCGTGCAGAGTTGTTCCGTGTTCGCTCCATTAGCTGCTGGTGAGATCGGTGAGGGCGTAGCATTACGATTATGTGGTGACAATGGCGACATCTGAGACAGTGGGGACATTTGATAGGCGTTTCGATATGTATCGAACTGCAGGCCAACAGTTGTACTCGGAATGGCAAGCGTGTCTAATCCTACTAATGGAATACATTTATGTGAGTATGAGACTTTATAACTTATGTTTCTGTATAATTTACCTGGTTCGTCTTTTATATTCGGTTGTCGAGGTGGCGAAGATAGCACAGGCAAATTAAAGGAGTTACCCATAGCTTGAAAAAAATCAAATTAAAGCAATAATCAAAAAAGAGGTTTAATACAACAAAACTAGCTGTGGATACATCCTTCACCATAAGCTGAATAAAATCCTCATAGAAATAACATTAATGACGTCATGAATGTGACATAGAGCTTCGGGGTGAAATTATATGAATCCAGTAAAAAAGATTTTGTGGTAATGCTTTATAAGCCTGTACACATTTCAAGTAAATCTTGCTCCAAAACTCCCAGCCGACTATTAAAAAACCTTCGAATTAGAGCTACTTTAGCTCTGATATCAAGGTATGCACATATGTACGTTGTAAAATTTGTATTTGCAAATTAAATTCCAAATGTAAAATTATTGCCATAGTATAAATTCAATTTCGCAGATTCGCGATAAGTACTGAAAGAGTACTTTAAAGATCGGCACTATCTGATATAAAAACGTGGTTGGTAAAGTGTAAAATATGCTAACCCCCGTGCTCCAACATCGACTTTAGTTTTAGTTTTAGTAAATAAATAATACAAGATTTTAAGCTCTGCTAAAAAAATTGAAAGTTGTCAAATAGGAAGTTTTGCAATTGTTCGACGTAGGCTGCTTTGTAAATGTATCAATGGCATGTAAATTTCTTGAAATTTCAGCATCAAAGTTATCGTAGTAAGTGGTATTATAAAGTACCAACAAATTTGAACTGTTACCATATAGGATTAAATGTTTCTACAACAACAAAACTAACAATTATAAATTAAATAAAAGCTGGTATGAATTTAAATGATTACCTAACTGCCAGTTCTGATATAATTGAGGAGTTGCGTGCAAAAAGGGCGACATGTGCCCTTTTTGCGTAAAACGGCTAATTAGAAAGAATAACCTATGTTTTCTCTCCCCTCCAAATATAGATTTGATATCTTTTAAACTGGCTTGTAATGTTGAGCTACATACATATGTATATATGAGTACTTGTTATTTTTTTACCAAAATTATGATTTGTTGCTCATACGCTCGTACAGTGTTTTTCTTATACATGCATGCATTTGATTGCATTTTTCACCAACTTCTGCTTCAGCAAAACTATTTCAACTATTTTTTATAAGTAATGTGAATTATTTTTTAAAAGTGTATGCAAAATTTGCAAAAATTCGATGAATTTTCATCAAAATTTTAATTATTTGAAGTATATGACTTTGTATCGAATTAAAACCATAATTTAGGAGTTAATTTGATTAATCAATTACAAAGTTAGTCTACGCAATAAATACTTACACACTACATGGAATATATATGTACAGTTACAAAGAATTATTAAAAAGCAGAATTTATTGTAAAAATAGATTAGCAATAACAGATTTAAACGCATGTTTAGATAAAGAAAAGTAAATAGCTAAAGAATTTGAATTTGTACCTTCCGCAACAATTAATCCAAAAAAAATTAAAAACCAAATGATTTAATGCAATATTTGGAAAAAACAGATTCGGACTGGTATAAAAATAATTAATTTACTATCGAAATACACACTGATTCTTATAAATTATGTGATGCAGAAGATAGTAATAGTGATTTGGATTATTAAAAATATTGTATAAAACAAAAATAATTTGTCCTTTAGCAAAAAACAAAGACTTATTATATATGCATGTATTTTTGCTTTAAATTCTTGGTATTGTTAACGATAAGATTATTTCTTTGGACCCTGACCCAATTCTTGGTCTTTTATGAAAATAAGTACCCGTGAACGACATATTAGTTCAATATCATTTCGACGCCATTTAATTTCCGTACAGCTCCATAATGCTGTTAGGTATGTAAATATGTGTACTAGGTTATGTAATAAAAATCCGCTTGGAATAAAAAATTATTAATATTTACAGAATACACGTTTTTATGAAGTTAAAACAAGATGCATCCTTCGCTTTCCTGGTTATATGCAAAAAGGGCACATTTATCACCGATTTATTTCATCGTTTTTGGCTAACGAAGTGTCGCTTTTGTAACTTTACCAAGACAAAAGATAATACACTAGATAATAATATCAATATCTTTTTCTATATACTACAACAACAAAAAGTTACAATGCTTCAAATGTTTAAAACACGAATATCTCAAAGCATACTTTTCATAGAAGTGCCCTTTTTGCACGCAACTCCTCAATTGTTCATTACAAAATACCTGCATGGGGGTAAGGAGGCGATAATTTGCTTGCCATAGTATGTAAATATGTATGTGTGTGTGTGTGTTCGTCTTTGAACTGAGTTAAATGAAGTAATTACAAATGTTAAATCGGCATTACAGATTTTTAATGGACCACTTCATCACTATTCATATAACTAATGTTTTAAATCAAATTAGTTTTATGACAAAATAATACCGTGCTAACTATGACAAACAGGCAGATATATAGATATATGTATACATATGCATTGAAGTACAGAAGATACGTAAGTTAGCGTGTTAGTAATCACAATGAAACAAAGGAAAAAATTTAAATTTACACACGAAAATGACTTACTGTGAACACCATATTACCATCTATTTATATACATACATATGTATGCATGTATGCACGTTAGACTGATTCAAAGAAATTTTCCCACTCTCTTCCCAACGACCCCGTTCTCTCGTAACTCTCTTTTCGATTTTATTTAGGACAACTAGACTACTCTACGAAAAACTTATATCAATTTTTTCAAACTGTTTTGAATCATACTAACGTTTTCAACCTCACCCTCCCTCCCGCTCTAAAAAGGACACATTTAAGTGAACAATTTTTTCGGTATCTTTTACATTTAATCAAATATTTTGATAAAAAGCTAGTGCAAAGCAAAACATGTCCCTTTAAAGATGATCGCGAGTATACTTTTTAGTTGGATTGAGATGAGTCTTTAAATATATTATATGAGATTTATTTCTTTATTTTCTCCAAATTATTTTGTATACATTTAATGGTTGCTTTAATAAATACTGTATACTTATACGTATGTACATATGTATGTATGTATGCATGTTAAATTGTATACATATAAATGTTAATAACATGACAAATTCCCAGTTATCGGGATTAATAATTTTTGTTTTTTATTCCTTCAAAAAACTTTCACTTTTTATCTCCACCAAGAGTGTATTTTGCTATTAAAACCAATTCTGAAATAATTATCTGAGCTCAAATTAAATTAATAACGGCGGATAAAAGAGCCCCTAGAATACTGATATTTGAATACTGAAATTTCTCGATCAATAACGAACGACTAAAAATTTGAAATTTTTTTGTGAAATCCCCAATGCATGTGAATGTATGAGAATGTGTGTTTTAATTTAGCCATAACCAGTGAGTTAGTACGTATGTATGTAAGTAGGTTGTTATGTGAGGAAAAGGACACGAAAGAAAATTGCTACATTCCCAGGTACTTCAGAGGTTAGCTGTATGTAGGCTCCACATTTCATTGGGCCCTTCTGGTTGACAGCTCGATTCCATTTTCAGGCAACATGTCTTTCTCTTTCTTTCTCCTACCGGGGATGAGATTTTTATAGAAAATAAAAAAGGTAATTTCTGGTTTATTTCATTCGTTTCGAAAAAATCGAATCGCTCGGTAAGAGAAAGTCAGACACCCTAATGTGAACATATAATTAGAATGTGATGAATACTTAAGAGGGAAATGAATGGCACCAACATTCACTGAATCGTCAATGCACCGATGGGTTTGAATGACTTTTTTTGGTTGAAGATAAACCAATTTTTTTAAGAATTACGGATTATGAAATTTCCAAAACCAAATGTTGTTGTTATGAGCGTTATGTACTTAAATATAACAGGCTTCAGCTTCTCAGTTGAAACACCTCAAAGAAGAAAAAACGAATCCAACTTACAAATGCTTTGATATTTCAAATTTAAGCCCAAATCTTTGTTCATCTGATTTATCAGGCTTTGTCCACTAATTTTTCGGCGTTTTATACTTTCCTTGTAACGACCTACAAATTGAAAACGTATTAGATAACTCGACTTACGGTAGTTAAGCTGACTGTTACAATATAACGGTAGAATTTTGTTAGTTTGTTAGTTTTCATTAGTCGGTGAATATCCGGTTCGCATCGTTCAGTCGTCGACCGATTTCGTCCGCTGTCAATACTGGTCCGTCGCCCATTCCGGCCAAAGCCTTTAAATCGACCTCTGAACTATTTGTTGTAATCATGCGATCGGGTGGCATTGCAGTGTAAAGAGCGAAATGTTCAGCCTCTTGTAAATCAACTTCTGGATCTAGAAACACCCCGAATTCGCCTTCACATAGATTTCTAATGCTCTGACGATCTGCAATGGCCACTAATTCCATTTTACCATCGCAGACTGGTATTTCGGCCAGTTGAAGTGCACTCAGGGTTCGACGATCTAAATATTGGCCAAAAGTGAAAGTTTGTCCTTCGTGCGAGGGCAAACTTTTTGCATTTTCCCCTTTGAGTGGGATATGGATTATGTCGGCATTTAAATGCGCCGGCCTTTTACCCGACACACTACTAACACTACGGCCAACCGGTTTACCATTTCTAAAGCTCTCACTTAGTTCAGACGTGTTATTTCGTGAAGATAGAGAATCGGAGTTGGGTCGTAGGGACTTAATTGAGCGGAAAGAGGCACGATTGGGGTCCATGTTCGAAAAATTGCCAATGCTCGGTTCCCGACTACCACTGGGGGTTGGTATTTTCGTTGATGCCGAGTTGGGCTTGGACTTTGTAGTCTTATCTTCAGAAGCTGTATCACTTTTACTCTTGCGTCGTGTAAAGAATCGAGAAAAGAAGCCTTGGCGTTTATTTGGCGAGGAGGTAGGCGTATAGGGTCGTTTAGTAGGGCTTTGATCGGGTGTACGCATTATAAAGATTTGTGATGGTGGACGTGAGAAAATGCTACTGGTGCGAGAGTGTTCTGAGGAATCGAGCGGGGTTGGTGTGGTGGGAGCTAAATCTTGAGAGGTCTTGAGTTTGGGGGGAAGTGGTGGTACATTTGGTTGAGCGACAGGTGAAAGTGAGCGCGGTGGCAAGGGTATGGGTGGTGAAGATGCCGAGGGAGGTGTTTGTGCAACATTTACACGAATTTTTGGTGCCGGGGGATTCTTCAAGACCACCAAGCCATCTTCTCCGTTACCCATGGAGCCAACACCCTCTTGCTCTTTACCGACGGGCATGCACATTGGACTTTTAAATGCAATCTGTAAACTATTGTTAGTTGAAGTATCATCAAAACATTCATCCACCTCCATTGAGGGTTGCTGACTTGCACTCGAGTTCTTAGGAAGCGAGTTGATTGCCTCAACCATTGTTTCAACCGATTTATTATCAGCAATTGGCGAGCTGCTAAGTGATAAATTCTGTATTATGGGATTATCGAATGTACCCCGCCTAGATTGCGAATCGGTGAGTTCGGCCATGGATTCTATGTAGTCAGTGAGTGTCCTATCTTCATCAGTGGCGGTCGAAATGGTCGTATGGTTCGTTGACATGCTCGTCACATTGGTGCACACCGTTATTGGGCTCAGGGAAGCTGTGTCACCATTTTCCACAGTCAAACTGTCAGTTCGTTCAAATTCACTACAATGCATCCACTCATTGATTTTATCCGCCGTTGTCAACGGATAGGATCCAACCATTGATGTATGCCGAAGTATGTCGTCAATTGGAGTTGAGGTCTGTGTATCAGCATCTGCTGGTCTGCATGTAATATGCGGCACTTCTAAATCGATCCCAATGCCATTGGCACAATCAAATTCCAAATCAGCTTCATCAGCTATGCTATCTCTACTACGACGAGCTTCATTAGGCGTATCTAAACTTGGCTGCTTGCTAACTGTGCTCTCGGTGCGTTCTGTCGACAATGTGCCGTTGTCATCCAAGTCAAAATCAATATCAGTTTGTGGATAAGCGTACTTCGTAGCCGTCGTCTCGCTATCCATGGATAGGACATGTTGAAATATATCGACCTCTGGTCTTCGTTTAAGTTTTCGACGCATAGTAGCGAAGGATATCATACCTGGATCATGGAAAACGAACTCCAAAGCATCACTTCGTCGGTCCGAACTGGGGCATTCCAACTCTACAAAGGTCTATAAAGAGCCAAAAAGAAAACAAAAAATGTTATCTGAAAATCAAATTTGAAATAAAATGGACGATTTGGACTCACTTTGGCAGTTTTTGGTAAATCAGCCTGTGGATAACGCGGTGTACGAAATGCAATCGCTGTCTGTTTATGGACATTTGACGGTTCAAATTCAGCGTACGCGTGCCACACTTCATGACCGTTATCGATTGCCTTAAAGCGAATTTTCACATCGTCCTTGTTGACTTTCGAACAAAGTAGGATTATTTCTTCACCTCCATCGATTGTGGCAGCACAACTACAAAGGCGACTTATCAACAATTCGCTTTTCGCTTTGCGATCATGAAGTGGCTCCGACACCACTGGACGTAGCGGCTCCCAACCGTTGGCACTTTTGAGAAAGCCTTGAAAGCATAAACGCAACGAATTCAATTCAATTGAGTTCGGATCGTTAACATGATCAAATCCAGCTAAGTACAAATGAAAACAAATTTAAACATTTTACTTGGTTGTCAAACTCAAAACATGTCTAAATCTTACTCTTGAAGGGATCGACTTTTTTCTTTTTTCGCTCCTCTAATGACTCTGCGATTTCTCTTTTTCGCACGCATTGGATGCCAACGTTGCTGAATTCCGCGCGCAGAGGTAAACCGGGCCCAACATTTCTTGTGCAGACGCCACTTTTACAATTCTTTCCTACCAATTGATGAGGATGCTGACGATATGGTTTCTCCTTTGTAACACAGGAGACGAGTATTAAAGCTTCACCATTGTAGCCAACGATTTCGACAGTTGGAAATGTTTTGGTTTCTTGATAAGAATTCTCGCCTGGTATTGTTCCGGCTGTTCGGCCCTCGCACTTGTAACGAAATCGCATCGGTTTTCGGGTGGGCTGTTCCACAATGCGCAGATATGGCTCCGTATCGGCTACTGCGCCATCCATCTCCGGTGCTATGATTTCAACTGCAAATCATGATAAACATAAGTTTAAATTTTTATAAAATGCTAGATCCATAAATAAAATATGCATATGTATATAAAATCTAAAATAAACTTACTTATATCGCTTAAATTATGTTCGTTTGTATCCATCATCCGGCTGCTATCTGAAATGAAAGTAAACCAAAAAGGTATTTCAATATTAAATTGTATGCTTAAATAGGTATAAATATAATTATAAGGTACATATACATAAAATTGTTTTTTAAAAATTCCAAGTAAAACCACTGAAGGAAACTTGTGGTGGAAAGCAATCGATACGTCGACGATTTTTATCTATCGATACTACTATCGACGTTTATTTCTATCAACAGCATATGTTATAAAATAAAATATATTCCCAGATAAATATCCGAAAAGTTATCTACCGTGCTATTATAAATATTTGATGAAATATGTTTTGATGCTGGCAATCAGTTTTATCGTAAATTGTGCACTTTTCGATAGTGTCGATATATTGATAGTTTTCAATCGAAAGGGAGCATTTTCTGAAAGGGAGCATTGTAAAACTGATCTGTGACAGATCCATATACAGAAAGATAACTAAATTATTCAGCTTAGGTTACCTAACATAGGTCAATCAGAGGCTATAAGAAGTGATATCGTACTCGGTTTTGTGACTACTGAGAGCACACAATTTAGAGTGAATATAGTTCTGTCTGGTCAAAAGTGTCTGAGTAACAATTTAGTGGAATTTGATTAATCATTTTTGGTGTATTTTGAAGAGACAGCCTTTTTTATCACTTTCCCGCTATTCGTCATTTACTTAAGAATTCGAAAGAGGTTTTCTTGGTTTTAGTTAGAAAAGCACGGCATTGGACGCGTATGTAAATGTCATAAAATTGCGATGGACTTGGCGTATGAGCAACATATTGGCATTTATTGCATGCTCCAACTATAGAAGGTTGCGGCATGAGACAGCTTATTAAAGAGTTTTTTTCTTTAATTTTGACATTATGCCCATTTTTCAGTGTAATTTTGACAGTACGCACACAAAGTACAACAACAAAATACATTACACAAATTATATACGCACGGGTGTATGTCACCATGCGATCACCTGTTTATTGCATCATGATTTATTGAGTTAGAAAGCTAGACTGCCATTTTCAATTTAATCAATTTTTCTTCATAAACTGCCAACATTTGCTCATGTTTTTGATGAGAAAATTCAAATTAATAATGAGAAACGTAAATTTATTTTGTTTTTGTTTATTTGTAAAGTTGATGTGATTTTTGATGCAAATCATACCAAAAGTTTGTTCATTTACTCTTCCATTAAATACTTGGAAAAGGAGTGCCACTGTGAAGTTCAGATTAAAACGAGAATTTCATACATTTTTAGCTGAGATAGGCGTTTTTGATGCGAATTTTGAAAAAGGGCGTTATTGGAAAAAGTCTGAGATAGGGCATTTTTTTAAATATTTTGAAATTGGTTGATCATTAGGCAAACAACTTGAAAAGGTAAAATACATTTTTTTAAGTCTTTGAGTGTACAAATTTTTACTAACTAGAAATTTACGTGTACGGATTAGCAGGACTCTCAGGCTCTTACTCTCCCGATTTGTTTTTCTCTTACACATTTTTTGAGTTAATGAACACTTTGACAGGAAAAGTTAGTAAGAATTAGTTATAACATTTTGTTATTGAACAGACCTAATCATATAAAAATACTTAAATGCCAGGTTTGATCAACCATACTCTGCTCCAGAACTGTTGTGAGCACTTCATACGGAAGCTCTGAGTTAAGACAGGAAATTGTTTCTCACGTAATTCTTTGGGGTTTCCTTTTGATAAGCTGACAGCTCGAAAACAAATTTAAAAACAAAAATAACATTAAGAAAAACTAAATTGAAAAGTGGAATTTCAGATTGCTGAAAGAAACAAACAATATTTTATGCGAAAATTCTTTATACTTTAGGACAGACATTGAGATTTCATTTCAGTACAGTCAAATACAAATATGTATTCCTTTGAACACGTGTTCTCCAAACATACGATTATGTGCATAGATACATACATACATATGTACATGCACACCTATACCCACACATATGCATAGATACCCTGCAGTCAAACCTACTAGTTGTATACTAAGTGACATACTAGTTAGCACATACAGCCCACCGACTGGATGTTCTGTGTTATGTTAATATTAGGGACATTCCAGCCAAAAGAGGAAAACGACATAAAATTTTAAATACTACTAATCATTCCTATTTATTCAGTTATCTGTAACTAAATGTGTATATTTTCTTCATATGTTAACAGAAATATAGAAAAATATGTAAAAACCCAAAATTTTTGTCCTTATAACTTTGACTTCACATCTTACTATTTTGCGGAAAAAGTTTGGTCATGTTTGCATTGCTGCATTAGCTATATTTTCATTTATAGAAAAAAATTTGCTATTCATTCAAGTAAAGCAGAGAAAAATTAAAATAATTGCATAACTTAAAATAAAAAAAGGTATGTGCTTTTGTGTATGCCTTCATTAAATTGATTCATATGGGGTGTCCCAGGAGTCACACGAAAAGTTTTACAAATTGGTCTGGTAAACTTAGGAATGACCCTACGAAACCAGATATTTCTGACAGTAAGTATAAAGAGACTGTTGACCGTCTGAATACATTTTTTGAGTTAAAAGGGTCATACTATGGTTTCTAGACTATTTTGAAATGTGTCCCAGGAGTCACACGAGTCTAAACTCTCATGTATTATTCAGATGAATTATTTTTTTTTAATTGTTTTTAGTTTTTATTATATAGTTTTAAATAATTGTTTCGAGAGATGTTGAATTCGACTTGTTTTTAATAAATATTTAATCAGAATTTTGAAGTAAATATTAATATTATTTTGCCTTAACTTTATTTGATTTCATTTAATTGGTTTGGTTTCAATTCTGCTGGGAGAAATTTATGAATAACTTGGTCAAAAACTGTTGGAAACAATAATAAAACTGATTTCAATAATCTGGTATATTACACATTTCGCACTTGTCACAGGAGTCACAATTTAAATATTTAAAAATAGTTTATTGAATTTGAATATATACATAAAATACTAGCAGGGTACCCGGCGTTGCTCGGGATGTAAGTAGTTAGGGGGCCTTTCAAAATCAATAATATACTTTAAGATTTCATATTTATATAATATAGCTGACCCGGCAAACTTCGTTCTTCCCAACTTCAAAAATATAAAATTTTATTATTCCGTTTAAGGCTACACGATACACAAAATTTTTAGCTTTCTGTCCCGGAGCGTAAGTAAATAGCGAAAAAAATTTTCCTACACGGGAACACGCCATATAGAGCTATTGATATCATTAATCTCCTGATCAATTTTCAGGTCCTAACTTTAAACGCTTTTACGATAACCCCACTTTTATGCGCAAAAATTGTTTTGCTATCATTTAGCTCTATACCAATTTCCAGGTTCCTGCCTTAAATACTTTTAGAGATATTTAGTTTGAAAAATTAGTATGGGAGGTGCCACGCCCCCATTTCCGTTAGCCCCAATTTTTTTGGAGGTGGTAGGGATCGATCCCATATAACCCCTCACCAAGTTTCAATGATCTAACCTAAATACTTCCAGAGATATCGACTAAGAAATATTTCATTCGTATGGGTGGTGCCACGCCCACTTTGTCGTTATCCCCAGTTTTTTTGGAGGTTGTAGGGATCGATCTCATATAATCTCTCACCAAATTTCAGTGGTGTAACCCGAATACTTCCAGAGATACGGACAATGAAAAATTCCATTTGTATGGGAGGTGCCACGCCCCCTATATATATAAAAATATTTTTTAGCCTGTGACCATCCCTGGAAGATGTACAGAGGGTGTGTAAAATTTGGTTACGATCGGTTTATAAGTTTAGGACGCAAGTCGATCTATACCTATTTACATAATTTGAATTTTATATATATAGATTTTTATAGAATATGGTACTATGCAGTATGTTTTTTCGACCATATACAAATTGTAGGTGAAAGTTGAATAGTTGAACTAAAATTCGTATTCGTGCTCACAAAGATGCAACAAAGGGATTTTTCGGTGTCCCAGGCGTCACACTCAGTTTTTTAGTAGTTACAAAGGTGCTTGTTGTTATTTGGCCAATTCTTTTAATGCATTAATTGTATTGGAGATTTATCCACGTCCATGAATATATTTCATATCAATTTAAGTCCCGATGTCAGTTTTTCAAGGCAAAGTGGACTCAGGTCTGGAGTCAAATGTCCCAGGAGTCACGATGGAATGTCCCATTAGCAACTTTACTGATTAAACATGGCGCCACCTGCTGTTCGATTGCTGCCCGAATACAGTATTATTTTCTTCTTGGACTGTTTTAGAGGCCACGAAATTCTAGGTAATGAACTAGAAGGTTTGCTGGCTAGTTTGGTAGTTGACCTCATTGTATTTGATTGTTTATTTAATGTATGTTCGCCGCATGTCGATTTTTCCATCGTGACCACATGTTCAATACCGTATTTGTATTGATTGTAAACATTTGGATTGAAGCCAGAAATTTTCTCTTAAATTGTTTTCAATATTTTATACCTTTGGATGCATTGGAGCGTTTCGAAAATCAATAAATTTTGGTAGTCCGTTTTAAGTTTTCATTCATACCATCATAAGGAAGTACTACTCAACTCTGGCTAAGTGAATGAATTTTTTTAGAGAAGAGTTTATGAAATTTTATATTCTTTTGTTTTCGTAAATACTTCATACTGGCTGGTTGTAAGGCAAACTTTTTTTCGATACGCTCTAATGTGTATACACACATTCATAAGTATGAATACAGACATAAAGACTATAAATAATTAGCATCAATTAGGACTATAAAAAATATTATATCAAAGAGAATTTGTTTAAACTAAAACAAGGAAATGCTATGAAATAGAGAAATCCAGAATAAAGAAAAAAAAATAGTATACATGTACTTATTTATAAATATGTATGTACATATAGATATTTATCCATGGCCAAAAAAATAAGAGCCAAATTTAATATAGGACGAAAGTGAATTACAACGAGAAATGGTCAAATCTACTATCAACCAATAAATTTGCACTGCTTTTGCTCGAGAAATGTGGGTTTGTGGACAAAAAACCATGTCCCAAGTCCACATATTCCCACGGAAATTTTAACTTTCAAAGAGAGCTGGAAAATTAGAAAAATTAATTTGGTTTTTATTGCTTATTGCCACAGATACAAAGAGCTGTTCACCCCCTCGTCATCGGGTATATTATTACCACATCTAGTAACTAGCTCAAGGTGTAGCAGAATGTTTGTATGTGCAAGTTGCAAATGTCAGAGAGAAATGAGCCACATTCGATTATAAACGTCAATTCGCTATTATTTAAGCGACAGTCTGGCATTTAGGATATGCCCGCTCAATTTGCCAATCATTAAATGACGTACAGTTTACATCAATAATCACTGTAAATACCGATGGAAGTTTCTTTATTCACACTAAATACTTTAAATATGCACTATATGGACTCGTCTATGCATATGAAGATTTGTTTTTGTATTTAAGGAACAAACATAAAAAAAGAAATAGTAGACAGGGCCAATGCAACACATACCATATTACGAGTACAATCTGAGAAAGCTATTAAAGGGAGCCAAGCCAAAAATTTTAATTTATGACGTTATTGTTTGCCACCGAGATCTTAACTCAATAGACACCGATCTCTGCAATAGTTCGGCTGCTTACAGAGAAGAGGCCTGGTGGAAACCAACAAAGCTTTTATAGCATATTGCTTCTTTTAACGACATGCCTTTTGAATTCGTTCTTCCTCCATCTCAACTTCCTGTTTAAGTGAGGAATGCTTGCAAATTAAAAATAGGGCGTTGATGCGTAAGGATGTACCTAAACTACATAAACACGTGTGAAAGATCCAAAAAAGAGAAAACAACTAAAAAATAACGCATGTATACCCATTTGCAAAAAAATATTTGCATGCGGCATCAGTATGTCGGGTATGAATGGAAGCTTTATATGCACTTCCTTGTGATGACATACATATGTACATACATACATAGATACTGTTTTGAATATAATTTTTTCTTAGAAAAAACAAAAATATTCAAACAATTTGTCTGATGCTACCCGCCATTAACAAAGAGGAAACCGGAATAGTGCTTTTAATAATAGTGAAAATTAAGAAAATATTAAATTAAGATCCATCATTCAAATTTGTCAAACTTATAAACCAATACCAGTTTTTCATTAGTCCATAGATAATATCCTCTCGGGCATTTTAATTGATTTCAATTAATTTAAAATAAGTAAATTATTATTATTCTCAGCAGTCCCGTTTTAGGTGGAACTAACAACACCAACGAAGGCCAATGAAAAGCCAGGCGTCCGATTAACGGAAATGGTAGGATTTATTATTTGGCATCTGGACTAAAAGCTTTTGAGCAAAAAACTTATACCTGCCTTGCACACCGACTGTAGCCACTTTTTTGGCATACATTCAAAATATTCTTTAAGTTTGTAGTAGATTGGTAGTTGCTGTTTTCTTCAAATTAAAAAAATTTCTGCGTCTTATGTGTCCAATTTCCGTTCGTCGGGGCGTATGAGCAACTTATTTATATGGGAATGGCCAAACTCAAGATCGGATCACGGCTTTCGCTCAAAAATCTCGATTCTATACATTTACACTACAATTTTGACTTTAAAGCGCTGTACTGAAAATAAAAAAACAAATGACTTTGGTTTCGAAAGGGAAATATCAATTGAAATCAGAGAGAAATAATTTTTCACTAGATTTTCTTTGATGAAACTTGATGGCAGGAGTCACAGCAGATTAGGAGATCTAAAGTATGCTCTAAGGCATGTCTTCGTAAGGGGCAATCGAAGTCCTCGGTTCGTGAATTCCAAGGTTCAATCAATTCGCTTTTGAAATTTGATTATTTATGTAAATAGTCATTAATATATACCATAAGACGCAAGCTGTAAGTTTTAAGTGATGACAAGCATCAGCCGTCGCTTTATCTCTTTCCCATATTTGCATCAGAAGCGATATTTTCCATTCGATTGGCTTGATGACAAGCTGCTTCGCGAATAGTGGCTTTAATGTGATGAAAATATTTAACATAATCGATCACGTTAACAACATTCCCACATCCTAATAAATACAATATGTACATACATACATACATATATACATATATACGTACATACATATTAGGGATGTACCGCTGCGCTGCGTCTCAGAACTAATGATAGACTGTATCCAATTTTAATCTTTTATATCTCTCATACCAGGTAAGATATGGAACTTAATTAAAACAAACACTTCATTCAATTCCGTCGCGCCCAAACAGACAAGCAAACAGACAAACACAAACAGACATCGATCTGTTACAATTTCATTATATGTATGTAGAGATTAGACTTCAGACGTCAAGACGCTTCTAAACGGTCACAGTAAATTTTTGTATATCATACATACATAGATATATATAAATATATTTCTACCATGTACAAAAATTTCAAGAAAATACATTGAACGGACACTTCAACGGACACGATTACTTGTTTCTGATAGGAAATTATTTACATACGTATGTATTAACATTAATTAAATTTTCGATAAAAGTATTAAAAATCTGAATATGAGTGGGCACTGCCAAATATTATAGGAATTTATTTTAGATGTCAATGAAATGTACCCAAGTAAGGGCCGCCCTAACATGCATAGACACACACAAACAAGTAGGTTCTTGTTTGTACGACTTTCTGTAATGCAAAGCTAATACAACTACATACATACACACACACACATACTATGTATATATGTATGTACCTACTATGTAGAAGAAAGCAGGGAAAATGGAGTCGTGTTACGGCTCACTGATTAATTGGCGCTGCAATCTCTATTGAAACAATAACCAACAAAATAATTATGGGTTGATGGCTCTTCAAGCAGAAGCCGTAATTTAATAGAATCTCTAAATAACTGAGCCTAATTTTAGACTGAATTCAGCTAGTCGCGCAAGCTTTTTCGGTATTAATGAAGCCAGAAATTGCTATTTCACGGGAAGTTGAATATAATATTTGTATTCTAGAAATGCCACCAAAATTGCAAAAATAATTCTTCACTCATCATTTCATTGTGATTCATAATGTCACGCGCGAGGTAAATTTTGCATATATGCACATACATACATACATATGTGAATTTGACTTCGTAACCTTTGAATAAATTATCAACTTATTTGAAATACTCAAGCTTGCGAAATTATAAGATTTGAGATCCCTCGGCCGATCTACGTTTTGAAAATGAAATGACTACCGCACTCTGCAAGCTTTTCTAAATTTAATCTCGTACATTAATCTTAACATAAATCATTGAATAAGAAAACAATCGCTCCATTTAGTATGTATGTATGTATGTATGTACCTCCGCTAATGCTCACACATTAATCAAGAAATGTTTATTTAAATTTTCTTCTGTGTTTGTGCTATTAGCTCGGTATGTGTGTGTGTGTGTGTATGTGTTATGTAATGTTATATAAACAACCTCCTTCTCCAGCAAAATACAAAAGACAATAAACAATTTGTGCACACGCTCGGTCAAAGATCACAAAAAGAGAACTCTGGTGGAGAATGTCGAAAGAAAAATTTCAACGAAACCTCCGTCACATTTGCGCATTCTGGGTGCAGTGCGACATCGTAGGCACTTCGTTTTTAGTAAAAAATCACAGAATTAAGTCGAATTTTTCCGAGAAATGGGTTGAATTTAGTTGAGATGAGTTCTTTTAACTTCTTTGAGTAATTTTTGGAAAGCACATCTCTTGCATTTTATAAAAAAAGACTACTTATTCAGAAAAAATAAAAAAAAAAATTGGAAAAGTTACGATTTCGGTACACAAGGGACGTTACCAGTATCGTTTCTGTACAGAAACGTTTCGTTACAATTTCGTAACTCATTCGGAACTGTTGCAATCATTTCAAGTCTCTGATTGCGTATAACAATTCTACATACATTTCTACGAACTACTAGTTCTTACCTGTCGTTTTGCTTTCCATTAGGATGAGACACGTTCCAACTGACTTAGGTCAAATATACAATTGGGTATATATGTATACGAAAGAGCAATACTTTTTAGCTGAAACAAAAGAAGATAATCGTGTTTACAAAATGGAAGAGAATTTCGTGTTAAATCTGACCCCTGCGCCAAAAAGGTTAGCACAAATACTATACTAATACCGCAAATGCTTGAAAGAACAGTTATTACAGATCTACACTAGGCGATTCAGCCGAAAACATTCTCGAAACGATTCGATTCTTGGGAATGTTTGTGCGAAGTAAACCAAGAAAGTTTTGCAATGAGTCTCAAAGTACTAAGAATAAAATTAAGATTACACCACTTCAAGAGACCAAATTGGACTTAAATTGTAATTTGTCTCTGCTCTATGAAAGCACTCAATAATATCTTAACCAAATACAAATCAAATTGCATCGCTAGTTTTATAAATTTATGCCTACATAGTACATATGTATGTATGTATATGTACATATGTAGATACATACATACGTGTGTGGATTGTGGGAAACAAAATAAAGTTGGAGCTTTAAATAATTAATAATTGGCACAGAACGCCGGCTATGCATCACACGCATACGAACATACATATACATATGTACATATATATGTATATCAAGGCACATAAAAACATATTTACATAAATAGGTTGCCTGGATTAAATGAATCCTGGGTTTTTCCAATTTGATAATTCCCAATAAAACAGAAATTCTCGTGTAATTATTTGAAAGTACATACGTTGCATTCAAGTCTCAAACATCATTTGACTTCGAACACCGCTGAGCATCGCCTTAAATACCTGCGCCACCTATCCCACAGCTGCAACAAAAAGCTCGTAATACATACATATGTACATAGATCGATAGGTAGGTACATAGTAAATAATAATAAATCGTTTGCTGTTTCGATTTAATTACTACCAGATAATAATTTTGTTCGTTTAAAATGTAAATTCTCGTGAATGAAGCAAATCCTGGGTTTTTCCCGGTTACATAAACATCTTATTGCCCACTTTTAATGATATCTCTGAGTGTGATTTTTTTCAGTTTGCGTTCTTTTATTTTTATTGTTGTAATAGTAGACGTGTTAGACAAGAATTAATTTCGCGATTTCAAGTAAATTGTATACACTTGTGAAAATAATTATAGCAACATTTACATACATAATAATAATAAATACATACATATGTATGTATGTATGTATATATGTATGTATATAAGTATATTGACATCAATCGTTAAATCATTTAACCGATAGGCCCTTAATTGTTATATATGACTGTCGATGTACATATGTACGAATATTCACATGGTTGAGCGGTTAGCGTGAAATGTTAACATTCGAATTTGCACTTTATCGAACTATATACATATATATGTATCTATCAAGCGTTCGTATATATATGTATACATATATGTATATATCTATCAAGCATATTCTAGACTGGACCAAAGCAAGAAAATTTTTTGGTTTGAAAATAATTTTTGTATTTTTTAGAATGACGAAAAAATATTCTCTAGTTTCAGATGTAACATTTTTAGAGAATCGAGTGGAAAACGCTGAAACGTCTGCTTCGCCATTTCAAACGTGGCCGGGCAAAAACAAATCCCTACTTGCAATTGACATGGGAAATTTCGCAGTACCAAAGGCCATGTGTATAACATTTCCAAAATTAAATGAAAGACAATTTGGTAAATGGGACATTCTAGCCAAAAGAGGAAAACGACATAAAATTTTAAATACTACTAATCATTCCTATTTATTCAGTTATCTGTAACTAAATGTGTATATTTTCTTCATATGTTAACAGAAATATAGAAAAATATGTAAAAACCCAAAATTTTTGTCCTTATAACTTTGACTTCACATCTTACTATTTTGCGGAAAAAGTTTGGTCATGTTTGCATTGCTGCATTAGCTATATTTTCATTTATAGAAAAAAATTTGCTATTCATTCAAGTAAAGCAGAGAAAAATTAAAATAATTGCATAACTTAAAATAAAAAAAGGTATGTGCTTTTGTGTATGCCTTCATTAAATTGATTCATATGGGGTGTCCCAGGAGTCACACGAAAAGTTATACAAATTGGTCTGGTAACCGTAGGAATGACCCTACGAAACCAGATATTTCTGACAGTAAGTATAAAGAGGCTGTTGACCGTCTGAATACATTTTTTGAGTTAAAAGGGTCATACTATGGTTTCTAGACTATTTTGAAATGTGTCCCAGGAGTCACACGAGTCTAAACTCTCATGTATTATTTAGATGAATTATTTTTTTTTAATTGTTTTTAGTTTTTATTATATAGTTTTAAATAATTGTTTCGAGAGATGTTGAATTCGACTTGTTTTTAATAAGTATTTAATCAGAATTTTGAAGTAAATATTAATATTATTTTGCCTTAACTTTATTTTATTTCATTTAATTGGCTTGATTTAAATTCTGCTGGGAGAAGTTTATGAATGACTTGGTCAAAAAGGGTTGGAAACAATAATAAAACTGATTTCAATAATCTGGTATATTACATATTTCGCACTTGTCCCAGGAGTCACAATTTAAATATTTAAAAATAGTTTATTGAATTTGAATATATAAAATATTTGTATAGATTATGGTACTATGCAGTATGTATTTTCGACCATATACAAATTGTAGGTGAAAGTTGAATAGTTGAACTAAAATTCGTATTCGTGCTCACAAAGATGCAACAAAGGGATTTTTCGGTGTCCCAGGAGTAGCACTCAGTTTCTTAGTAGTTACAAAGGCACTTGCTGTTATTTGGCCAATTCTTTTAATGCATTAATTGTATTGGATATTTAACCACGTCGATAAATATATTTCATATCAATTTAAGTCCCGATGTCAGTTTTTCAAGGCAAAGTTGACTCAGCTCTGGAGTCAAATGTCCCAGGAGTCACGATGGAATGTCCCAAATGCGAAAGTCTAGGGGACTGGAACGGGTATGGACAATCTTACAGTGCTACAGTGCCGGAAAAACAGTAGACTTGAAGTGGGACTTAAACGGCACTCAATGTGCCTCCTTTGGTTTGCTGGGTAAAATAATTTGTATAAATGTCACTGTTTGTGTGTATATATGTAAAATTGTTTATGTCCCAGTGAGAAAATGGGGAATGCATTACCTTTCTTAAAAATCCTTAGAGAAAAAATTTTAACTTCATTTCAAAAAATCAAAAATATAAAATAAATACATATGTACATGTAACATTCAGAAATTTTGGCTTCGCTCCATTGGTCCTTTTGTATCATTTACTGATACATACATATGTATGGTCAGTGCTCCCACCTTCTGGAAATGGCGAGCTTAGTAGTCATCCGCCACTGCAGAGCTTTATGAAGCGGTAAGAGTATAGTTACTGCCCAAGGTGATACGATGTTAAAGAGCCACCGCTTAGCTCCAACTTGAATTCTTCTTTGACCAATATGTTAGGATCGAAATTTTTTGGCAGGTAATGCATCTTTTCTATCATACAAAGTAATGCCAGATATAATGTGTGCCTTGTAATGCATCCTCTCATTTATAAAAAGTAATATAAAAGTAATTTATACCTTGTCGCTTCAGTTGCGAGCGATACATTACTTTTCCTATGACATCGCTGTAGAAAAATCCATGCATTCTTTCATGTACATATCGCACACTAAATCAAAAAGAGTCACAATTCAAAATCCGAGTAACTTTCAGTTAATTGCTTCTGGATCGCACAAAAGTGATTTGATTTTTAAAAACTTGACATCACTGTGCTCTTTAAAGAGTAACGATAATAGTCAAAAAGAAAAATATTGTATGTATTGGCTGCACTACTTTTTATTAGGCAATCTATGCCAGAAAGCGACCTAAACAAATTTTGAGTTGTGACCAGGGTTGCCGTTAACAAAAAAAAAATTCTACCATCCATTAAAAAAAAAATCTACCAAACTTGGAAAAAATCTACCAAAATATTTATTTCAGTTATTTCAAGAAACAAAATTTAGTCTTTAATAAGGAACATTAAGTTCAAAGTATGGCATAATATATAAAATCATATGTATTAATGTATTTTTTATTTAATATTCAATATACATCGCAAAAGCTAATAACTGATATATGAGTCGTTCACTACAACAACGGACTAGCCCATAAACCTAACAATTCTCAACTAATTACATTAACAGGAAGTGTAAACCATAAGCTTTTATGCAAAAATTGTCTAAGCCAACTTTACCTCATATTCAATAGATAGCGGCACTTAAACCGAGATTGATCTACAACAAATCTACAGCAATTATTACATTTAGATATTTAAATATGCTAAAAGTATGACATTTTATCACCAACCTGTCCATTTTTTCTTTTTGTTGACAACTATTTATTACACCTCGGATGAAACTTGACAGCATTCGTTAAAGAAAATTTTGAGTTGAGTTAGAGATGTTCGCTCGCTATCGATATGCATACTCATACAGTGTGCTTATTTGTGTTCGAAAAAATATGTAATATAATAATGGGTCTGTTCGTGATGCGCAAGCTCATTTACGAACAAACCCAATGTAATAAAGCATTCGAAAAGGACTGTGTATTAAGCATATTCCTAAGTATTTCGAAAAATTGTAAAAATCTACCAAAATGGAAAAAAATCTACCATTCCACCAAAACGGGTTTTTTGAAATTTTTTCTACCAAAAATGGTAGAATTCTACCAAAACGGCAACCCTGGTTGTGACTGTTTTTGATTTAGAGTGCGATATAGTCTATAGTTACTTTATGCATTCCTATACATTACATTTTCCCACTGGGGTCCTATTGTAAGTATGTATGTATGTGTATAAATATGTATTTATAAATGAAACCTGCAATTTTTAGTATGTTTCTATGAATTTATGTGCTTAGAAATGTACGGCTCCTACATACATATGTAGGTATGCATTTATTATTTGAAATGATCAAAGTCAAAACGAATAATTCATGAGCTGAACGCAACAATAGTAATATCGACAATAAAAGGAAAATATGAAGGCAAACTGGAAAGGGGACAGATTGTGGTGGGACAGCGGATTGCTGACATGTAGGGCACTTTCTGGTCCAGAACTATGTCTAAAGTATATCCAAGTATGAACTAGTTGAATACTAACTACATACATTTCCACTGAATTTATAATCCATATGCCTTTACATGGCTTCCTGAGCTTTCATTGAACTAGGGAAAACATTTGTTTACTTAAAAATAACATAACGTCGCTCCCGCGAAAATGTTGGTATGTCTAAACTAAAAAGAGAATCATATAACTTTACAGAAATTATAAAAAACTTCTTAATCCACACATTTGTTATACATTTTAAAGTTTGTTGCCCGACCATTTCACTATAGCAATGAAGGATTGAATGTTGTCAGTACATAATTCAATATTTGCTTTGTCCTTTAGGTCAACAGGGATATCAAGACTATCTATTCATAGCCTCAAACTATAGCCTGTAGTCTGCTCTTGAACGTGGAATCCAAAAAGTTTTTCAGTAGCTGTGGATAAAATATGTCCTCGATATTTTATGAAATAGCATTTAGACCCCCCCCCCCTTCCCACAATCCGTAAGAATGTCAATGTGTGTGTTCGATTGAGTGATTGAGAGTGTTGGTGTTGGCGCGCATCGATAGAAATTGATCTGTTTGAACGATTTCCGCATTCAACGGACGGCGGCTGTGCGTTAGACCTACATAACTCGTTTTCATTAGCTTACTAACTTCAATTACTTACTAGAAAATTAAGAAAAAATATGCCAAAGATTCATGCTTGGCCATAGTCTCTGGCTCAGCCATTTCATTACCTGATCGGCCCACAAAGGCTCTTTTGTTTTCGTTATTGTTGTGCAAAAGGTTTGTCTATTTGCGTTTGACTTAGCCACAATAGACACACATATGTATGTACATATCTACGTACATATACGTATATGTATATGTAGATATATTAATACATACATATTTAGTTGGAAAACTTGATCATTTTCTTTTTAGTCCAACGCTTCTGTTAGTTCCATTTTGAAGCAAAGTCATTGAATAATTAATTTATAAATCCTGGCTTTTTCATACAATTTAAAACAAAACAAAAAAATGGATGCGGCGGTCCGATCACAGCTTCGAATGCGCTATAAAATTCACTTCAAATAAATATAGATTTACAGCGATTACTTCCTTCCACAAATACGAATCAGCCGTGATAAATGTTGTTATTATTTGTATTGTTTTTGTATTTTTTTTTTCGCTGCACATTCGCTATACCAATACATCTATGCTCGCCATGACACAGGCACACTCACATCAAGATACGTATGTATGTATTTACTTCAATTCACTTCAACTCATTTCAACACTTTTTATTTCAGCTTTCACTTTCGAACTCGCTTAATCGCGCTTGTCCGTCCGTCGATCACCGAATCGCGCCTCAAACTGAGCTCAAGCTGGAATATATTCCGATCTGTTGACGCTGAGCGACAGAACTACCGTCGCTTTTTTGGTTCGCCTCCTATTGTGTATGAGCAATTCTCTCGTTTGACTTTTGCAAACATACATACATACATACATATACATATACATACCTATAGTATGTGTGTGATCACTTGTTCGCTTAATTGTATGTATGTACATATGTCGGTATGTTAATTACTATTTATTATGAAAATATTCCGCATTAAACAATCCATAGTGGCGCGGATTGCTGTTGAGATTTAATCTACTCACAAAACATACATACCCACATACATACATACATACATACCGACATACATACATATGTACATACCTATATACAGTGCTTGCCTGCTCTTTGGCTTCGTACCGGCTTGCGCGCTCGCCCAAATCAGCAATCGCATTCGCACCCGCTCAGTCCAAAATATCTCTTCAACCATTTTGATATGTTTTTGAATTCGAACAGGTCTTTATTACGAAATCATATTAATGCTACACGCATACATACATATGTACATATATAGAAATGCGTACAGTATATCTCAGCTATATTATTTCCATTCTTCAGCTGATTAAGTTTTGAGAGTTTTAAGTTTATAAATAAAGTCCATCGCTACTTTACCATACTGTCACCCTGCAAAAAAAGCGATTGGTCTTGGTTGAGTGCGGAATGAGTCACAAAGGAGCATGCGAAGTGATCCCTTTTGTTTTAGCATGTCCTATGAAGAGACTAATTGGTCCTTTTCATACGCGCACCCCTTTGCGGTCGGACAATTTTACTTTCAACACCTAAAAGAAGGCTAGAGGAATTTAAATCGACTTACCCAACTATGTTTATAACGATATAGTTTTGTACCCCACTCCAGACGAAATGTGTTATTCCCACACCACTCTTTTTGGAGATCAGTCGCCTGATTTTCTGCAGGTAATGGATAGCAGACTATTTAAGCCTGCATTGCTATACCAAACATACCAACATACGTACATACATAACCACCTCAATACATACGCCTAGCTTGTGGTTTATTTAAATGTTTTTGTTTTGTAAACATAAAATAAAACAAAACAAAAACAAAAAAAAGAAAAGAGCAGCTCGCTGGCTGCCGGTTTATTCACTTCGCTGGAGAATGTGACGCAATAATTTAATGGACCGCAAAACAGGTTTTTTTCGCTTTTTTAAGTTGGGCGATATTGACCTGTAAACAAACGCATGTGGACTATTTACTTGAATGACTTCGAGCTGAAATGTGAATCTGCAAGATTTAGTCGGAACATTGAATTGCCAAGGTGAAATAGTCCATTTATTGAAACGATTTTTCGCTCGAAATATACAAATGCCAGAAGTACAGTGTGTTTCTCTGTCTGTGTTTGCATGTGTGTGTGTGTGTGTTAATGATATTCCTCCCTGCAAAAAACCGAAATACTCCGTTCCATACTCCATAGAGTACTCCTTAGGGAGTATCGGAGTACTCCAACACATATCCTCGCTCATATAAAAAAGGTGCTCCAATTTACATGGCGATGGCCGGTAATTGGATCACCTAATCCGACTCGGAGTACTCCATTTCTTTGCTTTTGAATACTCTATAGACCACCTACATGAGAGTACTCCCAAAATACTCCTATTGGATTACTCTATGAACTATTCAACAGCAAAGCGAGAGAGGGAGTAGGTGGTCCTCAAAAAGAACACATACTCCCTCTCTCGCTTTACTGCAACGTACTCTATAGAGTAATATTTTGCCAGCATTTTCAAAGTACTCTCACGTAGGTGTTCCATAGACTATTCAGCAGGGTGCTCCGATATGGATTAGGTGATCCAATCACCGGACATGGGCTTATAAATTGGACCACCTTTTTGTATGAATGAGGATAAATGTTGGAGTACTCCCATACTCCAACGTTTTTTACAGGGCTATAGCATTAGCGCAATGGCCTTTTCAATATTTACCAAATTGATTTCGTAATGTTTTCAAACACTTTAAATATTTATTTAGCATTTAACAAAACCAGCCCAATGGCAACCACAGTTGGAAATATTATTGCCAGAATCTGAATCTACCAAAAAGTTTGCAGTATTGCGTGTTTGCCAGCACAAAGAGTGCATGTTTTTGAGATACTTGAAGTTGTATTTTAGTTCGAAATGAAGATGTAAAGGTTCCGGCATTCCAGATATTCAGTGCAACACGGCGTATACTTCATTTTATTGGACTTCTAGGAATATTCTGAACTACATTTTTTCCAAACTGCGAATACTTTTAGGAACATTCCTTTTATGCATCTCTACTTTTAAACATAAAGCAGTACAGACATTAGGATGCCTAGTTCAACAATTAAGGGCTACCATCGGTGAATAGAAGTAGTCGTCATATGTACATTAAAAATGTTTGTATTGAGTTCATTTTTAAAAGCTCCTGTAGATCCCGAACAAAATGGCAATAGGAAAGGATAAGCCGATTTTTGTGTGCGGTGAGAGGGACAGACTAATTTACATATGGACAATGGAATATGTATGTATGTATACTTGTTCGAACAGAGCTACAGACATATACACACGTACATATGTATAATGGCAAACGCGCGCGTTGAGATCGTACAATTTATTAACAATATACATATGTATTTACATTTTTTTTATTAGCCTCCTGACTTCGTTGGCCCCATGCGTCGCGCATCCAGAAAACGCCGTGGCAGCAGCTGGCTATCAACCATCGGCCACACCGTGCTGGATATTTGTCTAGCCATTCGGGTTCAATTTGTATTTTCATACAGTTTTCACTTTCGCAAGTACATACATAATGGTAGATATGTACATACATATGTATGTTTATATATACATGTGTACAAACGGATGTGTATAAATGTACATATGCTTCTAGGTATGTAAGGTTATACAAAAATGTTTAAATAGGTTTGCAAATGCTCATACATACATTAATTTCCAATCTCGAACATTTACGCATTTTGGCCACCAACTTTCAGTATCGTGTGTATGGACTTCATAGGAAATGACCCTCTCCCATAATGATGGGAATATATGGAATAGCAGACCTGCAAACGAGTCTCATTGGACTGCATTTTAGTCAGAAGTGTAGCGCACCAATTCGTTTTATTTATTTTGCTCTATCTCGTTACTTCTTTATGACAGAACGGCGGTTACAATAATCTATAATCCAGTTTTATTACCTATTACTGCGGTTATCACACGCCACGACAGTCAAAGTATATACAAAGTGTTTTCTATTTAACCATAGACTAGTTCCGCTTATACGCTTGTTAAGCTTGTTGAACAGCCCAGCAGAAAATAATTGGTTTGCACTTACTAACTTAACTAAGGGAGCGATACAAATCAATCACTTGCTCGCCGTATCGAATCACCTTCGTGGGTATATGAAATAGCGAGAAAGATAGTTGGTTTCTGTCCCCTCAACCCTCATACCGACCTCACCACATTTGTAAATAGATACATACTAATCATAAATAAAAATGTATTTATAAAAAATAGCCCAAACAGTGAAGACTATTTAACGGAAGCCACCACCAGAGAGAGAGGCAGGGAGAGAGGCACAACAAAACAATAGAAAATCATTAAAAATTTATTCAGTTGAAAGATTGTCCTCTAAATGAGGAATTAATATTCAAAGCGTTTCGTACCATAACTTAGTTACAATAAGAAGCTCGTTTGATTATTTTCGGTGTGGTTTGGCGGTCACAAAAACACAAAAATGTGGAAGCCAAGACATTAACTAAAATCATATTGGTATGCAACGCGGGCAAGAAAACTTGAAACAGACGTAAACACGGTAGCACCCATTCGACTTGGAGGAGACAACTAAAGACAGAAACTGGTTTTCCAACTGGGTTCCCCGAATAAACGGATGATTCATTCAGAGCTGATGTGCTAATAGCTTTGGTCATTGGTAGTTTAAAGTTGGTTTCATTTATTTACAAGTTGACATATACACACATACATACATACAGATGAGTATATGCATATTTATTTACTTCTTACGTTACTATCAACACGTTATTATTCAAATCAAGATCTCAAGGACGAGTGCAACACCGAATGCTTGGCTCAACGTAAATGTTTGTTTGTTTGCCCAATTTTTAACTCGGTGCATGTAACAGAACTGACCTTACCGGGAGCGAGACCCCAACTGAATGCTTTAAATTTGAAATATCGGAATTTGAAATGAAGGGCGGTAATCATAGAAAGCTGTAATAGGACTAATCAAATATAATGGCTATTCGAAAGTAAAGGGGTCTCAATTCAATCATAAGAAATTCAAGTAGGTAATCAACCACTCTTCCCAATAACTCAATACTCAGTGTACTTAAACCCAGTACAACCAACTGGGCGTTTGGTTTATACGTATGTATATATGTATATTCATAAATTGCATTTGATTTTAAGAAGAAACCTAAATTTAAAGTTGTTCTCAAACTCGTACTTCATTGGCTTTTTTAGAATATTATTTAAAAGGAAATAAAGGACCTTGCTGTTCAGCAAACCACATTTGTTTCACGTTAAATATTGTCTCATCAAAATGACCATGAGAAATGTGTTTGATTATGAGTAAGAGATACCTGGTCTATATTACCCGCTTATGTTTTTTTCCTCAATACTGAATATTTCTAGGTATTTTTGTAAACGTTGTTGTTGTTTAAAGTCAAGCGACCAAATTTGATTGTAATGTTGCCAAACTTAACCAAAACAAGTAGGAAGTCTAAGTTCGCGTGAACCGAACATTAAATACCCAGCGTTTGTTTTCAGAACGAGATACAAATACCATGACTACCTGCCTTGGCCAGAAAGTAACCTGTGAACCAAATTTCATTCGAATATCTTAAGTTTTACTCAACTTATGTTAATTTATGTGATTTTCGATATCGAAAAAGTGGGCGTGGTTAACATCCAATTTCGACAATTTTCACAACAGCTCACCTTGGCTTTCATATATGGAACTCCATATCTAACTCGATTATTTTGCGCCGTTACATAGTACCGTTATGTGGACAAAATTATAATACCCTTGTACTAGTACTAGTACGCTGGGTATAAAAAAGGCCGGTGGCCCGTATTTGCTTATTTTACTCTACTAATCTTTGCATATACATACATACATATGAAACACAATATAACTAGCCGATATCAAAGAAAAAGGCACATGTGGGGTCCTCATTAGAGTAATAGAGATAACAACAGTTCTTAAAATGTGTTTACGTCCGTCTGTCCCCTTAATCAAAAATCATTTCGACTTATGGATTGCGGAGTATTTAGTTTGAAATATACGACATAATTTATCGTTGCTTTGTATTTACCTATTTTATTTTATTTTATTTTATTTTATTTTATTTTATTTTATTTTATTTTATTTTATTTTATTTTATTGTATTTTATTTTATTTTATTTTATTTTATTTTATTTTATTCTATTTTATTTTATTTTATTTTATTTTATTTTATTTTATTTTATTTTATTTTATTTTATTTTATTTTATTTTATTTTATTTTATTTTATTGTATTTTATTTTATTTTATTTTATTTTATTTTATTTTATTTTATTTTATTTTTATTTGAGTGCGCGGTGTCTAGCAGTCATTCACACCGATCATTGAATAAAATAAAGAAACAAACAAATTCATTAATCTTACCGTTTAGTTGGCTTTCAACCTGAGTATAATCTCTGATTCAAATAAATCGAAAACTTGCAAAGGTTAAAAGATTTTACATAAATTTCCCAAATAATCCTTCGGTTATTTCACTCAAATTTTAAACTTTTTGTGCGATAAATTTTTGCTTTGTGTCGTTAATACGTTTGTCTGTAATTTATAGCAAATAGAAGTATTTATTTATTTATTTCGATTTCAAAACTTTTCGAATATTTACATGCACATTTGATCCGCACACTGTAGTTCTTTTAGTTTTGTGCAAAATGAAAGCATGGCGGTGCCGTTACTTTGTGAATTTATAATTTTCCGTTCAAGTTTTCCAAATCGACCGATTGCCACAGTAGCCGAACTGACAATGAACCGCTTAACGGCCAAGAGCAGGCATGTGTGGTCCGTCGTCCAACGCTTAGTCAGACACTGAGCGTACAAGAATTTGTTGCGTCTCCATTTCCTGCGGGCATTCAACAGAAAGGAAATCAGCGCAAACTCGTTGCTTTGACGAGCTGCTGTTCTGTTACCATGCTTTGATGTATTACCCATCGTTCGGCTTTGTCCTAAAGTAGTCAACGAAGGGCAATGCTCGAATGGCCAAAGTTTGTTGGTTGATGAACTAATTTAAACAGTTGAAAATAGCTATTTAAGAAAAGTCCATATGGCATTCGCCTTTCCACGTAAGTACTCGTAAATAAATATACATCCATATGTACACACAGGCATATGTACATATGTACATATATATGTATGTCTGTATGTATTCGAGTTCTTTTAACTGTGAAACTCGTATTAAACATTTAGAGGAACTCATCGTAAATGAAGTGGAAACGCGGTTGGCAAATGCTTTCAAGGATGTTCTCACTCGTCTGGCGGCAACTTTTAGCGTTAAGCGACACCTCCAACAGTGTCAATAGATTCCATATTCAATGAATTTATATATTGTGATGATAACGCTGCAGACGGCGACTGCCAATCAAAGCTACCATGACCGGGAACTTGACAATGTAGTCAAGAATTTTCTATTTGACTATAGTGCAAGCGACAGATGTGAACTATCCTAAAGTTTAGAAAGACTTTTGACAGCATTAAAGCTCTAGAATTAAAAGCAACCTTTTCTAGTGGTGAATTACCTACAGATCAGTCACACAATTTTTTGTAGGGTATATGAGTGCTTAGATACATACATACATACATACATACATATGTATGTATGTAAATAAATATTTGTTTTCTCATAAAGGCACTTTCCTGTATTTTCACCTGATTGACCGCAATTGGGTTGATCGGAAGCGGTGCGATGGGATTCTTAGTGAAGGTGGGCGACTGCTGGAACACATCCACGGCACGAAATATTTATAAACACATAAATATGTACATACATACATACATACATACATATGTACATACGTTTAGGATAAATGAAACAACTAACTTTCGGTTATTTAAATTTTTAAAATTTACTCATAAATGTGTTTTATAGCTACATACATATGTAGGTATTTATGTATGTATGTACATATGTATGCAATTTCATTTATTTATTTGTAGAACCGTAAATAAATTTGTGCCAATAAGGGGAAAACAACCAGAGAAATTTTATTAAATTTAAATCCACAATTTAGTTCCAGTAGTGGAATTCACTAACTTTGATTACGACATTCGCAATCGACATTTTGTCGTACCGATATTTATACATACATATGTATACAGGAAACCAAATAACAACAAACTAAATTTAAGTTGCAAGTCATACAAGCAGTGGGGAGCTAGTATTATCCTGTCAGCTCCCGGGTTTCATCTTAGCTGTGGTCAGGATTCACCACTTCATTCACTTAAAAAAAAATGCACTTTACGCATTAAATATAACTCAGGTAGATCAAAGAAACCAGAAGGCTTCAAATAAATAAAAATAGTTTAACGTCAAACACAATTGATTTTGAATCTCTTTATTTATTGTATTTATTATTATATCCAGCAAATATCAATCGATTACGAACATCCACGAACATTGAATATGCCAGAAATACTCACCACAATTCCACCACTAAAGCTGACCATCGATAATTTAAGTGAAACAGATGGCGTCACAACTGATCGGTCCACAACATCCGCCAGTCCGACGGCCAGTAGCAGCAGCGCTCAAAGTGCTCCTCATGAGAATCCAACTAAACGAAGACAAAATCAACCTAATAATGGACAATGTAAGAAATCGCGCAAATCCATTGGCCGTCGGGGCCAGAAGAAATTTGGGTAAGTTTACGAAATAACTAGCATTATTTTCCATGTTGAAGTGATTTGAAAAAGACAAGTTTTCAAGTACCTGCCGTTGTTCACTCGTTGCTTCTCATTTATAGTTAAATTTTGTCAAGAAATTTTAATCAGTTCTCTTATTGTATTGTACAATTTTCGACACTGAAAATTTCAAAAGCAATAAATATAAAAATTTTCGGTTTTTCTTTGTGCAACGGAATTGCATTCAAATTTCGATATTGTTTCGCTGAACGATTTTTAATTTAGCGTACATAACCTCACTAAGAGACACTTCCGATACTTATTAAATAAACTTAATTTCATTCAAAATCCGTTCCATCGCCGTCATCACCATCTGCAATACCAATACCATTCATATCCACAAAGTTCACCACAAAAGTCTGTTGCTGCCGCCCTTTGTTTGAAGTCTCAAATTCCTCGTGCGCTATTGGTGACACCTTCGTCGTCAACGGCATCACTCGTTACAAATATATCGCGCCACCCCTCACCGGAACCAAATGCCAAAGTAGATAACGTCACAGAAACTACACTGAAGGCTGAAGTAAAACCGAACGCCTTGGAAAGCTCTGTGCAGTCTTCAGACAATACTTGCAGTAGCCTCGAACTTGTTAAAAAGATACCAAAAACAACCACAACACAGCTTTCGTTTCAACGGCAGCACACAGCTGCTATTTTGAATTTTCGAATCCGAAAGTCCGTCACACAAATGGATTTGAGACGTTCACGCCGTGACACTATTAATAACTACCAAGTCCTATCTTCAACGCAGTCTTCATCGCTGAGTGGAATTTCCAAGGACTCCAGAGCCTTGGCCCATCATAGCGGTGAAATAGGCGGTCTAATGGGGGCCTCTAGTCAGTCTTCGCTAGTGAACAAAATCTTTGACCAAGACTATTATTATGTCATACAAGATCGAGATCCGAAGGTAGCTGGAATGCGAATATTTGCAACCATTATGCTGAACGCTTGGAGAAAACGACGAGACGAGGTGAAACGTCTTATGGAGGAAGTCAGCGATCTTAAACGTGGCGTAAGTTGACCATTATTTAATGCAGGCAAACTAGGTTTTGGTAAAATTGTACCCCATTTTAGTCCGTCAAGGCTAAGAACCAGTTACACGTTTTCAATACACTATTTCGCGTTGAGCAGAAGCGCAATGATGAGTTGAGTTTGCAATTGAAACGCTCGTTAGACGATATTAATAATACCAAGTCATCTTGCGAGAGTCTCACCACTTCGCTTATCAGTTTGAAGGCGGACAAGGCATTACTGGAACAGCAAACCCAAATGAAAGATCAGGAGTTTGACGGCCTTAACGCCATACTCACACAAACAAAATCCGATCTATTTAAAGCCATGGCCAAACAGCGTGAACTTCAAGCCAATTTGTCAAGCGAACAGCGAAAAGTGCAAGCTTTGGAGATACAGAAAAATGAGCTTATCAATGAGGTACTCTCAAAGTTTTTGTTGTATATTTTAATTTTGTATTATTTCGCTCATATTGTATTTGTTGCAATTTCAGATCTGTGAAGTTAACAGCGAATCATTGTTGAAGGAGGAGAAACTACGTAATGAAATGAAAGAGAAGGACGATGCCTTAGCCGCTGCACTTATCAAGATAGAGTCCCTCGAATCTGAAATTTCTGAATTAAAACAGTAAGTCTTGTAATGTTTCTCGAATACTAAAAGCAAATATCTTTGGTTCGGGGCTCTGCTCGGACATCATCTCGACCAAACAGTTTCCTACGATCGACCGTTGTATCATCGTTGGTAGTGTCTTTGATCGGTAATAACTATCCCTCGAATTTTCTTGTCCATATGTAGCATATAGCCGAGTTGTCCATCTCTTGAGTGGTTGCAATTCCTGTTTCGCACATTTTTTTTATTATTTCAAAATGCTTCATTTTCCAACATATAATATTAATTAAACACTTTTTCTCTCATTCCCTTGGTATATTTAAAGAAAAACAATGATGTTGGATAATTCCTTGGACGTGGAGAAGCGTTTGCGTAAGGAGGTAGCCAGTTTGTCGCGTGAAGTGGCAACTTTACAAAACTGTTTAGCCGCCACTTTGGGCAACCGTTTGCGAACGTGTTGGAATAGTTCGGTCACGTATCAACGTGCCACCCTGCAGCTGTTGCATTGGATTGCCTATTGTACGTTGCCAGCAACTCCGGCACCAAAGATCACCACCTTCCCGTTCCATCTAACACTGGAAAAGGCGCTCAGTATTGTCAAGCGTTAGTCTCGATTGACCGGCGATTGATGACACGAAATATCTGATTTACTATAACGAAACGTGGCCGGGCATATTTCATTTTAGTTGCATGAATTTAATTTATTTGAGCGTTTTTATACCATACCATAAACTATTTGTTATACCTTGAGAGTTTTCAAATAAATTACTATAAAATTACAAATGTGTTGTTGTAAACATGAATTGAGTTCATCCGCAGGACGTTAAAATATCTTAATAGCAAAGATCATAGATTAATCAGAGAGAGCAGTTCGCTCTTCAATTTTTGTCTGGAACAATTTGGTGGTCCTCTAGAAGATCCACGACAGGGGTTCACCACATCTTTTGAAGACCATCCGCATCGAAAATATGATGCCGCCGAATCAAAATGTTTAAATTTTTCTTTTTCTTCTGTCTTTCTAACGCCAAACCACAACTCCATATAACATATAACATATAACATCTAAAAATCAAGTAGTTTGGCCGAGGGTTTTCATCGCCATCTTTTATAGTTTTTCAATAATTCTTTGGATTTATTAAGCATTTCATACAAGTACATTAGACATGGAATGCCCCCACAAAATCAAATAAAAATTAATCGTCAGGCTCAGACGGCTTGACTTTATACCGGCGCATAAATTCATTCTACCAGGCACGCAGGAAATTCTCGTGCGCGGATGCTATTTGACAAAAATTTCTATTTGCTACAAATGCGCAGTTATCTCAAATTCGTACGAAATTCTCCCAATATGCGCACTAGAGTGACCTTATTTTTCAATATGGAAAGTTTAAGGATGCTATGACCTCATTTTTCTGCATGTATTAAAAAAATCATTCCATAAAAGTTTTAGTCCAAATCAATTAGTCCATCCATTATCGCAAAATTGGAATGAATTTTGATTGGGGGGGGGGGGGGGGGGGGGCTTTGCAATGCTAAAGTACTTGTATGAAATGCTTAGAAAAATCCAGAATTATTGTAAAACTATAAAAAATATTGATGAGCACCCTCGGCCCAACTAGTTCATTTTCAGATTTTATATAGCCTGATGTGGTTTCGACGCCTGTTGATTCAAGGCGAATTCTCATATCACATTTGTACTGATACACAATGACTTACATGCTTCATGTATTTTGTTTTTGCTTTCGCGCCTTCCTCTATCAGATTGCATAGAGCTTTTTTATTTTGAAAGAAGAATCCACTGCTCATATGATCCTTATCGCCTTGGTTCAGGTTCATTTTCGTGTTTTGAATGATTTATAAGAAAAAAAAAAAACTGTATATATGTATGTATGTACAGAGTTATTTAGTTTATATTTTTTTCGAATTAATATATAATATTTAAACTTAAAGCATAATTATGGGACTACTAAAGACATCTAACATTTCTATAAAATTGATGCAAACATGGATAAATTAACACTCCTGAGCAATAGTACTTAATTTTCTATGAGAAGTACACAAAATTTACAACAATGCATTCCACATATTGCATTACATAATGAACAAACAATTTTCTTTTAATTCAGTTTTGATTTGCAGCTCAGCAGCGGTTTGTTTTTGTTTTTGTTCTCTTTTCATTTTTTTATTTTATTTTGAGGTCAATGTTTGTGTCAGTTTGTGTTGAATATCTACAATTTTTCGTGGAAATGTGTGGATGTATTTTTCCTTTTTTTTTTTAATTGCATATCTAATTATAAATATGTACATATGTACATAGATACTATGTATGTATGTACATATGTGCATTCATCGATACTTATTCAAACGCGTATTCTTAGAGTAGTTTGTTGTTACGATGATATGGACAAGTTGGAGAGGCGTAGTTCGTCCGAGGTTAGTCGTAGCATTTGTTGTTCTTCCGAATTGATGTGCACCAATTGTCCGCTATCGAAGTTCAATAGATTGCTTATCGTTGGACCTTGTTCGCCACCTCCGGGCAAGTCCTCGTTATTCGCTACGCTCTCGACCTCATTTCTTGTCAAATCCACCATTCCTGTGTCATTGGGTTGACCTTGTTGTTGTGGATGTTGTGGAAAATTTCTTTGAGATGGCTGCTGATGATGTTGTTGTAGATGTTGTGGTTGTTGTTGTTGCTGTTGTTGTTGCGATTGTTGTTGTAGCAACTGTGGATCCTGCTGTGATTAAAAATAATAAAAAAAAATTCCATTCAATATTCAACGATTTTCGAAATGGCTCACCATGACATTGGGTGGAAAGTTCCATTGTGGATGCTGCGTCACACCTGCCATGTTCGACGCGTTGGCTGCCAACATATTATGCATATTTAACTGATTGTTGTTGTTATTGTTATTATTGTTGAGATTGTTCATTGCTGTTGTTGGCACTGCGTTTGTATGGTTGGCGTTCGCTAGGACGTTTGCGAATTTCTCCTCCCAATTGCCAATATCGTTGTTGTTATTGTTATTGTTGTTGTAGAGCGCCCCATGATATTGCTGTTGTTGTTGCTGGTATTGCACCATTTGTTGTTGATGTTGTTGGTGCGCCACATGCTGTGCAGCAATTTGATGTTGACGCACATAAAGTCGTGTGTGTTGTTGTTGTTGTTGTTGTTGTCCTCCCCCGTAAGCAGCGTAATCGTTTTGCACATCCAATGGCGTTGGCACGGCGTCCACATTTGGTGTACCCACACGATATTGATGATTAGGCGACATCAGCGGTGTATTGCCACCCATGGTCATGTTGTAGGGCGAGGGGGTGTTTGGCAGATTGTAATTGCTCGACGGTGAAAGCGGCTGCGGTGACGGAGTCATTTCGGATGGCCCCCGATGAATGGCAAACGGTTGAGGTGATGCTTCTGCAAAACAAAATTATTTTTAAATATTTAACTATTAACCGTGGTGCAGTTTCGAAAGGGTTCGCCTATTTGATTATACTATATCGACGGCTGAGTAGAAGGCCATGCTATTCCGACTGTATTGACAGGATGTTTTTGACGCTGGTTGCGAGATAGGGCGACCTTTTACTCTGTTGCCTATATTTACATATATTTCAAATTATTTAATACCTCTTGGTTCTGTTTTTATCGCTGGTATATTCGCAGCATTCCATGTGGGCATTCCTGTTCGGGAGAAAGATACATAAAACAAGAAATTAGGTTTTGAGGAAACGGAAAAAGCAATAAGCATTCATACGAACAACACAACATATTAATCTCATACAAAAAAACTACAAACTAAATTAAATTCAATTAAAAACCCAAATAAAAATAGCCAATACGAAATACGAGTACACACGAAGATGAGAGCGAGTGAACACTTGGCATGCATTGTGAGGGAGAGGATGATTAGTACCGTTATCGTTATAATGCTGAGGTCGATTTAAAAAACTTGGTTTTGAAAAAAAGTGCTTCAAAGCTTTCCTATTAAATACTTATACATAAATATGTGCCTAACGGACTACATACATACTTAGATTAATAATTCAAATCGAATAACGGATATACAATCAAAAATTGATTTCAAAACAGAGTGGCAGAAGGAGCTCTCCAACATGTTGAGGGCAGCTACGTAATCGAAAACAAAAATCAAGCAAACACAAAAAGCGTTAAGAAAAGGAAAAGCGTGTAACATATTCACATACATAGATAAACTGATATTGCATTAAGGGTGTCTCAAAATGGCTCAAAAGCTAGATATAACTCGCTGTCAGACTAAACGGAATCATCAAAGAACTGATCGAACGATAAATTAAAAAAAATTGCGCATTATCGAAATTCTTGACTGAATTTTTTTTCTTAATTTACAAGACTGAGCTCTATTTTTCGAAACACCCTTTATTCTCGATCGATTTTTTAATATTTACCCTTCCATGGAAACTAGAAGAAACTATCAACATCAGGGCAAGTGTTTTTAACAACTTCTTTTTATTAAAAATTTATAACAATTTAGAAAATACAAAGTTTGATTTGACTACATTCATTGGATTCTTAAATCTAAACGCTTTCATTAACGGCATTTTGTTATTTGCTTTTATAAATACTTTTGCGTGGTATATTTAATAACTTTAATATTTTTCTAGTTCATCCTTCCAATTGTTACTACACATGTGAGTATTTTGTTGAAATAGTTTTCAGATTTAATTCGAAAAGTACAAATTGTTGTTAAATGCTATAAAATATTTACGTATGTATTTATGCCAACTGCCTTTATGTGACATTGCTTCATTGATTGAATCTCCCTTTATAAATTCCATTTTAATTCTTTCTTTGTATTTCATATCATATTCATTGAGCAGGTTTGCCTCAGAATATAAAGTGCTATTAGTTAATTTTCTTATATCTTTATCAATCTTTAATTGAAAACTTGTCTCCGGCGCAATGCCAATGAAATTTTAGTTTCGCAAGTCTCTTTGAACTCCTACGAACTGTCCAAAGTCCACTTTTTGTTTAAGAAAATATGTTTACGTCCTCTATCTGTAAGTTGGGGATAAAAAATTTTTTTTTTTATTTTTTTGTTGGATAGAGGATTCATAAGCAAAAGATTTGGTTTTCTGTTTTCGAGGTTGGCCCCTAGTTAGGAGCCACCTTTTTCTCAAACTTGTGCTGTTTGTAAAAAAAGCTTATCTTTGAATTCATTTGCATTTTCAATTCAAAAGCCTGTTTAAATAGTTGGTGGTATTTACTGGTTAATTTGAATTGCCTTTTATTTCAACAATTTCTAAAATTATATGTGAGAGCGTATTCGAAAATTCCAAGGGGAGTAGCAGCTCTCTCTCAAGCAACTCCACTTTGGAATTAAGCGTACAATATTTTCTCATTTTCATCAATCACAGTTCGGTTTAAGGCTAGCAAGGAGGTTGCCAATTTTCATTTTTTTATTTTACTTGACACCATTGGCATTATTTATTATTATTTCGAGTCTTATTAGATATATTTGTATTTTTTTAATTATTTCAAATTCGAATTCAACATTCAAGTTTTGTAAAGTTTTGTAAAGTTTTTCTTATGTGCCATTCATGCTGAAGTTAAAAAGCAGCATTTTACATTTTCGGACATTGGTTTCGAAAAAGCGTTCATGCTGGCGTATTTATCAAATGCACATTTAGCAAGTTCGAACATTTTTTTGAGGTTATGCCACGTGTGAAAAAATGTACAGATTTTTATTAAATCTTTTATTTAAATCCCTTCACAAACATCAGATTAATTTGTAGATTGATTTATTTTAGCAATAGCACACAACACGCGCGCTAAATTACAAATTTAAAATCCGAGCAAATTTGCAGAATGTTTACGAAAGACAGAGAATGAGAGAACGCCAAGTAAAAACAACCAATATTGCCACTCTTTTGAATTCGAATCGCGATTTTCTTCGAATATTACAGGGTTGATTTCCGCATTTATAATGCTAATGCAAAACAAAAGTTGCTTTTAGTTGCATTTAGGTGTCAAATTTTGTATGGAAAATGTGAAAATAAAAGCTGCTTTTCGGGCTAAATGCTAAAATGCGAGGTAAATGCAAAATGCAGCCTCAGCATGAACAGCCCATTAAACACCTATCATCCTATTTCTGCATTAAGCACGTTCTATATTTTCACCACTTTGGTATTTCGTTTTCTGAAATTTTCTCATTTGTAAGTGCTAGGTTAACGTAGAAATGGTAGACTATGGGTGTATGTATATTCCGTAAATAGGCAGATTGCCGTTAGTCTTACATATCATAGACTTCACTTGACTTGAGAACTGTTAATTACAGTTCTGTTAACACTTCAACAAACTTTATTCGACTTACAAGCCTTTTGGATTCCCGACGTAACTTCTTAGTGAGCATCGCCAATATCGCATTGTCGATGTTGTGTTGTAATACATACATATGTCGGTGCAAATTTCATTCAATATCAGATTTTGAGTAATGCGCCTACAAACCTACATACATACATACAACCTGACAAAAATTCTAAAAAGAAGAAAGTTCAATCGCATTAAGTATAAACTTTCCGCACCGCGCAACTTTTCGCTTCGTTCGAAGCTTTTTAAAGCTACTTCATTATTATCTAGTATTTAATAAACTATTTAAAAATTGAGCTTTTTTTATTTATAGGTTTAAAAACGAAAGTTCAAAAACAAGTACAAAAGATTCTCAAACGATAAAAGCAATTCTGACATTTTCTTCTAATATGAGGCACAATACAAAAAAAAAATGGTAAAATACGAGACTATGGTCGGATGCACGTTTTCAAATCTTAGAAATGTTCACAGAAAGCAAGAACAGACATTTTTATCGCTTTTCTATTTCTCACAAAACAAATACTTTATATATGTATGTACATACATACATATGTACTACATATTGTTCTTAAAAAATAATTTAGAAATTCATAGTGCTGTCGGTAAAAGCTGTTGCCTTCACTTTTCACGCCAAACAGCTTTTTCGTACTGCTTAAAAGCTGCTAGATTTCTGTACTCAGTGGCAAAAGAAAATGTACAGAATCGCTAAAACTTACAAATCTGCTAACTCCAAAAACTTACGAAAAATTCTCAGCAACAGTTTTTGAAAGTTCTGCTCAAATATTTTTCTGAATGGTGTTAGCAGCTTTTGCCGCCGGCCCGACGAAATACATATGAAAATTGGTTATGGTTATGAAAGCCTTCTTAACCATTTCTATGAAACATATTTTTCCTCATATAAAATATATGAAATGGAAATGAGTCCGAGACTTTTGGGACGGACCAGTTGCAAAACTTTTTATTGGGATGTCGCACGCTTAATTCAAAACAGAGCCATCTCATAATTTTATTGTTTTTTGATTCGCGTTTCAGCAAAACTGCTCTGTCCCGAGGATCTAAGCACGTTCCAATAGCTATAGTTACACTTAGTTCCACCATATATACACATACATACACATTCACACATCTAACCAACTACGGTAAAAGTACCATCACCAGAACCACTAACAATATATTTTAACGAGCAGAGTTTGCATTTAGAAAATTCACTTACGACTGCCCGGATGATCACTTTGGATCTTTTTTTGTTGTTGTTGCAACGAGGCATGTAATATTGAATCACCGTCAGTCCTTTGACGTTTTCGTCTTAATTCCTCTGGTCCTACAATCAAAAAAGTGATCTCTTGATTTATTTCACATTTTTCACAAACATTAGTAAATAGTTTATACAAATACATTTTTTAATCAAGAAAATAGTTTTTTAACATTTCGTTGCTATGCATTTGAGTTATGTATGTATGTATGTATATAATTCAAAAATCTTCTGATTAATTTTAAATACGAAAACTAATTTAATTTGTAGAGTAAGTTGAGTATTCTTTCATTTATATATGTACATATACATACATATGTATATGTATGTATGTACGTATGTAATAATATCAATACGAGTACACTCGAATACAACAGTTCGGGTTTCTAAGTACAAGTTTCCAACAATTCACTTTTGTATTTTTTTGCTTATTTATCTGTTGAGGATTTCAAATAAGCAGGACGAAAATTTACTACATCAAAAATTCTTTTGTGCAGCTTTTCTTCTATAAAAAAAGGGACCTTGATTCCAACGCATACAAATCTTATAACTTTGGCATCGGTTTTCAAAGCGTGGCAAATGCCATCGCTGGCAATAATCTACGAAATTCAATTAAAATATTTGTTTTTAAATTGTTATTCGTTTTTCGATACATTTAAAGTGTCAATTCGAGACATCAAGCAATACAAACAAATTCAAAACTTTAACAAACTTTTTCAAAGCCGACACCCCCTTTCCGCTTAGAGCAATCGAGGGTTAATTCATCGAAAGTACTAGGGACTCCGAAATTAGTAGTCGAAGTAGGTTACAAGGTTCCCAGACATCCTAGATGGATAATCTGAATGGCAAAACCCTTTCGATTGAAATAAAACTTAAAATTATTTAGCTGTGTTGCCGTTTAAGATACACAGGCCCTTTCTAATTATCGACTCCCGTTTTAACTCCGACTCCTAATAAATCAATCGAAATAGGAGCTCCGTACCTACTTAGTAAACGCTTGATGCATCCACACAGTTTTTTGCTGAGCTTACGAAACATACAAACGGGGTGGGGAAGATACAAATTTATTTAATTTTTGATAAAAGTAGTTCATTTCGATTATTCAGAGATCGATGTAAAACATATCGATAAATCGAAACTAAATAGCAAATTCACTTTTTTCTTTAATACAAATAGTCACTCAGCTCTATAAAAGCTCGCACCTATTTACGTATTCATTCAACACAATTCGCAGCCGCCAAAAGGCTTCCTATCTCGTCAGGAGTCAGTATTTGTCCCGCATCGACGGCTGCGTAATATGCGGAAGCTTCGTCAAACTCGCTGGTCGTCGCCTGTGGCGGTATGCTGGTGTACAAAGCATAATGTTCTGCTTCGGTTAGGTCGACATCTGGATCGAGTTGAACATTAAATGCGCCTTCGCATAAGTTGCGCAAACTTTGACGATCGGCTATTGCTACAAGCTCCATGTTGCCTTCGCTTATGGGTATATCGGCTAATTGTAGCGCCGAAACCGTTTTACGATCCAGCGTATTGCTCAATGTCAAGGTGCTGGCATGAGAGTAGGCCTCGTTTTGTGGCAGGCTATTGACGCTCTCACCCTTTAGTGGTATGTGTATGACGTCAGCAGTCAAACGAGCAGGACGTTTACCCGAAACACTACTAACACTACGGCCGACCGGTCGACTTGGCTTATCGGCCTTTTTAGCACCAGCTTTGGTGGGACTTGTCGGCAAAGACATTGGTTGCAGTGATTTCACTGAACCACGACTAACATCATTGAGACGAAACTGGGCAATACTTGGCTCTCGACTCAAATTCGGCGAGTTGCCTTTGGAAATAGTACCCACGTCACTATTTTGAGCTAAATCGGATTTACTTTTACGACGAGAAAATAGTTTCGAAAAGAAGCCGGGTTTCTTCTGCTTTGGTAAAGTATTTGAATTGTTTGTATTGTCAGGCTTTGGGGGCAACCCTTTCGAAAGAGGTGACTGATCAGGGGTTCGCCTAATTATGATGGGGGCAGGGAGGCGTGATTTATGATCATTTGTATCAAAATCTTTCCCTTCCAAAGTGCCATCTTGTTTTCGAATACGTTTAGGTGGAAGTGGTGGCAACTTTTCTTCCTCCGCTGCGGTCACATGCATGTGTGGCGAAGCATATTTCGGTGGCATTGGACGTGGAGGTGAGAGATTTTGTTGTTGCAAAGGTTGATGCAAAGGCAATATGGGACACTGTTCAAGAGCAGCTAGCGCGGCATCAGCGCTCAATGTAAAGGTCTCTACATGATCGTAGTGCAGTGCATCTTCTGGCGCAAGTTGTGAAGACGGCGGTGTTGGGGGCATTAAGTTATCTGATGGTATATCGATCGGATTTTTGAATGCCCGTTGTAAGCTGCTATATGTGGCGGCGTCATCGAAACTGTCTTCCGTTTCCATGGGTGTCTTTTGCATTCCTTGCTTCAAGTTAGCTCCACGCACTTCGTTAAGTTTTGCGTTGTAAGAGTCACGCTGAATAACATGGCGCGTGTAAATTTCATCTAGTTCGGCCGCCTCATCTAGCAGGGCTGTAAGAACTTTATCCTCATCAATAGATGCTATGGATGCGGCGCCGTCAGGTGGGGGCGAGCCTTCAATTTCTTGCAGATCATTCGATTTCATCCATTCATTAATTTTATCATTGACGGATAATTGTTGTTGTTGTTCCGGTACAGGGAGTATCACCTCTTTTGGCTTGGGTTGCAAACCATGATTTGGTACTGGGGCAGCTTGTAGTTGTTGTTGAACGATTTCGACCTGCTGTGGTGCAAGCTGATCTTGTTGTTTTTGAGTCATATCTGGCTCTTGCAATGGTGCAACCAGCCCTTGCTGCTGTTGTTGCTGTTGCTGTTGTTCTTGTTGTTCCAGTTCCCTCACTTTCTCGTCTATAATTGCATCGACTTCATCCTCCTTGCGCCTTTTATCTGCTTCTTCCATTTCCATTTCCACTGACACAACCATTGCATTTTTTAAAATTTGATTTTCTACTGCTCGTGGGTCTGCCGAAGGCCTATTTAAATCTACAACATCCACAACAGCTGGCTTCATCCCACCAGCTGCGGCTAATATTTCTTCAAATATATCTTCGTCGGGCTTTCGTTTGAGCGTACGACGCAAGTTCTCTAAGGAATACCTACCCGATTCAGCCGGCACATATTCAAACTTAACTGGATCACTAACCGCTCCATCCGAAGGTCTTTGTAGTTGCACGTACACCTAAAGAAATATTCAAAAGTGAGTCTGTTTTGCTCATTCGACCATGTAAAACGTCCGTTCTAACATTTCCCTTACCTCAACTGGTTCCGTGATGTTTGTCTTATGATATTTGGGTGTTCTAAATGTAATGGCAGTCTGTTTGTGAACATCGTTGTGCTCGAAATCACCGAACGCTTGCCAAATGGTGACTCCATCTTTCTCCTCAAAGAATCGCACCGCGATGTCTTCCTTCGCCACCTTCTCGCAGAGTAATATGATTTTCGTGTTGCCCAGTACAGTTGCCGAACAGCTACATATCCGACTTATTACGAGATCTGACATTGCCTTCTTATCATAAATTGGCTCTGAGACGACAGGCGGCAAAGGCACTGTGAAACGTCCCATATCACCTTTGAGAAATACTTGAAAACATAATCGCACAGCGTTTAGATCGATGCTTGTCGGTTGGAAACGATGTGAAAACCCAGCTGTAAAACAGAGATATTGAGCACATTTAAGAAAATTGCTGATTGGGACAGACAAACAAAACTCAGCCATTTACTTTTGAAGGGATCCACACGAATGTCTTCTCGCGCCTTTAGTGCACTTTCAATGTCTTTCTTTTTGACGCATTGGATTCCTAGATTGCTGAATACGGCCCGCATTGTTTCGCTGTTGATTTCCAACGTGCAGACGCCCTTCTTGCAACCCTCCTTGCCCACCAAATTGTGTGGATGTGGTCTAAAGGAAAATGTGCAAAATGGGAAAGTATTCATGTTTCGTTCACGTGCATTGGTATGTGTATGTATGTATGTGTGCCAAATATATATGTATGCATATTCACTTACCGATATGGAGCATCTTTGGTCACGCAAGACACGACGACTACAGCACGTCCCTTGTAGCCAATGATTTCGATTGTTGGAAAAGTTTTTGTTTCTGGTGTCGAATTCACGCCTGGTATCGAACCAGCTGAACGACCTTCGCATTCGTAACGAAATCTTAATGCTTTACTAGCGGGTTGTTCGACAATTTTGACATACGCCTTTTTGGCAATTTTCTTGTTAGCATTCGTTTGTTGTTGGTAGGAGATTTGTTGCTTTGTATGATCACCATTATAGTTGATTTGTTGCTGCTGGTCTGGTTGCGGCGATTGTTCTTGAATTTGCTCTCCGTTCGGACTTACGCTTGTTCCGCCGCCCATTAGGGCATTGCCTTGGTTTGGATACATAACGGTTACGTTCAAAAACTAACTGTAAAAAGAAGCCGAAACGAAATTATAGACATTTTCAAATCAACAAAAAGTGGAAAATAAAAATGTATTGGTCTTTATTCAAAGTTGACTCATTTAGTCTATTACTAAGAGTGCAATTTCAAAACTTTTTCTCTATGGACCAATATTTTACAGACAATTTTGAGCACACGCACACTTTTTCTCTTTGTCGTGCAATTCTCTCTGCTTATTCGTGCACCAAAAATAAATTTTGACTCGTTCTCTGAGCGAAACGATGACCGAGCAGACCGAGTTTATTTTTTCCGAACAGAATTTGTGATGATCACAATATAAATCGTCGTCAAATACTGAAACTCGAAAAATTTCAAAAATGACTCCAAGCGCCTCAGGTCCGTATCGTTTAGTAAATACGAAGGAGATTTGTATATATTTCCGAAAGAGAACGACCGACTGCCAGAATTATACATTTGGTATTTTCATAAATATCCAACAACAACAAACACTTTTCAGCACTCAACTAAATAAATTCTTTTAGCTTGTGCTATCTGCTTTTAGCTACATACATATGTACATATGTATATGTATGTGTGTGTGTGCATGTATCTACTTATGTATTTGGCAAAGAAATATGTAAATTTCATACGCGTAAAACGTGATTTGCAAAGATGCGTTGAGGTTTCCATTGAACTTTTTGACCTAATCCCTGCAGTGAAATTGCGAAGCAGTTTTCAAGAAAGATATACAGACTTCGTATTTCGATCTGTACCGATTACAAAAGCTGGCCTATAACTTGTATAAAAATCCGTAGGATCCGCAACCGTCCTGGTACCTCAGATAGACGACGGTAATTTCTTTGCTGAGTAACACAAATGGCTTGACGTCAAAAAAATATTATTGAACGGTTCCTTTTAAGAGAGTGTCTACACATTAGTACATACATATGTATGTAAATACATACGAGTATTAGTGATGTTGGGGAGGTCCGGTTCCAAGAACCGGAATCAAATTTTTCAAATCAATGGGTATGCATCTAGTTGCAAGTTTGTAGAATGTCGGTTAGATATATTTTATATCTGTAAGACAGTATTTGCCAGAATAGAAAACGTATTACTTAGACTTGTATCTTGCAAAAGACTGTCGTGTTAGGTTCGTCGGGACGTTCGTTTAATTTAATAATCCAACATGTCTAGTCAAAACCACTCATACCAAGGTAATCGAATTCAGAAGTCCAACGCTTTATAATTGAAATCGAATATCCGCATCATCGCTAATATGCATCTATACATGTATAACAATTTGTAAATTCGTTCGTGCGTGTCAAATCCTAGTCACTTGTTCCTCTAAGTAAGAATATAATATAAACAATTTCGACGTCATGCCACTAACTTTTGCCAATGACACAAGCTCTTTATTACATGAACCTCATCATAGACACATTTTTATACATAAATGCTATGTATGCAAAGTAAAGTATGTACGTTAGCAGACGATATTCTTCAAATTCCGATTTCTCAAATTCGTTATTTTTCGCGGTTTCGTAAGTAGCTTTAATATACGATCCGAACCGTTCTGAATTCAAAATAAATCACAATCCAATACTTTCGATTCGAAATCATTCAGAGCAATGCGGTTGGCTTCTTGTTATAACAGTAAAATATAAGTTCTTGAAGGAGGCAATCAGTCTTAGTGTTAATCTGACAATGATCCTTATATCAACACTTATTTCAGAAAAGACAAAGGTCTCGACAATTACGTCATTATGTCTGAATTAATTTATGCACATAGATAGTACATAGTAAGTATATATACATATATGCACATACTATCTAAGAGTATATACTAAGTAGGATATTAGTTGGAAACAAGCCAATATTTCAAAATGAAATAAACATAGATATTGTATGCGAAAGAGCAGACCACCGTGCACGCATTTGACATGATGCGAAAGGGAAACTATTTTTTTAATTTTGGGACAATTTTTCCTTTGGAATGGAATTGGTAGATTGTAATGGTCACCGAGTAGCGCTTTATCACATTAGGAGGTGGAACCTATTTCAGAGCGATAAGAAAGCATCACAAGGTAGTAAACCTATGTGCAGAATTTTTATGATAGGGTCTTGGGCACTGGACCTATGGTGAATGTAGATAAAGGTAATTCAAGGTATCTAGATATGAAGTTTTCGTTTTATTCAATGTTCTCGAAACTACAAAATGGTTGAAAAATACCGGCTCTAGACAAACCTGCGTACATATATCAGGAGAATATTCTAACGAGTCCAAACTTTAGTCAAAATCGAAGCATTACTAAGTTTTGAATAAAATGATTATTAGGTGTTTTCCAATCCCGATTTACAATTGTGCTTTAGCTGTTTTTTTTACTAATTTCACTAATGTTTTCCAACCGTCGATGATAACGTCATAGCAAATCTGTCAAGTGAAAAAGAAAAAGTGATTAATCCATGGGATTAGATTGATTATTTACTTGATTCAATTTCTTTTATAGAATCATATTAAACTATTACTTTATTCCTTTAATACATTTTTTAAAATTATGGCTTTTCAAGCCCGATTTCCCTAAACTTAGTACACACTTTTTACACAGCACGAAGTCAAAACATGCACTGATGTTTAGGTTAGATAGATTGTAAATCGGATATCACTTGGATTCTCTCCAATATAAAAACACAAGCGAAAAATACTTTCCTACCTAGACCATTGGAATAGACCTTTTTATTAAATGCGACAAATTTTCATAAATTTGAACGAAGTTTTGTTATAATCATGTTAAGTCTTATAATTCTTTCTTCGGCGAACAATTCGGGCGAAAACAACGAAACGGGTTTTGGTTTGTTTGATCTTTAATATTGCCTTGCCTTTTATTAGAAATAAAAACTAATATTTTCACAATATTCTCAAGGTAAATTTAAATATTTCCTGATTAAGTTTTGTAAAAAACTTTTATTTTGCCGGTTTTCCGTTGATCGTGGCAGACGCGATCGCTTGCTTTTGTTTTCCAACACTGAATTGGCGAGTTTTCGAAAAAAATTATTTTGGCAAAATATTTCGAAATTTTGAAAACCTCAAAACACACAAGCAGAGAAAATGAAATGTATCTGTATACATTTGGACATTTTTATGAACCTAAGAAATACATACATATATACATTAGACTAGTCCAACAACAGTTTTTGTTATCATAATTTTATTGATATTACTTTTAAGAAGCAGGGGAAAAATACAAAAAATGCTTCAAATTTTAATATTAACCCAGATATGCCCGAATTTTTATTTCTTTAATCGCTGATTTTTTTCTTGGTATTTATCTTTAAAACTACTATATTTTATCAAATAAGTAAACATTTTAGTGATTTGCAAATTTGACATAGTTAGTTTATAGTGTACTTTTAAAAGGACAATGGGCATATAGGCTTCTGAAAAAAAACGTAGTCTTTGGAATAGCTGTTCAATATTTATTCTAATTTATTAAAAAAACGAAAAGAAATGATTTTTCCAAATACATATAATAATTCAGTTTTTCAGTAAAGGACGAACATATTCTAAGCGAACGTATTTCAAGTGGTATTCCTACTTGGTATGGTAGGAAGCAAAACAAGGAATGTGGAGTGCCACTTGGCACTTTATACAAATTGTTTTCACTTTCATATGGCACACTCTGCATCGGGTTTGTTTTTTCTGTTGACCTACAAAGTGATCCATTCTATCAAACCGAGAATCTATATTTTCAATATTTGATGGTCTTCTCCTCTTCCTGTTCTCAGCTCCTGCCAAAATGGAATTGACAATTCTCCTTCTGCATGTTAGATGGTCTAATTGGCCACCTTGTTTTTTGTGTAAATGCCACGTATTTTGTTCCATCAAATCAAGGCCAAAGGCGATAAGGCAGAAGTACCATTTTATTCCTCTTATTTTTGTTCTATACAAACTTACATATATTCGGGTCGCAACGGTCTACTCCACCCATTTTTTTGTTGTATTTGTAAATATTGTACGGCTGTTTGACTATAATATTTTTCTTAAATTTACGGCTATACCTGCGAACACTATGTGGTGGATTTGCTGGGTTGGCGTTTGAAGCAATGGATACGATATTGTTATCACCATCGTCATCCTCTTCGAGATAAGTCAACAATTCATGTAGAGTAAGTCCGCTGAAAAAAACAAATTTTAAGTACCCCTTTGTTCCCTTTGTCCTTTTAAAAGAACATCGCCGTTTTAAGCAAAAACAATGAATTCAAAATAATTTTTACTAACATATTTTTACTTTAATAATTAACTAGAAGTCTAAGGAGAATAATTCTTCAAAAATTTGCACTGAGAATATATTATTACTTACCCAACTAGTCTGAAATTCACGCCAGTGTCCATGTTTTTTTTATGCCTATCTTTGACACGTGCTCACTTACTCAAAATCACTTGTAAACTAAATCACTCAACGGTATTGGGTTATTCCCCTTTTTAGCTGTTCTTACAGGTAGCGTCATCTGCGTATCAAAATTTAGCAAAAGACTTATCCGAGAATTTTTAAAAAGTATCCGTTGGACTTTTAAAAGGACAATGGGCATATCTGGGTTAAGATTCGACCTTAACCACCAGATAGTGCTTTGTGCGGCTATTAAAACCTTATGTCCACATTGAGCTGTAATTGGCATAGTTGCGGTGGTTTTATTTTAATTTTTAGAGCCTAAAAAAAATACACAAATTTCTTCATAGAACATGCTCAAGGAATAGGGATCTGCTGAACCCATATAAAGGGACCTAGTAGTGTGCTTTTACATAATTTTTGTTCGCTTCTCTTAAAAGTAATATCAATAAAATGTTCAGTCTTATATACACAGGTATGTACATATATATACAAGAATGAAATCTCCCCATGGACGTATACGTAATATATGGATGAGCGTAGGTGTGGCTGTTTTTATGGTGCAGTTACTCGGCAACGTAGCCACTGCTTCCCTCCGTACGACGTAAATGCAGAAATTTGGGCTTAGTGTCCTGTATCTTTACATAAGAACTCGAGCTAAGAGGCATTTGCTGTTCAGCTAAGTTTTCTAAATTTTGCAGTTATAATAATTATAACATGAGATTTAAAAATGTAAATATTGTTTTTGTTGTTTTCTATTGATTTAAGACTTGAATGGTTGTTGAACTCACTTCAAGCAAATAAATGATCTCCGAAAATAATACAGAAACGTATTTGCTAATGGAATTTTTGAAAATTCCAACTTGCAATTCGTGTGTAGCTACGGTTGTGTTCGGCACGCGCCAAAAGAGTGCGATTGGCCACATACGAGTATACATACATATCTACTTAGGTATGTACATTAGAGTGCTTAAGAATCAAATACATATGTACATATGTATGTACATATTTGGGCTCCAAATAAAAATTTTCATATTTTGACTCATCGCCCAATTTTCATTAAGTAACATGCACATTATCCGAATGTAAACAAACCATTGAATAGCCACTAAAAAAAATTCTTTCAAACCTGCAACTGCTCTGTCGTGCCTTGAAGATCTCCTCAGAAACGCAAATCGACAGCCACACTGCAAAACCCCGTAAGTCACTATTTTTCCAAAAATAAGGTTCTGAGCCTTTCCCATAGATGGTGATATTTTGCGCATTAAAATTCAGTCAAAATCGGGTTACAACTTCCCGTTTCTTTCCAGTGGTGAAATGAAATAACCGTCGCTCATATACATACGTTATAATTATTACAGTTTTTTCCCTCTCCTGAAAACTTTTTGGTTTTGAACATACAGGGTTTTGCAGTGTGACTGTCGAAATATTTGATGGTTTTTTTGTAATTTGGGACCGTTAAATAGAATAAATTAAAGCAATTTAAATAATTTATTTCAGTTGGGACTCTTAAACAAAATCTCCCTCAAAGATAGCACCTTAATTCAGTATTAACTTAAGAACTCAAATAAAGAAAAGAGTAAATTTTAAAATTCCGGTGGAAACAGTGCAACTTTTTTTGGCGAGGCGCCTTAATGTACGTATATAGGAAGATATTATAAACAAATGAGCTTTGACATATTTATTATTTATTTTCGTAGATATTTTGAACCAAAGTGAATGAAATTTCCCAGAAAACGATGAGCAATCAAATATGTATGTCCCATTATCCTGGGTATGCGAGGAATGTGTTTATCAATAAAAGAAAAAAACAAATATTTTCGGAAGAATGCTAATTTTCATTAATTTTTCACGCAAACGATTAAAAGTTCGAAAATTTATTAAAAAAAAAAGAAAACCAAATATTCACAAAACACGATTATAGTCGACCACTTCCTAACGGACTTCAAAGCATACATACATATTTATTTCCACAGAATTTTCTTTGAGATATATATATATATATGGCGCGATATACAACAGTTATATCATCAACCTCCTAGAAGATTTTTGCGCCGAGCTTCTCTTCCAATTTGTGGTGTGCCGCTTTTTGAAATTTTTTCCTACAAATTGGCGGGACCTACGGTTTTTCGCCGACTCCGAACGGCATCTACAAAGCAGATGAATTTTTGCTGAGAAGCCTCTCATGGCAGAAATACACTCGGAGAGTTTGCCAAACCACTGCCGACCCCGTTTTGAAAAAACTTTTTCAAACCACTTTTTGATGTAACCTGTACCAGGGCTCGAACCCGGACCTTCGGTGTGGTAGGCCGACAACACTGCCTCCACACCACGGTGGCCGCCATTCTTTGAGATATGGCTTTTTAAATATTCTGAGGTGTCGTGTTCTTCAAACATATTCTGGGCTAAAACGTTTTTGAATTTTTTTTCATAACTGGCAAAGCTTTGAATTAAAATTGAAATATTTAGCTGAAATTTGGAAATTTTCGGAAAAATCGAAGAAAGTCGTCGTGGCTCCGCTTACATAAATATCATGCGTGAAACAATTTAAAAATTTTGAACTTTGATAACTTTATAGCCATTTTGAATGGAACTACAAGGCTTGAGCTGTCAAAGAGGTCCTGATGTGCGAGTAGGTTTTTTATGCAAAGTGAAAAGTCGAAATAAGAGAAGCTATTCAGGTAAAAATCAGATTTTGTACTAGTTGGACTCACATTAGGGTGTTTTGTATTCACATAAAAATCGTATTCTTATAGCTCTAAATAATCTTAGCGGCAACTGAAAATTTTTTTTATAAGAATTTCGAATTTCTAAGAACGTTAATGTAACAAATACCAACCATCTCAAGAACTATGCCACGATATAATCAAATCTACGAAGTTCATTGCACAGACAAGGTTATCAGAAAAGCACGTGCACTTCATTGCGGTTCCGTGAAGTTCCTGGTAGTTACGAAATTGTACCGCCAGATTACCAGAACGGTGCGACAGCGAGCTGGTTCCACCTTGTATTCAACTCTCTTTGATTCAAGTCCATGTACAGAAAACTTACTCTTCCCTTGATCTTTCAGACTCTGGGTATTCCTGGAGTATTTTTATGGATTTTGTTTTGACAACTTAACACAAGAAATATTTTTCGTTGACGTTATATTTTGCCGTTTCCCAGTAAAAGCTACTAACACCTCTTTAACAAAATTTTCCAGTGAATTTTTGAGTGAAATTTGAAATTCGATTTTAAAAAGTTTATTTCTAGTATTTTTGAGCAATTCTGAAATTTAAACTCAACATTTTCTTTTGACACCATTTGAAGAATGAAATTGGAATATGGAGTGAGAAATGGGCTTGAGCAGAAGCTTTACCGCGAAGCCGACACTTTTACCACTATCCGATTTCACTTTATAGAGGTTTTAACAGTTTCGAGGCAAACATTTTCTTGTGGATTCGCAATCAGCATTATTTTATTCACCCGTAAAAATTATTCTCGAACCATAAGAAAACCGACCGTCGCCTTCTTTGCATTTATTTTTCATTTTTTTTTTCTTACCACTTAAACCGACGCAAACGCTTACTAAAACTGTCTTAATATTAGAATTTCACGATGTCTTTAACGTTTTCAAAACTCACGACCAACTCAATAACCAATGCCGGTATCAATTTAAGTAAAAAATATAGAAAACTGTTTGAGATTTGCAGTTCAATTGAAATAGTTTCGCGTTTCAATATCTCATTCCGTTTCTTGCATCGCGCTGCAACCGCCAAAAATTCTTTCAAAATGTTGCTCATACGCCGCATTTACAACCGTCCGCCATTCAAGTTCGTTTAACAATGAATCGAATTGGAAATTTACATGTGTTAAATGTACAAAGTAATTTGGATAGTTTTTGTTGTGCTTTTCCCGTACACTGAGTCTAACGAAATGGTTTTGCTTCGATTGATATGAAATGAGTTAGTAACTGATGTGAGGATTTACGAACGCAACACAAACAGATGGCAAATAGTGTAAGCAGAGAGCTTTTGTTAGCTAATAACTCAATTCCCCGCCCCCCTTGTTTTGTACCGATTTAAGGGCTGTAAAGTACGAGTTGGGATCTGAAAGCTTTTCAATAAAATGTCAAAGTTGGGAAGAATGTTAGAACCTGAAATGTTTTTATCGTCCATTGGAAGTAAGTTGGAGAAACTATAAATGCGAATAAATGTTGGATACGTACTCCTTTATAAATATCTGCATATGTACATATGTATGTATTTGTGAGGAACAATATTAAAACAATAGAGGGTTTTATACTCCGATGTGGAGGCGCGTTTTGTCACATTCCGTAATACCCGCACCTGTTCTACCTAAGATGAAGCGACCGAAAATGTTTGCATCCATCACACTCCTTTAACACTCAGGTGAAGATCCCGACAAGCTCCGTGAAATCTTCTAAGTTATCTCACCTCCTCCTTCTTTAGGGATAAAGAATTTTGGTAATGAGAGGCATCAAGTCCGTGGATCAGCCATTATAGATCCACCATTTTGTAGAGGAAATTGAAAGTAGCACAACACAAATTGGAAGACAGGGCCGGTTTTAATCGCCTCGCTTTATTTTGCCAAATGAGCGACATAGATCGAGAACCGTAGACTTCTACTTTTTTAATGTTATTTTGTAAAATTTCAAATGCCATATTTCCTAACTGACTTGGCCAGTATTTGATAGTAGATAGATAAACATGGGTAAGTCTGGTATGTATCGTATTCGAGCCAAACACGAAGTAAATCGGATAAGAACTGAATAAAATATGCGGTCAAGTAATTAATAACCACTGCTAAATGAATCTTTTCTAGCGTTTCTGCTCTTTCAGAGCTTTAAAGTAAACAAATAGATCAATACTAGGTATATAATATTGTATGAAGTCAGTTCGTTTTATTCTGGTCAGATTATCACAAAGGTATGCAAAAGTCTTGTAAATATAGAGAAAGTCCACACAACACACATACATACCTACAATACTGAATAGCGGCAGTGACCTAAACTCCAAGAACTCAGAAATCTTCATCCACAAAACTGTAAATGAATAAAAATGAGGATCATTGTCATAAGTGAGTAGTTGCATATGCTGATGCCTTCAGAAGTAGATCAGTGCTGAGAACTGCTCTCTTTTCAACAGTTTTTTTAGCACGAAATTCCCACTCAAGTTCACAAACCTTAATACCGAAATGTGTAAAAATTTATTTATAGTTGGACAATGATCAAATTTGGATTATTCACCCCTATCATGGATTTCAATTACGTTCCCGTTCTACGCTCCGCCGAAATCGAAAATTAGTATCATGCGTTTAAATTGAATTGAAAGAAGAAGAGGAAGAGCTATAAATCTTTCGAAATCAGCTGTTTGCCTTGAAATGTGTGGAATTGGAACATAACAAAGCAAAAATACACAAATTAGTGCTTTTGAATTAAAAGTACAATTGTATTATTTATTAACTTAATTCCATAAATTAACTAATTACATATGTATTGAGCATTATGTAATAAATTTAGTGAAATTTTATACATATGTAGATCAATTGATTGATTATAGCAGTCGTCGGAGCACCAACAAAAAGCAAGAGGACACTGTTGGTGGATGTTACCATGTCGTCAGTAGGAGGTAGCTGGCATTTGCAATAGAGTTGGTGCTAGAAGAGTCTGCTTCTTCAACCAGGCACGCAGATACACATACGCCGAGCAAACATTAGACATGTCAGGATTAAGTCTGACCGCAGATGGTACTTTTCGCTGGATGAAGACATTCGCGGCCCCGGAACTGACAAAGGAGTTTACCGAGTAGGTATGTGTTGGTGGTGTGGAGTGTCTGCCGGTGCACGTTTGGTTAGTTTTAATGGTGTTACTAAAATTGTTAGATTGGTGTTTTGAATGTTAGTCCAATTTTTGGTAATTATTTACAACCGGTGCCGAGTGCTAATGCGCGTCCAAAAATATTGAAAATATTAGATCTCCGGAGTCGGATTCACATTCCGGGCTTCGAAACGCGTCTTTTGATACCCCTTCCCACAATTTGGACAAATCGCACCCTAAATCAAAAACAGTCACAATTCAAAATTTTTTTAGGTCGCTTTTATGCGATCCAGAAGCAATTAACTGAAAGTTACTCGGATTTTGAGTTGTGACTCTTTTTGATTTAGTGTGCGAAATATTAGCACTCGGCACGGGTCGCAAACAATTACCCTGCAAACATATCAAAAACCTCATTAGAGCACAAAAACAAAATATAGCGAGCGTTTTACAACTTTTATATACGAGTTTTACTTATATTTTAAGAGTTTTAACAAAAAATCGCGGAAATTAATCTAATATTGTTTGCAAAATAAAAAACAAGCAGCTATCCGTCAACAAAATTGCAACTGAGAAAAACGGAGCTACGCTCGAAGTCCATGATAGGCAGAATTGTAAGTTTCGAAGTTGAACTGAACGGAAACGGAACGCATGATACCAAAGTTGCCAAGCGGAGAAAATTTCGATCCAAGTCGAAATGCATGATAGGGGTGATTATTTTCTATTTCACACCTTCCAATAATTGTCATACCCACAAACATTATTAAAAATTCACTTAGAGTACGTATGAAATAAAAATCTGCTTGGTTATTTGATAGATTATCTGGATTGAAATAATATTTACAAAGTCCACATATTAACTCATTTTGTTTTTAAAAAGTGCTGGCCCCTCCAACAGAATTTGTACTTGCACCGTTTCAAGCGCTTTCATCGTCGATATTGTCGGTAAGTACCTACGAATGAATATGTACGAGTATATATTTGTTTGGTAGTGAGAAGTTAAAAACCGGTTTATTGTTTTTCTGTTCGCCTCAATTATACCAAATACCATACAATCGAGTTGATCAAAAGCAGCAAACAAACAACAAAAAAAAAGGCTTTCAGCTTTGTCACGTATCGAAAGAGAGCGCGATGGAAACAAGTGACAGAAACAATTCGAAAACGTTTGCAATAGTAAAAGCGTAATTGATGATCAGTAACCCAATAAACCAAATAGACACTCCCCCATGGCCTAGCGGTAGCAATCAGAAGTCCACCGGCTTTTCCTCGATCGCCGAGGGATCTCTGCGAAAGGGAAACTTAAATTTGTCGGACGAGGTAGCATTCTCGGCTTCTAAAATAGAGCCACGTTTCTTAGAATTCACCCATGCAACGGTCGTGTAGACAGCATCCCGCCTGCGCGCAATCAGGCGGTCAATGGGGTTCTTGAGCTAACTTATTATTACAACAAAAATTACACAATCACACGAACAATTGGCGAAATCAACATTGAAAGCATTATTATAAGTCCCAGTGCCCTCCACATTTTCCTTTCACTTACTAGATCTCTCACCAATTATATACATATGTATGTATTCGTAAGTTTCCATGTTTGTGTACATAGTCGAATACGAGTTCGTTGGTCACTAAAATGCTTATTTTTGCCGATCGAAATGAATTGAAATGACGCTTTGGGAAAATCCAAAAGCAACACCAGACTTCACGCCAAAGTCTTACTTGCTTATTAATAGCACTACAAACATAACAAATAAAGAATTGTACAAAAATAAGTTTGGATGCTAAGAGAAAATTAGAAGAGAAACTCTGAAACAGGTCAGCTGATAGAGCAGGGCAAACAACTGCAAGAGGCTTCATTAGTTAAGCAGTAGTGAAGACTACTTTTCAAACAATTTATATCCAACTATCATATAGCAATTAAGAAAAGGTATAATGCATTTTTCCCAAGGTTCCAGTCCCGTCATCAGTGGTTAGCGTTCTTTTCTGTGTCCCCAAATGTAATCTCAATATCTCACGAATTATGAGAAGTTCCTAAATCCGTAATATGAATTACATTTTAAAGGGATTGTAAAATTGTAGTTTGCATTCAATTGAGTTTTTTTATTCTGCTAAAAAACTTATTTAATGGAACTAGAAACTTTTGGGAAAAAGCAAAAACTTTTACGTCCCTAATATGAGCTTTTAATCTAATCAAACTGACTGGTGCAAGCTCCACCAAAACGATTGTGATAATAGTTACTATATTGATAACATTTCCCCCACTATTTTTCCATTTGACGTTGTGGCGCCCATGCTTGAAGTGCATTTATTTTACTTTTCTGAACGAACGATATCATTCACTTTACTCGATTTCCTATCGATTATAATAGATAACGTAAGTACATATACATATATGTATGTAGTTCTTGATCGCTTTGGATGACCACTGTGGGCGAGTTTTATCTCAGTGCTCAAGGCTTTGTCCATCACTTTCAAACTTCGTAAATGCACTCTTTTGACAAGTTTTCGATAGCGTGTTTCATGTAAGCTGTTCGATGGAATGCAATAAGCATTATATAATGCGCACATTTTCTGGTGGGTTTGCACTGCACACGCATGCATTTTTGTATAAAAACGGGAATAGAACACCAAAACATACATATTTTCACCCAGAAAAAGAAGCTTGATACTGAAGAAAATAGGAATACAAGCCCGCACCCTGATGTACTTAAACGGCGATCAACTCAAAGACACGTTCTTCAGAAACCGTCGAAAACTAGCTTCCTCCGCCTACATATGTATGTATGTATGTATATCCAGCCCTTCATCGGAAAGTGCTGAAGCTAATATTTAATCGGTTACACTTTTCGCTCGGTAATCAACTCACGAACTTTGGGATTATTGAATTAGCTTCCTACATAAATATGTAGATATGTAGCAGCAACACTTCTTTAATTTTTAATAAACAAATTTTAATGTAATTTCACTTTCTTTATCATCTTAAATAAATATCTATTTGAAGCCACTCGAATCATTATTTTATTTTATGAAGGTATTACGCACTCAAAAGCTTTTCGTTCACCAACAACACAGTTCCCATACACGGGCAACACGTCACAAATTCACTTGATTCACTTATCGAATCGCTTAGGAATACATCCACGATATTCAAACACTTCGCGAACCGAATTAATTCAACAATAAACGACGACAACGCGCCATGAAAGCAAAATGCAGACTAAAATAAAAGTATGGAAGACGATCTCATCAAAATGTTGACGATAACACGAAATGAGCTCTCGTTCAGAGCTTTGAAGTTTTAGCGCTCTTTAAGTCATCTTCCTCCGATTGTTACTTATATTGTTGTTTTAGTGCGTCATTTGTTTCATCGAAATTATTCGTACAAACAATTGACTGCTCACGATCGTCGAAGCCAGGCTTGCCATAATCGTTGGGCTACGTTTATGTAAACTCTACTCAAGCAATGGAGTTTTAACCCAAAACTAGTTTCTAGTGCCGGGTACAAAATAGTTTAAAGGCAGTTTAAAATATCGGATATGGATAGTCACTAGTCCAAAACCAAACCTATCCTTAAACTCTTAGAAACGGCACAGCTTGAGAACTGGCCACAGGCAAACTGTCTTAAAACTGTCAAAATGGCAGTTAAGAACAGCCAATGGCATCGCCGTGCAAAAGTGGGCAGTTAAAGCATCGCTTGGGTATTGAGCTTGAACTGGTAGTATCATCAAATGGTTTAGCTCAGGGATCGTTTTAAAAGTAGTCTAAGTAAAATGAATATATTTTTACTTATTGAGGTAACTTAGATTTTCAGTTATAGTGGCTCTCTTTTAGGCATGGAACCCAAAATCGGAAAATTTCCACATTCATGTTTCTGGCAATAACTACAATTTTTACGTTCTAATTTTAGTTTTTGAAATCAAGTTTTCTTTTGTACAATATTTTTTCGTTACATCAAACTCAACAGGTGATCGTTTGACAGAGTACCTAGTATGTATGTCATGTTACAGCGATCCAGCTTGTACGAAAACAATTACGGTTTCGGTTTATTTTTTTAATAAATAGGCAAAAAAAGGTTTCTTAATATCAGGGTATCACACTTCATTCATAGAGATGTATTTACAACTTTTATCAATTTAATTTGTATATGTTTTTTGCTTTGACCTTTTTGCAGTTAGAAAACGAAATACATGCAATTGTAATGTCTCAATTACTGTCTTTCATGAAACTCTTCTCATTGTTTTAACTTTCAAGAGAAAGCGGCAGATTCTTTAATAACCCTCTCTTTGAAATTGGAAACAGTTTTCACACAACCAAAGAGCATAGATTAATCAATTAATAATTTAATTAATCTATGATCTTTTGTGTTACTGTGAAATGAAGAGTAATTTCATTTGAAGAGAAAATATTAACACGAGAGTAAATTAAACAATTTGCTAACCAAAATAACGATTGACATACATATGTACATATTTCAAAAATTAATTTTAAAGCGCCGGTTTTAATAATTTTATCAGACCTGTTAAATTTGATTAGTAATTAATAATCAACTGATTTCACGAATTTTTTAATTGGTAATGATTGTTTTCAAATTAAAATAATTAAAAAGGAAAGACGATTATTAAAAATAATCAAAAAAGAATGTGTTTTTGTTATTTTTCATAATCGTGAAAAACCATGATTTTTTTTAATTAGTTTTACATAATTGGAAAATAATCATTAAACATTTTAAGTAATTAATGATCCGGTTATAATTTTTTGCTATTGTTCAGACCAAACACAGTTTCAACGTTTGCTTTGTTCTTGTTATTGAATTAATTAAACTGAGAACTCAAAGCAAATTACAAAGGAAATCACAGGAAAAGTACACAAGTATTTGACTTTCGGGAAAATTATAGAAACCGGCTGAAATGGCAGCACTGATAACAATGGCTAACATCTCTTATAAATATTGGGGAGAGTTTTTCTCCGTTGCTTTCTTCTTGATATTTATGAATTCGCACTAACCTACAATTTGGGTTTTCTCAATAGCCGTTGGTCCCTTAGGTGATACATTTCTTATTGAAGAGTTTTTATTTAATTTTCGATATACATACTAGTACATAGATTTGTTTAAGTTGCCGACTGTGAGTCATTCATGTGACTATTCCACCTTTCGCGCAAACATCAGTCGTCCAAAAGAGTGCTTCATCATACGAATGTATGTCTTCATAACGCGCTCTTTCTAGATACCTCTCTTTGTCTCTCAGCCGAGCATCAACAATGCTGACAAAACTTACTGGAACTACAAATACATACATACCTATCTTGTTAGCTTTTATGAATGAAAAGCTCTTTCTGATTCGGCATTGGTTCCAGAGCTTTGTTAATCGGAACACATACACATACCCACACACATAAGTTCTACATTTGTGTATGTATGTGCATAAGTCAAATATCCTGCCTTCACCTACTCAATCTCCTGCTCGTCGTGATTGCAACATGACTCAAGTTTGATTTCTTGGAAAAGGACACAATCATCGTAGGTGTTCTGGCATTTCGAACTCAACTTGCTTTTTAAATGAATGTGCTTCGATGTGACTAATAGCCACTGATTAATTTTTACTTTACCAAACTTTAATAAATAAATAAATAAAAAACTATCACTTTTCAAGTGCGCGAACTGTTTGTATATGGCTTATATGGTTTACGGGGCTTTTATTAGATTATATGCATCCCTCTATTATATCGACGGCTGAGGGGAAGATCAGCGTAATTACAATTACTTTTCAAAAACGTTCTATTTACATACATACATACATATGTATTTAAAAAAAGAGCGATCTTCCACTCGACCACCTCTCTTGACCGAATTTGGCCATTTCAAAGATAGGTAAGCTCAAGAAAACAATGATTGTCTCAGAGCCTTTATTCCATAACCTTGACTTCAACATTCTTATCCATTTTACATTTCCGAATAATCGAAACGAAAGTAGTATGTAAAGCGGAGAGCGTAGAAGAAGAGAAGTAGCGAATGTGCAAAATTAAAACGCCAAGGGTTCTCCTGCATTCAGCACAGTGTTCATATTTGTTAAGTGAGCTGGGTCTGACTTCCTTTTGTGCTTTCTACCTACTGGAATGACTGCGGTTTTATCGGATATGCTGTTATTTAGTAAAGCCATGTCTAATCGACAATCAAGAGTGGGCGTGCCGACTGAGTAGGGCGTAGCACAATAACAAAATACATAGGGCACCGGTCATAGTCAAATTAAGGTATGGTATTATCTATAACATATCGACAGCCACACTGCAAAAAGTTTTCAGGAGAGGGAAAAAACTGTAATAATTATAACGTATGTATATGAGCGACGGTTATTTCATTTCACCCTTGGAAAGAAACGGGAAGTTGTAACCCGATTTTGACTGAATTTTAATGTGCGAAATATCACGATCTATGGGAAAGGCTCAGAACCTTATTTTTGGAAAAATAGTGACTTACGGGGTTTTGCAGTGTGGCTGTCGATATGTACTATATCTCGGCCTATTTAGCTTGACAGTCGTCCACCGACCTCAGCATACATACATACTGGTACATCTTTCTTGGGTCGTGACTTTCAAATACCTCCCCCCCCCCCCCCCCCCCCCGAGAGATTCTTACATTTCTTCTAAGCCGCTTTGAATCTGATAATTATAATAACAAATTTGGATGTCATTTTTGCCTCACATTAACCACTGTGCACGAATCGAATCGATCAAACAACACAAACATGAAACAATGCCGGCCGGTCTCTTCCGGTGAAGTCACATCTGCACCAACACTTGAACACACATTCACAAAATCTTGGTTGGGTGGCGGCACTACCCAGTAGGACAGCGAAGGTGGAAATCATGAATACTTTCAGCCTTACTCTTCACCAGCGGAGCATAACAACTTCCATGACTTTTCCCCATGACTAACGCACGGCGATGGCCGCCTTCGCATGAATGACTTTGTATAGTACAAAAAGGAATGAAGAGTGATCGTTCGGAAATAATCGTGCATACATGCTAATATAGCTGCCTTTTTCATTTGGTTGTTATGATACATACGTTAGGTGGAAGGAAGGTAAGATAGTGAGTATACGAACCAGCTCAGTATATAACTCCTTCATACCTGAAAATAGTAGCAGACCTCACTTCACAGCTGGCAGTTTCATGTACTCGTCAGTAGCTCTGACCACACGCGTAATTTTTTTTTTATAACATTAGCGCTTACGACCCTTTTTATCACTGAAATCAGGTTTAAAAAAATCATTTTTCGCAATCATATTTGTTACTGCTTTTGTATCCGACATCTTCCTAAAGATCCTGAATTCGTAGCTGCTCACAGCCTTACTTTGTCATCTGATAACTTCGGCTTCTCCTACTTTAAGCTGCTATAGTAAGGTGGAAAATTAGATACTCAAAAATGTCATGACCAGCTAACACATTTTAGCAGCACCTGCGATAAACCTAACAAAATCATGCATGCTGGAATGAATTACACAAGTAGGACCTAACGAAAATTCCTGGTGGGTAAAGCACGGCATACATATATACATACATACGCATGTACATATGTATGTACATAATTCATTTGGGTGTGTGTGATGGGTTGCCAATATGTAGATAAACTATTAGACCCTGCATTGATTTTGAAAAAGGCCAGAAATTCTTCTGCATGAAATAAGGTTGGTATTTGAATGCGATGGATTGGAATATTCATAGATTTGTGTGCTTGTAGAATTATGGCGCGCGTGTAACGACTAACTGACTATGTGATTTGAAAAAAGAGCCATTTGTTTTATGAAACGTACTAATATGCTTTCCATATGTATGTATGTATGTATGTACCCATCTCCCTTCTAAAAACACCTTACTCAATTCGTGTCCTCGTTTATTCTCAAAGTTAAGCAAGTGCCAGTGTATGCACATTTCGGTTTTTGTTATCGATTTTTCCAAAGCAAACTGTTGCCAATAGCAATGTCCTTGAACCTTGCGAGCACTTCGGTTCAATGTGAAGGTGAAAGTGAACGAAATCCACGAAGTATGTAGGTATGTGGTTCAGCTATGGGGGACAAGGTTCATTTACCAACCAGCAACCAACTTTTTCCTTGTCGCTTTGTTATTGCTTACATGCACTGTTACTTCCAACTGTTACCAGTGTAAGCAAACCAACTCTTTTCAATGCGAATCCAAACCACATTTCAGCTAATTAATTAGGAAAATGTATGTTTTAATTTCACCTTATGCAAAACAATTACTTACCCGAGTTTCAAAATTTTCATTTGCAAAAACTTTCCTTTTTATTTGACACTTCAGCCTTAAACGTTTTGTAATAGGCGCTTGTCATTTTAGTTACCGGTAATAACTGTGTTGATGTGTGAATAGAGATGCTAAAGGTAGGAGACTGTTGGTTTTGCACTAATTTTTCTAAGAAAGTGTTGTGAAATTACTTTGCAGCTCAGTTAGCGACATGCACCTACCCTTTGTAACAACGAAATTAACTTGTAGAAGGTGTTACTATTACCAAATACATCGACGTAACCCTGTAACGCTGTCTAACTAGTCGACTATTATCAAATGAAGGGAGGTGGTAGAGGTATCAATTTAACAAGGCAATTCTGACTAAGACATGATGACAACATGAATAGCAACAAACAATCGTAAGTGGTCCTTCTTTTGCTTGGTACAGCACATGATGCAATAAACAGGTGACTGCATGGTGACATATGTATGTACACCCGTGCGTACATAATTTGTGTAATGTATTTTGTTGTTGTACTTTGTGTGCGTACTGTCAAAATTACACTGAAAAATGGGCATAATGTCAAAATTAAAGAAAAAAACTTTGTAATCAGCTGTCTCATGTCGCGACCATGATCCAACCATAACAGGTCGTAGCAGCTAGACGAACATACAAACACACACAAATTTTCCATGTATTTTATTTTTGTAATTTGTGGGCTTATGGTCAAAAACGTACTGAAAAATATTTTGATTGTCAAAATTCGAGAAAAAAATAAAAATCTACTGGCCTATCGACACGACCTGTATTATTGGATCATGGTCGCGACCCTGTATAGTTGGATCATGGTACAGCATTTTTTTTTTTATTTCAAATACAATACAGTTCACTTCTGTTTTGGATTAGAATAAAAGCAACATTTGATTTTTTACTCAGGGAAATGCTCAATTATTTAAAAAAACGAAAAATTTCAAGACAAAATTGAGTATTTGGAAACTAATTTAACAGGTTTATTTTAGCAGGCAGATTCAACGTAAATTATTCAAGTCAAACTAAATGAAACGATTCGTTGTTCCGTTCTGAGGACTTTATGAGGTTGTAAGTCATTGCCAAGTCAAATTCCAAATCGCACTGCCTTCTCTAAATTTGCGCTTCACTCGCGCTATATTCAAGTGCGAATATTAAATATCGGCGACGTGAACACATTCGTATGTTGTTGTAAATTCAAACAAAATATTTAAAACATTTCGGATTCTGTGATTGCTGCCCAACGTAAGTGAAAGGCGATGTTTACTGGCACTTTGGACTTTGAGTCCAATAGAAGGGAAGAAACGGACTTACCAGACGAAAGTTATCAAAGCACACGGTGTACCTCGCACAGCACATTTTCCATAACAAAATGTTTCCCGAGTAATTTTGCGAGTCTTTCGGGTCGTCTTGAATATATGCCAAGTAACAATCCAATGCTCGTGGAACAAAATAGCGATCCTTATCTGAAGTGTGCAACAACAAACTCCAAAAATACTCCATGTTATCCCTGCGCTCCCGATGCAGAAGTTCGTTTGGCTAGTATGAGAATCTTTGCCACAATTATGTTGAATGCATGGCGTCGCCGTCGTGAAGATGTTAAGCGTTTGTTGCTGAAAGTGGAGGAGCTCAAGAAAGGGGTAAGGGCTGAGTATATAAATTGGTGACCTTAAATATTTATGTAGTATGTCCAAGCGCTCATCGTTTTGTATTTTCTAGTCGCAGAAGGTCAAGAATAAGATTCATGTTTACAACACCTTGTTTCGTGTCGAGCAAAAGCGAAACGATGAGCTCGCTTGCCAACTGAAGTGCTCATTGGAGAATGTCATACAAGCCAAGTCCTCGTGTGAGAATCTAACTACCAGCGTGATTAGTTTAAAAGCGGAACGTGCACTACTCGAACAAGATTTGGAAAGTAAAAACAAAGAGTTGGAAGCACTCACTGACATTCTCAGCCAAACAAAAAATGAACTTTTCCTTTCGCTGTCCCAACAACGGAATTTGCGATCTGCCCTCTCCAAGGAACAGCATTCCATTCAAGTTCTTGAAAATCAGAAGAACAAACTAATAAATGAGGTTGTTGGAAATTTTGAAAGTATAAGCGAAATACTCATTGTTCTGTCTTTGTCTTTGCCTTTGTCTTTGCCAGCTCTATCAGTTAACGAATGAGAGTCGTGAAACCGAAGATAAATATCGTACCGAGCTGGTTAAAAAAGAAGTTGACCTAGAGCGTAGCAAAGAACGGATTAAGCATTTAGAAGAAGAATTAAATGATCTGAAAGAGTGAGCGCTTGTGACCTCTCTCTGTAGAGCTTACTAAACACATCTCTAAATATTTGCAGGAAGTCGCTTCGTATTGATAGATGTGCCGCGAATGATGCTCGTCTCCGTAACGAAATAAAAAGTTTACAAGCGATGGTTGTCACACTTAAACATGCGCTCGAAGACACGTTTGGCCGGCGGGTATCGGGTTATTGGCAGAACATGTGTAACTACCAACAAAAAGGTTTCTACATTGCGCAAATGTTTTTGTTCTGTTTGTTGCCTGCTGTTCCAAGTCCTGCTGACTTCCCTAAGCTCAAAGGCGTACATCGTTTCTTGATCGGCCCCTCTAGCGATAACACATTAGAATAGATCACTAGAATTTTAATAATACAAGGTGGAGGCAAAATGAAAGTCCAAAGTCTCAATGAAGTATTCCAAAATTAAAAACCTCATAAAACAAAACAAAATACAAAACATCGTAAAGGTTCCAGCAGATCAGGATGTGTTGCATTTCCCTTTTGCGGTTGTAAATTAGAGGAAAATTCAAAAAATAAATTTTACTTTGAACATTTTGAAAAAGTCGCGAACTGTTAAATTTGGATGAGTAAATCGGCAGTGGATAGACATTTTCAAAATTTTTAAAAAGTTACGCTAATTATTTGGAGCCACGAATTAGTTTTTGAGGAAAGTGGTTGGAAAGATCAAAAGTTAGTTAAAGAGTTAACTAAATATTCATGGAGAAGCATTCAAAGGAGGAAAAAATTTCAAAATCCATTCATAGGGTGTTGCGTACGAGGGTCTAAGTACTATGCTCTATCGTCGCACCGAGCTCGGAGGACAAAAACAGTTATCTTTTTTCTCTTTCAAAACATACCCTGGGTGTGGCAAGTAATCGAAGATCACCTTTAATTGTCGCACATTTTATTGCTGACAGATGCATTTCAAAATTTTATATTTTATAGGGGAAATCGGGATCAAAGTTTTATTATCTTTTTTTGGGAGATTTCCATTATAAAAATGAGATTCACAGACAATTGTGGCGGCTATTTTCGTCTATGTGGCCCCTCGGATCAGTCAGTTATTTTAATGCATAATAAAATCCCAAAAAACTAAAATTTTGAGTTGCATCTGTTTACAACAAATCTTGCGATATTTTTGAAAACGTTTTGAAATAAGTTATGAAATGGCAAAATTGTTTGAAATCGATTCTAGCTCATTTGTAGATGTACATACCCAGGTCTATATTTACATATCGTACAACACTTTTTTATTTAAAATGTATTTTACTCGAAATATATATATGTACGTATGTATACATTTTACATTAACAATATTGAGCGCTTAATTCTGTAGTCTGATAGTCGATCGAGTCACTTGAGCTCGTTTATTAAGATATCCCCTTTTCGATAACTCGACCACTTTCTATGATCAATATGTGGACCAGCTGACCCAAAATGTCTTTGTACAATATGGACCAATCAAACGAATGTTTCAATCACTTCAATTCCCTCCAGAACGACTTAACAGCTTCATTCTGAGAAACAAAAATCGCAATAAGGAGAAGCTAGAATCCACATAAAAAGTAGTTAGAAAGCCCAGGAAAGATAAATAAATAAAGGTTTCAAAATAATGGCTAACAAAACCTGAAAATTCTTTGGCTGAATTTCTATAAAAATGGTTGGTATAGGGTGTTGAGTGATTTCTTTTATACAACGCATACATTTGTATGGAAGAAAGTTGGATCAGCCGTCTTTGCGAGCTAAGCACAAAGAAGGTATGTTGGGACTTTTCGTTCTCTACTCAAAAACTGCAAGGCACCGCCAACTTCTCATCAGATTTGGTCATGGAAATGGTGAAAACTGAACACTGTGCATTCATTTGCCATATGCCGGAACTCTCCGTCCAACTTTGTAGTTCATCACGTTCTTGCTTTTGTTTGTATTCGACTAGAAGTGTTAATTGGTAGTGAAAATCCATCAGATTTTCAGCAAAATGTTAAATTTGATATTTACACTTTCGATGTGAACAAATACAACCAAGCCCAACTGTTGCAGCTAGAGCTCGCAAACTATCGATTAAACTATCGCTACCCATTCTACTCACATTCCTTATATTGGGGTCTATCAGCTATTCTGGTGGAGCTCCCGGCGGGGAATAATTGTAATAAAGTTTTGATATTCCTATAAATTCACAGGCAAATTCCGATAAAATCGACTAATCTCTTATGATCTATTACATTCCTCCCGTCGGGAGTTCCATCGGAATAGTTGATCGACCCCATTATTATTTGCATTCTTTAATACTTTCTTTTGTTCCTATTGAAGTCACTTTCAAAAGTTAAGGCTTCCTAAATCTATCTGTATATACATATGTACATGGAAAATACCATCCCGAATGTATGCTCTATTCCACCATAGATTTTCAAGGGAGTCGAAAGTGAATAAAATAGATCTCTCTAAGCAAGCTGAGCCAGGCTATTTGACATGAGAAGAGTACCGAGCGTCAGCCAGACGAACAATTATTGTAAAAATTTGTATGAAATAGCATGCACTAGATTCTTGGGAACACACATACGCAACACATTAGCTTATACACCTGCATACAAACGTACATACATACATAAGTACACAAGCCCATACGCCTAGAAATAACCATTGAAACGGCCGGCAAAGTCCATTCGCTTGTCTAAGCTTTTATGTTGATAAAAGTTACATTTGGCCAAGTCGTGTTTGAGTTTAAAGAAAAATTTCCGCTTCAGTCGTCGTCGAGACGTGGGAGGCAGTGGATTGTCGTGCTGTGAGCATAAAAGTGTTATTGTCTTAATCGAGGCTTGCGTAAAATTTGCTGTTGAAGACGAATAAAAGAAATTTATTTTGCTTTCAAAGCACTCTCTTCGCAAAGTTTATTCGCAAGCTACACATAAACCAGATACATGTACTTCTGCGGAGTGAGGGAAAGATTAACCGCAAATTACAACAACAATAAATATTAGCGAACCTCTACCAATAGAAATGCAAATTTAAATAGTGTCGTTAACAAAAACATTTTTCGTGAATTCGATTGACTAAAGAACGCTTCCGAGCCACACGTGAGCTGCTCGAGTTTTCTCTTTGTTTTGTTTAATCTTCATTCTAATATCTTTAAATCTATGACAACATAATTTGAATCAAATTTTGTGAACAAAATAAATATGACTTCTGCGCACCTTCTACACATGGAGAATCCTCTGCACGCAGCTTGGCAATTTTTCTGGGATGTGTTAGTGTTTTTAATAAAAGCAATTTACTACACCATGGAGTCCTTGTATTACACATTGTTGCCGGACCGTCTGAGAAAAAGAAAGGTGGGTATAAGGGTGGCTTATATGTATGTATATGTATATATGTAGGTATGTGCATATGTCTGTATTGGTGTTAGTGTAATCGACATACTCAAACAAAAGAATTAAGACACAAACTTGTTTCGCCAAGATTATTTGAAAGCAGTAAGAACCACTTTTTTGTTTAATTCGTATAGATATCTTTTAGAATAATAAATATCTTTGACAATTTTTAACAAATTGCAATTTATCTAGTATAAATAGTTTGATTCAAGAATTTATTCTAATTTTATAAAAAAGAAATTGCGCCCATCAAATGCAAAAAACCGACTACGAAAGTGCAAACAACAAAATTCTTCACTGCCTATAAAGCCTACAAAGAACATTTCATAGAATCTATGGCAAATTAACCTTCCGATTTGTAGCATTCATCAGCAGCAGTTTTTTGCACATATGTACATATGTATGTATATTTAGCAGCAAGTGAGCATATCAGAGTAAATATTTATTTAAGCAACTCATAAAAATGCTTTGTTTAGCTTCATATAGTGAGGCGTATAAGCAAACAAACAAATCAAAAATTCGCGGGAAGTTGCGATTAAAACATATTCACTTATTAACATTATTAATTCGAAATTAGGCTGGCAATAAAACAAAGCTTTTTTTAGGTTTACAAAATGTTTTCACATATATGTACATATAAGCTATCGAAAGTGCAATTTGAGCGTATTCATTAGAGCTTAGCATACCCTAGATTGCAAACACACATACATACATACCAAATAATACGAAATAAAAACTTAGCTAAATAACTACCAACAATCACGATTGCAGAAACACATACATACATACATATATTTGTACAGACAAACATACCCGCAATACCAAAAGTGCAATGTTTATCAATCAACATTTTTCCAAGTATTTACGTACATATGTATGTAGTATGTATGTATTCGTATCTGTGTGTTTGTATTCAACTTCAACGTAACAGTACTTTGCCTAACGTTGCACAAACTCTTATGGTTCGCCTTACAACAACTGAGACTGTTCGCAATGTTGCCATGAAAAATGTAGGAATTGCATCCACTTTGTTTGTATGTATGTATGTCGGTTTCATTGTACACTGACGATCACAAAAATACCAATGCTACATTTTCCTGGAAACTTTATTAATATGCTGTCGGTGACAAGGGTAACGTTAAAATGAAAACTTTTTTCGCTGTTAGATTGCATTTAGAAGCGAAGTAAAAAATCACTTACATTCTACCATCTCTCATTTCACACATCCAATAAATTAAATTAAAAAGCAGTCAGGCTCTACTATTTTAATGAGCCCAGGTGTAGGTACAATATTCACAACTATTTATTTGGTATTTTTGTAGAGGCAACAACTGCAAACGGCTGTCAGTGAACTCTTCAAACTTTACAAATCTATGTACATTAAGGCGCCTCACGCTCCATACAAAAAAAATGGACATCCTGTTTCCATCGGAATTATAAATTTCAATGTATTCTAAGACCTTGGTCAAAATATTTCCAAAAAATATTAAGATTTACCGGAGCTAAGCCGCGTTAAAAAACCGCTAAAAATATCATTTTTTATGTATAAAAGGAGTATGAAAAAATATTTTTTAATAAAAAGCACCTGAGATGATGAACATAAAAAAGTTTGAAAATTTTATCAACGCAATCCAAATATTGAGATGTATGATGCTGTTTTTGGTCATATTTCGAGGGGTAGGTTTGTGGAAAACTTTAATAACTCAACCAATTATTGACGGATTTGGACGATTATCATTTAAAAGGTATTTTTGAGACGTTGCCATTTTTGCAAAATTTAACCCTTTTTGGTCCAATTTTAAACATTGCGAATATTAGCACACAGGTATACAATAATAGTATTGATAAAATTTTTAAACTTTTTTATGCTTACCTTTCGCACTCTATCATCTCAGATGCTTTTTATTAAAAAATATTTTTTCATACTCCTTTTATACATAAAAAACGATATTTTTAGCGTTTTTTTAACGCGGTTTAGCTCCGGTAAATCGTAATATTTTTTCGAAATATTTTGGGGGAGTCCTTAGAAAAGAGTGAATTTTGAAATTCCGGTGGAAACAGTGCAACTTTTTTTGGCGAGGCACCTTAATGTACATATGTACACACAGTGTGCGACAAAACTTAAACGCTGAAATTAATAAATATATCGTCCTTTTATGCAGAAAGAATACACACATATTAGGTATTATAAATTTGAACAAATAAAAGTAGTTTACCAGCTCAATCAAAAAATATTGTACAAAGAATCCGATAGACACAAAAAGTGGAGCGATCAAATTCTAGTATCTGCTAGACAAACCATTTTCTGCGCCTGCGCAACTTTTCCAAATACAGCGCACTCTCGCTAATGTGAACAGTCTATAGTTCGAACACCCCATAATGTGAACAGGCTTTTTTATGCATTGACTACTCTGTAATGTAATATGAACAAGAGACGTTAAAGTATTCGAATGTAGTTTACACAGATCTCAGCTAATTCTGAATTTGGGGACTGAAGCAGTTGAAATTTTCAACAAGGCGATAGGGTGGGCTGGTCATGAAGACGTCGATCCAAATGATGTAAATGTTCTAAGACGTCTAAGACACAGAAGATACAGAAAATTATGACTGAGTTTTTCAAATAAAACCTAGATTTTGTATAATATGTGTAACGTAAAAATTTATAAGCACTTTCGATAATGTGAACTGCCTTGTACGTTTCAGCAGCATACGTTTCAGTAGCATGTTCTCCGCCTTAATGACATTCCTTCCCCTCAAGGAATAAGATGAAGATTTTATGAATATATTTGTACATGAAGCGATCCAACAACAGGTCAATCGTATAAATTGGACCCATTCCATGACCGTGTTTCGCCGATCAAAAAGTAACAAATACCCACATAACCCTTCTCTGTTTTTAATTTTGAATAAATGTGAACCTGCCCCTGTTTTCTAACTAAGTTGGTGTTGCTCAAATATTGCCAGGGCTGGAAGTAATACCATAAATCATAGCCTTCTTATTATTTCTCCTTAAATTTATTGAACAGCAAAACTAGCCTAGAGGAAATGCGTTTAGTCGGTGATGCATCCATAATAAACCGTAAAGGATCTTTTTATATCCCTTTTTTAGGCATGTGTCCGTCGGTTCTGTCATAGAATCGTCTTTGTATCCCTAAAATAGGCTACATAAACTAAATTTGATCGCAGGGCACTCTCTTTGAGTTAGGCCTCATGATTTTTATATTGTGATAAATCGCCAAATCAAAACACAGCTAATAGAAATAAATAAGAAATGCCTCGATGGTCGAATGCCGATAAACAAATATTCAACAAAACTGGAACAAATTATACGGGAAGAACGATGCGAATGATTCGATCGGATGTTTATGGCGAATATCCAGCTATCAACCGTTATGACACGAGCGCAAACAAATTTGGCTCCAACAACAAACTAATTTGGCTACAACAACCATCATTCTCGCATTGAAATTTAATTTGTTGGAACTAACTATAAATGTATATTTTATTAGCCATGCTTGTCAGGTACGCAATCGAGGTTTATATTAACGCATTTATCTACATATGTATGTATGTGTATTTCTATGTGTGTATGTATTTACGTTTATACACATGTGCTCAATTATAAATTGCTATTGGCTTCCAAATTGGCACCTTCAACTTGAATGTGCGTTCTCCATGCTTGCGACTGAGTGTTTCTATTTGAAAATTTACTGATTTTGACAATGAAATATTTTTATGTTTTTATCCTATTTTCGGTTGCAAAGATTTGGTTTATAATTTTGTAATTGAAGTCAATAGAAGATTTTAAGTAAATATGTGCGTATATTTGTATGGATGTAACTAGGGTACATATGTACATATGTATTTACATATATGTATATTAGCACCAGCTCACTAAATACATAAACAATGTTACATACCTATGTATGTACATATGTACATACTTGCAATGTAGGTTTGTAGGAAAACGTGTAGGCCTAAGAGTACTTTCGCTTCTGTTTATACATAACTGCATACATACATACCTTCACTCACATGTACATATATACATACATACATACTTATGTACATAGAAACATACAGATCCGAATGCATAAAAAACGCATAGTAAAATTGGCTAATGTGTACTAACTATCAACTTTCACTTTTGGCCATGTAAATTTTGCATTTCGTAAATAATGACACACAACAACAACAACAATACGAATATCAAATGCCGATTTGTTTAATGTTAACAATTTTATTTTTAATACTTACTTACATAAATATGTACGTAGCACATCTAAGTATGTATGTATGTATGTATGTACATATGTATGTATTTAAGGGGATTTTATGATATTACATGGCAGGGTTATTCATGTCGGGGCATGACATCCAATGACAACATCTTGGCTTAGATTAATTCCCTGCAGCAAATTTTGACTTTATTTGTTGTTGTTAGAAAAGTGAATTAGCAACGGCTTTGCCTGTAAAAAACGTTTTCATTTAAATCACAACTGCTCATGACGAACGAACACATACATATGTACATATGTACGTTTCAAATAATCTTAAAAAGGATGTGACAAATTCAAGCAGGAGTCTTTTACTTTCAAGCAACCTGCTTCACTCCATTCAGTTTCTGCACATACCGTAAGTTTAGCAGAGTGTTGCCGGTGTGGATAGCTTTTTGGGTACAACTAGGGATTTTGAATTGCCGATGTACGTATGTACTCGTTTTATTTTGATTTGTTTATGCAATTCTTCTTCTTGTTACAGTAGAATAGACTTTCTTCGATTGAGTGGACCCATTTTATGGTGGTCAAATGGCACTTTTCAAGCACATCGACACGCCAACGACTGCAAAGTTATAGTAGAAAGATGAGCGATGAAGTCTTCAAAGTCGCTCATTAAGTGATCGGTTCTGTTCGATGATCGCTTAGTAGTCGATTATTCATTCTTGTGCGACACTCACTGGTTGAATCTATATATATAAAATAGGATGTATGTACGTATGTTATAGACTCCGGAACTACCTCGCCGATTTTGTTCATATTTACAGGATAGCTCAGTAGGAATCCGGAGAGTGTTTATGTAAAGTTTTATTCCGGGAAGTTGACCTGGGACCGAAATATTCCAAACTTTTTTTATTTATACTACGATTTTCTTCAAATTCGGTACAAAGGTAGTCTTTTACTATTGTTAAACTTCCAAACTTTTTTATTTATCGTGCGATTTTTTCCGTAAATTTGGTCAGAACAACGTCTGCCGGGTCCTTCTAGTATCTTATAAAGATTCACCCTCTTACATATGTAAATAAGCACACAAATCCCTGCAAAATTTGATGGATCCCGTGATGTTGTTGTTGTTGTTGTTAGCAGTGCTTCGCCCTGCCCAAAGGGCCAGTACACTCCTAGTTGTCATCGGGCTCTTCTAACGGAAGTCCAAGGAAACGCGCTGTTTCAACAGGGTTGGACCAAAGTGATAGGGGAGTTAGAAGAGTATGTTCCGAAGAACACGAAAAGAGATGTTGCGTATGGATCCCGTGATCTTTTGGAGTACTTTGAAGCATCACCTCGTTTTGTTTGCCAATACTCCGTGCAGTAATTTTTTAGAAGTTTTCAAAATTATTATCCCATATATGCAAGAATATAATCGTATGTGACAATAAGTACATATATCGAATTTCTTTATGTTTATCTCCGCAGGACATATCAGGACAGGTGGTGCTAATCACCGGTGGGGGAGGAGGTGTGGGTCGATTATTAGCACTCAACTTTTCCAAATTGAATGCACGTGTAGTCATCTGGGATATTAATCAGGAGGGTATGTCTGTATATCTATGCACAAAATACAATTTCTTAAAACAAACGTCTTTTCTTCCGTTTAGCAATTAAAACAACTGTGGATTTACTCGCCCTTAATGGATATACTTGCAAGGGATACGTCATTGACATTTCCGATCGTGACCAAGTATATCGTAGAGCCTCCCAAGTAATTGATGAAGTGGGCAATGTTGAAATTGTATGCAACAATGCTGGTGTGGTTTGTTGTCGTCCATTTTGGGATCTGCCAGATCGTGTCATACAAAATACCTATAATATTAATATTATATCCCATTATTGGACTGTAAAAGCTTTCCTTCCACACATGATGCAGAATAATAGTGGCCATATTGTTACTGTTGGTTCTGTGACTGGCATGCTCGGTACTTATGGGTGCAGTGATTATAGTGCAACCAAATTTGCTTGTGTCGGTTTTCACGAGAGTCTATTAACCGAATTAAGATCACATGGATATGATAATATTAATATGACATTGGTGTGCCCATATTACATCAATACTGGTATGTTCTCGGGCGTAAAGCCACGGATGTTACCAATGTTGGAGCCGCAATATGTGGCTGATCGTATTTTAGATGCAATACAAAAGAACGAAGTTTGGTGTGTTTTGCCTAACTCTATACGTTTGCTCACTCCATTAAAATGGTAAGTTTATAGCGCGTTTATCTACTCAGGAGTTTGGCCCAGCTATAGAGTAGTTTTCTAAACACTAAGTAATGCAGACTTCTTTCGATTCTGAAAATCCGAGCAATTCTTAAATGAACATACATACATATGTATGTATATGGTCCCTGCAGTGAAACACCAAATTGGGCAGACAACATATGTACGTATTATAACTCGTATGTGCTCGCACCCCATTTCGAACACTACTTGTGTTTATGAGTTATTAAAAAATATAAACGAGATCTGAATCAAAGATAAAGATCTTGGTCATTGGTTCTCATAGCATACCAGGATTGCCTTCGACCCCTCCAAGTTTTGTTTGTAAAAAAGCTTAATACTTCATAAATTGTCTTAGATAAAGAATTTTAAAGTCACAGAAGCTATGATCTATGATACTGTCAAATTTGTTGTGAAATGTAATTAGAAAGGTAGGTGACAGACGGTTAAACAAAACGTTCCCAAAAAGTTCAACAATAACATCGCACTGACTTTGTATATGCTTTATACCTAAGCACGTTGATAGTGTCAAGCTACCAACTGTCTCACACCCCAAATTCTTAGGGGTGACATTTGATAACATGTTCAAATACGGAGCTCATGTTACCGCAATTGTCAATAAAGTCCAAAGCCGTAACAAAATCCTCAAGTCGCTAGCTGGCAGCACTTGGGGCAAAGACAAAGAAACGTTACTAGCTACATACAAAGCAATTGGTCAGCCGGTACTGAGCTACGCGACGCCTATATGGTCGTCGGGACTAGCTGGCACACACTGGACGAGGCTTCAGGTCTGCCAGAATACCGCCCTTCGAACCGCCACTGGGTGTCTTCTTATGTCTCCTGAGCACCACCTTCACAATGAAGCGAAAATGCTCGCCGTTAAAGAGCATAGCGAGATGCTGACCAGGCAATTCCTGTTCAACTGTTGCAAACCGCAGCACCCGAACGGACGCCTGGTCAACGAAAATCCGCCCCCCAGGAGAATAAGAAGCCACCTACGCAAACACTTCGATGAGATCCGGCACCTGATTTCCACGCCGTTTGATCCTAAGATGCACCGGCAGGCCCTCACCCTTATCCACACCGATTCGGTAAATTCCTATGTCAGCTCTATCACAGCTAACGCCGTTCTTCAGGCAACAACTCCACCCGTATGCACAAAGGTAATGATGTGCAACTCGATGGTTGATCTACGGATATGATGCCTCCCACCTCTCATTACCCATCTTCTCTTTCCTTTCGGAAGGAGGGATGACATGACCTAGAAGGTTGCACTGGTCATACCAAATCGCTCCCACGACAGTCGGGCAGTACCGCAAGGGAGTACCGGAGCGTACCGGATTCATATCCGGCCAAGGACTGTTATTTCGACAACACTCCCCAAAACCTTCGGGGAGTGATTTTGTTGTTAAAACAAACAAACAAACAGGAGCGCGGGCTGCCTAGGGAGACTAGAGTGATGCTGGCCCAACTCCGGTCTGGATATTGTAATAGGTTAAACTCTTACCTATCCAGACTGAACCCCGACTTGCCTAATGTTTGTCCGGCATGTGGCTTGTCCCCCCCATAATACTAACCACCTTTTCGTCTGCTCAGCTGAGCCTACTCTTCTAACACCCATATCCATCTGGTCCGCCCCTGTCGAAGCCGCTAGGTTTCTAGGACTTCCGTTAGAAGAGTTTGATGATACTACTGGGTAGGATACTAACTCCCTAGGTAGGGCTAAGTAGCGCTACATCAACAACAACAACCTAAGCACGAGATATCCTATAACTTTACATGAAGAGGAGAAAGATATCCTCTTTTTTACCAATTATATTTGCACACATCCATATATAGATGTTTTGTATTTTTTTTTTAACAAATAGTGCTAAGGAAATGATATAAAAAAGGTACAAAGGAAACATTACCCCCCTTTTTATTGGCATAGACCTACCAGTCCCTAGATTTGGGCAAAACTGGAGGAAACAGGCTAGATATATACATTTCTATACACATAAATTATCAATTAAACGTATTAATCAACATATTATCCCAATAGTCTCCTGCCAGCTAAGATATGTTGGGAGTTGATGTCAAGAGTAATACGAGGACCCGAATCTATGATGATGTTTCAAAGTCGTGGCAAAGTCGCCGCCGGATAATCTGCTGGGAAAGTTTCCGTTCTCCATACAAATTTACAAATACAATGTACATACACATATTATATTAATAAATAGGTTTTTTCGTTTGTATAATTAATAAATGTTTTATTTTAACTTTATATTGAACTTAAACATTCAATTTTCTTTCTTTTGCATTGCATATACATGTGGTAGCTAATGTCCATAACGAAAGTTTTCAGTTGTTTTGACCACGAGTTGGATGGTATACTTCGATTCAGATATGCATGTATACCCGCTGATTTAACATTTCCGTCATGGCCGCAATCTGCTTCATATAACCTAAATAAGTCATAAAATTAGTTATTACAACTATGAATATTTCAAAGGATGCCTGGAATAACTATTCAATAGAATCAGTTCTTTGAAATGATAAATCAGTCATTTCTTATCAGATGTCCCTATCGTTATTTTCATCACTAAATATATTGCATCTTAATATGGAAGTAACAAGTTGAAGATTGCTTACATGCTCATCCATATTCAGGACCAGAAGGATCAACCACTTAATGGATATTCAATCTCTCTGTAAAAAGAATATTACTTTAAAAACGATTCTACATAGAACATTTTTCAATCAGTTCTTAAAAACAATCAGCGTATTAAAACACGACAAATCATTCATAAAAATTCAGTTGTCCCTATCATAAAATTCATCACAATTTATAGTAATATTATTCGAAAGCTGATAATATACTCACGTCAATGTTACAGATTAGACTCTGTATAAAGCTTCTACAATATTTTCATTAGATTCGCATTCATGGCGCTGTCCACTAAATCGCAGTACAATCGGTCTTACGAATTTTCTACATGCGCATTTCATCCACTTTCAATCGATGCACAAATTCAGCTTGGAACCTATGCAGCCCGCTACCCTGGCAAATTTTGTTATCCCAAGCTATCATTGCAACTTTTGCCAAAGATCAATTATAGGCATATAGTATAATTGGCACCATGGAACAACTTCCTGCAGACTTGTACAATGCCCATGAAAAAATGTGACCATTGTAAAGATCTACAATGAATGTGACCGTACCATTGTAAAATCCTACAAGTAAGTTATCTTTGTTCCTTTCTCTTTCTAACACACAGGCTTTTGACACTGAGAAAAACGTCAAATCAGCGGTTGACACTGAGAAAAATGTCAAAAAAAAAAGCTAGTACAGCAACCCCTATCGCAGCAGGGATGTAATTTTCATTCAAAAATGGATCGAAATTCCAGAGAAGGGTTGCTGTGTAGGTTAACTTTTGAAGCATATTTAGTATGGAAATATGAGCCGAAATGTGTCAAAGGACAAGTTCTAACTTAACATTGCAGAAAATAATACTATATGGCATTTATAATGGAATAAAATGTTGCTTTAAGTACTGAAAAATTTATGGAGAAGCTAATCCACTTAATGAAAAACATATCGACGACAAGACCACTTTTTCGCAATTAACCTTTGTTTCTAGTAGAATGTTGAAGCTAAAATAAATAGTCGCGTAAAAAATTTTGCGGCAGTTTTTATGATTCACATATTGGTTGTTTTTAAAATATCGTTTGTGCTAGAGCTAGGCATTTTCCAGACTAAATTTGTTTGAAAGTGAAGTGGATCGTTCACTTCGTTCAGTCCTTCAGCCGTTCAATACTAAGGGCCACTTTCATAAAAGCTGGTAGGCGCTAACCGGAGTTTAATTGACGTATTTTGTACGGTTAGCTGTCAAATTAATCACCGGCTTTTATGAAAGTGGCCCTAAGTTTTCTTTTCAATATGAACATAAACTCGGGAGGAGTTAACCGTTCGATAGGAGTTCACCGTTTGGTAGGAGTTCACCGTTCGAACAAATATTATTATACTACTAACCACAGTATATCTACTAACTTTCCCCCAATTGAACAGATTTTGTCGAGTCCAATATGTTTTCTTATACAAATTTACCAACAAAATAACTAATTTACTAAGCTATTGACGTGTTTGAAATAAGCAGGGGCACATCATCCACTATTTTTCACCATCTTCTAAGCGTTTGCACGACTAACGACCAGAATTGTTATACGGCAAGCGACATAAGACATTAATGCTTTACCGCTTTAGTGAGTATACCGAAGTGTAAGCAGCTGTTAATATGAACTTTGCACGTAATATCTAAACATTTATATGTATATGTACCTCGTGACACAATGTGCTAAAACTAATTAAAACAGGGAAATTGGTTCCATACCGAACTGAAGACAAATTCAACAAATATTATATAGTTACTGCTTTTACTGGTATAATTGGGTAAATACATGATTGAGCTTAACACCTGCTAAAAATAGAAAGCAATGAATGAGTTTTCAGGCTTTTGACATTATGCAAACATTTAAAGTGCGTTGTAATAAAGCGATGCCTAAGAAACTTGCGAGTACTATGTGAATGCACCTTTAGTTGAACATTTTTGCGCATATATGCAAAAAGATATTTGAGCGTGCGTTTTGCTTGTAAACACTTTAAAATGGTGGGGAACTTCATTTAGATACGAAATAAATAAGAGAAGTTACTATTTTGTTCAAGTATTTGCTGAAATTTACCATATTAGCACATGGTATTTTAGTGTAAACAAGGAAGAACAAGAGAATTCCCATGGCAACATCAACTACACGGTTGCTTCTGCGAGTACCACAGGAAAGTTTTACAAAGTTTAAGAAGATATCATAAAATGGTCTTTAAACAGAGAAAACTTTTGTACAAACTACTCTAAATTAAATTACCTGCAACAATAAATAGTTTTCACCAACTAAATTCTTATATTTACATAGTTATCATACATTTTTCAATAGGTAGTCGTACTTTTTTTTCAGTCCACATGAATGAGACCCTGCGTATTTCGCCTCTGAATTCGGAGCTCCCAGTCAGGTGAGCACAGCTGTTAGTTGAACAGCTGATTGATAACTTACTTGTAGAGCTTTACAATGGACCGTACACGTGCACATTTTTTGATAAAATGACAGTTCAGCTAGATATGTAAGAAAATCCACAGCAAATATGAAAAACCGATATACCATGGATGTGTCATCCATCGTTATGCACTCGTTTTAATCGAAATCATACAAGCTTAAGCGGCAAATACATTACACGAACTTTTCCGCGAACATTCCGCCATCTTGTTCGCGGCTTTGGCCATACACCATACGAATTTTTGGCCGAATTAGTTCTCTTTCAGACAGCGATGAATACGGACAACAATTGTGCTGCAGCAATATTGCTCGCTGTGGCAATTAAGCGTAAAAAAAAGAAAGAAAATCGCAAAAAAAGAATTTGGTGCAAAGAATGGAATGTATCCTTTGTGGCATCAGGATCTACTTCTTTTAATTTTTCGATTAAAGTCGCATAATCATTATTCTTTTTAATTCTATTACAATAATCATTGCTTTTTTCTTGCCACAATGATGGCAAAGATTTATACATTTCAATAAATTCACTAAGAAATTTTTTATTGTCCATTTTACTTTTCCGCGCACGTCTGTTCCGCTCAGATATTACTACGATTATGAGCTATTTCGCCATACACACACGAACAGTTCGCGCAAATGTTCGCCAAAAATTAAAATATTTTGATTTTTGGCGAACATTTGCTCGAACTGGCAAACACCACTATACACGAGAGAAAAGTTCGCACAAACTTGACATAACGGGAATGTTCGCGGAAATGTTCGTGTAATGTATTTGCCGCTTTAGTTCCCGGACAGAAGTAGCAAAACGTGTAAAGTGGCCTTTACACGATCACACGGCGTGACAAACATTTGCGGTTTGATGAGAAGTTTGAGCGTGTAAACATAAGAAATTCGTGTGTGTCACACATGCGTGATGGTTTTCTAAAATTTTAATAAATAATAAATAAATAAAACAAACAAACATGATGTGACACACATGCGTGATAGTGTAAACGCTTGCATCATGCACGTAGTGTATTTTTTCAGTCGATAAGCAAAAATTGGAGGGTAATGGCATCGCGGGAAATTTGGAAGGAGTTCTTCGAAGTGTATCGAAGCTATCCAGAAATCTGGAAAATTAAATGCGAAGAATACAAAAATAAAATAAAAAAGAATGCTGCCTATGAAACACTTCTAGAAAAATATATAAAATGTCAAATACAAGTGCTGCAACCAATGCGCGTGCCATGTTGCTTCGTTCACAAATAACAGAGAAATGAAGTTGTCCAACATGCATGACCGTTTAAACGAAAGCAATTTTTTTTTCATCACACCATGTTTGTCACGCCGTGTGATCGTGTAAAGGCCACTTAAGTAAAATGAGATTGACGTAAGCTCTCTGTCAATGAAATGTCAAAATGCGCTCTCTCGCTGCAAGTGTTCTGGGTAATCGTTTACGTGGGTTACCGAGCGCTAATACAAAACCAGAAATGTTGGGGGCATGGTTGGGGGTAATCGTTTACGTGGGGTACCGAGTGCTAATACGCGTCCAAAAATGTCCGCTCAACCAATATTTTCATTATTTTGGAAAATATTTGCGAAAAACCGAAAAATGACCCGGGTTTAGGGACCCAATCCATGTTTTTTATGTGCAGAATACCTTTCCGTGGAGGCGGCCTTCGGCCGCGCTTCACAAAATAACCCTGGGCTACGCCATTCGGTAATCGTTGCGGTGGACTACCGAGCGCTAATATTTACACAAGAATGTCGGGAGGGGTCTCAAAAGACGCGTCTCGGTCCCAGGATCACGAATATAACTCCGCTCAACCGATATTTTTAGTAGTTTGCGAGATATTTGCAGTTAAAGTTCTGAATTTTCTGTCATTTTCATGTGGTTGTTGTAATCAGAATACCCTGTGAGAAAAAAGTGGCACGCGGAAGGACATCACCGTGGCGGTAGCCACGGCTATGGCACACACCCGGAGTTGGAATGGCGTAGCCCAGGGTTATTTTTTGAAGCGCGGCCGAAGCCGCCTACGCGGAAGGGTTTTCTACACATAAAAAACATGGATCGGGTCCCTAAACCCGGGTTATTTTTCGGTTTTTCGCAAATATTTTACAAAATAATGAAAATATCGGTTGAGCGGAGTTATATTCGTGATCCTGGGACCGAGACGCGTCTTTTGAGACCCCTCCCGACATTCTTGTGTAAAAATTAGCGCTCGGTAGTCCATCGCAACGATTACCTTCCACGTCAACGATTACCTCCAAAATAATGAAAATATTGGTTGAGCGGTACCCCACGTAAACGATTACCCTCCTGGGACAAAAACGCGTCTCCTGATACCTGTCCCGACATTTTTGGTTGTGTTTTAGCGATCGGTAGCCCACGCGCCGTTTATTGTTACGGATTTAAAATTGCGAAAGCAATGTCCAAAATGGTCCAAAAATACAAAATCCTCCAATACCATCAGCATGAACACCCATAGCCCATAGCATTGTGATATGGTATTTTCATTGCAGACGTCAGTTATGACGTGACATGGCAAATGATGACAATTTTCCTGCTTGCTTTAACTTGGTTGTACTTATTTGGTGGGCTGGCTTTGAAAATTATGACACTCCAAAACTAAGTGAACTTTTCAATAAAAACTATCATAACAGAATTCGTAATAAACAATAGGAATAGCTTAGTAAAAACATTATTTAAAATGTCGAAAGACGAGAGTAGAGAGGAGGTGCTGCTTCCAACTACAGTATTCAACAACGCCAAACGATCGACAAAGGAACCAGCTCTTGATGAATTGGTGCAGTATGTGTCCTTACATATTCGAAACCCGATAATTTTAAGCGGAATAGTAATGCCATTTGTTGTATTGTATTTGGCTGCTTTCTATGCCTGGATCTTTGTATACGGAATTGATGTGCATTACGAGGCCGGTCTCATCACTGTAGCTGCTATAGCATTTGTCCAGATTCTGTCCTTACTTTGTTGTTATTGGAGTGTGCATGTGCTTACTTTTCTTAACTGTCGTAAAGTTAAAACACCTGGAGTTGGAGTTTTAGCAAAAGTCGTGCCAACACCTAATAATGGGTCATCACAATTGGTCCATGTGCATTGTGGCAAATTGGCAAATGGAGAAGAGCATTTTTATTTTATATTTCAAAAAACCAAGTATATTTGGGATGAAGAAAAATGTGCCTTTCATGGTATAGTGTTTCCTGTACACGAATTGTTACGGCAGTACTCCCGTAGTCGTGGACATGAAACTGAAGCTGCTATCAAATTGGCAGAACAAACATATGGAGTGAATGAGATGAAAATGGTCGTGCCAGAATTTTATGAACTTTTTATCGAACGTGCAACAGCGCCATTTTTCGTATTCCAAATCTTTTCAGTTGCTTTGTGGTGTCTGGATGAGTATTGGTACTATTCGTTATTTACACTGGTTATGATGGTAATTTTTGAATGCACACTTGTTGGCCAGCAACTTCACAATATGGCTGAAATTAGGAAAATGGGTAACAAACCTTACCCAATCAATGTCCTGCGACAAAATAAATGGCGGCAAATAATATCTGACCATTTGGTACCTGGAGATATAGTATCAATAACAAGATCCCAAACTGATATTTTAGTTCCCTGTGATATAGTTCTAATGCGAGGTAGCTGCATTGTTGATGAAAGTATGCTAACAGGTAAGTTCCGAACTCTTCATGTTGTTTATTACGAATGATCTCAAATATTTGGCTTTGTTTAAGGTGAATCTGTACCACAAATGAAGGAATCATTGGAAACTCTAGATAATTTAGATGTAGAGTTAGATATTGAAGGTGATGGGAAACTATTTGTCCTCTTTGGTGGAACGAAAGTTGTACAGCATACTGCGCCCACAAAAGATGCAATGCGTGCTCCAGATGGTGGTTGTATAGGATATGTGCTTCGAAATGGATTCAACACATCACAAGGAAAACTTCTAAGGACTATTCTCTTTGGTGTTAACCGCGTCACAGAAAATAATTTCGAAACATTTGCGTTTATACTTTTCCTCATGATATTTGCCGTTGCAGCTGCTGGTTATGTTTGGGTTAAGGGTACTCAAGATAAAGAAAGAAGCCGCTATAAATTGTTTTTGGAATGCACACTCATTTTAACATCTATTATACCTCCTGATTTACCCATTGAATTAACTTTGGCAGTTAATACATCGCTTATGCAATTATCAAAACTATTAGTTTTTTGTACCGAACCATTCCGTATTCCGTTTGCTGGAAAAGTTCAAATTTGTTGCTTCGACAAGACTGGAACTCTTACATCGGATAATTTGAAGGTTGAAGGTGTGGCGGGTTTGACCGCTGACAATGCTATTGTTTCAATGGACAAAGTAGAAGATAAAACTGTGCAGGTTTTAGCAACGTGTCATTCTTTGGTGATGCTTGAAGACGGTCTCGTCGGCGATCCCCTCGAAAAAGCTACACTTACAGCAGTTGATTGGAACCTCACAAAACAAGAGAGCGTTATCCCTAAGCGCGGAAAGCTAAAACCTTTACGTATCTTTCATCGTTATTACTTTTCCTCGGCCCTTAAAAGAATGTCGGTTTTGGCAGGCTACTTAGTACCTTTTAGTAATGATGTTTTTTATATTGGCACAGTAAAGGGTGCACCTGAAGTTATTCAAAAAATGTTGAAAGAAGTGCCTGAAAATTATGAAAAGGTAAATAGTCAAATATTTATGTACGTACATTTGAAATCAACTTAAAAAGTACATTTTTTTTTCAGACATTCCTTGAATATTCAAGACGAGGTGCCCGCGTCTTAGCTTTGGGCATAAAAGAATTTGGCCATATGGACGCGTCACGCGTTCGCGAATTGAAACGAGAAGAAGTGGAATGTGATTTGACTTTTGCTGGTTTTGTTATAATATCTTGTCCTTTAAAGCCTGATTCTAAAGGTGTTATTAAAGAGCTTATACATGCGTCTCATAAAGTTATGATGATAACCGGAGATAACCCCCTCACAGCCTGCCACGTGGCAAAAGAATTACGTTTTACCCGTAAAAAGCTACTTATCTTTACTCGATGTGAAACCGATGAGTATACGAGCTCTAAATGGGAATGGACTTCTATCGATGGAGAGTCGTCTTTCTATCTAAATCATAAGTTACAAGATATACTTAATAACTACGATTTATGCATAACCGGCGAGGGCTTGCAACACCTAAAGGAACACGAGAACTCTTATCTGCAAGAATTGCTACCACATATAACAGTTTGTGCACGCTTTGCACCAAAGCAAAAGGAATACGTTATAACTTCATTAAAACATCTAGGCTACTATACTCTTATGTGTGGTGATGGTACCAATGACGTAGGCGCTCTCAAGCATGCTCATGTGGGAGTTTCTCTTTTAAGTAATGCATCTACAAAACAGAAAAAAAGGCGCGATGCCACAAATGGGACAGATACCAATTCTATTATGGATATCAGTGGCACAAGCGGCAGCACAAGTCGCAGCAACGCCAGTAATAGACCTGTTGCGCAAGTGGAACGTCAAAATCTAACACCGCGTGAACGCGCCATTATACGGCACCGAGAAAATGTATATGCTACTCAAGCACGTTTACAATCAGAACTTAAAGAAGCTAGCGAAGAAATATCTGTAGTTAAATTGGGAGATGCTAGTATAGCTGCTCCATTTACAAGCAAAACATCATCAATAATGTGTGGTATGTATTACAAAGATTAAACAGTGCAGTATAATTGTCAAGGTATCCACACTGATGTCTCCTATATTTCTTAGTGAATCATCTTATAAAACAGGGTCGCTGTACATTAGTAACAACGCTACAAATGTTCAAAATTCTAGCCCTCAACGCACTCATATCAGCCTACTGCCAATCTATTTTATATATTGATGGTGTAAAATTTAGTGATATGCAAGCGACTTTACAAGGTCTCTTCATTGCAGCTTGCTTTTTTTGTATAACTCGATCTAAGGTAATTGGCATTTGTTAATACAACTTGTTCTTAAGCATACTATATAAATAATACCATATATTTTATAGCCGTTAAAAACTCTATCGAAAACTGCACCTTTAGCCAATATATTTAACATTTATAGTATATCAACAATACTTTGCCAATTCGCTGTTCATTTTGGAGCACTTTATTACTTAACTCAAGAGGCAACGGATAGAGCACCAATAAGGTAAATTAATATATAATAACACTGTGCTACAAGAAAATAATGCAGGACTTTTAAAATTTTAAAAATATAAAAAACATGCCTTTAACCTTTCTAAACAAAAACTGGTTTATCGGTTCTGTCGATTTATCTAAAAACAATTGGATATTTTTCAAAGCAATTTTTTTCGCTGTGGAGGTAAAACTTTTTTTATAAAAATGTTGCATAAAATTAACTTTCCAGACTGTTTGCGACTATGAAAATTATTTATGTAATTCTGAGCCATCGAAACTTTTTTTCCAAGTAAATAAATTCAGAAATACCCGTTCTCTATGGGATAAAAAAATTTAAAAATATTTCATGAAAAAAGGTTGCATGTCTTCCTTATTGTTATTTGAGCACGTGTGATGATTAGCTCACGCTTCACTAAGCCACGATATAACTGACCGTTAATTGTATTCTACAGGGAAGGAAAAGTAAAGTTATATATAGATATGGATCCAGAAGAAAAGCAAAAGTTCGAACCAAATATTGTAAATAGTACAGTTTATATAATTTGTCTTGCATTACAAGTATCAACTTTTGCGGTTAATTACAAGGTAAATATACAATATTTTAATCATATAATTGTAGTTATGAGTAAATATAATTGATAATTTATTTATAAAAAGGGGCATCCGTTTATGGAAAGTTTACGAGAAAATCGGGCACTATTAACATCTATATTGGTTTCAAGTGGATTAGTGATACTCCTTTCATTAAATCTTTCTCCTGAACTTACTGAAACATTTGAAATTGTATCATTTCCAGAAGATGTAAGCTACTTGTTACATATCATTCAAGTTATAAAATACAATTTTTTTATTTTTACTAATAATTCTAGTTTCGTAAAACTCTTGTGCTCGTTTTATTGGCGGATACCATTGCTGCTTTTGCATTGGATAGAATTTGCTCATTTCTTTTTGGTGAAACAAGGCGGAAATCAAAACTAGCCAACTATTAGGAAGTGTGACGAAAATAGCGCGGGAAGGCACGTTCAAGGTTTTTATTGTATTTTGAATTTGTATTTATTATGAAAAAATAGAAGGGATTGAAAATAGATACTAAAGAATAGAGTATGGAATTATTGAGGTCTTTTTGCAAAATGTATTTCAATCATGATAAATTTTTACACGAATTACATACTTACAACTTCTACTATTTTTTAGCATTTTTTTTATATTTGTATGTATTTGTTTGTGACATAATTGAATAATAAAAAATACGATAATAATAGCTATAGCACATGTTATTATATGCTCATCTTTAGCTTATGTAGGTGTATCATCTTCCGTTTTTGAGTCTTCTAACTGTTTAAATTGTATCAGTATAACCAAATAGGTTGTTACAGCTGAAAAAATCTGCAAGTGGAAAAGAGTACAATACAATTTAAACATAGATAAAAGTCACCAAAGCAATTTTTTAAATACCTTAAAAAGTGTTGAGTTGTCAATTACAAAAAACCCATACGCAGTGAATTGCACTTCTTGTTTAATACTTTTTGTCAAAAATTTATCAACCTAAAATGTTGTTGAGAAAATCGTGAAGTTACTTTTGTGAAATGTGCGTATCGTTTTGTATCGAGGGCTAAGTATACGATCCATCTGTTTCAGAGAATTTTTAAAGTTCATAATTTTCTTTTATTTAAAAACTTATATCTTAGGGTTGGCAAGATAACAAATTCTGAATTAAGTCCTCGATTTGAAACCATAACCGCTAAAATAATTATTTTGAAAGTATTTATTTTTGAAATTGTTTATAAAATACTAATTGAAACCTAACTAATTGTTGTTGTTTCAGAAACCATAACCGCCAAAATAATTATTTTGAAAGTATTTATTTTTGAATTTGATATAAAATACTAATTGAAACCTAACTAATTGTTGTTGGTGTTGTTGTTTCAGCAACAAAATCACTCCCCGAAAGTTTTGGGAAGTGTTGTCGAAATAACAGTCCTTGGCCGGATATGAATCCGGTACGCTCCGGTACTCCCTTGAGGTACTGCCCGACTGTTGTGGTAGCGATTTGTTATGACCAGTCTAACCTTCTAGGCCATGTCATCCATCCTTACGAAAGGAAAGAGAAGATGGGTAGTGAGAAGGGAGAGGCATCATATCCGTAGATCAACCATCGAGTTGCACATCATTACCTTTGTGCATATTAGACGCCTCCTACCGGCCTACCGCGGGTATATTCTAAACCCCTACCCGCAGGGGTGTCTAATTGTCTTAACCATTGCTTCTAAACCGCTTTCGTGTATCTTCTATAAAGAGGAAGTCGATTTCCATTAAAAACATAAAATTGAAAGTTTTGTAACTAAGTATTTGGCGGCTATATATTCCATTAAATATATATGTGTATTCCATTAAATATATGTAAATATAATTGCTTACGATATTTTGATGGTCCTTAGATTTTCCGTAGATGCGAGACAAAACTTGAGATGTTTCATTCGCCTAAAATGAGAGGTTATTTGAATTAAATCCGTATTATTCTGAACATTTGGGTGATTCACCAAAAAAGGCGATGGTTCGTCCTTTGGAATCATAGATAAAAGTATTAATATTACGTAAGCTGAAGAGGTACGAAAAGCCCTATTCAGCTGAGATAGGGTGTTGTTAAAATTTTTAGACAGCGCGTTAAAAAAAAAACAGTTAAGTAGATTGATTTTCCACTCAGTCCTCGAAATATCGAGAGTGAGAAAGTACCCTTTCCGATAGAAAAAATACCAATTCTTTTGTACTAACAGTGAGGAATGTTAGTTATAACAAAAACAATGTATGTAAGTAATATGATTCTTTTTTCACTTAATTATTTTACTTTGCGTGCAATAAGTTAGATGAAATAAAGTTCTGAAAGCCTCAACACATCATTTTCTGCGTGATTGTGACCAATTTGCGACGGATTTTTTTTTCAGTTCGATTTTGTAAGTTTTTTCCAATAACATTACTGTGAAGTATTTTATGGTATCAGAATCATCCAAATTTTTCTTAATTATGGCCAATTAAAGGATTGTGTTCCCAATAAGAAAGGAAAGTGGCAATGGATTTAAGTCCAAAAATATTGATTCTCTAATTTTAAAAATCAGAAGGGAGCTCGACAACGCAATGAACAAAGTTCGCGTAATGTAAGGAAGGTTAATTTCCAACAGGCCGGATTATTATTTGGAAATACGTTCGGCACATCCACTCATGGAAACTTGACGAAATTTATTTTTGTTCTGTGAAATATATTCGAAAGTCCAAGAGATGCATACATACGAGTACATATGGATTTAAGTACAATAAAAGTAGTTCCACCCATTCACCTCATCTGTTGCTTGTCCGCAGGTTTTCGATAGTAATGCCAAAACGCTTGTATGCATTATGAGCCAAGCAAAACAGGTTTGCAATATATTCAATGATATATAACGTTGTGTTGTTATCTGGACAAAGAGGTTGTATGTAGTTGTTGTAATTGCATAAAAGGCATAACCCATATATGCCACCAATATTAGACTGCAACAATCATTTATTGAACGATAAATACGCAACAATTTATTATGCATTCGATATGTGAATAGAGAGTCCTCAGGAAATGCATCCATCGTAAATATATTTCCACCACGTCGAGCTAAACGACGCAACAATTTCCGTTGTTGAGTATATGTGTAACCTTTCAAAATATAGTTGAGGTGAGCAAACCGTATTTTAACGATTTTGAGTAAGGACGCAACAAAAACAATAAAAATCGTTGACATCCCATTTTGTACGGCATAAAATGCAAAAAATATATACGACTTAACGGTAAGAGGGTCTGTAGCTGCCATGACTCGTAGAACCATCAAATACCATTGACAAATGCAGATACCAAAAATGAATTTAAGCGAAAATCCACACTTATTTTCCAATTTAACTCCAAATTGATCCAATACATCCTCATCTACCTTTAATATGTCGTTGATAATTTTCATAAATGAATTTGAATTTCTAGCGCAAATGAAAACTGTTGCCGAATGAGCCAACATGCATAACAAAAATTCGATCCATTTATTAACATTATCTGTATCGCTATAAGAATAAAAAAGTTGTGCCGATCCAGGCATTATAAGATTATACAGATTAAAAATGGACAGTGCCTGTATTACGCCGCGAATAAAAAACGAATAAAAAATATTTTGCTTTGTTGGTGGGCCCACTTCATAACTGGATATTTCCTCATAGATCGGGAGCAATCCTGTTGCTTTCAAGATGAATATTACTGTACGGATATCTTTGAAAACGGAGTTGTCCTTTGGTGGCTGACGCAAAAATTCGTTATAACCGACATGGTGGCGTTGAATTGGTGTCGGTTTAACTTTATTGTACGACATTCTAAAACAAATATTATTTCATACTGACGACTGGGAGTTTATTAAACTCGTTTATTGTCCTGTATCAGGGAAAGCATTTATAATTCCGGCCATACATATATATGTGGATCTGTGTGTATATATGTATGTACATATATGGAATGGTTGCAGTGTTTATCTAATCAAAATCAGAGATTTCAGATAAGAGTTAGCGCTGAGCTCTTAAGGGTAATTGTTTTGTGTGTGAAAATCCATTACATAATTAGTTAAATGTGTGTACACATGTGTATTTCGACTAGCTTAACACGAATCCGGCATCACACCACTCAGCCGTTTGACCCGGAAAGCAACCCCGCACCACCTAGTCGGCAGATGTCTCTGACAGGTCTCGGCCTGTGAAACCGGGGTAGTCCAACATTTGACTATGTCTGCTTGTTGTAGTGCACTTATTTGTGTTATTCACAATTTTTACAGTTTTTTTAAAGTCAAGACAACAGCAACAGTAACAGTAGAGGTGTTACAAAGAATTTTCATAAAATTTAAATTATTTCTGCTTTTGATAGAACGGTCTGCAAGTATATCAATTAATTAGTGTCACATTAAAAATAATTCCCGAAATAAGGGAATATTTATTTAAAAAAAATTTTAGTTTAAAATGGTAACGGCTGGGACGGAAGCTACGAATCTTTAGTTCTAATTTATTTTATTCAGATATTTTCATTTGAAGTGATGAATTAGCAATGTAATAATGTAAACTTAACAAGTTTTATTTTTAGTTTTAAAACTTTAGCATATCATTTGGATTGGGTGTAGAGTAGTTTTTAAAACATGAAAAAAGGCATCAAAAATGGCGGATCTGGAATCGGATATCATTGTAGAGCTATAGTTCCACAATGTCCGATATCATTATTTATCTAACTGTTAATGGTTAGCCTTTTACCCTCAAAAAAACAACAACAAAGGCCATGCGGTTTTTTCTAATGGTTTAGTAGTTGTAAAGCATTGGTCGGCAAACCTAACCCGTGGGGGTATTACGCTCTTCACATACATACATATATTCTTACACTCTTCTGATGAGAGCAAAAAACCACTTGCGGCACAGTGGTACGTACTGTCGCTTTGTTGATTGTTTTATGTGATAGTAAATTATTCGCGATTTAAAATGAATGAAAGAGCAATTCTAAATAATTAATAACAAATAAAAAAAAACGCCGACAACTGTTTTAAAGCAAAACTGTGCTCAGCCCTTAAAAATCTAAGATAAATTGATATTAAGGGCTGCAACTTAAAGTCCTTTTTTTGTCATTATGAAAAGGAAATATCAGTGTAAATTTTTATTTCTGACCCTGCGACTTTTACTGGCCAGCGAACATTGCCAAAGATGATGAAATGTTTAATGTTGTGGGTCAGTTAAACGCGTTTAATGCATACGTCTTTGTACATTAGGGTGCCTCTACACCTGTCAAAATGTTACTGAAAAATATACATATTTCAAAGATAAAAACAAAAACAAAAATTTCTTAATAATATTTTAAAGTGAAATTCTACAGCCGCAGGGGTATAGAGAGGAAGAGGAAATTGAATAGCGAGAGGGAGTATAACAGGGCAATGAAAGAGCAAAGTCCCCCACTAAATACTTAATATTTTTCAATTATTATTATATCTGGATTTATTATATACTAAGAAGATTTCAAATTCCGATATTCTAATGTGCATACATACATAAATATGTATGTATGTACACAAACAGATACATATACATATTTATAGAAGTGCATGCCAGTATGTGAGTATTCGTTCAATCATTTTGATTAATTTCTTTAAATGCTAAGTACATTTCTTATTTATTTTGTGGCAATTGCTCCATTAAAGAATCAGAGTTACACAAGCGAGGAGCCTTACCATGAACTGTCTCGATTTTGGGCAAGCACTGGATTTTGTCCATTGGGAGAAATTCAACGGGAAAATCTTAAATCTGTACTTTTCTCCGATGAAATGCAAATGAATATTTTACACATCGCATCGCTTCCAAATGGTGCACTAACACACATACGGATTCACTGGCTACTTAAACTTATTAAATTTGTTCAATATACACCAGCGGGGGTGCCCGTTTATGACTTTGACGATTTAGATGCATTCATAATGAATTTAGATGACTTGGAGCTAAGTCCGGTTGTGGAGTTTATGACGGATCTTGATGGTATTTTGATGGATAATCCTGACATTGAGAGTTTCTTATGGCAAGATTTCAGCTTTCAAGTCACCAAGCGCTATCTAAGTACATACATACATACCTAGTATACACGTATATAAAGAGTGATCCATCTAGACCAATTTTTAGTTTTCAAATTAAGCTCAGGCCTCCAAAACGAGTTTAAACTATAATTAAGTTAAGGTGACGGTAACATACAAATTTTCCTCTTCTGTATTCATCAAATTTAATAATAATAACATTAAGCTTTTATCACCGAAGTTTGGAAAATGGGGGCAAACTATTCACGCCCCGAATATTTCGTATAACACAAAAACCGTGGTTATTCAGTAAATTATTCACCTCAAAATACAATACCTACGGCTAAAACAGGGCGTACTTATAGTCAAAATTGAGCATGATTAAAGTTAGACAGGTATCCCATATAAAACTGTGACAAAGAACCATACCTGAAGTAGGACAGTGCAACACCCTATTTTAGAATTCTTTGAAGAACGTGCTATCTCAAGATTATTGAATATGCGAGATATGGGGGTCTACTCACCCATAGATGTAGTGTTGGGTTTCAGCTTGGTTTGTTCTCGAATTATGTTTGGCCGAAATACGTGTTCGAAAGCAAAATATTCCCGTAATTGCGAAGGAACCACTTAATGTGTAGCCGCCGAAAAAATTATCATCCATTATAAATTTATCCCCATCCAACTCTGTTTTTGGTTATCTCAGATGGATTACTAGTTATTAAAGATTATTTGTAACACGTATTAGCTGATGTTTTAATGTACAGGTTTACTTGGAGCGAAGAAGCTGCTGAAGTGGCGATTTGAGACTTGGAATGAACCAGACGTCGTTAATTATAATCGACTGAATTTTTCTGTTGAAGGTTGTACAAAATATTTGAAGTACTTGTTTCACAATTTTTAGAAAATGTAAATTTATTTCAAAAACGCATAAATGAATTAACAACACCTACGTACTTCTCAACAGGTTTCCTAAAATATGTCATCGCACTGCGCAAGGGTCTAACAACAGCTGGTCATAGGTCCAACAGCTCATTGAATTTTATGTTACGTGGCCCAGCAGGTTTATTCAAATCGGAAACTAAACATCCATTATGTTGGGCATTACTACAATTCTGTAACTCAAACATTAATCAATGTCCAATACAAGTTCTAAGTTATCACCGAAAGGGACAAGGTCTCGCAACGCAAGTTTTAGAAACATCAAAGCAGTTTTTAAAGAAAGCTTATGAGCAATATGCCAATATTAGATCAATCCCTATCTCCAACGAGTAAGTTATTCAAACCAAAACACATATTATAGCGTACCGTCATTTTTTTTCAATAGTTAGTTGTTAGCTTTTGATTTAATTTATCAATAACGCGTTTTATTTTTCGTTTTTTTCAACTGCTTTCTCACTCAGTCAAATATTTTCACACCATATCTCCGCGATGATAAATTATAGGGAATTTATATGGGCGATTGGTGCAAATGATAATAATATTTTTCTTTCACAGTGAAGCAGATCCCATAGCTGGTTGGTCTACACCCAAGGATTATCACGAGGATGTGCGATATGCAGCAAAAATAATTTACATAGTATTTTTGCATTGGCATGCCAAGTTGCAAAAGGAAGAATTCAAAAATCTTGAATCGATCAGTCATGACAATGCATTTATCAGTTATCATCCTTATGAATTTTCGCAGCGTACACTTTTGGCGCATTTCCGTATGAACAACTCAAAGCCGGTGCATTCGCAATTCATACAAAAACCGGTATATGCAGCATTGGGTATGTTATCTAAACTCGGTGCACTTGCAACCGATGTGGAGACACTTTCTTTAAACGGCTCTGAAAATGTTATATGGATTCTGAAAACATTATCAGCTCATGACAAGCCCCTCTATGTGAGTTGGCTAATTTTACCAGGGGAAAGTACAGTAAAACTCGAAAATCATACACTTCACCGAAAATTACCTTTGGTGCTATGTGAAACAGAGACTTTTGCTTATGCCATTGAGATATTGGAGCAAGGTCATACCGACCCAGTGCATATTTGGCGCACACGAGCCGGAGGAATCCCTTTTCCAAATGCATTACAGCGTGTAGAAATGCGGCGTGCCCAAATGCCCCGTCTACAGGCATCAGGTATCTTGACATCGCCAGAACTAAACGTGACTATTAGTGATTTTCAACTTCCGTGGGTTCTACTCTTTCGCGTTTGCGCAAATTTTTCGTCATTTCTGAAGCAACCTAGAAAGCTAATTATTACAAAAGTAACTATTGGCGAAGTATTTATATCTTGGCGTGAAGCTGAAAAATCCACCGAATGTCTAAAAACCTATCAAGTTTGGTTTCGAATTAATACAAATTCAGAATGGAAATTTATAAGCGGAGATTGGCATTTGCCTTTTCCATCATTTCAATTCGCACCAATGGATTATGTTGTTAACGGTATTTCATCTTGTACTACATTGTATTTTATGAAAAATATATTTAATAAGGCAACTTTCATTTCAGGCTTTTATAAAGTCAGAGGGCTGGATTTATTTGACGGAAAAGGCGAATTTTCGGAAATAGTGGAATATATTGAGATTTAATTTGGTTTGCGGTATTTAGCTAACAATTGCCGTTATTTGAAGCAAGCCTATTTTACAATTGATTATGTGGAGCATTGGGCCAGAGATTAGATTATTATTTACGTGCATATAATTATAGAAATACAAATTCCAAAACGAGGCTGTTTTCGTCCCAATTAAAGGAATTTAAGCTGAATTTAAATAATTCGACACTTTTTCGTCAGCAGAGAGAGAAGCATTTTTTACTAAATATATATATGTATATTTAAGAGTTAAAATTATTTAAAAACATAAATTAATATGATGACATTATGGATTTATAACTTATAAAAAGCAAAGCTTTATTAATAAAAGAGCAAGTGCACTTGAATAAACTTTTAATACAATAACTTAAATAAATACAATTTATAAATAGTATTAATTGAAATCCTAGGCATCCAGTACCAGCCACTTTTCTTCAATGTGTTCTACCTGCTTGGTAAGAATTGGGTTGCGAACTCGCAATTTAATTTCCAGTTTACCACCAACAGCTTTGCGTCCATCCATAAGCTATTGGGATATATTATATGAATATTATACATTGAATTAAAAATATTTCTGTATTTTGAACCTACATTGAATGTATCATGTATATCACATTTCGTCTCCAGCGGTTGTAATTTCACATTAACAGTACCAATTAGTATGTCCGAGCGCAGGAATCCGCTGAAACAACATGTAGGCAGTATACGACTTAGTCCACAATAATCTAAGCTGCATCTATTGTATGTAGTTAGATATTGTTTGTATGGCAGTAGCAATAAAATTTGCATATACATACATACATAGTTTTAACACAGCGGGAATCAGATCATTTATGTACATATATTTATAACAAAATTGAAAACTTGTAAGCCCGTTAATTTTCTTATATAGAACAGCCTTATTTAATAACAAAGCTAAACATTACTTAAGTGTGCAATAACAAATTTTTAGCGGGCAGTAACACAATTTATAAGGATTATAGCGGGATCTAAATTTTAAACTATATTAATAAGTGTCTGTGGTGAATTCTGAATAGACCAATGCATTTCTTTTTATTTTAGAAAATCGGTTTCCACTTACCCACGTGAGTAAACCTCAAATTTTACACCGTGCCGCTTGAATATTCTTTGAAATTGCCTATTGCCTCGTTGTATTTCAACATTGAAATTCTGATCATAATCTGGACTATCAGTGTTCTTCACAACAGATGTTTTTGCTCTGAACGCTTCATCCTTAAAATGGAGTTAATATAAAAAAAACTGTAATTGAAAAATAACTATTGACTTACGTTCAAGAGTGGAAATTCTACTTTAACATAAGTGTCTACATCTTTTGGATTTGGTACATTGTAATTAAGACCACGCACAACAATTATTTCCAATTCATTATCGGTAATCTCCGTGTTACAATGCACGATATTGAAGCTTCGTTTTTCATAATGAAATTTCGGTAGACTTAAGTTTTTACGCTTCGAATAGCGCACTAAATCTAAATCCTTTTGTACTGTCACTGCTAGATTTTCAAATCTATTCATGCCAGCCACATCACCCATAGCTTTGTGATGATCCCTATGAATATTAATATTTTAAACGATTGTTGATAAAAAAATTTTTTAACCAATACCTTGTATTTTTACACATCATTAGTTGTTTCGCTAATTGTTCTTCAATCCTGATTCCAATGTCAGACATGTCATCATCGGGATCGCATTCTTCTGTTGTTACAATAGCAAATGATGCTTCAAGACTGTCACGCTGCGATGGTGGTAATGGTAACTACAACAAAATAAATTGTTTAATATCTGTTTCTACATAAATAGTTTTGCTACTTCATATCCACAGCGTGCCGAGGACAAACATTAAAGCACAAGTTAGCTGAGGGGGCAATGTTTCGAACTTCGTGATACAAACCCCCCTAGAAAATAAGCGATATCGCTTTTCGACCACGACAATCATGAGTGGCCATACCACATGTAGGTGGGATTCAAGTCTAGATAGGCAAGAGTTTAACCTGTTACAATATCCGGGTCGAATTTGTGCCAGCAAGCCCCTAATCTTGTTAGGAAGTACGAGCTTCTCTGCACCTTTTTCAGGTTGTTGGATATTAATAACGGAATTCAGAGGCCCAGATCTGAGGGATCTGTCTACCGATAAGGATATTTTATGCAGCCAACTTTGTTCGTTTTTCAAAAGTATGATAACAGTACAAAACAAAATGTGATCACTGAACTTACTGTACTTAGATCCACTGGTAGCCCACTACTCGCTGCATTTAATAGTGAATCGAACCCCTTAAATATCTTTAAATATTCCTTAGCTTGATCAATTTCGCCTGCTTTTTTAGCTTCAATTGCCGCAATTTTGAATTCCTTTTGACGGTCTAGCAGAATTTTCATCTGTTGTTCTGCTAAATTATTTTTCTGTTGGTTCCCTGAAGTACGAGTAGTTAAATCGTGTTTTTCAGGTATTGGGGGTGCGGATTCTATGCTATTCTCCGAGGCTTGGCTTGAGCTACTTCCATCTGCAGGTGTCGGGGTATCTATTGATTTAGGTTTCGAAGCTGGTGCGGGGTTTGTGGTTCCAATATTTTCCACTGGTAGAGGTCCAAAACCTGGTGGAATGGGCAATTCGTCATATGCTATTGTACGTCCGGCTTTATATTGCTTTATAGCATCTTCATACTGTTTGACAATGCGCCCGAATCGCCGAGATTTACTAGAGTTACCTTCTGCTTTGGCAGATTCCTCTACCGATTTATATTTATCCAAACGCTGTTGGAGTGCATCCAGCATTGAAAGTGGTGCATCATTGTTTTCTTGATCACGGACAAGATCTGACTTTTCAGGTGGTGTAGGTTCCACTCCGTTGTCATTTTGCGCCTCCTCACCGTTTTTTTGCATTTTAGACAAAAAATCCATAAATTGGTCGGGGGGTGGAGGCATATCACTTAAATCTACCTCCTGACCATCTTCTACCATTTTTATAACAACGTCAAATTGCTTCACAACTTTAAGAAATTGTATTGCAACGCTGGTCTCACCCTTGCGCTTTGCTTGTAGCGCTGCTGCTTTATAATCACGTTGGCGTTGGCGCATCTGTTCCAAAACTGGATTCGTAGATTTCGTCGACTCAGCGTTGTCGGGAGTGTTTGGAGATATTACGGATGCATCAGACAATGATGGCGAAGTCAGTTCTGATGGTGCTGGGTTGGGTGGTGGTGGAGCTACACGTGAAGGAATGTTCGATGGCTCACTTTCTCCTTCTTGTGTCGTTGGTTTAACACTGACTTCTGGAGGAATATCATCTACATTTATTGATTTACCAGCTTTTGCTTGCTTTTGTAAGTCTAATAATGCTTTAAGACCCCTGCCAAATCTTCGGGCCTTTGCACTTTCACCAGCTTCTTTGGCACTTGATTCAGCTTTTGTATACATTTCGATGCGTTGCTGAATAATTCCTATGATGTCCACAGATGGAGTGGGTAAAAACGTTTGTTGCTCTGCCTCTGGTGCGAATGGCTCGCTATTTGGTGCTGGATCCAGACCTTCTTCTGCTTCGTTTCCTGTTATATTGTGTAATTCACCTAGCAGATCCGTATCATTTTCAATATCTGCGTCATCTTCGTCGTCGCTAGCAATATCTTTCATACTATCTGCAATCATTTTGTCAAGATCTGAATTTAATTGTGCTTTGGCTCTGGGCTTTCGCGTTGGTTTGGCACTACCCCCTCCAGATATGGCAGCCAATTCAGCCTCCAAATCGCTGTCATTTCCCTCTGCATCACCGTATCCGCTTGTGGGATCGAAGTCATCCGGAATTTCTGTTAAACCAAACTAAAAATGCACAGCCAAAAAAATTATATTTGGTGAGTCATTCATATAAATCTAAATAAAAACGATTCATCGTTCATAGTAGATATTGTTATGGTATTCCCATACCTGTGACAAATCATGAGTTCTTCGTTTCGCTGGCTCTGGTTTCTTACGCGTAAACATATTTAGCTATTTTTTAGTATTTTGTGGCATAAAAGTTTTTGAACTTTCAATTTCTACTATTTTTGCAAGAGATGCCGTCACTCTTTCTTTCCTGTGTCTATTCTTCTCAATTTGTCTTACACCTTTACCAAAAATAAACGTCTCAGCGGTCAGCTGATTTTATTGTGGATTGGATTGAAGATCGAGCAGACCCTAGCTGAAAAATCATTGACGCTAATACGCGTTCAAAAATGTCGGGAGGGGTATGTTGTTGTTGTAGCAACAAAAATCACTCGCCGAAGGTTTTGGGGAGTGTTGTCGAGATAACAGTCCTTGGCCGGATTTGGGTAATTCTTTACGACCGTACGTAACTGCTAATACACCTCCAAAAATCGAGAGAGGTATCAAAAGACGCGTTTTGACCTCTGTAACAAGAATCCGAAACCTCAAAAGGGTATTTGTTTCCTTTGGCACTCAACTACTAATAAATTAGCTAAAAATATGATAGGGGTGTCAACAGACGCGTTTTGACCTCGGTATCAATGATCCGAAGTAATTTTTTTGTATCAGTGAAAAGTTATGGTAATACTTTCCATCGAACGTCAAGTGTTAATACACGTCCAAAAATCTCGAGAGAGGTATCAAAAGACGCGTCTTGACCTCCGTAACAATAACCTGGAGGGGGAAATACGATATGTTGTTTCAGTGAAAACTTAGTAGTGAAAAACCGAAAACTGACCCGGGTCAGATCTCCAATTCGGGATGGAAAGTATTGCCGTTAGTTTTTGCCACCATTTTCATACGGATTTCAAGAAACACTCCATCAAATAGTGGGCCAACCCATCGTGAAGTACGACTGGTGACAGCAATTGAACAGATGCTAAATTTTTTTTCTAGGTATTTATAAACCTTGGGCCAAACCTTGTATAAATCAACAAGACTGAACCTACCGCACATTAGAAATTAGTCAATTGATCTTGGAACACCCCGCAACTACGAAAAAAGAAACCAAAACAAACAAGGTAAATCAATTTTGGTAAAATGTAACAAGCCGGCAGCGCTTGTCAAATGTGTAATCAGCTGTTTTTCTTTACCTAATCATCTAGATTTGTTTAGTTTTACAGAATTTACTCCGAAGAAAAATGGCAGCTAAACCGCCACAGCGGGATCTTATTAGGATCATTATAAACAATTTTATCAATTCATTACGCCAGCGCCAGTTTAAAGGAAACTTAGTTGGTGAGGATTATTTTGGTAATAAATATTACGAGATACCTCCGAACCCGTCAGTTGGAAAGAGAAAAGCTTCGAGGTATTTCGTTCCAAACGATAAAGAAGCATATGATCAAGAACTCACAGCAGAATGGGAAGCGTGGTTACGGGGACGACGACAAGATCCGCCTTCCAGAGAGGAACTGGTAAAAAATCTGTCTATAATGGAAATGAAGCGTCGTAATGCAGCTGAACTTGAATCAACGTATGCCGAAAAGGATGATAAAGGCAAACAATTGCCTAAAGAAAAGGAAACAATTGGTACCTTTCCAAAATATGATGAATACGAAATTATACCTGGAAAGGATCCCGAGAAAAAGTATTAGGCATAGGCGGCACACTCATTATCTGGACATGTGTAAATTTTACTAGTATTTAGCTTTATTGTTGTATAATAATAATAATAAAACGATATCGTATGTATTGAGGCTTAGCACTTGTCGAATTTAGCAATGTGCTTTTCACCAGTCGTCCAAATCTAGATCTTTTACAATATCGACGCTTTCTGTAAGATCTGGTTCTTCTAATGGTGTGTCCACGTCAGGCTGCAGCTTTTCTTGTGGTTTTTCTCTCTTGATCTTTTTATTCTGTTTTGGCTTTTTAGTGATGTATTCATCATCAGCAATCTCTGGTAAGTGGTTCTCATCCTCGGAATCCGATGGGAATAGGTCAACATCGCCATTTTCAGCTGTCGTTGATTTTTCAACCTTCCTTAGACGCTTAATACTTGGAATATCATAATCCGCATTTATACTATCAATTTGACCGGCTTGCCTACGTTTCTTAGTTTCCTGCGTCTTTACCCAACTATTATAATATATAGCTAAAGGTGTTCCTTTGTTATGGACCTTTGTTTCCCAAGCTTGAACTTGAGACGTTTGACTGAGACTGAAGGCTACCTTACGACGCTCTTGTTCAATAAAACGAGAATTTTCCTGAATTTTATCCAACAGTTGCTTTAGTTTTCGGGAATAATTAGCATTGCGACACTCTTTAATATAGCTCTTTAGTGCCAGAACTGTTGGAACAACTAAATCACTGAAAGCCAATGATGATGATTCATGTGTCAAGTATTCTAAAATAAGACTAAACACTTGGTCAATTACTTCATCTCGAAAACCATTTTCAGATAATTGGCCTTTGTTGAGACGCAAAATGCATGTAAATTGCAATGGTCGCATGGATGCACTTGTATGTTTCCTGTTAAACGTGTTACTTCGTAAAACTTCCAAAATCAATGGTAATATGGGAGCATATATGTGGGCTTCTTTAGCTAGTGATATAAGTACTTTTATACAATGGAAACGCAACGGAAAGTATTGAGCCGTTGGTATAAGACGAATAACACCCATTGTTATTGTAACCAATGGATATATGAGCGGTTGCAATTGTGGTTTATTGGTAGTAGCTCCTAAAAGATCGGCCCACAAACGTAGGGAATTAATATATTGCCAATTGTAAACTGACTGAAAGCTATCCTTTTTCTTTAAAATGACTGCGTTGCGCAAATGTATAGCCAATTGACGTATGTAAAGGAAAGCATGTTGGTAAGATGTATTCAAATCTAATGCGAACATTTCAACTAGGGATCGCCGCATGAAATTTATGCTTGGCATTGTGTTCGGTGATACAAATTTCGAGTTCCGCACATAAGAAAGATACATGGCTTTTAGGACATGATGTAACATTGAAGCCTAAAATGATGGAAATATGTATAAATGAAAATGTTGTCAGAGAGTAAAAATTGTTCCATACATACCTGTTGACTACGTGTTATTTTTAAGATGCATAGAAATGCTAGTACTCGGACAGTCTCATCCCCTGTCGACCAAAGCACTATAAGACGTTTCAATATAGTTTTGCAAAGAGCAGTAAATGATGCAGTCATTCCAGCCATTTGATGTAAATGCTTTAGTAAAACCGAAAGTATGTTGGGACTTGAAACTTGCTCTATTAATCGGATCAGATCAGTTAAATAATATCGTAAGCAACCTCTCACTTTAGCCCATTTTTTTGTTTTATGAATCGGCGTTGTTGAATGTGAACTTAAGCCAAGGATGCGTAAAATCGATGGTCGTAAATGTAAAACACACAACTGAATAATGCCATTAAAAGTGGCTGAACCAACCACCTTAAAAACAGTTGGTGCAGTATTTCCTTCGTCGGATGTAATACTTGCTAATGCAGAGCTAAACGCTTGAATAACATTACGCACCACATCCACAGAAACATTTGGTCTTTCCAACTGTAATTGCCATTGACGTAAAAGATCTAACGTAACTTTTTGCATCCCATCACCTACAGAGTCTGCCTCGTTATCTTCAAAGTCGCTTTCATCACTTGCCAATTCCAATTCTCCACTTGGCTTGTGATATATATCGGTTTTGTCATTACCCTCATCATCACTACTCTCTCCGTCAGCTTTTACTTGATTATTTCTTTTGTGCTGTTTAGTTTTGACCGCATCGTTGCTCTCTGACCTTTCATCTTCCGACTCGTCACTTTCGAATATGTTAAAATCCAATAATTTTTTATCATTCTGTTTTAAAAACTCATAAAACTCGGGGTCGATGTCTTTTAGACCATCCAGCTCTTCCTTATGCGATTTTTTTGATTTGTTAGTTTTAACAGAATGCTTATTAACATTTGTTCTTTTCTTAGCAATAAATTCTTTTGGTTTTTCCTGATAAGTGACCTTTTTTAATTTCTTTGGCACTGGGTTTAAATCAGAGGATCTTCCGCCTTCGCTTTTTCTTGCTTTCTTCAAACTTTTTTTAACTCCAAGAGATTTTGACTTCTTTATGGTCAACAGCGGATTGGGATTTACCAACGTCTTATTACTTTTATGAACTCTCATTTTGGTGCACTGTATGTACAATTTGTTTACAGAACTGATGAATTGTTAAACCAAATACCAAGAAAACATGTGCTTAACCAGCTAACTAGCAATACAAAACTATTGATGATATTATCGATAGTGTTGTTTTTGACGAATATTCCCTAGCATGTACCATCCCTAACTACATAGCAATCCCAACACTAGTTCACCACACCAGATATAACGATGGCTACACTCGGTGACAGGTAATAGTGTCACTGGTAATAGTGTCAATTGACACTATTGTGCTTTTGGAAATGGAAATGGAAATAGTGTCAATTGACACTATTGCTATTTTAGGCAGCGGTTGTCTGCGCAGCGCAGTGTTGTAAGAGATGGATTTTTATTATATGATTATTTACAAAATTATGGTTTCTCCTTTTACGAAAAGTGCACTATTAGTGATTGGGGTCTACCACATTATCCCCAAAATCAAAATCTCCAAATCAAAATCCACCAAATCAGAATCCCCAACGTGTGAAATAAATTTAAATAATGTATTGGATAGGTAATTATGCTACCTTTCATTTGAGGTACCACTGTTGTGGGTGCAAAACCGAGTATGTGCAGAACTTTAAATTTAATTTAAAAAACAACCCTGGGCTACATTATGCCAAGTCCTTCTGCGTAGTACACCATTCTGCGTAGGCGGCCTTCGGTCGCGCTTATTAAAAATAACCCTGGGCTACGCCATGCCAACTCCGGGTAGTTGCCTGAACACCATTTCAGTTTGGAAATAGTGTCAATGACTTATTTTTAATTTTCTTGTTGACACTAATTCCATTTCGAAAGCGCAATAGTGTCAATTGACACTATTTCCAATTGACACTATTTCCATGGTAAATTGGAAATAGTGTCAATTGATAGTGTCATTGATTACCTGTCACCGGCTACACTCATATGAGTGCATATCAACTGTTGAGTGCAGTATTACCATATTCAAATTTTTAAAAAAATGCCCTATCTCAGATTTTCTTTGTGCCAATTGACACTTTTACCAATTTACCATGGAAATAGTGTCAATTCCATGGTAAATTGGAAATAGTGTCAATTGATAGTGTCTTTGAATTACCTGTCACCGGCTACACTCATATGAGTGCATATCAACTGTTGAGTGCAATATTACCATATTAAAATTTTTTTTAAAAATGCCCTATCTCAGATTTTCTTTGAAATACGACCTATCTCATTTTTTTTATACAACCCCTATTTAAAAATTTCTTTTAAGAACGCCTTATCTGAACGTAAATTTCACACATTTTCAGCTGAGATAGGGTGTTTTTGAATCTAATTTTGAAATAGATCGTTATGGTAAAAAAAATTCTGAAATAGGGCGTTTTTCACTTTCCTTATCACTTGACGTTTCGTTTTTTCACTTCAACAAGCTCAGAAATGCGACTGTTTCTCCGGACAACTGCAAATCGACACTCGCAATAGGGGTGACAATCTAACAGACGAATTCTGTAAGCTGTCTCTAGTCACTAATAGACATTTTGTGGTCAATTTCAATTTTGCGACAATTTGGTATTCAGTAAGCTGTCTCACATCTCAAGTCTCAAAAAAAGAGTCATTAGTTTGTCAGCTTGTTGTAGGCAAGTCACAAACAAGAAAATATTGGGATACAAATTATATAAATAAAAATTTTTTTTTCAAGTTTTAAATAATTTATAAATATTTAAAAAAAAAAAAATTAATGGTAATTCTTTACGACCGTACGTAACTACTAATACACCTCCAAATATATCGAGAGAGATATCAAAAGACGCGTTTTGACCTATGGAGGAAACCAAAGCTATATAGGGGTTCGGTCCATGTTTTTTATGTGCAGAACACCTTTCCGCATTGGCGGCTTTCGGCCGCGCTTCAAAAGATAGCCCTCGGCTACGCCATTCCAACTCCGGGTGGTTCCCACACTTGTCTCACAGTGTAATTTGTGATTACAACAACCACATGAAAATGACAGAAAATTCTGAACTTTGATTGCAAATATCTCGCAAACTACTGAAAATCCGGATTCAGATTCTTGTTACAGAGGTCAGGAGGTGTATTTTCAGTTACGTACGGTCGTAAAGAATTACCAAATTAATTAATTAAAAAAAATACAAAGCATAAAAAATAAATTGTTCCGGATCCTGGCTTCGAGCCTGTTCCGCTCACGTTGTACCCCGCGACACTTACTACCTGCGTAGTAGTCACGAAAATTGTCTCTAATGAAAAATCTGACATGAGATGAGACAGACTTACAGAATACAGCTATAATATCCGTATTTCTGGATATGGTTCTATCAATATTATAGTGCTTTGATGGAGCTGCTACAGAAACATCAGCGATTTGTAATTGTTTCATGTGAGCTGGGTGTTGTCTTTGACTTTTACCTCTCACCAGAGTTGCATTGTGATCAGTGTTGCCATTTTAGCCGTTTTCCGGCTAGCTCTAGCTGGTTTTTTTTCCATTTAGCCGGGAAAATTTGAATCTAGCCGCTAGCCGTTTTTTAGCCGTTTTTTTTTATATTTTTTTAGCCGTTTTTAGTTTTTTGCCAATGTAACAAACAATTACATTTGAATGAATGGGAAGTCGTGGGTTCCACTGTAGAATTTTGGACACAAGTTCGGGAGTATAAAAATGCTTTAGGGGAAAATCCTTTTGCTGCTCTTGCTATATTTACTGCATTCATACAGAGGCAACTTTTGTTGCTTTTATCAGCAACTCTAGCGAATAGTGGTAGAGAGAGCGACGATGGAAGGGGACGGGTACGGAGTTGCCTGTGCTCGGTCTACACGCTTTGTGTTGCCATTCTTCTCAATACCGTTATGTTGGCTGCAGATTTATTTTGACATTTTTCTTCATACCTTGTTTTACATTCGCATATACACATATTAATTTAATGACAAAAGGCGTTATTCGGCGGAGTTTTGAAATATACAATGGAATAAATTAATAAATATATACATATTTATAAATATCACAATATCAATTTCAGTTTAATTTTTATTTAAAATATTCCTGGTGTGCAATACCAAAACACAGAATGTCAGAACAAAGCAAGCATCAAAATAATCAATCAAAGCAACTCCTGATGTGTGTGAAGAATATCAGCAACACCAAAAGAGAATTGCTGATAAAAGCAACAAAAGTTGTCTCTGTATGAATGCAGTAATTTGTGTTTGAATTTTTAGTATTGCCTTTTTAGTATTGCCACTATGAAAAAACAAAGCAGCTTAATAGAATTACTGAAAAAATGCTAAATTCAATTTTGTATGTAAGATATGGACTCAAAAGGGAATATAAGTGCTGTCATGACTTCATAATAACTAAAGATCTCGTTACGCTTATGAATAACTCTAGCATTTATGATAGTTCAGAGCAAGATATAGAAAATTGTGATATAGAAATATTGTAAAATGTAGATATGTACATTTCCCACAAATGTATTAATTTTTTTTTTTTCATTTTATGCCATGAAAGTATATATTATTTAAAATATATTCGTTACCTGATGCGTTATTTTATTGCGACTTTTCATTAAGTCACATTATTTTTAAAACAGTAAGCTCTGCTTAAAATTTTGCTCGTTGTACCTTTTATATAAGCACATCTATGTATGTAATAGATATAACAAATATATGTAAATGTAAGCTTTATATTGAGGCTATTTTAAAAAATACAGATTTGAATTGTTGAACTATTATAGCTCTGTATATTAGGATGCAAAGCATCTGTATAAGAAACTTTTTTTTTATTGTTATGAAATTGGAGCCATTTTCTCAAGTAAACCTTAAAATTCATCTAAATTTTTTAAACAAAATTTTTGTTTAGATTGAACTTTTATATTTGAGGCTAGATGAGAAACACTCCCTTACATTGTAAAATATTTATGTATATCATTTGTTTTAATGACAAAAAAACGAATAAAACATGTGAAAATTTGACTTAAAACTGTTAGCTTTAGCGGTACAAACAAAGAGTACAAATAACTTAATATTATAAAATATTTATATTATATGTTTTCATGAAAAAAATCGAATAAAACGTGTGAAAAGTTGATTCAAAATTTTTAGCCGTTTTTTCGGCCAAAATTGTAATTTTTCTCGCCGAAATTATTTTTTTTAGCCGTTTTTAGCCGTTTTTTTTTCTCGATCTAGCCGGATTGCTCGAAAAAATTCTGGCAACACTGATTGTGATTACAAACGAAGAAGCAAAGGAAAAAAAGAATTGTTTGTCTCTTGACATTCGTTTTTTTTGTGGGCTTACAAGTTATTTATAAGATTTTATGTACCTAAAAATTAAAAAAAAAGGGTAAAAATCCTTAGTTTTCCGAAACAAACTAGGATAATTAGTGCAATACATTTAGATAAATTGTGCATTGCTGTTTAGGCTGCCCGGATTATCTTTATCGATCTATCCTCTTTGTGCATACGTTCATTACATTTATCTTCATTTCGTTAAATCGAACTCGATTCGCACACGCGTATTGAGAAATTTTCTTCCATTCTTTCGTGTATTTGCTGTTGGAGTTGCATTCGGCTGCTCCAACAAAAATTATTTTATTTCGGATTATTTAGACATAAAATTAGAAAAGCAAAGTTGAGATCTTAATAAGTGACTTATTTTTAATGGATGAAGTGATTGTATTAGATAGTGACAACGAGCAGGACCAATCATCCGACATGGAAGTAGAGACTGTTGAACTCGATGCGGAGCAAATTGTTCCCAAAGACAATGCGACGTAAGTATTCCCAATATAATAAAATTATAAATATAAAAGATGTATGAAAGAGCGTTTTTTGTACATGAAAAGCAATTATCCATTTGTTTTTATACAAAATAGTACGATTTTGATAATTCAGTTCTTAAAGATATATGTATATTTATGTATACAGGTGTAGCAATTTTCATATACATATGTATCTGCATGTACACAAGTTATCCCACGCAACAACCTTGGTTTGGCTTTTTGGTATTTGCTTTCAACCGCCACCGAGAGCTAAAACAAGTCCGGAAATGTATCAAGAGGGGCGTATTGGTCCCAAGATTTAACAAGATATTTGGGAGATAATGGGAGTACCAAAAACTACAGAAGCAAAGAACGTAAATGTACTTTTGTCAGAAGACATTTACGTTCTTTGACAGAAGTCCCCACAAGACAGCTAACTTAGAGCGTCTAGAACAAATCGGCCATCAGTTTTGCAGTAGCAATATGAAAATTCTGATGCATCCATCAGCAACGTCTTGTAGGGTATGATCAGACATATATATGTACATTTATTTGTTGTCAAACTATACTGCAAGGAAGATAATAATATACATACATACATATACTAGTTTGACTGCATTGACAGTGCTTGGTTAGATATGAAACCCGTTCGTTTGCATGGTTTTTCTGAAAGATTCCATCACAAAGCGCCTGCAGCAACCACCCTGATAGCCAGCCAATATAAATCAAACAAGAACCTTCCAGGACAGACTTCATTCTTGTCAAAACAATCATTTACGAACAGCCAGGCTCCGCTTTATGATGGTTGATCCACGAAATTGAGTTAAAGTTCTTTGCCGGAACGTTCTGCTTCTACGGAGGACAAATGGGGAAATTCAGATCTTTTAGCAGGTGGGAATTTCTCTGTACTAGGTAGTAATGTAGTTAATAAGCAGTTCGAAAGTTCTAGTTTCCTATCTGCATCACAACCTCTCTGTATTAAAATAACAGAGAAGGGTCTGAGTCCTTGCTGTTTACGGGGTTCAACATATGTACTAAGTTCCCACTCCTGATTTAGCACATTTCATTTTTAGGTAGGCGATTCAAATAAAAAAATGTAAGAATAAATATAAAATAAAATTAAAGAAAAACAAGTAAGGAAAGGGCTGTCTTCGGCTGTGCCGAAGGCTTTATACCTTTCATGAATGCCAAACCACACTTATCGGAACAATCGATTGTATGGGAGCTACCCGTTATGTTGGCCCGATCTGGCTGATTTTGCCTACATATGTTACATATATAATATGTAGCAAACGTGCAAAGTTTAACGTTCCTAGCTCTTTAACTCCAAAATTTATAGCCCAAAACCCATTTATCGAAACTATCGATTATATGGGAGCTATATGTTATGTTGGTCCGATCTAGGTGATTTTCACTACACACATTACTTATATAGCATGTACTAAACCTGCGAAATTTCGCTCTAATAGCTTTTTAATTGCAAGAGTTAGAGGCCAAAACCCGTTTATCGGAACAATCGATTGTATGGGAGCTATTCGTTGTATCGGTCCGATCTTGCTGGTTCCGACAAATGATTAATCCTATGCAAAATGGCGCCTGCTTGCAAAATTTCATCGAGATATCTCTAAAACTGAGGGACTAGTTTGCGTTCAAACAGACGGACGGACAGACGGACAGACGGACGGACGGACGGACGGACAGACGGACATGGCTAAATCAACTCAGCTCGTCGCCCTGATCATTTCGGTATACTTAATGGTGGGTCTATCTCTTCTTCTTCTCATACTTACAAACATCGGACCAAAGTTATAATACCATTTCATGCTCATGAAAGGTATAAAAACTTTTATTATTGTTTAATAAAATTAACTAAAAAAATTCACGCTTTTATTAATAATAAAATTGGGACTTTGGTGTAGACTGGAAGACTTAATAATTTAAGTGTAAAGTTTTAATGTTAAAAATACATATATAATCATGTACAATATGGAATTATTTTTTAGTTAATTTTATTAAACAATAATAAAAGCTTATTTTTAAAAAAGTTTTTTTTCTTTAATTTAATTTTTTACTTTTTTGTTCTATTTATCAATATAACCATAAGCTTGTTCTTAGAAAAGCTTTTTTCCTAAATTAATTTACTTTTTAGTTAATTTTATTAAACAATAATATGTAAAAGCTTATTTTTAAAAAAGTTTTTTCTTTAATTTTGTTTTATAATGCACTGTCCGCGAAACCTGAACGATGGTGAAAATTTGAAAACCCCAGCTCAACGGGAAGTTGGCACAATATCGAAAACAAAACTTCTGGAAATGAAATTTTTCAAATATCGCTACCCGTGCGCCACCTATCGGAATTATTTTTTTTTATATTGCGTTGGGGTAAAAAACTAAACGTGGATGAAAATTTTAAGATACTACCTTAATTTAATTAATTAAGTACCACACGTAAAATGTTAGCCAAATCGGTCCATAATTAGGATTTTTAGTATTTATAACCGCGATCTCAGCTCCACCTAGCGGAATTTTTTAGGGAAATATTTCTTTTCATGGTAGTAATACATGTTCCGAATTTCAGCCAAATCGGACCATAAATGCGATTTTTGAAAATATAGCGACCTACCCTCCACCTATCGGATTTTTTCTTCATAATATTGCATTGTCATCGGGGTTATACATCGGTGCAGACTTTCAGCTCAATCGGACACCGGGATTGCAAGATTCCATTACAGACATCCGTCAACTGAAACTAAATAAAAGCTTATAAAAATTATTAAAAAATAGAAACACTTTTCTAAGTCTTAAATATTTCTATAATAAGGAGGCTTCCATAAAAGGGTTCAGGTACTAGGGGGTTTTTGTACTTCAAATATTTTCTTCAACTCAACTTGAAATCTGGCACTGAATCTTTGTGCAAAGAATGTAAACAATTTTGGGCATTTTGCCACAAAGGTTACCAAAATCGAATTATGTATGTACATCGAGATCTGCTAAATAATGCAATTTTATAGCTTTGCTTATGGTTTACGATTTTTTTTCGTCTGGAGCACTGCCAGATAAATTTCAGATTGCAAACTTCCAAGTTTATGATAGAATATAAAATTTGGCTATTTATTTGAAGAGGTTTTGGGGAGTGTTGTCGAGATAACAGTCCTTGGCCTTATACGAATCCGGTACGCTCCGGTACTCCCTTGCGGTACTGCCCGACTGTCGTGGTAGCGATTTGGTATGACTAGTGCAACCTTCTAGGTCATGCCATCCCTCTTTCCGAAAGGAAAGAGAAATGGGTAATGAGAGGTGAGAGGCATCGTGTCCGTAGATCAACAATCGAGTTGCACATCATTACCTTTGTGCATATTAGTCGCCTCTTACGACCGGTATGCCTACCGCGGGCATATTCTAAACCCCTACCCGTAGGGGGGAATCGTGCTGAGCGTTATTTTCGAAATGCGCTCCCGAAAGTGTGAAAGCACCGATCGGTTATTCCAATGTAGTTTCACTTGTTTCACTAGTCCTTGGCTAAATTCGGAGAAAATCAAAGATAAAACTTCAATATACTATGTATTTCCATGGATAATTTGTTGATGTCAAGCTGATTTGAATCTGATGCGTACGATCTCAATGTGTTGTACCTTTAAATTTGTTCGACTCTGTACTTAATTTCAAACTATAAACCCCAAATATGACTGCGCTAAAGGGTATTGCGTTGCTTTGTTTTTGCTACACACTGTACCTAAAGATCTTGATTAACTAATTTGCACAGTTCACGAATGCATATTTATAACAACTCAGCAATCGCTTCGTTGGCGGGCATTCGGTATTCGCGATGCACATAGCTTGCACTTTTTTTGCCGCTGCCAGTGCGTTTTAGTGCGTTTAGTGCAGCAGTGTGATCGATTAGGACGTAAGCTGACATTGCCGTTCACAGCTTATAACTTGGACTTCATTTAACGTTCAACAAATCCAAGCCGTCTTAGAACTGGTATTGGGTATACACTTTTTAGTTGACTACAACAAAAATAAAAACAGAAATCATTTGTTTCAAGGCGAATTCAATGGCAGAATTTATTTAATAGTCATTTTTGATGTTTGAAATTAAAAAAATATTTTTTTGCTTTGCTGCTTTTGTTTACGTATTGGAAAAAAAAGAAATATTACGTGGCTAAGCTAAAATAAATGTGCATTGACACTGCTCTCGCCTGATCATCACGATCATTCTTTTTGTGTAATTCTTATTTTTAAGTTTCTTTGCTGCGTGTGTTTGTGTGTGATAACCTAATTTTTCAACGCACTTTAATACCATTTTGTTTTTGAAAAAGTTGCGATGTAAGCAAGTTCGGTAAAATAAAATAAAAAAGAAGTCTCCTATGGTGATATTTCACTATCAAAACTACAACTGTGAAGGTCTTCGAGGCTAGTCGAGACAGTGGCAACCTAATTTGTACTCAACTATTTTTATCACTATCAAACGTTCGGTTTTTTGAACAATAATAAACCATAAGTAGTCAATAATACTCACTTTATCGGTGCAAAAACCAATGAAATCGACTTTCGAAACCGCTCTAGCAAAGATGATATAGTAAGTATGAAACAAATCAAAAATCTATGCAAGTTAACACTCAGTAGACAAACAATTGAGTTTCCTTTATTTTTATCGTTCAAGCAAACCAAATAAAAACATAAATTGGAAGTAAGAATTGAGTCAATTTATTACAGCTAAGATTTGGCACACTTTTTTATTACACGTTCAAAGAGTTTTTGTAAAAAATCTCAGCGGGATCCGCCATCGCGTTGCACTTCACTGCATTTTGCGCCCTAAGTTACAAAAAAGTCAAAATCGACTTTTTAGTTGATTATCATGTACCGTATCATAATATGTACATGTTGCTTTAAAATTTTATAATCCAACAACCAATAATGACGTTGATATAAACAAAATTCGAAAAGCCCTAAGTGCAAGCGTAACAAATTTGCCAACCAAAACTGTAACTTACGCCTTTAGAGAAATGATAAACAACAAACACAAGAAGGCATAGCATGCCATGCCATTGTGTGTGTTCTTATTTATCAGTTTTCCTTTTGTAATATTTCTAATAAAACATGTGTTATTTTTTGGTTTTTTAAAATGTAACTTAGTGCTTTTTTGATTTCATGTGACGAAGTGGAACTCTTCGACTAGACTCTTGGGAGTTTAAGGCGTTCTAGAGTTCCCTCATCATTTACAGCTAAGAAATTAGGGGAACTCTTGAAAGGGTTAAGAGGAATGTCATCATGTCCACCTATACAACTGGTTAGTACATTATTGCAGTTTGCCATAGCAGAATATAAACTTTAGGATTTTATTCCGACGATATGTTTCCCGACTACAAATATTACATTATTCCAATTTAGTCGACTACAAATCTTCCCATGTTTATGTAACATGAGTTTAACGAACATTTGAAGTTGTGACTGGTGTGACTTGTACTTACGGAAATCATATTTCTTGAGTTCTTTTGCAGCACATATGGGATCCACTTGATGATAGCCGAATTGGAGCACTAAGTTCAAGTTTTCCTGCAGGGTATGTGTAATCGCTGCAAGCGTGAAGCTCTTCTACTCATTTACCACCCCTTGGCATAAATCGTGCCGTTCTACAAGCCAACTTATGTAAATAAAGGTGTTGTTAAAAAAGAATACAACTTTTATAAAAACCATGGAACTCAATGTTGCTTCAGTCTATGTACAAGTAACGTACATACATACATACATACGTTAATTTAAAAGAAATATAAGAATATAGTATAATCTTGTCAGTTTATTCTAAGTCAACTATGTACATTTGATATGCTTTTTGCGGTAATTCACCACAATGCCACACATACATACATACATACATATGTAATGAATAATCTTATTGTGTAATCCACTTTGGATTGAAGATTTTTTAGTTTGTCTTGCGAATATGCGAAGGTCGGCCGTTGCCCGAATCCTAAACACTGTGAAATGGTTTGTAAACGCAAACAAATCGGAATTGTATGGAAATAACGTTAGAATTTCTGTCTAGTAAGCATCAATTGCAAACTTCTTTCTGTACAGCAATATCGGTTTTGAAAAAAATCTATAGCGAAATTGTTTCATTTTGTAACGACGTAACTGACGTAGCAATAAATACACTTGCGGGTGGGGGTTTAGAATATGCCCGCGGTAGGCATACCGGTCGTAAGAGGCGACTAATATGCACAAAGGTAATGATGTGCAACTCGATGGTTGATCTACGGACATGATGCCTCTCACCTCTCATTACCCATCTTGTTTTTGCTTTCGGAAGGGGGGATGACATGACATAGAAGGTTACACTGGTCATAACAAATCGCTACCACGACAGTCGGGCAGTGCCGCAAGGGAGTACCGGAGCTTACCGGATTCATATCCGGCCAAGGACTGTTAATTCGGCAACACTCCCCAAAACTTTCGGGGAGTAATTTTGTTGCTGAAACAACAACAACAACAACAACAACAACAATAACAACAACAACAACAACAAAGGAGCAATAAATAAATTATTGAGTAAAAAACTTGCCGCGGCCCTATTTTAAAAAAATATCGTTTGCCCCGCTATGTTCATGTGAAGTTAGCGGGGCAAACTCCAAAAAATTGCACTGGAATTTGCCGTAAGTTATTCGTAAATGATGGAAAGTTGAATTTTGTTTGTTTGCCCCGCTAACTTTACGATACCTACGCCGTAAAAACAGAAGTCGACTCATGGCATACTCATACAGGTAATATCGCCGCTGTCAACTAAAAATCGCTTTCGCTAAAACGTCAAAACAGGCATTCACAAATACAAAATATGGAAGCGCATGCTTTACAAAGTTTGACACTTTAGAGAAAATGAAAAAAATCTAATCAGCTACTGAGTTTATATTACCGGTATACGTATGCCATGGGTCGACTATAGAAATATCAACATGGAACAATATTACAATATTAAATACAAATATGTAGATATATAAAATGTATAAAAGAGAAAAATGAATTTACAAAACTGAGGAAAGCAAGAATTTTAATTATTAGATTTTATTTTTATGCGGATAACTGAATGGTTGAAGAGGCGCTCTTGTTCGGTTGATTTATTTGCTAAGGTTGAGTGTAGGAATCTAAGAAAAAACTGGTGGTTGGATAGGTTCAAGGGGTTACAGAAATCGTTCCCTCAGCAGTCGGGTGAGTACCACAAGATACGGGGCGGGTAGTTTAAAACAGCAAGTATCTTTTTATTTCGGGCAAACGACCGAGCAGCCATATTCTGTGCTGGGGAATATAGTCCCAGCAGCAGTGCTGGTGTAAAAATGCCACTAGGATTCTTTCATTTTCATTCTGAATATATTTCATTTCATTTCATTTATTTTTAGTCAATGGTTTCAATAAACCTTACATACTATATTACAATTTTGAACTTAAACCTAATAAAAAATATATATATAAATTAAAAACTAAAGATAATGAGATATGAATTTTGACACAAATAAAGATCTAGGCATAGCGAAATCGAGATCAATAACATTGAATATTTTATTGTACTCATTTAAGGCTCTATTCAAAGTGGCAAACTTATAATAATTACATCTTTGAATATTAGTATGAAAGGGTAAATTAGACCTTAAGACTCTGCCAGGGACATTGAAATCTATGAACCCAAGGAGATCCGGAGAATCAATCAATCATATGCTGATATTGGCAGCCCTTTTGGCAGATACTATCCCAACTAATCTGGGATGGATGGTGAGATATTTCGGGGAAACAAACGGGCGCGACTTTAATGAAAACATTGTTTGATACCACCTATTTGTGTTTGTAGAGGTTCAGTCTGAAATTTCAAAAATGCCTGCTGGGTATAAAAAGGTGTTCAGTAGTGTGGTTTGTTGTATTGACATCGACACCTACACTCCTCAAGCAGTTTTGTTTGTGTTACATATAAATCGTTTACTCATGCCCCATCTTATTGACGCATTTTGTGGTCAACTTTTCGCGCATTTGGCGTCAGTAGCCAAACCATTAATTATGAGCAAAAGTAGAAAATACCGTCTTCAAAATATGCCCATTTTTTGTAAGTGAATATAAGGGAATGATAAAAAAGAAATAATAAATAATTTTGCTCTTTGATTATTCTATAAAAATTCAAAACTCGATTTTTGAATTTATTCGAAATATTTTCAGGTTTTTTAAACGTAAAAGGCCAATTCTTTCAAATTCCTTTAACAAAATAAATTTCCCTCACAGTTTTTAGAAATATTTCAAGCGCATATGTAAATCCAAGGCAAATTCATTCTTATGGTAATGTCAAGTGAACAGCTGACTTCCACTTCTTCACGTTTTTAACTCGCCCCGTAATGTAGAATGTCATAAAAAGAAAGATTTGACTGTTGACTTTGAATATTGTATTTGATATTTATTTTCAAAAAACCACCGCAACTTACCAAAAGGGTACGATGAAATTTATGCACGCATGAGTTCTCCAAACACGTATTTATTGTTCCAGACACCATTAGTTCAATTTAATTTTTATGAAATATAAAAAAAACAATCAATGGTTGTCATTTCAAATTTTTTATCACTCATTTTACCAACTCATGCGTGCATAAAATTTAGTTAAAACCATCGTCATCGTACCCTTTTGGTAAGTTGCGATGTTTTTTTGAAAATAAATACCAAATACAATATTTAAAGTCAACAGTCAAATCTTCCTGAAGAAGAGGAAGTCAGCTGTTCTCTTGACATTACCATAAGAATGAATTTGCCTTGACTATGACATTCTAGGTTAAAACTTGAAGCGAATAGAGGCGAATATTGCCATTACCATAACAATCAATTTGCCTTGTTTAGATCCTAAAATTTTATAGGTATATTTCATGATTTTTGATTTTCATCAATCAAGGAGTGCGTGTAGCCGATAACAAGCTCGTGTGACACGACGAGAGCCGAATGCACTGAAACACACAAAAGCTCACTGTCCAGACATGATTATTTTCCACGCAGCGCGTTGCTCTGTCACCGATTTATACTCGTAGTATGTGAGTGAGCTCGTGGAAAGGGGCTGGGCACGGGCAACTTGTTTCATTTGCTATTTGCGTATTCAATATGGGATTGGCTCCGGCGAATACATGATAGCGAAAGGTGTTGTGGTAGGGCATGCGATTATTTTAGACATGTAAATAAATAATATCGAACTTATGTTTTTGTATTCACATTACACATTAGAGTGACCAAACAAAAATTGTTTGTGTTTAATTGACTAATCGAACAACCTTTATTCTAAGAATTACATGCATTTAGTTTATTTAAGAGATGTCCACATAGAGAGTTGTATACAAAAATATGTAAATTTGTATCATCGTGAAGTAAGACAGGTGACACCAATTGAACAGCTGTTTAATTTTTTTTTCTACTTTTTTCTGCATTTTATTGATTTTCAAGTGTCAAATTTTTGTCAAAGCCAACAGATATTTTGTTCAAACATTCAAACTCACGATACTCCATGATACTTTTTGATTCCCAACCTTTGACCTTACGATCCTTGCCAGCCGAAGCAACCAAATTAGACTTGGGGGACCACGACATACTATGAACAGCACCTGAATGTGCACTAAGGGGAGGTTAACAAGGCTGCAACAAAGCCTGCGTTTTTACCGCGTTGTTCACTTAAATTACCACAAATGGCCTAGCAAATACGCGGTCCAACTTCTTTACGCTCAATGCATGGATATATTACATATTATCCAACAAAAAAAGAATAACATAATATAATTTAGCAATTTTTACAAGCAGCAATCTCTTCACTTCTGTTTTGCTTCTGTTTATTTGTAAACAAACCAATGCGATTTGACAAACTTTTGACATCTGAAACAAAATTTCAACAACAACAGCAAACACACGAAGCTTCTGACGACGCAACCTGTATTTATAAACCTTGATTTGTATGTTTGTGATTCCAAGTTCGTACATTAACAGCATACATATTTACAGTTATCTCTGTTCCGCGCAAGCTTGTGTTGCGAGTTTCCACATAGAAATTACCAAGTCAAAGTTCGTGTATTTCGGTCGCCATACTTCGTCACATTAGCACAAAGTAAAGTGGGCTTATGGTCTGTGTGACTAACTTGACGCCATAATGTCTCCTTCAGTCGCTGAAGCGGAGCATAATTCTCCACTTGCGAACAAACTAAAGAAACACTCACCCAATTTCAAAGCTGTAGCAACAAACAACGGTCTACTACAAAAGAGATTTAGCTTTGTTGTTGTTATAACAATACTTTGCTCTACCAGCTCGTCAACTTTTGGATGCGAACTTCACTGGGATTTGCTGTAATAATAGCCTTTGGTCAAATTGTGTAGGCTAAAACAAAGAATCACGGTTAGCTGAGTTCTCCAACGATTCACTCAGTCGGCTAAAAATTTGAACCTAGATTTTAAACTTCTTTGGGCTCATATACATATGACCACACCAAATTAGGGGTAGAACTAAAACTCTGCTTTAATTAAAAAAAGTATATCAAAATAAAAATAAGTAAAAATTTGGTGTAAGTAATGGAATGGTTTCGAATACACTACAAAAAAGTTAAAAAATTGCGTAAATCAATGAATGGTTTAAAATTTAGGCTCAAATTATTAGCCGCAATACTAATTTGGCTATAAACAATGCTATTAAAGTCTTTTACAATAAAATATTTGCATATGGGTGTTTCCATGCAGCCGTATGCGACATTCGTACACTTTTGGAGTAATATAAATCTCACATAAAACGAGTTTTCGGGAAAATAAAAATACAGTTACGTTGCAGTTAAAAAGAAGTATGTTTGGGAAAAAAATGGTCGCCCTGAAAGCTTTGGTGTCTAAAATATCCATTCAAAATGAGGTGATAACTTACACGACAAAAACGGAAGTGCTTATATTGTGCACATACATATATGCGAAAGTCTGCGAATCAAGCCAGTTCTTAGTTTCTTTGAATATTTGTAACCTAAGCTAAATAATGCACCTTTACAATACTCTCATATTTAAAGAGAAATCATCTCTTTATATTATTATTTAAAAAAAAAACTAAATAACGTACGCGACATAACGTACGCGACAATTTTTCTAGTATATTAATAATAAAATGCAGGGACGTAACTGTTATAAGAAATATGATAAAAAGGTCCCATTTAACCATTAATACTGATGTATTCAAATATTGGTTATAATTAACCATTACCGTAATTATATTGGTTACGATGACTAAAATAAAATAAATCTGATGATAATGTGAATTCTGAAAGAAAAAAATAACAATTATTTTCGGTTCCTGATAAAATGTTTTTTGTTTGAAATTTACACTTTAATTAGGAAACAAAATAAAAATGTATTCTTATTATAAAAACTATATGATAATGAAAATAAAATCGAATTCATAACATATGTATTTGTTGATATACATACATTCTTTATATATTTACATAAACTCTAATATTTTCTCGTAAGGAGTATGCCGTTCGAGCAGTATTTGCATATATGTATGTTGACTGTCGACGAATATATCGATATATTCACAAGCGTATTTATAAAATGAAAAAGCATCTGGTAAAATTATATTGTTAGCTTTTACTATTTGCCACACCTTTCTCTTTATAACAACACCTATTCCATCCACAGCGCCTTTGCCATGCGAGGTGGCAAAGAAATTCCATCCAAAATATTTGCAGCTAAATTTATTTACAAAATAAGGGATGCTTGTTAAAATAAACTTATTTTTAAACTGCACCTATGTATTCAGGATAATGGTATTGAAAAAATTGCTTTTAACGTCGATTTTAATGTATTACAATAAAATATTCATACTTAAAATAACGTATGCGACAAACTTTAAAGGGTAATACAATTTTTATTACTTCGATTCAAAAGAAAATTTCAGCTAATATATTTAACTAGAAGATCTCTTGATTTGGAGTTGTAATCTCTATTACTTGCGACTGTCAATACACAAATGATATAGACAAATAATGTTTTTGCATAACGTACGCGACAAAGGTATACTATCAAAAGTAAATTAAAAAAAGACCGTTATTCGAGTTCAAACTTCTATTTTTCTCATTTTTGTAAGTAGTTGGCATTGTTAATTTAATTTTAAAATGTATTTGCACTAGTTACTTCAAATCTCTTAATTTAGGTAATTCGGATGAGAAAATAGTTGATTCAATTTGCGAAAACTGAGTTGAAGAAAATCTCAGTTTTACTCTTCCGTTTATGAGTTTTAAGATACCAACAAGCTGTAAATACTTCCATTTTGTAAAAATTCAATTACTTTTCCCATTTTCTGGTCATATAATTTTTTCAGTCGTGGTTGACCTTCTCATGGAAACACCCATATGGCTAGCCTAAGAAGTCTTACATAAATAAATACTGCCTGCTCGTGCTTCTCTGTAGATATGTACATACATATGTATGTATGCATGTGTGTGTGTTAGCATGTAATATTTGAAATGCTTGGGCGCTTCGATAGGATCTTGACTTTTTTGTTTACTTATTGTTCCCGATTTTGCACTTTGTTGATTAGTTGGTTCAGGCCAAACAGTCGATGACCGAGGTGTGCGGGTTGGTTCGGAGAGAGAGTTTGCCGGTCATTCATCCTGTGCTCGCCAGCAAAATATTGCACATTTCATATTTTGTATGCACTACTTCCACACGATTGGCTTATGTTGTGCGGACTCGTTGCCGATGCCCGTTTACTGCTTATATTATTTCTCAGCGCGTATCAGTCGTCTCTCAAAGTTCCAAGCGGTGGGTAGTGCGCGTTTTGCTGGCCCGCAATATTTAAATTGTTTTAGTTTACAAATATTCTCTGCACCAATGTTCCATTGTTCATATTGCCAAAATGGTGTGCTCGATTGTTTAGTGCCATTGTGGCACGTTTTACAAATTTTCTGGTGCTCGTCGCTCGTTCTAAAAACAATAAAATAACGGTTGGGTTTCGAACTACAAGACTAAAACAAATTGTTAATATTATTAATTAATTTGAAAGTTTGAGATATTTTCTACTGCATCTCCGAATTGTTCAATTAGCAATTTCTTTACTTCATTCACAACCAGACATTCATATATGCATTCAGATGAATTTACATTTTTGCCCCGGTGAGTATGCAGTTTAACATACATACATACATATGTATGTACATATGTATGTATGTATGTGCATTAAGGTGCCTCGCCAAAAAAAGTTGCACTGTTTCCACCGGAATTTCAAAATTCACTCTTTTCTAAGGACTCTCCCAAAATATTTCGAAAAAATATTAAGATTTACCGGAGCTAAACCGCGTCAAAAAAACGATAAAAATATCGTTTTTTATGTATAAAAGGAGTATGAAAAAATACTTTTTAATAAAAAGCATCTGAGATGATAGAGTGCAAAAGGTAAGCATAAAAAAGTTTAAACATTTTATCAATACTATTATTGTGTACCTGTGTGCTAATATTCGCAATGTGTGAAATTGGACCAAAGAGAGTTAAATTTTGCAGAACAACAATCTCGAAAATACCTTTTAAATGATATCCTAGTCGTCCAAATTCGTCAATAATTGGCTGAGTTATTAAAGTTTTCCACAAACCTACCCCTCGAAATATGACCAAAAACAGCATCATACATCTCAATATTTGGATTGCGTTGATAAAATTTTCAAACTTTTTTATGCTTACCTTTTGTACTCCAGCCAATTCATCATCTCAGGTGCTTGTTATTAAAAAATATTTTTTCATACTCCTTTTATACATAAAAAACGATATTTTTAGCGTTTTTTTAACGCGGTTTAGCTCCGGTAAATCTTAATATTTTTTCGAAATATTTTGACCAAGGTTTTAGAATACATTGAAGTTTATAATTCCGATGGAAACAGGGTGTCCATTTTTTTTTGTATAGAGCGTGAGGCGCCTTAATATGCATGTGAGGCCATCAGAGCCTGCCCAGAAAAGTAATGAGCTGCGGTGTTGGAGCAGAAATAAACAATAACTTTTAATATTTTAAATCAATAGGTGTCTTGTAGATTTGTAGATTTGTAGACACATACATAATGCTTAACGCAGCGCATACCTAATTGTAGCTAAACAAAAAGTAAATAAAGCTTTAATGTATGTAGATCAGAAAGCTAGACGAAACTTTCTCCCCAGATGATGCGAGTTTAATTGCTTAAATGTTGCATTTCATCTAGTTGAACTTTATTGAACACGATATAGTATTTCTTTACTCACCATGAACAACTACGAAATCTCTACTAAAACTGTTTAAAAACATCGGGTAAAATTTAGTTGTGCTTTTTACTATTTATTTTTCAAAATAAGACATGTAGTTTCAAACTGGTTGGCAGACCTAAGTAGCGATTGTAGTCAATTACCTTTGTCAATGCAAATATACTTTTACTGAAAAACTTTTTTTATGGCAGAACCACGCTAGGATTGTTTCTGACTACTGCCGAGGGGCGACCCTGTTCTTTATAATCAATGCAGAAAATTACACACTGGACGGATATTCCCATCTATGTATGTACATAGAACAACATCGACAATGCCAAATTATTTGAAAACAAAAATAAAAAACAACTCTCGGTATTTGCAGTTTCACTTTACATTGGAAAAAGAGTATTTCAAAATTGAAGTTAACAACGTTGTCTTAATTTTTTAATTATTTATTGTTTGTTTTTTTTTTTCGATATTTTCGTTCAAAATTGAAGAGTTGTAAATCATTCGCGTTTTTGTTTATATTTCGTTTTTTATATGGATTATAAAGTTGCAAGTGTTATTGCGCTAAGAAATCAAGTTGCCAAATGTCCAAGTCGGGTTATTCTGTTGCAGTTTAGAAAGATGTAAGAAATTGTTATGCGATCGTTTTGATTGTTGTTGTACGCTGCATGGAAGTTTATTGCGTAATTCACAAGTTGTTTGATAAAGCAAAGTTAGTACATAGACATAAGCTTCACCAAAATTAAAAAAAAAGAACAAGTTAAAATGTCTGCTATGTAATTATATAGTTTTTGATAAATAACGCGTTGTGTTTTTCTGCCGTAGACAGAGTTCTTAAATTCACTGCAAACCCGTCAACGACGGCGGTGCTAAAGACATGGTTTGGTCCATACAGAGGAGTCGGTCCAACGCACTTGGTTAAAGATATCATGGATGAAAAGCGACATGTTAAAATATTTGGAGATGTGGGTTTCATGTCACAAGTACCCGTGATATTGATGTATAAACAGGATAGAAAGTCTATACTTGGTGAATAGAAACCAAGTACTTCAAAAGGTTTGTTTCAGGCTGTAAAAGAGGAATTGGGCGGAATGCCTTTAAAACGTTGCCTGAATCTACTTTGCTTATGTTTTGTAAACTCCATTGAACCTGCGTCTCATACATTTCTAAGACGTATGATTGACAGTGATTTTTGGAAAGCTGTACATTTCGAATGCAGAGGACAATGATTAGGATTATGACTAAAGGACGGTGTCGATTGCAATAAAATAATTTCCACTTTTTGTTTGTAGCAGTCGTTTTTAAAAACAATAAAAACAAGCCTAAACTTTGATTTTAGAATTACAGACCATACAATGACTGGCTTGTGTATCAATGATGTTTGTGAGATACCTGATGCAAATAGAAATTTAACATCTAACATAGTTAGAATAAATTTCTCTTTGCTGAAGGAAAAACTACGTTTAGAGTCTTGGGGCGAAATTTATCTTGAAAGAGACATATCTAGGGCATATAGCTGTTTTTTACGTATCTTAAAAATGCATATAGAAGCTGCAAGCTTCAAGTTTATGCCACGGAAATCAAGTTTAAAACTTAAACCTTGGATTAATAAGTCGCTCATTTGCAAAATAAAACTAAAAAATAAATTGGGAAGGAAGTGCAGTAGGCTTGCGCGAAGTCATAAGCTGCATAGGCGTTATGCTAAATTGTGTAGGACAGTAAAAAAAGAAGTTTCCTTTCAACGCGATAAATTTTATCGTAATAAGTTTATAGAGTCGCAGGGTAATTCAAAGAAAGAATGGGAAGTTATTAATAGTATGGTAAACCGGAATTGCAAGAAAAGAACCTCATCGATTGCCTTAAATAATTGTGGAGAGACCATTACGAGTCCTATGGTAGTAGCCAATATTTTTAATGAGCACTTTTCTACGATCGGACAAAGTGATTTGTCATCTTCGTGCAAATGCCTTGAATTTGAAGAGTCAAGTGCAGAGAGTAGTTTTATGTTCGAACCTTTCACTGGACTAGAAGTTTTGCGAACCATTAAGTCTTTAAGCAATTCAAAATCTTGTGGCGAAGATGGTATTACAAACCAGGTTTTGAAGAATGTAGCTTTTTATGTTGTTGATATCCTTGTTTACCTTTTTAATGCAAGTGTATTTTCTGCAACTTTTCCTCACGAGCTAAAATGTTCTGTTGTAATTCCCTTATACAAAAAGGGCAACAAAAAAGACAAGAACAATTACAGACCAATTTCTTTACTTTCCTCTGTATCTAAAGTCTTTGAAAAATTGATTAAGACTAGGATTATATCGTTCCTTGATCATAATAACTTTTTTAGTCCGATGCAATTCGGTTTTAGGTCAGGGTGCTCTACTGAAGATGCCTTACTAAACTTCTGTTCCTTTGTCTATGGTGACTTAGATAGTAAAAAGAGCTGCGCTGGTCTATTCGTAGACATTACTAAAGCATTTGACATGGTAGATCATGAAATTCTGTTATCCAAGTTGCATAACGTCGGTTTTCGTGGGTTTATTCATAGTTAGTTTAAATCCTACTTAACTGGAAGAGTACAGAAGGTAAAAGTTGGTAATAGTGTAAGCAACACACTTACTATCAATTTGGGAGTTCCACAGGGGTCTGTCTTAGGCCCCCTATTATTTTTAATTTACCTAAACTCAATTTTCTCGCTACCATTTTTTGGTAAAGTTACCGCTTTCGCAGACGACCTCGCGATTGCGTATGGATCATTGAGTTTTTTGGATTTGGTGGCGGGTATAAATCACGATATACATCTGCTACGGACCTGGTTCGCCAAGCATAAGCTTATAGTAAGTAAAAAAACTCAGATGGTGTTTTTTAATCTTCAAGCGAAAAGTGTGCCCAATGTTGATATTGTTTTTCATTCGAGAACCTGTGGATGTTTCACCCTGCATGACTTGTCTTGCCCTTTGAAATCCTTCAACTCCAATGCTCACTGTAGCGATTTTTGTTTCACCATTGATACAGTGAAAGACTTTCAGTATTTGGGGGTAGTTCTTGATCAAAATTTATGTTGGTCTTCACACACTTCTCGCTTGAAGACGTACTTGCAGTCTACAGTTCGACACTTTTATAACCTTAGAAAGGTATGTTCAAACGCCACGCTTAAAACTCTCTACAACGCGCTAGTCGACTCCAAAATTCAATATGGGATTAGTTGTTGGGGTGGTGCGTCCTTGAATAAGCTTCAACCCCTTTTAACTTTGCAGAAATGCGTTATCAGGAAAATCTGTAATGCGAATCGGTTTCACCATTCCATAGAGCTATTTAGGAGCCTGAGAATCTTGCCGGTAAAACACTTGTATTACTATAAGACACTAAAAATATTTTTTATTCGGTGCGGTTACTTACATACTTTGGAGTCAGTAAATTATTGTCTGAGGACCAACACTCAGGGTTTGGTCGCTATTCCGACATATCGTACTACTCATTTGAGTAACTTCTTCACCATTGTATCCTGTAAGTTGTTTAATGTTCTGCCTGCTAACATTCGACTCATTAGAATTTTGCCTAAATTTTTGAAAAGTGTTAAATCTTATCTTTTAGAGTTATCACATAATGATATTAAGATTTTGCTGAGACCTAGTATTTAATGAACCCTAAGTCTAAAATTGGTTTTCTTGAATATAGAAATTGTAATTTATTAGCATCTTTTTCACCCCACACACTTTATACATGTATATTATATTGGATTTTAATTTTGAAAATAGCATTCGACACTATTATATCAATTTTACAGAATGCTTTACCTTTTTTCTTATATTATAAGTAAATTTAATTGATCTTAACTTTAAGCTGTTATGTAACATTGTAAGAAAAAATGAATAAATAAATCTATCTATCTATCTATCTAAGTAAGGAAAGGGCTGTCTTCGGCTGTGCCGAAGGCTTTATACCTTTCATGAATGCTAAACCACACTTATCGGAACAATCGATTGTATGGGAGCTATACGTTATGTTGGTCCGATCTGGCTGATTTTGCCTACATATGTTACATATATAATATGTAGCAAACTTGCAAAGTTTAACGTTCCTAGCTCTTTAACTGCAAAATTGATAGCCCAAAACCCATTTATCGAAACTATCGATTATATGGGAGCTACATGTCATGTTGGTCCGATCTGAGTCATTTTCACTACACACGTTACAAATACAATATGTACTAAACATGCAAAATTTTACGTTCCTAGCTTTTGAATTGCAAAAGTTATAGGCCAAAACCCATTTATCGGAACAATCGATTGTATGGGAGCTATGACATGTATCCGTCCGATCTTGCTGGTTCCGACAAATGATTAATCCTATGCAAAATGGCGCCTGCTTGCAAAATTTCATCGAGATATCTCTAAAACTGAGGGACTAGTTTGCGTTCAAACAGACGGACGGACGGACGGACAGACGGACATGGCTAAATCAACTCGCCTCATCGCCCTGATCATTTCGGTATACTTAATAGTGGGTCTATCTCTTCTTCTTCTCATACTTACAAACATCGGACCAAAGTTATAATACCATTTCATGTTCATGAAAGGTATAATTAAAAATAATCGCAATCGATGGAGCCAAGAAAAGCTTGTGTACCTTGGTCCTTCACATTGGTTGTTCTTGTTGTTATTTAGTAGTAGCAGAGACCACATACATATACATACATACATATATATTTATTGTAGACTAATTTTTATTTTTCTTCTTTTTAGTATTGCAGAGGAGAAGAAGAAGCTTGGTAACGATCAGTACAAAGCACAAAACTACCAGGCCGCTCTTAAGCTCTACTCTGATGCCATTCAATTGTGTCCCGACTTTGCTGCCTACTATGGCAATCGCTCCGCCTGTTACATGATGCTTTCCAACTATATAAATGCATTAAACGACGCTCGGCAAGCGGTACGCCTCGACCCAAAATTTGAGAAAGCCTATGTTCGCATTGCCAAATGTTGTTTGCTTATGGGTGATATTGTTGGTAGCGAACAAGCTATAAAAAAAGTACTTGAATTGGACTCGCAAAGTAATGCCGTTAAAGCCGAACAGCAAGGAATGCAACAGTTGCGCCAGTTAGAAAAAACGATACAAACAAATTATGATTCTAAGGCTTTCCGCAATGTCGTCTATTATTTAGATAGTGCTTTGGCAATTGCACCCGCCTGCCTTAGGTAAGTAAAGGTTCTATCAGGCTTGTTCTGTAATTCACTTTCGACTAAAATTGCATGTTGAACCTATTTAAATTTGGGGAATAAAAAAAGGGGATCGTAGTGAAAGTGAAATGCAGAACATGCCTTTATACCCGAAATTCGAATAATGAAATTTGGTTATCCTTTAACTAGATATCGTTTGCTCAAAGCTGAATGCCTGGCATTTCTTGGTCGATGTGATGAGGCTGTTGATATTGCCGTTAGCGTTATGAAATTGGATACGACCTCTGCAGATGCTATATATGTCCGTGGTTTATGTTTATATTATACCGATAATTTGGAAAAAGGCATTTTGCATTTTGAACGCGCACTACAACTCGACCCCGACCATAAAAAAGCTAAAGAGATGCGAAATAAAAGTAAAGCACTTAAAGATATGAAAGAGAATGGCAATACTCTATTTAAGTCAGGCCGTTTTCGGGAAGCGCAAAGCGTTTATACTGAAGCATTGAAGATAGATGAGTTGAATAAGGATATCAATTCAAAATTATTGTACAATCGAGCGTTGGTCAATTCTAAAATTGGTTCTTTACGTGATGCCATCGTTGATTGTAGCCGTGTGTTAGAAATCAATTCACAATATTTGAAGGCTTTACTGTTGCGTGCTCGCTGCCACAATGATTTAGAAAAGTTTGAAGAGTGCGTAAATGACTATGAGACGGCATTACAATTGCAAAAGACCCCAGAGATCAAAAAGTTATTACGCGATGCAAAGCTCGCACTGAAAAAATCAAAGCGTAAGGATTATTACAAGATTCTTGGTATATCTCGCAATGCCACCGATGATGAAATAAAGAAGGCATATCGTAAAAAGGCATTGGTCCATCATCCTGATCGACATGCGAACAGCAGTGCCGAAGAACGTAAAGAGGAGGAACTGAAATTCAAAGAAATAGGCGAGGCATATGCGATTTTGTCCGATCAACGAAAAAAGATGCGCTATGACAGCGGACAAGATATAGAGGAACAAGAACAAGGTGTGTGTATTAAATAAATTTAGATAAATACGATATTATTTAAAAGTCAGTGCATTAGCAAACGAGCAGCTTATTATCTGCTTCAAGAGATTTAAAACTTACATCAATACAATTCAATGTATGTTTCAAATCCTAGTTTACCAGTCTCTTATTTATATATCACTAGAAAGGTGTTTTCTTTCGTCTTCTAATTATTGGAAATTAAATTTTTTGGAACCCAATTATTTTCCGTGAACACACCTCATCTCTACATAAACAAAATCGGTATCAAACGAAAGTTACTAATGAGTGTTGCAATTAGCGATGTGATTTAGTTCCATATCTTAGCTGATGATAAAAATGTGACTAGTTTCCTTACCCAAAACTTCATTTAATAATTATAAGCACCGACGAGCGATAATCAGGTGTGAAATGTAGCAGATAATGCTTTCAAAAGACAGCAATATAAAGCAATTTTTAAGAATTGCTGTGTACATACATACATACATACATAAATATGTATGCACATATGTATGTATATTGTGACTCAACCACGTAAATCCAATGGAAACATTATGGCATTACGCGGCTGAGTCATAAACCTGTCGTGTTTATTTGTGAATGTTTATCAATACAAATGTGGTCATAAAGTGGCACGACAGGCGTACCGGATTCATATCCGGCCAAAGACTGTTATTTCGACAACACTCCCCAAAACCTTCGGGGAGTGATTTTGTTGTTAAAACAACAACAACAACAACAGGCGTATATTCTAGGCCTCCTTACCCGGAGTGTCTGCCGACCACAGGTGGAAAGCGATCCCGTACTTCCATTCGTTCCATATCATTTTTTTATTTCTAGTATCCGTAATATGTGTCTACTTATTCAGTTTTTATAATTCTGATTTTTTAAATACATTTACTCAATATAACCTTCTTCTTTGCAGATTTTGATCCGAATCAAATGTTCAGACATTTTTTCCAGTTTAGCAACGGATCAGGACCGGGCACATCATTCGGGTTTGAATTTTAAATACCATTCCGCCAAAAACTTAATCAATTCATCACAACCAGAACGTTATAAAAAATATTTCTTATACTTCACCAACGCAATAAATCCCAATGCACATTCGAAATGTTTTTTCATGTGCATAACCTAAACACAGAAATAAAACCAAACTTTTAGAATTGCTGCTTGCCGCGAAATTTTATTAAAAAAAACTCTTCGCAAGAAAAATAACATTGTTTTCTTGGCGTTTGCGTCATTTCATTAGAACTTAACATGGGACAAGCCACACGGTGAATAGCGTGAAAACCAAGCAAGATAAATTCTAGTTCATTATAGCCATTTAAGAAACATATTCGAAGGAAAAAATAGTCAGTGAAAACTTTTGAATAACAGAAAAATTGTTAATGGTAGATTAAAAACAGTCATATTACTGGATATTTAGCAAAACAATACAGTAAAAGATAATTTCAAACATTTTATGCACACTTTAATTGTTTCTTAAAACTTTGTGTATGCCAATGCATGCCTGTTTGTACAGATGAGAGAGTTTTCATTGATGTACATAACTACATATGCTACTAAATGTGTATGCCAGTTTGTGTGTATTAATTGTTCTAAACATTAATGCAGAAATAATAAACAGACTGTTGGAAGTTAAAACTCAAATTCTTATGTCTAAATTGAAATTTATATTAAACAAATTATATTATACATCAATATATGTAAGTGTTTTTTATGTACTACATAATTACAAAGTGTAGAAATGGGTTAGATCGATCCAGAGCTACGTGACTTGGCTAAAAGCTACTTTTTGTTCGTAAGTTATGTAAAGTATACGATGGAAAGGATTTAAGGATAAGCATACTCTACTATGGAAACTAGCAATGTTGGGGTTGGACCAAAGCGGAATTGGTTCTACTTATAGGTGCAAAAATATTTGGTTTCATCTGGTATATTGTATATGTAGTTAAACCGTGACGGATATTTTACTTTAACAAAGGTATTATCACATCGATTTTCGGTGGATATGCGGTGGTTGCCATTCAATCATATCGTTACCTGAATTCACAAAGGCCCTAAATGACATAAACAAAAATTTACAGGAGAAGCAAAAAACAAAAACTTGTTTACATTGAACGCATGTAAATATAGCTTTGTAAATTTAAATACATATCTCCGTTATTACTGCTAGTAACTCCTTAAAATTTATAGTGAGTGTGCATTTTACTATGCCATACTTAAATATGTGAAAAAGTCATTTTCGAAAAATGTATCAATTAGGGCCTTTGTGAATTAAGATAACGTTTATTTAAGTATAAGTTATCTTATAACAGTATCCAGATCGAAGCTGTGAATGAAGACTCGAGTCTCGCTAGGCAGATCACACCCTTCAATTCTTAATAAAGTCCCATTACCAAAACGTTTACGATTCGAAATATGCTCTAAAAACTCGGCTAAAAATTGCAACGCGAGTTACGGAGTTTTTCTTAGTTTTTCTGTTAATTATTGTTTTAGTTATAAAAAAAATCGTCATTTTGAACAAAACTCCTTTAGCTAGATATAACGATGTTGCCATATCATTTGCACATGTTATATTATAGCATACGTTGACTTTAAGCGGTAAAATATTGTTTCTGATGTAACTCGAGTTACGATGGAAATGCCCAAATGTGCAATCATTTAGATATTCTATTTCTATTTTCTATTTGCACTGGTGTCAACCCCTTTTCTTTCTACTCGCAAAAATTATGTGTTCCCGAATTGGCATAGCGGCTAAAAATGGGTTAAAGCTATTTTCTAAGCAGATACAAACTCAAAGAATTCGAATATCGGTCTAAAGTTTTAAAACGGTGTTGAAGAGCGAAATATCATTAGTCTAGCTCGAATAATTTCAGAGCTGCAAAGTATTCAATATAATAAAATTAACTATTAAGAGTTACCGACCCTCATCCTTATCCTATAACAATTCTAACCAGCCCACTGTGAATCGAATAGAACAAGCTAGCTGGACAAAAGTGACCATTGAATTTTAAATAAAAATATATTGTAGATGACAGCTAATAGTCCAAATATCACGAGTCAAAAAAAATTTTACTTAGTATTTGCTGATGTGGATGTGGAATTAGCTGCTAATCTCAGAAAAACGTGTTTTGATTTGCCTAAATTTATAATTCTGGACGTCTCACGGTTTTTCATATAACTTTATTACTGCGTTGTTTTTTCGTGTAATTTAAAATGGATGTGATGGTAAACAGTGAGTACTATTCATATGATATAAAGTTTTTTATTTGGACCATGTTGTTGTTCTAAAAACCACGCCGAAATTTGAAAATTTATATTTTTTTTGCAAATTTTTACATTTGTTAGAGAAAAAGTAGTAGTATTCCACCAGCTTCTAGTCTGAAATTTATGTAAATCATAGCCGTGGCTCCGTAGCCTCTAAATGTACAAATTTCGTTCAGCACAAATTGGTCCAACTATTTTTTTTTTCTAGCTTATTGCTTCTCGATTAAAAAAAAGGTTGTGCAGACCCTGTTAATAGTTGTTCAGATGTGGAAAGTACTGATAGTGATTAAGACTTATTTACATTTTAATTTATATTACTTATAGCAATAAGGATATCTTTGAAGTATTTTTAGTTTAATGTTAACATAGAATGAGTTATTTCAACGAAAATAAACTTGCATTGTTTTTAACCCTTCTGCTCTGTTTGGATCAATTTGACCCAATTTTAGGAAAAACTTAACGAAACTCATAGGTTTCTTTCATAGATTCATGTTGATTCTTCTTCCACTTGTTTCCTGCATTAAATAGAGGGGTTTGCTAACAAACTAAAACCATAATGGTTTTCAACACTACTAAAAATATCTGAAAGTGTTTTTGCTACACTTAATGTGTTACTGGGTCAATTTGACCCACCATGTGATTTAGTATACCCTAATGTATACATTTTTAGGAAACTATTATAAAGAACAGTATTTATGGAAAATTGCATACATTTTTCCTATTTTTCGCATACCATCTTTATCAATTATTGAAAGCTTCATTAGTACTAACAAATCTGCGAACCTCTGTTTTATGCAAGAGTGCAAAAAACACTTTGTATGTCGTAGAAAATTTGCCGCTTCTTCTTCACTGTCATAGAGAAATATACTTCGCAATTAGCAGCTTAGTGTGTAAAAACTGCCAGTAAAACATTAACCAATAAATACAAATCTTTTCTATATTAAATAATAAATGATTTTAGATGAAAACAAAAATGAAGTTTGGTTAAAAAAATTTACCCAAAACACTAAAAGTGCGATTTTTTTCTAACGTAGAAGAAGGGTTAATGAAATAATTTTTGTATTGACAAATCAGACAAAACAAACAAATGGAATAAAAATAATTATTAATTTCAATGTTTGGCTGTAAATATCTTTTTAATGGAGATAAATGAAAAATCGATTTTTTGTTTCTGGCCCACCCTAGTACGTATGTATATTATCCAACCATATTTTGTCCTTAGACTTCATTTTTACCTAAATGTGCACAATATACTTGGATACAGTCATTTAAGTCCGAAAATCCCATAAAATAATTTTGTCCAGCTAGCCTGTTCTATTCGATTCACTGTGCAGCCCTTTTATGGTTGTCAATACTTATTTGAATTGGGGTGATGTTCTGGAATTGTTATCAGCGTTGTTTGTTTGCTTGTTTTATAACGACAAAAGCACTCTCCGAAGCGTTGGCGGAGTATTGTCGAATGTGACAGTCCTTTGCTGGATGTGAACCCGGTACGTACCGGTACTCCCCTGGGGTATATGCCCGACTGTAGTTCTAGCGATTTGGTATGTATCGCATACGGCTGGGGTAGTATCGCATGTTCGAGACGGCGCCAATATCGCAAAGGAGCGCACGTCAATAAAAAACTTTAACTTCAAAAAAGTGAGCTAGACATTAGCGTTCACAACGGTATTAGGTGAAAATAACAGCCCGTAGCAAGATGGGAATGGAGCAACCCTGCTGCCAGGGGGGACGTAACGAATTAGATTCTGCGGTAAATTATCGCTCCTCGGAGATTGTAGTCTTCACGTGGTGATAGCTATCAACGTGTATAGGTTTAAACGAATTCACCAGGATATCGGTTATTGCCTGATCAAACGCCTGCCGATCCAAAGACTGGAAAATGTGAGATCGTATGCCTTTGACTGGTGAATGATGTTAAGTTAATGGATGCAGGACTTTGTGTATAATGTTTTGATCTCTACTGACAGAATTTTAAATAGGTTGGTGTGTAGCAAATTGATTAATTACTATCAATATTAATATTAATACGCATATTGTCACATGCGAAGCGAATGAAAATTTTGTCGAATTTCGCCGTCTCGAATTGCGGCATGCGAATCTGTGGCGAATTCGGCAAAAAGTGGCGAATGAGTGACGAAAATGAACTTCTCGAATTGCAAGTAGCGAAAAACTTAGATTCGCTTCGCCAAATGTGTCAAAATTTGGCGAATGCTTATTTCATTCGAATTTGAGAAAAAGAAGCGACAAGTTTTGTGTTTATTCATATATTTTGATAGAAAAAAGAATTTTAACCGAAAATAAAACAACATAGAAGTGAGTAAACAACTTTTGTGTGTTTTTTAATGAAATTAAATAATAGTTCCTCTAGGTCAATGTGGGTAAACGATGGCACGTTAAAAAAAATGATTACTACTGACAATCTCCGGGTGCAGATGCAACATACTCCTCATAAGTAAGTGAAGTTCGTTGTACAAGACTGCATGAGGGGCAAGTAGTGGATAAACATTCTTCTTTCAAATATATGTAAATCAATTTGTTTTTGAACCAAAGCCTGTATTTGTTTCATTAAATTCAAGCGAGAGTTCCACATTTGTTAAATGGATTTAAAAGATCTGGTATGATTTTTTGTAATGGCAAAAACCAAACGTTTGAAGTAACGCAGACGCACCACTATGTATTCTTCCGCACCGTTTGCGATATTGCCAATTGTTATACGCACTTCAAGTGGATGTGATTCCAAACGTCTTCTACTATCAGTAAACCACCATTGGTGCCACTGTGGGTTTTACGTTTTTTTGCACCACTACTTTCCACATCCAGCTCATCTGTATCCGAACTAGCACCACTTTTTATGATCTCGATATGAGCTGCCATTTCCACTTGACGCACATCATCTTCGCTACCTACTACAATTACACAAACATCTCACTCTTTTGCACAAATAAATAAATAAAAACATAAGCAAATGACACAAAAATAACAAAACGTCAAATTCGGATGAACTTTTTGAATTTGTTTGAATGGCAACATAACATGACAGGCGAAAAAGTTCATTCGCCACTCACAATGCAAATTTTAGGAGAGTTCGCCAATCCGTTCGACTCGCCAAATGTATTCGCTTCGCAAGTGACAATATGCGTATAACTATTATTTAGATCGAAATTGAGTCAAAAACGCATATTGTCACTTGTGAAGCGAATACATTTGGCGAGTCGAACAGATTGGCGAACTCACCTAAAATTTGCATTGTGAGTGGCGAATGAACTTTTTCGCCTGCCATGTTATGTTGCCATTCAAAAAAATTCAAAAAGTTCATCCGAATTTGACGTTTCTGTCATTTTTGTGCCATTTGCATATGTTTTTGTCAAGGCGAATTAATTGTATTAATTCGCCTTGGTTTTTGTTTATTTATTTGTGCAAAAGAGCGCGATGTTTGTGTAATTGTAATTGTAGCGAGGATGATGAGCTCATACCGAGATCATAAAAAGTGGTGCTAGTTCGGTTACAGATGAGCTGGATGTGGGAAGTAGTGGTGCAAAGAAACGTAAAACCCACAGTGGCACCAATGGTGATTTAATGATAGTAGAAGACGTTTTGCAATCACATCCACTTGAATATAACAATTGGCAGTAGCGCAAAAGATGCGGATGAATACATAGTGGTGCGCCTGCGTTACTTGAAACGTTTGTGTTTTGCCACTGCAGCAACATTACAAAAAATTATACCAGATCTTATTAAATCCATTTAACCAATGTGGAACTCTCGCTTGAATTTAATGAAACAAATGCGGGCTTTGGTTCAAAAACAAATTGATTTACATATATTTGAAAGAAGAATGTTTACCCACCACTCGCCCCTCATGCAGTCTTGTACAATGGACTTCACTTACTTATGAGGAGTATGTTGCATCTGCGCCCGGAGATTGTCAGTAGTAATAATTTTTTTTAACGTGCCATCGTTTACCCACATTGACCTAGAGGAACTATTATTTAATTTCATTAAAAAACACACAAAAGTTGTTTACTCACTTCTATGTTGTTTTATTTTCGGTTAAAATTCTTTTTTCTATCAAAATATATGAATAAACACAAAACTTGTCGCTTCTTTTTCTCAAATTCGAATGAAATAAGCATTCGCCAAATTTTGACACATTTGGCGAAGCGAATCTAAGTTTTTCGCTACTGGCAGTTCGAGAAGTTCATTTTCGTCACTCATTCGCCACTTTTTGGCGAATTCGCCACCGATTCGCATGCCGCAATTCGAGACGGCGAAATTCGACAAAATTTTCATTCGCTTCGCATGTGACAATATGCGTAAAAGTGAAAATGTAGGTTCCCAGCAAACATTAAGGTTAGAGGACGATTAGAAAACGACTCGAATTCTAATGTTATTCTCTAAGGAAGAAGGTTAGAGAACGATTTGAGAAACTGTCGCGAATTATAGCATTCTCGACAAAAAGGGGACTTAGTTCTCGATATCGAGAAAAAGGTTAGTTATCGATTCGAATTCTAACGTGAAATTCTAATGAGAAATTTCTAACTGAAATGAAATCCAATTGTTCTTGTTTAGTTCTATTTCGATAAATTGACGATAAATTGATTGCTTTAAATATGTTTTAAGCTTAAATATCTAATGGGAATAAAATTCAAAGTTTTTATACCTTAGTTTATAAATACAATACACGCATCTTCGCTATTCGAGTGTTTCTCTAATCGTTCTCTAATCGTCCTCTAGCCTAGTTCTCTAACGTGATTTTCGATTAGAGATACATTAGAGAACTAAATTAGAATTCTAATGTAAAACTACAGTATTTCTCTAACGTTAGAGGTTGTGTTTGCTGGGTAATGTTTAATGGAATATTTCCCAAAAATTTCTTCATTTTTAAAGATTTTTTTTTAATTAAATTTCTTTATACTTGTTTATACAATAATTATCCCGCTAATTTACATAAAAATATCTAAATATTCATAGTTTTTTTTTTAACATATTATACCAAAAATTTTTTATTTTACTGCTTTATTAAGGTTTTTTTTATTTACATACTACCCCTATAATTTTTACTACTCCCGCCAATTATACGTACGTACATACACGGACAACCATGCGCGATGTTGTTTTGCCACTTGTTCAGCGACGACTAAATGGTTTGGTAGGCAAAGAGCGCAACTTGTCTGTGTGAAGAGCGTAACATGTTTGTCTGATCTTAAGATCTATGAAGCGCCGATGCTTGATCTAAGGGTACCCTACTAGACAGCTGCAGGTTATTTGACGAGTCAGATAACCTCTCGGCCTAACTTGCGCTTGCGTTATTTTTACATATATTTCTCAATTAGTTTCTGCAGAGCAGTGTGCCAAATCTAACCGTGTCTTTGCTGTTTTTTTGCACACGTACGTATACTGCATCTCATTCTAGCGCATGTAAAACCACATAAGTCCGCACTCTTCACTCATGTTATCAATAACGAAAAGTTTGGTTAGCGCTAACAGTCAGGTATAATGCAAACACAAGCCAGCGCTAATGGTTATGAATGACGCAAACTTTATACATAGCTAACTATGAAAAGACAATTGTTTGTATTATTGGATTTCCTTTTTATTGTTTAATATAAGTCAAAATTGCACAATTTTTACGTTTACAATAATCAGTAAATTCTTCAAATACATATTTATATCACTAAACATTTGCAAAAGTATAATTTTACTCCATTTGCCTAAAGGTTCCTTGATTTGCTCGTCCCTCTGAAAGTATAAAAATTTGGTGCATAAATATTCAAAACAGTACTTCAATTGTTAAATAACAATTATAAGCACTATGTATATACTTTCCTTATCAAGGCGTTTTAGTTGTAATTTCACTGCTAAACTCCTTTTTTAACATTTTTTACATATTTTAAAGACGCAGTTGCATTTTGCTCACACTTTCAAGAAGAATAAACACAAAGAAAAAGCAAAGTTTGAAAGAAGGCTTTGTGTGTGTTAGTAATTTACAATTTTCGCTTGCATGTATTAGTGAGTGTGGTTAGGCCGGTCTAGTAGGGTAGTGATCATGATCCAACTATAGCAGGTCGTAGGAGCTCGACAAACATACAAACACACCAAAAATTTTCAAGTATTTTGTTTTTGTAATTTGTGAGTATAGTCAAAATCGTACTGAAAAATGGTTTCATTGTCAAAATTCGAGAAAAAAATAAAAATCAGCTGGCCTATCAACACGACCCGTATTATTGGATCATGGTAGTGATTGAGTCTGTTCACGTTATTTTTCGGCAGAGTCGGCCAAGTATTTACTTATTTTGTGAAAGTACATCCCATGATCAAAAAATATTGGGTTATAGTTGGACCATGGTATCTCCTCCAATATCCTACTTTTTTGATTTTTCTATGTACCATTTCCTCGACAAAGTTTGTAATTTTATTTCATTGGCAAAAGGAACTCGTATAAATTCTAGAAAAGAGGACTGTCAAAACAAAACATTAGTGAATGTATTTTGCTGTAACCTTTTACTGGGAAATTGCTAAAACAAACTGGAAAAATACTTAATTTTTGTGTTCAGCAGTCCAAAGTACTTAAAAAAAAGTTAACAAAATAATTTTTTTTTCTGGGAATTATCTGCTTACTTGTTTGAATTAAAAACCACAGGCAAACAATTAGTTTTGATTTTATTAACCTATCATCTTGAAATTTTTTCCTTTTCGGTTTCTTAATTCGCAAATCATTGAGCATATTCGTTACTTACCTACTAAATAATAGCGTGGATCATGAAAAGCGCCATGATCAGTCGTCTGCCCCCTCTTCGAAATAAAAAGCTTCACCGTTTTTTGACATAAACCGTAGGTACACATTTACTATACTTTTTTCTATGTTTGTATTTAGAGTCTGTTTTTTTTTTTTTGCAATACTTGTCAATATTTGTTATATTTTCTAAAAATCTTTCTAACTAATACATACATATCAAAATAAAATCTAAAAACAATTCTTTCTTATGACTAAAGTGCAGTTAAACAAGGTACAATCAATTTTTTTTTGTCGAAATTTTATGTAACTACATATGTTTGTATGTTTTACTAGTATGCAGTGCTTTCACAGGACTCACATTCACAATCTAGCGACGACGAAAAAAAAATCATTTTTTATAAAAAACGATAAATTTAATTTCGTTGTATTTATAGACAAATAAAAATGCGTACAGACACATACATACATACATTCCGATCAGTCTACGACAATGGACATGCAAGACGTGGCACGCCCCACAGTACATTTAGTACATACACTCAATCATACTTATATACATATGTATACACATGTTCACACATACATATATAGTATATGTATGATTTATTACTTAAAACTAATCGACTCTTATCCACACAATTACAAACACTTCATATGACATACATACATACAACATACATACATATGTATGTATGTATGCATGTGGATCTCATGAAAAGTATTTAACATTTCTTTGTTACACGGTGTAGTTCTTTATTTGTTTATTTTTATTGTAAAAAATTTCTTATGAGATAAATAGTGTAGATTCTCGTAAAAAGTATATATAATAAGAGTTATACCATATAAAAGATATAATAAACATATATGTATGCACATACATACATACATACATACATACATATATACTTAAATATATGCAGCCATATTGCATGCAGACTCACATTTGCATCTATGTACATATGTATGTATGTATGACCATATGTACATACGTATGAAGTTACATAAACAATAGTTATAAAAAGATTTGTTTACCGTTTTAAAAACATTTAAATTCTCTAGATCTATTACATATGTACGCTTATCGATCTATTTACATATGTCTGAATGTACATATGTATTTAGGCTACCTTATTTAAAATAAAGTTACTTTCATATATATACAATGTATATTTGTTTTAGTTGCATGTATGTATGTGTGTATTTCTGCACACATACATACTTACATATGTATGTACATATATTTATAATAATAATAATAAAAATAAAAAAGACGACTGACAAAAAAGCGAGGTACATAATTCTTTGAATTCATTTTAAAACATACATACATACATAGATTCTGCTCCTTTTTGTTGACTGGATTTTAATATTTTACAATTCTCTTGATATGAGTATTTGTGTATGAATGTACATATATAAGTATTTTTGAAGATTGTTTGAATAATTCAAGGCTCACGCTTAAGTTTCGACAGTGTTGAATTTGGTTTGAATGTCCTCGAATGACTGTACATTTGAGGCGAATTCGAGGCAAGCCCGATAATATTAATTTTCAAGAAAGCGGTTCACGGAAAGTAACAGTACGAATTCACTATTTTTTTTAAATTGAAATTGTGCAAAGGAAAACAAAAACTTCCGTACCATTTTTTAGGGATTTTTTAGTACTGATCTAATTTTGCTTTAAACCTACCATCGTGGTTTTATATTTTCACATCCGTCAAAAAACGAACAAATAATACCAGAATAAGACAGTTTGCTAACGCAATTGAATGGTCTAATTTAAAGGTGAAATATTTAAATGTTCTTATTTCGTTTTTGAAGCCATTTGTTTCATTCAATGTAGTTGTTCTGTACTTAAAAATAAAAAGTAAATAATCGGGTAACTAAAATGTCAACCCCCACCCGTTCTAATACATGTCTATTGGAGTTCGTAGGAATCTGCATTTATCTTTTTTTACTATATGTTTATGTATCGAGTTTTGGCTGCTTCACAAATTTCCTTCTAATGTTTGTGCAGTTCAATTCTCCACTTCAGAGTTTTTAGGTTTGAAAGCAAATATGAATATAAAGAGTCTAGAGTCTAGACTAACAAAAATAGACCTGTAAAAATTAATAACTGCTGAAACTTTACAATATTTTTTTCACCAATTTAAAAAACAGAATCATAACAACTTTCAAAAAGTGATAAGCTTTCTCAAATTTTGTAAAACAATCTAAAATGATTAAGTGAATTAAATGATATTTGACATATTATATTTTGTTCCAGAAGAATCGACTTAAATGATGAAGAACGAAGTTTTAACTCAGGATTTCTTAAGTGTTATTTATACTATGTATTTATGTATGTATGTATATATGTAAGTAAAAAAATAATTTGTACTGTAAGGATTTTTATTAAATGTTCGAAAACGTATTTTGTGCTTTCGATTTTGTAGAAACACCCTGCATTAGTTGGTAAAAGTGTTGAGTTTTTCCCTAGATTATTCGAGTCTTAAATGAGATGACTAAAGAGCAGGGCTGCCGAAATTTGATTAGTATATTCAATATAATGAAATATAAATAATGAAAAATATTTTGTTTTGTAATTTAATCTAAATATTTTCATTTTGTTGATAATCAAAAACGTCTAAATCGTCAAGTTGTTTTGATAATTTTTTTTCGGTTCTATTGTTGTGCAGCCCTGCTAAAAACCCATAAAGGCTACCTGTTTTTTGTAAAACTTTTTATTATATAACGGTTCTTCTGGAAATGTTTGTTGTTTTTGTTTTGTTGAAACTTGACTATAGGTAGCAGAATCTACAAATAAATGATATCGATATTTGTGTGCATTCGTTACGTTTAGAAACCCTTACGAAGCTTTGGTAGCGGCTGTCACTTGGGCTGGATGTGAGCGCTTCGTTCCAACTCATTGAATTGTCCATAAAAGAGTACTTCACTTATCAATTTCTCGGCTATAATTCGTTGCGTGCGATCCATTGAACGCAACTTTAACGAGACATTCGATCCGATAAAATCGCAATCGTCCTTGTTCAGACTTTCAGCGTAAAGAGCCGCCGCCGCAGCAGCTGCAGATGTTGATGCGGTTTCTTGTGAGCCGCTCTTGATGCGCCCACTCGCAGTGGTGGCGGTCTCTTCTGATAAACTCTCATTTGATAGTAAGGAATTCATGAGCATTTGACCAGCTGTTGCAGCAGTCGTCGAAGCAGAATTCAATTTTCGCATATTCAACGGAGCAAATTTCTCATCAATGGATTCGGAGGAACGACGTAAATTTCGCGGTAATACGAATTGACTAAAGTCTAATCCTTTGGCGGCAGCAGCAGCAGCAGCACTAACACGCAAGTCTTGAGCAAAATCATCTGGATCTACACCAGCAAGGCGGTTCTCATCGGTTGAGCTATATGATCGATGCGAGTCGGGCGGCACAGGTGGATGCGGTGCATGAAAGTAATCTACAAGTTCACGTTTTATATCCAAATCGTCTTGATCACGTGTGGTACGGCGGCGCTTTTCATGCGTCTCCATTGAGTTTGTGTTTGGTATTGGACTAGAACCGCCTTCGATGGGTTCAACAATAGCACCTCCTCCTATACCTCCATTACCACTTCCAATAACGCCGCTACTGCTGGCGTTACTACCGCTACTAGGCCCCGTAGCGCCACCAATACCAGTCACAAGTGCGCCACCATCGCTACCTCCACTAATGTTGTGTGCGCTGGACGGTGTTGTGCGTTCGCGTTTTGTTAACATTTCATCTTTCTCTTCGATATCGGAGGTTTCCATTGGCTTTTGAGGACTGGCGGTGATATCGCTGTTACTGCTACCCCCAAAAAGGCTACGCGTTGCGCTACTCGCCACATTCAGTTCACTTTGGGAGCTAGAGAAGGGCATTGGCAAAGGAACACGTAATTGGTTACGATCGCCACCGATAGGCGGTGAATATTGGCCGACGGTATTCCACGTGTCAAGTGTTGTGGAGTTCGCAATGAGCATAGGAAGGCTTATTCCCATCTGCAAATAAAGAAGAAAACGAAATAGCCCATTAAAATATTTGTAGACTTTTGATCAAGTATTGGTGTTTAAAGTACCATACTATAAATGAGCTCTACATAACTAATAATAGTTAACATTTTTTTTTTCTATTTTTTAAACAATTTTTTTTTTATTCTAAAAAGTTTTTATTGAATAAAGACAACCCGCACAGCTTTTCTTATATGTAGATCCGATTCGGAAGGTGCAAGACTTCTCCATCAGAGAAATTTTGGCTTGCTCTGCTAATCACTAAGCTAACAGAACGGTTGCTTCCTGTGCTATGAGATACAAATTTTTAACATTTTTTGCAATGCTCACAGCATTCTTCATTTAGAACTTGTTTGTTACTTAGCAAAACGAATAAAAAATTAAATGTCGTTCTTAGAAATTATTTTGCAAATGGGCATATTCAATGAAACTGTGCTAAGGCGCCTGTTTGGGAGGAAAACAATCCTTCTATTAGCAAACCAGCAAAAGTTCTAAAGTGCGACATAACACCTTCTTCCACGCACGACTTCATGTACATCGTGTGTGTGTGTGTGACTTTTTCTTATACAAAATTTGACGTTTCTTAATAATAAAAAGCTTATCAAATATTTTTGTAACAACCAAACTGCGTAAAATGAATTGTTTACGTAAACATAATTTGGAACACCTGTATTACTTGATTATGGAGTTTATAACCGAATAGTCGCTAACATCTAGAGCAGCGAACGAAATCCACCAGAAATAAACAAAATATACTCGTAATATGATTTAAAATCAGTATCACTTGCGTAGTTTAACAAAATTAAAAATTGCTATATCAAATATTCACTGTCCCAATAACAATTAGCATTTTGATATCCATACATGCTTGACGTGTAACTCACAAACAGCTTAATATATGTACATATGTATGTATAAATAACGACGGCGTTAAAACTGTTCTATGCGCCCACCTCAGTGTATTTCACTTCCTCCGTGTTATCATATAAAATATATGAACCAATGAATAAATAATTTTTTTTTATTAACTTTCGATGCTCTTAAAAGGCAAAATTGACTGATAAGACTTGCCTAGGAATTGATGAAAAGCCCACTTTCTTGTCTACATAAAAATTGGAAAATAGTACTTTTTCTTTTAAGAGTACGTCTAGCAGCAATCATATTATAAAGGGAGAATGCTATATAGATAGATCTCATAACAGTCCAAGTAAACCGCAAGCTGACAACATCATGCAGGACGGCCAAGCCCTTATGGTCCTGGTGGTTGTTGTTTTCAATATAGAGAGCTCAAGTGTCATTCCCCACAGGGTATGTAGGCAAATACGGCATACGTAAATGTTTCCTAAATTTGCTATTTCAAGCCAGCTGGGTAATGCAGTATCTACATACATACATATATGTATATGTATGTATATACTATGAATGTTTGTAAATATTTAGCACTTCGGCTTGAGTTTTGAAGTTGGAATTTTTGAATGACGCAAATTGTCGTCATTCTTAAGAGCGTTGACATTTTTTTGTTGCTCATTTTCTTGTTTTTGTACCTGAAATTTATGAGTTTGTCGTTTTGTTTCGTTTGTTGTGATATTAAGCAACGAATACGAAAATATTAGCAAAATAGGGGCAAAGCGTATAAAGTTTTAACTTTTTTTGATATTTTAAATGAGTGTCTAAAAATAGAAACATTGGCTATTGATAGGTGAATCAAGTTTTTTATGGCATTTGGGTTTGTTTTGTGAGTCTTTATATAAAAGTCACCTCGAAACTGAAAACAATTAGATGGTCGTGTTGCTATATAGTGATTGGCTTTCAACGGTTGTATATTCAGCCGTTGGATGAATGGAAATGAAGCATTTGCTTTATCTTTAGAATTCAGAAATTTAGCAACAATTCAAAATATAATTAAAAGCTCTGCAATCTGAAAAAACGCTTACGGTTTTTAACAAGAAATTGTATGATTTTTGATTTTTTTTTTCTTGGTCCAACTTTTTTAGTTTCAAATATATTTAAAATAGTCGCATATAAGCAAACGAAATATCTCCATTGGACAAACTCGTTTGAGTTTTGCTGAAAGGGAGTTATTAAGGCCAATAACCCAAATTTAAAATCCGATTCTGGTTGTCACTGGCTCATTAGAAGTGGTCAGTCGTTGACGAATTTTCTTGGGGAATGGGGAAGGTCAATGGGAAGTCGAATGTGGACAAACCAATGGCGGGTATTCTCTTTCTGTGTATTGTGACTCAACTTAAAAGGTGCTCAGTAATTGTCAAAGAAAAGTGGAGCTTGCAAAATTTACCGTTACTGTGCCATTGCGTACTATTTTGAAAAAAGCAATAATAAAGTTACTCATACGCCATGGGCAACGCTGCGGAGGGTGAATTTTCACTTGATTGATTTTCAGAATCTCTGTGCAAACGATCTTATCTACTTTAAGTAAGGAACACATGCTATATGCATACATACATACATATATACATACATACGCAGAACTAAAATATTTTTAAACCAGGATTTACCTACAATTTCGGAAATGCGATAAGTGTGGAAAATGCTATTTGTCAAGTAAAAATTAGTTAATCTCAAAACTCACAGAATTTACTGAAATTACTTATAAATTCTACTAATAATACAATTACAATGGCTCCATTCAAAGGATGGGCATAATTTTGTAAATTGGAAAACAAGTTTGTTTTTTATGTTTATATAGGTATATATGTATATTCTAATTTTAGTATAGCTTATTGTATGTACATACATAAATTATCTCTATGGTAATTACTTTTTCTTTCGATAAATTCATTTCCAAGCGACACTAGGCTTTTTTCGTATTTATTGACAATTGACTAACTACTCATTTATTGTTTCAAATCCGATTGTTATGATTTATTTTTTCTATTCACGCGATTCTCAATTATTATTTAGATATAAGCTGTGTAAGTAAAGTGAGAATGACGTAAAACTCTCTCGAAATGCAGAATGTAAAAAGTTTTAACCGAACTGGGGTCAGTAAAAACTTGCAACCAAAACAGCTGTTGCTTTCCCTTGTCACAATCAGCTGTTTTCACTTGCTCTCTCTGTCAATGTAATGTCAAAATGCGACTTCTCGCTTCAAGTGTTTTGTGTAAGAGAACACTTTCTCAGTAAAAATTTTATAAAATTAAAAAAAAAATGTATGTCAAAGTTATTTTCATAATATGATGGTTTCAATGTTTTCTTCCAACTCGAATATTGCAACAAAAATAGATGGACACATATGCCGACGCACATGTGCATATACATACAGTGTACTCGCGATAATATGAACTAATTAAAACCAGGCCTGTTCAGTTTTACGAGATTGTTCATATTTACAAAAGTCAACTAAATTGAAAAACCTTCTATTTAATTAGTTTTAGGCACATTTATTTTTTATTGAAACCCGCAAATTAAACGTTTATTCATTTTTTCACATGACAAAAATAAAAAATTGTTACATTCAAAAAGTAAGTTATACAAAAACATATGTGTTCTGTTTAATTTAATGGCCAAATAACCATGTACATACGTTGAAAATTTCTACTGAGGACTGAACATAAGATAAAGCAAAGCATGTGAACGCAAGTATTTCTCAGCGACGGTTATGTACATTTTATATTTTAATAACTAAGGGATTCGCCAATTTATTAAGCTGTTGTAATTCGTTAGAAATTTGAAAATCAATAGTGTTCATATTTTAGAGCTTTGACGAAAAGTTCATATTTTAGAGTACTCAATGGATGCGAAACGGTGTTCATATTTTGGGGTGTTCATATTTCAGGGTGTTCATATTATCGCGAGTGCACTGTATATATGTATTTATTTACGATGGCCACGCGTACAAATGCTCGGTCGCAAACATAGCCGCAGCGCAATATAAACACAAAAATATTTTAACGAATGACTAAACAAAAAATGTCTCTTCTACGATTCCCCCAAGGTAATGCTACCGTTATGCTGATGAATAGACCGACCACGTAGTAAAAATTTGAGAACGCAAAAAACACAAACACCTTGTTCCTTCTTTATTGGCTCACAAGCACAAATCAACACACATTGCTTGGCGCCACTTGTAGTCTTCAGTCCCTAACAAACATATGTACATATGTATGTATGCACATTTGCGAGTACCCTGCAAAAAGTGAGTCTGGTCTAAGACTGTATAAAATACAGTCTTTCGTTGACATACTACCGGACCAAGTCTAGACCAATCTCATGTAAAACCATAGGACCAATTTACACGGAGCATGTCCTAGGCTTGGTCTACCATTCTACCATTTATGCCGTGTACAGTCCAGACCAAAGATAGACCGTTTGGTCTATACATAATTTTTGTGCTCATTAACATAACAAGTGAATATATTTCCTCCATTCGGCAAAGCAAAACTACATGCGCACAACTAGTCATATTGGTCTAGATAAAAACTAGATTTTTCTAGCTATCTATATACCACTAATTTTGTGTTATAGGACCAATGCTTTTTGCAGGGTATTTGTGTTAAGATAAATTTTTTTTTTTGGAAATCCAACTCAAATGGCACTCGGCATCTTTCACAGTTTTGTTGTTGCGCCTTTGTTTGAAGGCAAATAGTAAATATGTATGTAGGTATAAAAGAAGAAGAAGAGGAAGAAGAATTCCAACTTTGGCACTGAACAAACACTCCACTTCACGGCACTACAAAACACAGCGCTCCTCTTGTCCACGACGTTTTTCAATAAATTTCGAAAACTAAAAATAAAGTTGTATTGCGTTGCCCCCGTTTTCTTATTTGAAAAATTAAATTAACAGCAAAAAGTATACAAAACCGTTCAGCACAGCAGAGATGTAAACAAAACAACAAACTTTTCTATATTTTTTTTCTTATTTTATTTCGAGTTTTTTTGTTTTATTAAGAATTTATTTGCTCGGAAATGCGCGCGCGTTCTGCCAGTTGATCGGGGTGTTTAAACTTTTGTTTGATTGCGGCGCAGTTGTTGTTGCTGTTGTAGCTAACGTGTTGTTTCGTGATAAGCGGACGACAGAGACACTCGTCACTATTCCAGTTCAATATTTACTACTTTTTGAATTTGAATGACGAGCGATGAAATTGTCGCGCACGCTGCTGCTGCTGCTGTTGTTGACGACTGCTCTAAATGTTTTTGTCGAAATGTGCTCAAGCACTTGGGAATGCGAAGGCCTCGTGCGCGCAGTGGCGTTTTTCAAGTATGCGCCGCCGCGCTGCTTAAGCCGCTGTTAGTCAGCCTGTCGCTTTGATGACGTACCTATGTATGTACATATGTACATACACAAGTGGTGTACAGGTGGGTAGTGAGCAGGAGGTGAGACTTTGACATACCCACTGTATATTTATTTATTTATTAGCAGCACAACAACCCATGCTAAGAACCCCCAACATAAACGCTTAACGATCCCTGCTCCCAGCACCCAGATACTCGTATTGTATGTATGTACATATGTATGTCCGATTATTTTCGTACAGTGCCATTCACTTGCCTGCGCATCGGTATGACGTTATTTACACTCAACGTAAATATACGAAATAACAGAAATTATAATAGCAATGTGCCTACAACAACAACAACAGCTATGTAAGTACTGAAAAAAAAAAAAAAAAAAAACAAGAACATCAGAAAAGCAGCGAAACAACAAAAAATTAAAAATTCCATATTCCGTTCCGAGTAACACGCAAATACAGTGGAGCACGAATTATTGTCAACACCAGCAAAACAACAGAATGAACGACTTCGGGGCAATCGCAGCAATAGCGCCATCAGAGATTCTCATTGCCCGCTGTATCCCCTTGCTGTTATTCTTAAAGAAAACAACAAAGAGTAACAAAGTGGAGGTAGGAACAGCACAAGTAGTAAATATGTATTACATACATACGTACACACGTACATATGTATAATCATAGACAAACATATATATACATATGTGTTTACATATATCTTATTGTTTTCTGTCTTGCTCTTATTTCTGCTAAATACGAACAACGCTCTTCACTTCATTATTCCATAGTCTTATTTAACTTTCAATTGCAGAAAATGTTGCCTCTGCATTAAGAATTGCAATGTGATTATTGGAGGGGTCAAGGGCTGTTCTCATTATCGAAATAATGTAAACACTAAAACCCAGTTTGGTAACTGCCTATCTTAGTATAAACGGCCAAAAGGGGTAGATTAGACTAAATTCACTAATAACCTGGACATATGTATGAGGGTATTTATAGGATGAGTTTTTACGTCTAACGTAATTTCACCAGTTTTTATCAAATGCATATTATTTACGGTTGTATTATGAGTGGCGAGCGAGATATTCGAAGTTTGAATGCAAAGGAGATGGTGAGTTACATACATATGTACATACATACATATGTTATGAGAAACCTTGCCTCTGCGCTAGGTCTTTTTAGAAAGAGCGCCCGCTTTACTTAACCGTCGGTTCATCTTTTTTTTTAGAAAATCCGACAACGTTTAGCTGCGTCGGAGAACTAATAATAATAGACTAAGTCCGATTCAACCATCATAATTTCGAAACCGTATGGGATTTCGAACTTAATCACACTGCTTAGTACGCATTTCACTTCAAATTTTTACTTAACTTAAAAAGGCATTTAAAATGTTTGTCAATCATAGTCATATTAAACAAAGATTTAAGCTAAAATTAAGTTTCAGGGGCCCATTATGAAAAAAAGTTAATTTGGTTGGTGGCTTCAAAAATTTGTTATGTTTTGCAAGGTCACCCAGTCAAGTTTGGAGTAAGCATTGTGACATCGCACAAGCACAGACACAAACACGTGATTTTAAAATGTAAAAATGACATTTTCGTCATTTTAAAATTAAAACTCCGTCTTAGACTTGTCTAGAATGTATTTTAAGTTCACAGACATAACAGACATGACAGACATGAAATGGTCTTTATTTTAGAATCATGTTTAAGTAGAAAAAACTCTTTTTTTTTTAATTCGACTATGAGTATTGGCCTTGGCTTATATGTGGAAATATAATGGAAAATTTTGTTTTATGTTCTGCCAGCCCTATGGTTGACTCGGGGCCTCATTTTGTTTGGCGACCATTGCCTTTGCTTGTTCATTGATTGTGGTTCGGTAGGTTTTATTTTGTTTCTCTTATTTTGGTCTTGTTTGTATTTACATTTCGCGTAATTGTTGTTGCTATTACAATATCATTTGTTGCTGTTGTTGTTTGTTATTGTTACTCCTCGGTATGCGTGCGGGTTTGCCAGTGTGTACGGTTGTGTGCTTAGTATTTTTATTTTGTTAACGCAAATAAAAATAATGCCAACGAACGTTCATATAAACTAAATATGTACATATGTATGTATGTATGAATGTATGTACATATTTACACATGTTGGCACATACTTTATGCGTACACTATAGCTAGGTTCAAGTTGCTTCGCTGTTGGACAGATTGAATGGGGCGAGAGTGGTGCCAGCGGCGAAGCCAAGAACGTATGAACGTACATGTATGTAAGTGTGTACGAGTATGTACATACATATGTATATCAAAAGCAGTCATACTATGGAGTGCTTTACATATGTACATACATACAACCATAGAGTTATATTCGCGCGCAAATCGTGCTCCGTGACTGTGTGATCCTCCCCAACAAACAACTGGAGAGAACGCTCAACTATTTTTTATAAAATATTCTCTAGTTTTGAAATGGTCTCGAAAATATTAAATTGGTAATTTCGTGAACTTTCAAAAATCCCATTTCACAATTGTCCCTTTTGGTTAGAGAACGTTACCAACTGTTCGTTTAACCCAGTGCTGGGCATAACAACGCATTCGAACATTACGCACCATTTGGTTAGACGCATTTGAGAACTAAGTTCGAGATTTAAAACTTGTTGAGTTTCCAAATGTTTCCCAAATTGATACTGAACAAAAATGTTGATTGGGTCTGAACCAGTGCTATGTATGTTTACATGTTGATGATTCAGGTCGGGGGGCGGCGAATTGTTGTGTGCGCAGTGAGCAACTAAAAATGTAAACAAACTGATTATCATCCAATCCAATGAATAAATAACATAGTCGCACTAGCAGCAATTGTACGACAGCGACATAAGGCAACAACAACGAAATTTAATCGACAGTTGCACTCGTCGTCATAATCGCTGCTGCTGGTGCTGCTGCGTTGCTGTTGACTTCGTTAGCTCCTGCTGCCGCGTTCGTCGTTGTTGATCACACTTGAACCGAACTTACATATGTATGTATGTACATATGTATGCATGTACCTCGGTATGTATACTTATGAACGTGTTTAGATACATATGTGTGTGTGTATGTACACCCTGCCAAAAACAGTGGAGTATCAGAGCACTCCATAGAAACCCCTTTCGTATGAAAAAGGTGGTCCAAATTACATGGCGGTGCCCGGGAAGGGATGGCCTAATCCATCTCGGAGTACTCCATTCATACTCCAGCACATACCTGAGAGTACTTTCAAGATGCTACTTTCGAGGAATGCCCACCCATTCTCCATGGAGTAGTCTTTAAATGTTTGAACATATGTACATACATATGTATGTATGTTCGTATGTGGTTTTATAAAAATGATATATACATATGTATGTACATGCATTGGAAGGAATGTACATATGTACATATATGATGCATTTGCTGGTGCATCCGAAGGTGCATAGGTACTCATGCTGTTGGAAATTGAGCCAACTAAGTACTTATTCATTAACTTTTACTTTATTTTGAATAAGCTAAAGTGTACTCTGTCAGCGTCTTTTTTGGTTAAATCAACTGCGCCATGTATTCGAAAACTAACTAAAAATTTGAAAATGGATTTTGAAAATATTTTCCAAATTGAGATCGTTTCGAATTGTATGTTGGGAGCATGCGTATGTGTGTGCAGGCATACATATGTAGGTATAGTAGACACATTTGCTTGCCTTCCCTACGTTCATGGGTGAGTGTTGTTGGGTGTACTGTACCCTGCAAAAAACAGAAATACTCCGTTTAATACTCCATAGAGTACTCCTTAAGGAGTATCGGAGTATGTACTCCAACACTTATCCTCGCTCATATAAAAAAGGTGGTCCAATTTATGTGGCGATGTCCGGTAATTGGAACACCTAATCCGACTGGGAGTACTCCATTTCTTTGCTTTTGAATACTCTATAGACCACCTATGTATGTACGTGAGAGTAGTCCCAAAATACTCCTATTGGATTACTCTATGGAGTATTCAACAGCAAAGCGAGAGAGGGAGTAGGTGGTCCTCAAAAAGAACACATACTCCCTCTCTCGCTTTACTGCAGAGTACTCTATAGAGTAATCTTTTGCCAGCATTTTCAAAGTACTCTCACGTAGGTGTTCCATAGACTTTTCAGCAGGGTGCTCCGATATGGATTAGGTGATCCAATCACCGGACATGGGCTTATAAATTGGACCACCTTTTTGTATGAATGAGGATAAATGTTGGAGTACTCCCATACTCCAACGTTTTTTACAGGGGTATACCACCACTGTTATTGTTATTTTATTTATCATTGTTGTTGCAGTTGTTGTGTCGAGGGGTGGCCGCATGGACGGTTAAGTATACTGAAATATGTACATTAAGGCGGAGCTGCAATAAACGGCCATTTGTTATTCTTGTGTTTTTGATAAAGTATCATTAGTAATTTTTTAATTTAAGACCAAGCTCAGAAACATGCTTATAACTTTCCCAGACACATACAAGTTTAAGAAATACATAATTTATTGATAATTAACTCTCTGCATACATATGTATATTTAATCAGTTGCGATTTAGCAGACCAAAAACCAGCATTGTGGTAGCAAAATGCGTGACAGATCGTGCCAAACTTTCTCTAATGACGAAGTCTAACCTCTTCGGAAATTGATCTATAGCGAAACCTATAGTGCCCTGCAAAAACCGAAATACTCCGTTTTATACTCCATAGAGTACTCCTTAAGGAGTATCGAAGTACTCCAACACTTATTCTCATTCATATAAAAAAGGTGGTCCAATTTACATGGCGATCGGTAATTGTATCACTTAATCCATGTCGGAGCACCCTGCCAGGGTGATTGTCTATACATTTTTCTTCTCTATTCAAATAAAAACTTAAAGAAAAAAAGTAAACTGTAAAGGAGAAAGGAAATTCTTAACAGGTGGCAACGCATTCCAAAGAAAACAAAAAAATTCATTTCATCCTAATGTTAATTTCTACATCCATACATTTGCGTTTGTGTTTTTTAATACGAGCGTGTTGTTAAGAAACAATAACAAAAGTGAAAGAAAAACATTGAGTCGAAACGTAAACACGCATCGACGGACGCACAAACAAACGCATTTACGCGTACATACATATGTATGTGCATATGTGTTAATATATATTCAAATGTGTCTACAAAGTTATGAACATGTATTAAAATAACGCCATTCCCTGTAAAAAACGTTGGAGTATGGGAGTACTCCAACATTTATCCTCATTCATACAAAAAGGTGGTCCAATTTATAAGCCCATGTCCGGTGATTGGACCACCTAATCCATATCGGAGCACCCTGCTGAATAGTCTATGGAACACCTACGTGAGAGTACTTTGAAAATGCTGGCAAAATATTACTCTATAGAGTACTTTGCAGTAAAGCGAGAGAGGGAGTATGTGTTCTTTTTGAGGACCACCTACTCCCTCTCTCGCTTTGCTGTTGAATAGTCCATAGAGTAATCCAATAGGAGTATTTTGGGAGTACTCTCATGTAGGTGGTCTATAGAGTATTCAAAAGCAAAGAAATGGAGTACTCCGAGTCGGAATAGGTGATCCAATTACCGGCCATCGCCATGTAAATTGGACCACCTTTTTTATATGAGCGAGGATTAGTGTTGGAGTACTCCGATACTCCTTAAGGAGTACTCTATGGAGTATGGAAAGGAGGATTTCGGTTTTTTGCAGGGTTATTCTAGCCTGGTAATTGCTGTTTTGTTACCGGTAACGAAATGATGTTTAGTTCTATATCACACAAGCGAAGCAAGCAAAGAGCGTAATAATCTGTGTGAATTTGGTTCTCAATAATGCGGACAATTGTCCCACTAAGTGCCTGGGCCTGTTCTATATTGACAGTAAGAGCTAATTATCGTTACGTATGTGATAAACTTTTAATTTCTTAATGAAATCTACTATCACAACAATTTTCCTCTTTGGTTTTTCTATGTTGTCGCAATGTGTCGAAAAATTTCGAATTTTAAAAAATACATGATTTGTCTAGTAATATTTTTCTTCACAATGGCGTTGTTATATACATATAGAAACATTTTATCAAGTTTTTTGAATGCTTTCCTTTAATGTCCAGATCTAGCATTATACAATCCATAATGTCAACTGAATGTTAGGCCATATCAAAAACCCTCAAACATGATATAAACAAACGTCGTAAATATTCGGTCAAATTACATCCACGTGTGTGTTTATGGAAGGCAATCCGAAATTTGTTCTGCGTAACATTTCTTATTGAGGTTATGTTATTGCTATTCACTTTTATTTCGTGTTTTTGATTACTTAAATTAATTGTATTTTACAACTGAATATTTTTAAAGGCTTCCCAAGCAAATATAATATATGTACATATATTTATCTAGTATTTATGTATATAAAATTCTTTGAAAAGCTTCGCTTAGGTCTTAATTTCGGTTGCCCAAATATTTGCTCGTGGGCGCCTGTGGATTGGTAAACAGAGTGCGTCAATATATGGTAAAGCTGCTATTATGTTGTTTTTTTTTATTTGGGTCGTATAAATATTCCGGACACTCTCGAAAATTGCCTCGAGGTTTTAAAAGACGAAATTTTTAAATTTCCATAAATTCAAAATTGGTATGTACTTCCATATACATGTGTATGTATGTACATATATACATATGTATAACTAGATTTCACATTAAAATCTGCTTTATCATTTAAAAAAATATATTTAGATACACGAACATTTTGTCACAGACTTTACCTTATCTTAAAACTGTTAAAATCGAAGCCAGTTAAGAACGAGTAAAAGTGGATAGTTGAGTGAGTATTGAGCCGTCAATTCGTTTAGTTCTGTGTTAGTTCAGGGCTAGTCCAAGTTTATGCAGGGTACGCCTGCGTGTAGTTCAGTATTAACAGAATTATTCGCTGTGGCAACCGATATGTCCTGATGGTGTTTTTAATTTTTGGTCTTATTTTTGTTTTGGTTGTCTTGTTTTGTGGTGTTTTTTTCTTCTTTGGTATTCTGTTGTTCTTCCAGTTTGAGCTGTTTATGTTTCTCGCGCTGCTGTCACTGCTGATTCTGCTCACTGAGCACAAGAAAAACAACATTTACCGAGTGACAACTGAAACAAAAACAACGCCTAACAAAAACAATAATAATAATAAAAATAATAACAATAAGAAAAAAGCAATAAAAGTTGGTACGTCTGAAATGAGAAAATAATAACAGCAACTGTGGAAGCGACAGTAATACAATAGAAATGCAAAAACAAAAAGAAACAACAAAAAAATATGGAAACAGTTACGGTCGCCTCATCTCTCCCACACACACTTCTATATAGCAAAGACAAATTGGCAATGCAAGAATAACAATAAATATCAGTGATATGGTGCAACAATGAAGTAGAAACAACAACACAGTCCTGGATTCAAACAAAACAAAACAAAAAGAGAGGGGGGTAGTGATTACATTTACAGGTGGTAATATGAAAAGTGTTTACGTGTACATTGGTCCACTAGTCAAGTCTTTCGGGAATCTCCTACTTTTTCATCTGTTTTTGAAAATATCGCCTCGTTGTTCCTTCAAGTTCGGACCAATTTATTTTGATAATCTCTTATTTTTGTAATGGTACATCCAAGGTTTGATATTTTGTGAGATGGTTGGAAATAAGCAGAATCATCGATGTGTCAAAATACGGATACAAAGTTTTTTGAAAACAGCGACAATAATACGCTCTAACATCATTGATAACAACAAAATTGATAAGATCGATCACACTAATCAGACAGTTGAAGATAGCTTCGCTTTGGCTAGTTGTCAGTTGCCAATCTGTGCCATTTCAAAAAGTTTGGTGGTGGTGTAGGTTGTGGATTAGTGATTAGTGATTAGCTATAGCCGATACTTCAAAATATCTTTAGACGACCGGCACCGGACGGTTCACCAAGAGTTCAGCTCGAGGCTTTTTCTTTTGGAGTCGCAATTTTACTGCAAAGCATTTGACGAAAACACATTCGTGGAATTCTCGAAGGTATTTTGCTCTGAAACACTTTGATTCTCGTTTGGTTAATAAACGGCGAAACGTACATTTGCATATGTACATATGTATGGCTCCGAGGCTATCCTTCAAAAAATGTTAGTTGCTGCATATGGTATAAATACCAAACCAGGCGCGAATCTACGGCAGGTGAAATCAGTCAATTTCACCCCCCAAAATGAAATTGTTTACATTGTTGTGTTGGTAAAGGCTTTTTTTAGGTCATACTAAAAAATTTGATCCGAATTTCACCCCCAAAAATTTGGCTCTAGATCCGCCACTGTGCATATATGTAGGTTTGGTACAGTTTGGTTTACAAATTTTGTGAATTAACTGAATCTATTGAATGAACAAAATTTGTGGGTGTTATAAAGTTTATATTCTTCATGTGGATGATACAGCAAATCGGGAAAAAATGATAGCTCAATTGCTTGGGTCAATCCCGGGGACTGACGCTTTGTTCTTATTTTTATGGTTACCCAGACTATTTTTTGTTGGGTGTTTTCTCTAATATAAAGTGATGTGTCATTGCAAGATACTCACCGCACCAAAATACTTCATCTCTTTCTTCATGCGCCGGTGATGTGAAGTGCTCGGCCCAACTGCTGAAATCGCTGCTGCAGCGGCTGCACTTGTCGTCTGCTGCGCTGCCGTCGTTGCTGCATCATAAGCATTAAGGCCGTTTAAACCTGCCGCTGCTGCTGCTGCAACTGTTGCCGCTGCTGTGTGGCCGTTCGTACCCGATCTGCTTGATGAGCCCCCGCTACCGCCACTGCCACCACCTCCTGCTTCCATAAAATCGAATCGTTTAAATGCGTACCACTTGGACGGATTTGGTTGAATGCCTTGATATAGTTTGACGAGCATTTTATGCTTTTCGCGCCGATATTGTGTGAGTAATACATTCATTTTGCGCTCCACCTCAGCTTTACTACAACCGAAACGTTCTGCTATTTCCGACCACGCTCGAAAGCGGCATAATTTGTCTTTGTACTTGGGATCAGCACGATTCCACAGTTCCGTATGTATGCGATATTGTTCGATTAATTCTAGCGCATCGTCGTTAGTCCATTCCATGATTTTTCTACCGATTAGCAAGTGCGGATGCGCGGCCGGATTGAAGTTGATTGGCGCCAGCAATGCAGATGATTGCGGCTGATGCATCAGCGCGCTGGGTGCGAAGAAATCTAAATTCCGGCTGTGTTGTATAGTGCGTATGATAGGGTCTGGGCTCACTTGTGTTACGGCTTGTGGTGGGTTTGAATATATTATTTTGGAATTTATTGCTGTGATCTACCTTTCTACAGGTTTCGTTTGAATAAAATTTTATTTGCAGGAATGTTCTTAGAAATGCAAAATTTTGAACTCTTCGCCTTCATTGGACTTTTCTTTACCTTTTCTCATTTCATATGGAATTTGTTATCAATCTATACAATAAACACTTAGGTTAATAAAAAGCCCATTCATACATATGTACATACATGTATGGAGCCATGCAGATGGTATTCAATCATCGTCGGCCTTCCTGGTAACATGGCCATACAGTCCTATTAACTATAGGCACAACAAAATTATAACATTATATATTGACACGACATTATCACTCGAACATTTCATTATCACTAAAATGTTTAGTATTGGTGGAAAATTATGTCCACTAACTTTTGTCCTGCGCACACATACATATGTACCTACCCTGCAAAAAACGGAAATACTCCGTTTTATACTCCATAGAGTATTCCTTAAGGAGTATCGGAGTACTCCAACACTTATCCTCATTCATATCAAAAAGGTGGTCCAATTTACATGGCGATGGCCTGTAATTGGATCACCTAATCCAACTAGGAGTACTCCATTTCTTTGCTTTTGAATACTCTATAGACCACCTTCATGAGAGTACTCCCAAAATACTCCTATTGGATTACTCTATGGAGTATTCAACAGCCCCTGCGGGTAGGGGTTTAGAATATGCCCGCGGTAGGCATACCGGTCGTAAGAGGCGACTAATATGCACAAAGATAATGATGTGCAACTCAATTGTTGATCTACGGATATGATGCCTCCCACCTTTCATTACCCATCTTCTCTTTCCTTTCGGAAGGAGGGATGACATGACCTAGAAGGTTCCACTGGTCATACCAAATCGCTACCACGACAGTCGGGCAGTACCGCAAGGGAGTGCCGGAGCATACCGGATTCATATCCGGCCAAGGGCTGTTAATTCGACAACACTCCCCAAAATCTTCGGGGAGTGATTTTGTTGCTAAAACAACAACAACAAGAGGGAGTAGGTGGTCCTCAAAAAGAACACATACTCCCTCTCTCGCTTTACTGCAGAGTACTCTACAAGGTAATCTTTTGGCATCATTTTCAAAGTACTCTCACGTAGGTGCTCCATAGACCATTCAACAAGGTGCTCCGACATGGATAAGGTGATCCAATCACCAGACATGGCCTTATAAATTGTACCATATTTTTGTATGAATGAAGATAAGTGTTGGAGTACTCCGATGCTCCAACGTTTTTTATAGGGTACTTATATGTATACCCCGTTATATCGGCAATCAATAAATTGCTTTTGCTCAGGCCGAACCCAGCAAGGTTTATTGGATCAGCTGTTTTATCCGGATTATGGATATCGCTCTGCCATTATTTGGTTATTATCACTTTCAAGTCGTCAGCAAATTTGTGTTCTTGAAATTTAAAACCACGCATCTCTACACATTGTCACGTTTCAGAAATGATAAATTCTTAATAAAAGTATATCTCATTGCATGATATTTTTGTAGGCACCAGGAGGTATATATGTATATGTATGTATGTATGCCAGGTATAATGTGATCGTAAAGTAGAAAAAGTCCCCGGTAAAGCTATGTAGACAAAGAGAGTGGCTATTGGTGAAATTAAATTTGTCTAAACAAAAGGGTGACGCATTCGCAATTCTACGAACCTGTAAATGTATGAACGAACATAGTAATTTATATAAATGTTAGAATCTATAAAGATACTAGTATCTGTGAATTTATTATTTCTTTGTTTTCATTAAAACATTCCATTTCGATTGTTGTCATTGTTTGTTCGTTCCTACCTATTGCGTCTTTCTCCGTCGTTAAATTTACACGTGAACAAATGGATGTAAGTTTAAATATGTATGTGCTATATGTATATATACATAAATACATATATATATATACATACCTATATATTTGGAAACATATACATACATATGTTAGTAAATATGTACGAGTAGGTGAAATATTGTCTTATGGTTATCTGCGCGTTTATTATTTGTAGCTACCTATTTGCCAATTTCGTCCATAAATACTTGGCCTATCACGTACACTGCAAGAAATATTCGTATTGAGGGGCCATCGAACAAATTGGTTTATTTAACTAAACCAACGCAAGTCTTGAACAGAAAAATTCTGTTAAAACCTTTTGTTTTATTCTTATCGGCACCAGCCGGTGGAAGCAAGGGGAAAGGGAAATGAAGGAGTAGGTGAAGACCGATTTGCGTCGCGGTGGTGTTTCGAATTGGCACCAGTTGGGAGGGAGAAGCGGCTGGCTAGCTTTGCCTGATGGTGTGTGGCAATGTCGGCCGATTTAGTGTGGCAATTTCTTTTTTATTCAAATAAAAATACAAATACAACTAAGAATATGACTTTAGGCACGAGCCCAGTTTATGAGTTCTGGCTTTAGTGCTCAACTTGAGGTATCTCACATGGAGAAACGTATGTAAGTAGCTGTATCAAATGTTGGAATATATGTACCTAGGTTCATACATACATAAATCAGAATTAAAGTCCTTTCAATAAATAGGGGTTTACTGATTTGAGGAAATGGTTACTCTTCAATTCCATCTAAGATATATGTATGTACCTCAATATATATGTAAATTGTTTATTAACTTCGCTCAAGCTGCGAAGTATTTAATGATATTTACCTACGTCAATTGCACGCTGCCGATTATAAGATGGAAAGTTGTTTATGGTTCTTGCCAAACCTAATCCATGCCAGGTGGAAGCGCTAGCTAATCTGATTGTTGTTAAATCTTAGACTTACAAAAAAGAAATGCATGGAAAATGTCAGTAAACGTGTTTGTGTGGCCCTCTGTCCACCTGTATAGATTCGTCTCTTTTTGGTTCTTATTGATAGTCTGGAGAGTCGGTGTTAGTGTTTGTTGGGAGCTTATTTGCATTTCAAACTTGTTTGATTCAGGCAGGCTTTTGACTTGCGTCTTGTTTACATTTCACTTATGTAGTTTATTAAAGGCGACTTTTGATGCGTTCGCAACTTTTCATTCTTTGTTTAAGCCAAATGTATACACATATGTACATATGTATGTATGTATGTAGGAACGTAAAACACAATTCCATTGCGACACTTTCGCGCGCATCGTGCACTTTTTTGTTTTCACACACCCGCAGTGGGCACATTCATATGGATGTATGTACATATGTATTGATGAATTAGACAACACTGGCCACAATCTAACGTCTTTTACGCACCCGCATTTCAATCAATTACTTGCATTAAATTGACTCTAAGCACTTTGACTGTACAAATCAGTCAATAATTTCCTTCAGGTCTCTTTTTTTCACTTATTAGTAGTTGGTATGATTTTTGGTATCTGTTTTGTTTGTTTCTTTTTCTTCCAAATGTTTTTCCGCCGCTTTTCTACAAATACTGTCGTAAAACACTTCCAAACCTTGCGAAATCGATAAACGACTAAAACACTCTGCATTAAAATGAAATTTCTCAACTTCTGAGTTGTTCTGCGCTCAGTTGGTTTTACCTCAAAGCAGCGCAGCTCAGCTCAAAGTGCGCGACGCCAAAACAATACAGAAAACAAACAACAACTGAACTGAACTGCGAAGGGTACAGTAAATATCCACGTATATATGTATGTTAGGATGTGTGTACGAGGCATAGTAATCGCAGCTCAGTTCGCAGCTAACGTCGGCGCTCTCAATAGCATGTACGCCTGTTGCTTGTGGGAAAAGATGACGGGGAGGGATGGTTAAGATGCGTTGTTGACAGAAATGAATGAAACTAAACGTACGTCGTTCAAATGTGTGTTTGTCTGTATGTATGCATATTGGGGAATGTTAAATAAAACAACAATAAAATATAAACATAACAAAACTTGTGACAAGAATATTTGCTCGAGAGAGCAGCGACCGAACGTAGACGACGACGAGTATCGTACTTTGCGCCGTTGTCTGATTGTTTCTTTTTTTGCGGGAATAACCGAAGAGTAAAGGACGAATATGGCAGAGTGTGGATGAGTGGCTGGTGCTGTTGTTGTAATACTGTTTTAATTAAAGCAGCAGAAAAACAATAATAAATCAACAACAATAAGAAAAACAATGTAGCATATGAATTGATGAAAATCGTAAGGCGGGCAGGGCTGGGAACGAGGTATATGTAATATGTACATATGTATATTATATGCTGGAAACATTCACAGCTACATACATACATAAATCAATATGCATGCGTAAACAAGTATGTATACATACATACATATGTATGTACATACATATGTACATACATACAGATTCACAAACACATACATGCATACATACCTATTTACACATGCATTTCGTTAGCAATAATGAGCTGCTATTGTGAAATTGTTATTGTTGCATGTTGTTTACTCAAGAACAATAACAATAAACAACAACAAAAACACCAAAGAGATACGGCGTACAAACAAGCATCAAAGCTGACGCAAGCAGTGCAGCGGTCGTCGACTTAAGCGTTGACCGCGAGCGCTGCTATAGCTAGCTTCCAAGTGAGTCACATTCGTACATACATTTTTCCACAACAGTTCAATTGCGGTTGTTTTCACAAAAATGTTCGTCGGTATGCATGAGCGTATCTACATATGTATGTATGTGCAGCTATTTATGTTTGTAAGTTGGTAACAGCCGCTTTTTATTGTGAGTACAAATACACCAGCTCCGACTGACTCACCTCACCACTTCGTCGCCGTTGGTCCGCATTTATAAGTTTATAAACGGCACACGCACACAAATGCATTTACAGCGATAGCCAAACAAACAAATACAATGTGCAAAGGAATAGCAAAAATGTACAAACAACAGGCGGTGGCGGTTCAACGCGTTTCACAGTGATATTCAACTGGGGCGCTATGTGGAGTATATTTGAGAGGTGATTAACCTGTTGTGCTCGATAGTCCGAGTATTTACATACATACATATTTATGCAGTTTTGGATTTTGTCTGGCCCCTTGCCATCTCCTTTGCTGTGATAAATAGCGACTTCACACAAATGACGAAGCTGCAATAAATACAAAATATTCACCTAAATACGATTTATGTATGTATGTATGTAGTGAGAATGCCAATATATACATATGTATGTACATACCTATTACCGGTAACAAAAATGACCACAAATGTCTTATTCTTTGAACAACAGTTTTTGGATGCTGTCATTACCAGCAAAAAAAAAACGGCATGGCTTACCATTAAGCATTTGTTCAAAGAGTTAAAACCCAGCATAGACCTTCCTTCCGCCACTCATCGGTGCATGCAGAGCAAGAAGTAAGCACGAAATGAAGAACGTCTAGTGATCCTTTGAAAATTTACTGGAACATGGTTGCGAACTCTTGGATTTCTTGTTTTCCGAAAAAACCAAACAGAAACAGGGCGTCTCTCCTCTTAGTACAAGTCACTTATCGAAATTTCGATAAGAAAATTTCCAATTTTTTAGCTTACTCTCTTCGTAGATTGTGTTCAGAGTCATCCCGGATTCACCCTTGACTAAGCGCAGATATCGCTGTGAATGAAAAAAAGTCGTCAAAGTCGCAATAATTACTACTAGGGCACTGTGATAACGCACATTTCCCCTCACTTCTACACCACTGGATAGCAACTTTCATTCTTCATGGCCTGACCGTGTGCAGCTTCAGTCATGAATCAATGCTTTATATGGTTGCCGCATTCGACCACCAACACAAAATTACCGTTTGATGGGTTTTTTTTATTGTGCCAGAAGGCACATGTAAGAGGGACAGTCCTCCTATTTTCTAAGCTTTCTACATATATCACACATTTTCTTAAAATTAAATTTTTATCACAAAGGTGACATGTACATAGGTACATATTTCCCTATATGCTATAAAGTTCGGATTTCCTCATGAGTTCAAGGAGACATAGTTATGCACTCTTATTGTAATCTAAACAAAAGTTATGGAAAGAATAATGAACTTTTTATATTAAAAACTTATTTTTTATATATCAATCATTTGTTAGGGATATTCAGCAAACATTCGTCAGTTCATACTGAAGAAGAGGAGAATAAAAAAATAAAAATTATGCCGGACTAGTCCTTAAAGGAATGTAAATAGGATTATAGTTTCAAAGGACGATAAAGCTTTTGTGCCTCTATGCGTTGTCGAAGGCACACATAATTCAGCCATAATAAAAAGCAACAACAAATTGGAAAATGCCAGTGAGCGAATGCAGAGGTAGGGAATATGGAAGTAAAATATGAAATTGAACAAAAGAAACGGTTAAGATTTGTTTGATTTGTTTTCTACGTCCCGCTCACTCCCGTTCCCAGTTCAAAATTCTTAGCTCTGCTCTTCTTTGCTGCCAGCGTTGGCTGCGACGTTATTTCACGAATCTCTCATGTCTGCTCGCTGCCAGTTGATGTGATATTTCCGTTTCTTTCGAGTGCTCATTTGCTGCAAACTCATACTTAAACTGCATATTCGTGTTGTTGGCCTTTATTGTCTTTTGATTGTATATGTCTTTTCATTATTGTTTTTCAGTATCGCAAAAGTATTTTCGTAAACATATAGCCATTAGGGTGGCCTCTGACTATTTCATTAATTTTTGCATTGGAAATTATGCAATGGTTTATGAGCTCTAGGTCCAGCTTATCTTAGGTATATTTGATGTTGTAGGGGTTTGGCAAGACTGGGCAAAAACAACTTTCTTTCATACATACGTATATTGCAACTTTCAACCAGCAAGTAGTTCCGGATTGGGACAAAAAGTGAGTGCCGACAAAAGCAATCAAATGTCGAAGAATTCCGCAATGAACTAATATCTAAAGGCGTATTAGCTGCACGAACAAATGGTGTCTTCTAAAAAATAGAAGAATGAAAATTGTTTTATTGAAGTTTATGGCCAGCTTTAAATTTGGCCCAGTATTTCCACCTTAGTTTGCCACAGACCGTTTATGTAATTGTGTAAGGGCTTCGCGGTGTTATTTCAGGTTATTGGATATTAGGCCGAATCTGTCTACCGAATTGTGGTGGAGGTCCGTATTGACCAGCAGATCCAGTCTCTTGGCCCGATGTTGGATGCGATACCAGTTCTTAACAATAGTTTTGAGTCTATTTTAAACTAGTTTGAGAACGATTTATTTCTGTTTGGCACATGGTAGAATTTCAAAATGGAATGTGCACCATTGGTATAGTTGCAGACTCATCCAGGCCCAGTCGAATTTTGCGCAGGGTACGCAGAGTAAACAATTTCAATACAAATACATACAAATGTACATACATATCGATTGTACATGGACATATGTACATACATATGTATGTATGTATGTATGTATATTTGACTTGAATTTGTTAAGAAAGTCTTAAACATTTCTACTCTGTTATATATTTGGTTTTGAGAAAAACCCTAACTCAAACAACATCGACTTTTGTTTTGTTTATTTAATTTTGTTATTCCATTTGGAGTTGAGAGTTGTTCTTCTATAAATGTTGCATGGAATATGAAAGCGCACGAGGGAGGAGAACGCAATGAAAATGGGCAACTGTTTGCTAGCAAATAAAGGCACTCATCAAAAAACAACCGAACGATAAAGCAAAATACTTGCTGCAGATGGGGATACATCAAACTAGTCAGACAACATACTAGTATACAACTACAATTTTCTGGTTGAAATCATACTAGTCAGAAAAAGTCTATTCCATACTAGTATTATACTAGTAGATGTCTGGTATGTTCTGGCTTATAAAAACATATTTTTGATTGCAGGGAAACAACAAAACATTGTCCTCATGTGCGTAGGTACGAAAAATGATGTTACTCTAGGATGAGCCGATGCAGATGATGCGACTAATACTAGTTATGACCACTTTGTATGGATTTAACTGTTCACATTTGTTTGAGCTTGTCCTATGCCAAGCCCAATTCAACCCATTTATACCCGAACGTGTACGACAGGACTAATTCACTTTATCTCAAACAAATAAAGAATTACTTTTGTAGGTATTTTGAATTTTAGGCAATTGTAGACTAATGAGATTAATCGCGGATAGCTCTCTCTTCACAGTTCAGTCATACGTTTTTTTGCAGAGTATTTCCAACAAAAATCATGCGAATAAGACAGAAGTATGTATGCCGATAGTGCTGCTGCTCTGCTGATTGATAGCTCTTACTTTATATAAATTCCACTCGGATTAATTTCCTAATGTGAGCTCTCACTCTTTTAACTGAGTTCATTTTGTAGATAGAGATGGTGAAATAAAGACTTAGGGTGGTAAATCTTAGGTCTAAGAACTTCAGGATGTCAAAAATTGCAGGCGTAATATGCTGCGTTTGCATAAGTTAAACTTTCATTTTTGATACCACAAACAATCGCCAACATCACGATATTAGGTGTATTTTTTTTGTACGCATATATGTACGTACTATGTATGTACATCTGCGTCTGCGATTAAAAACACGATCATCTACAATTGTGCATAATCCATCGGCACCGCTATTCAAATGCCATACAAACAAATATTTGTAAAACAACTCGCATACATACATTTCCTATGTTGGCACTACTCCGCTTATTCTTAAGGGATGGTAAAACAGATTGCTGAAAGTTGGTAAAGCAGTTTGCGAAATGTAAAGAAAACTACTTGGAAGCACTGATTTTATCAGCCACTATTTCATAGCTGCAAAGAAAGGTGGGCGCAAATGCAGATAAAAAAAAACACGGCTATTGATAAATAGTCAAGAAAAAACATTGTTATCATGATTTTGAGCCTTGCATCAAAACCAGCTATAGCAGTGTTATTTTTGATGCAAAATCATATTAATGTTGACAATTTATCAAGAACACAGAATCGGAGGATTTTTGAAATAAACTCAATGAAAAAATCAATTTTGAGCAGTTTGTTCGACTAAATCGCTATTACGATTTTCTAAAGAACATTTCGAAATACACTGGGAGATCATTTACATATGAAAATTTTCACGGGAAGAATTCCAACTCGGACTTTTAAGTCATGTCAGGCATGGTGTAAACGTCAGTCATTTTAATAATAAAAAGGTTGTTTGTTTCAAAATTTAATGGTGTAAAATATTTGTTTTTATGTTAGCATTTTTAAAACCAAAGTAATTTTTTAAGCTAAAAATGAAAGCGGAATGGTCGAAAGCGTTCATAGTTCGGCCGCGGGACAATCTGCAGTCGCATGTTTATATAAGGCAGAAAAAGTTTGTGCCCTCATATGAGTATGATGTAAGTTATACTAATTCACCATCGTACAAACGAATTTACTAATTTACCTTCATATTTACAGCCCTGCCCCGTTCCAATGAATTGGATCATGGGCTGGGAGTATGCCCGTATCTGGCTGCGCGAGCGTGACGATTATATCAGCGCGCGCCTGCGCAAATCAAAAGCGAAGAAAATTAAAAACGACTACACTTCTTGGCTGGCCAAACGGCAAGTGAAACCCAAAAAGCTCAACTAATTAAGGATCTTCCAATACCCAAGTTATCTTCCTTATGCAGTGGGAATTGGCCTGTAAAATTTAAAAGTCGTCATTGTTTTCCAAACTAATCCGTTTCAAGTTAAAACAAGAGTTTCAAAATTTCTCAATCATTTTAATTTTTTTGATTTATGTAGGTCGTAGTTGTTTCAATGGATCCAATAAGTTTGTTGGTTCTAAGCCAGTTTCGATTTAAATTTTTGTAAAATTTACTTTCGGTTAGTACATAATTAGCCCTGATTTTCAGTTAAATAAATAAATAATACATAGTTAGAACAAATTATTGTTAATGTTCAAAACGGAATTACGTAAAGCAAAACATGTTACGATCTTTGACGACATCCTTTCACTTTAGCGTCGTCATTTAGCTTTTTGCGATTCTCTATTTACATGTGAAACGGTATTCCCGTTCGCCAGCATGCGGAACTTTTAAGTAGGCAGTTCCTTCTGAACTGTCATAGACCTAGCCATCCAAATCGACAACTATTGGATGAAACTCCGCCCCCCCAGAGACATAAGGAAACATCTCAGAAAGAATTATGATGAGATCCGGCATCACATCTCGTTGCCGGTTGATCTGCGGGACCACAGGCGGGCCCTAAAGGACCTCCACACCGAGCCGGTGGACAGATCCCTCAGAACCCGGCCTGTGAACTCCGTTATTGGCACCCAACCATCTGTTCTTGCTGAGAAAGAACGTGTCCTTCCGAGGGAGACTAGAGTGATGCTGGCACAACTCCGGTCTGGATATGGCAATAGGCTGAACTCCTATTTATCCAGACTGAACCCCACCATACCGAACACATGCCCTGCATGCGGTATGGCCCCTCATGACACACAACATCTCTTTTCCTGTTCTACTGAACACACTCTTCTAACACCTTTATCACTCTGGTTCAACCCTGTCGAAACTGCGCGTTTCCTTGGACTTCCGTTAGAAGAGCCTGATGACAATTAAGAGTGTACTGGCCCTCTGGGCAGGGCGAACGTTTAACGTTTTTGAGACAGGTAGTTAGAAAGCGTTGCGAATGAACAATACTCGCTCCACAAGATTGTTTTGGGCATCCGCCTTGTGACATAGAGCAGATATTAATATACTCTTTGATTGTAGCAACAAACCTAGTGGTAAAAGGCAAAAAAAAAAACCACAAATTTTAAAATAAAATACTCAAAAACTGTAATTTATGTAATAAAAGCAACAATCAAGTAATATAAAATTGAAGACGTTAGTGGAAGAAGGGGCTATGTCGCAAAACCACTCAAGCTCTATTTCTTGCATTGGTGGATAGTCTTTATGCATATAAAGATTTCTGGCTTATCAGATAACCGCTATCATGAAAATTTAAGAAAATAAATCATGGATGAAGGGGCTATGTACACAAGTTTTCAATACAAATTGTGGAAGAAGGTGCTATGTAACATGTTTATGTGTAAATTTATGTGTTTTATTTCTCCCTTGATATGAAAATATACACCGTCTTACACGGATTTACATAATTTTCATGCAAGTTCATTTTAACAGTTTTGATAGAACTTCAAATGTTTTTGCTAAACTTTAAAGTCTATTTTCTCGTTTCACTCAAAGTGCGACATAGCCCCTTCTTCCACTAACGTCTTCAATTATGAATAGAAAAATCAACAAAAACTCTTTGAACCTGCTCAACAAAATAAATGTAAAAATTTATTTCGTAAACCAATATACTTATGCACACACATCTTTAGCAAGCATGATATTTACTGTTAGTTTCCTAAGCGCTAAATACATACATATGTATATGTTCCATTTTTCGAATAAAATATTTTTGGATAAACGCAAAATTTTCTTCCATGGAGTAATAATAGTTCCAGCATCTCATGTGACGTAAGAGATAAAGCATCTGATTCAGACAAGATTTCTCATGATTTGGTTGTAAGCCCTCCTAAGTCTTAATTTAAAAAGAAAAAAAATTCCAAAAAAAGAGATGTGTCTATGCTTTAGAGAGGGCGAGTAGGTTTTTTTAAGTTATTTTATTATTTCTTTGGCTCAGGTTCTGACGACCGTGTTGCGCAAATGTTAAAATCATTTTGTTCTTTAGAGAACGGGAGGTGCGGGACACCTGTGACACCCTACTTGTTGGTGGCGAGCACTGTTGGCTCTGAGGCATGGCGCGTGATTGGCTTCCTCATCTTCATTATGAAAAAGCACCCTTTGGCATACAAAACATAAATTATATCTATCGAATATTTCATAAGCTGATTGCGAATTACAATAGCTTGCAATGCTAATGAAATATACGAATGAAATAACCGTAGCTTATGTCGCTTAAACAAGAAGTAATATGCAAAATGTAGGGATGGGAGCAGTCAAACTACATTCAAAGTAGTGAAATCTTGCCCGACTAATTTTAAGTTGTTATCTTCACAAGCGTGAAAAATTCCCGCTTGCTGGCGAGCATCCTTTATCTCACTTACCGAAATGGGGGCATTATTAAGATACATATGTGTATAGCCTCAAGGTATCGAAAACATTTCTATACAGAAACAAGAATCACCCAAATGACCGAAAACGTTTTAATGTGAAATTAATTTCCGATTTTGGCTAAAAATAATCCAAACGGCAACATTGCAATTAAGTACTAATATATGTCGAGCGAAAAGTCTTCTCATGAGCAGATATGGGCACCACTGCAAACAAATGAGCAGTACAACTTCTTAAAGTTTTTGTACGTGTCTTTTTTTTATTATAAGAAATATTCATGAAAGTCTCAAAATAATTATTCTATTTCAAAATATGTATGTATATTTTTTTGAGTCTTGAAAATACAAAATTTTTCATAATAATTGTTACTATCCGAAATACCTTTGTAATAAGACTTTGAGAGAACACTATTTTGCTAGAATTGACAAAGAAAGTAGATAAACTAGGTGAAATAGTTATTTTTATTAACAGTCACATGAAACGAATAGATATATGCTATATAGTCCCCAAAATGAACTCTTTTAGCGTTTATAGGTTAGCGCTTAACTATCTAGATTATTTTAAGAGGAACCCTTCTAGATCTCAAATAGGACAAATCGTTTGTCACTTCTTCGAAATCATTGCTTTTTAGCATATCCGATTCTATGGACTTCATCGACAACCTGGTTAATCTCTCTCGAAACATTGTACTTAAGAAATTTTACCTTTTCCAGGATTCCCAAATTTTTTTAAGTGAACTGTTATAAATGGATCGAATTCACTCAATAATTCTACATATCCTAAATAATTTCCTTTATCGGGAGGTCTCATTGTCACCGCGAAACGAAAACCCTCCCGATGTCCCTTTACGGGTAGGTACAGTTGGACAAGTGTGCTTTCAACTCCTATAACTATGCTATACGCACTAAAACTAACTTATCCCAACTATGCCCATATGGAACTAGTTGATGAAAGGGATGAATCGCTGACAACTCTCTTTAGAGATTATTGCACGATTTTTTGCAGTGGTAGGCCAACACACTACCACTATACCACGGCGGTTTTTATATGCGAGGCTCAGTTGGAAGAAGTTTTTATATTGCGAACCCCAAGTCTAACGAATAATACTTCGTTTGTTAAGGCATATAGCAATTGAAGGATTTGCACCAGTACGATCAGAAGATCGTATGAATATTTGTATTTCCCTATGAAATTTTGAAATAGCTGCTGAAAAAAACAAAAAATTTTTAGTTTTACTATCTTTCAGTCAGCAATTCGAAACATAAATTCTGCTGTGAAAAAAGTGAAAACTGAAAAAACTTGAATACAAGAAGCTTAAAGCCTCAGCAAAATTCTCAATTTTTTTTTCTGCTGATTGCTGAAGCTCTTTTCCGTTCAACTCGCTGCTGAAGTAAAATGAAAAACATTTTTTTTTACTTTGCTTATTTTTAACTGCTGAAATATTTTTGAACTACATACATATAAATATAGGCTACAAGCAATTTTTCGAATCTGACAAAAAACTGATTTCTAGTTAAGCTAAAAATTTCAAACTTTTGCTATTTTTCAGCCAGCAATTCAAACCCTGTTCAGAACTATTTAAAATAAGAAATATTCAATTTTCCATCCAATCTAAAATATCGTATATCGTAGATATACAGCAATGTTTGCCCACTGTGTAACTCTTGAAATGAAACTGAGATTTCTTGCCCAATTCATGCTCTCCTCTTCTGCATACGTGCACACGACTTGCCGCTCTGTCCATATCTGCTCATGAGCAACTCGGCTACTGCCACTTGTCAGAGTGACTAAACAACCACGTCATACATCATACATATGTATATCCCATACCAGGGATTACAATACTGCGAAAGCGGCATTTCGTACAGGACATCTCTCCTATTTACAAAATAGGATATGCCTTACTAAAAGCTAAATGCGTGTGATTTATTTATGACAATCATATTTGTATTTGTCTTGAAGAGGAACCTTTTTGAATAATTTAGTTTTCTTAATACATACATATGTAAATTAAAGTGACATGAGCTTTGTTAACTGGACATTCTTACATTTCTTGATTCAAAATTTTTGCCATTTTTAAAACATAAATGTATCTAACACCTTTTACAACAATATCTTCTACTACAGAGCCCGGAATGCTAAAAATAGAAAACATTGGCATCTCTGTTAACATATTTATATACCTCCATAAATATATACATATATATGTACATATGTATATATTTAGTATATAAAACACAATATGCCTGCATATATGTATGTCCATATTCCCACAGCAGACTCCATATTCTGTCCTAGAAGGCGGGAACCCTCGTGAAAATAAGATGAGCCCTAATGTAAACGAATCGTAATACCTAATAATATTTTGCTTATATTTGGTTATAGCCACAATCAGATTAAGACCAAGCTTCTATTTCCACGATGTGGTGTCCTACTTACAATTTTGTTCACCAAACTGCCGGGATTTACATACATATGTACATACATATGACTACTCCAAACGACAACTTTTCTCCACCATAAAATAAATATACATATACCCAGTAGAGATCGGAAATCGTCAGTCAATAATAGTTGCAAACCTGCTCTCATCATCATCTGGTCTTTAGTGTTAGATAGGAAAGAAGAACTTTGAATCCTACCACTTTATATCTCATAGAGTTAGTTGCATGTTTGCATAATATGTGAAAATTTTGCAAGAAGTGTGAATGTCTTATTTGTAAAATCAAATCCATAATTCGTAGTTCTAGTCTGGCACATATTGTGGGTAGGTCAAAGGATCAAATCTCATTAGCCCCCTTGACTCGGCATTAAATAAGAAGATCACCCAGGTCAAAAACAATTAAAATATTGTTTGTAGGTTTCAAATCCATTTTTAGTTTGATTGCACTGATGCAACAGGCAAGAAATGTGCCGGCTGGTTCCGTCGCACTTCAATGACTGCGAAAGTTCTTAAACTGTATTTACTCTAAAGTTGCAAACAGCCACCGACGGAAAAACGGACGACGTGTCAGCTGACACGATCTATCTTATGAGAATTGCATGTAAGCGATTTTTCACCGACGTTCGTGACGTACGTTTTACGCACGTCGCTACGTCCAAACCAAAAAATTTCTGATTTTTACGTAGGAAACGTGTCAGCTGATCGCTCTTCGCCACACAGTGTTGCCTATTCAACTATTTGCTTGTTGAGTTTGGGCCGTTTGCAATTATTTTATAAAAATACCCAAAAAAGTTTTAAATATTGTCGAAATATCTTAAAAATTTTGACTTATGTTAAAGTTTATAAATAAATATACTATATGTAGTTATTTAATATTACTTTCGACATTTTACAAAATGAAAAATTACAAATTCAAAAGTAGAGGTTTGGGTAAGCATACATGCAAACTGAGGAATGGTAACACTGTATTGAATGTTTCTACGTAAGCCCAACGTTCATAAAAAATCGCAAATTTGCTCGAGTACGTCCACCGCCACCGTCCGTTAGACACGTCGGTGGCTGTTTGCAACTTAAATGTGTTAAATTATTTTCATAATGCTCGCTGGGTTTATAAAAAGTGTCCATCTGGGAGGCTGGAAGTTATCAAAGACCAATCCAAGAATAAATACATATGTAAGTACATACAGTCACTCTCATAAATAAGTATACACCCCTTTTTGGCAGCTCTCACAATATTTGACTTCGACAAATTTATTTTAAGTAATTTTCTTTAAGAAAGTTTCTCATGATCTAACACATAAACCTTAAATTATATTTTCAAAATATGTGAATAATTCGCAAAATTTCGACGAATTTTCATGCAAATTTTCAACTTTGACCTCAGAATTTTTAAATTTTTTTTGAGTATGCAGATTTGTAGGCCATTCAATTTCAGTATAATAAGGTGTAAGTCTCAAGTCCGTGAGAACTTCCCCTGATTTTTAGGAATTTTTTTTCCTCGGGACTTTAGGATTTTCCTCCATATATGTACATTTATGAACGTAATTTTTTTTATATGGAAAAAGACAATGAAGCTCTTCAGAACAAAAATTCCTAAAAATCAGGGGAAGTTCTCACGGACTTGAGACTTACACCTTATTATACTGAAATTGAATGGCCTACAAATCTGCATACTCAAAAAAAATTTAAAAATTCTGAGGTCAAAATTGAAAATTTGCATGAAAATTCGTCGAAATTTTGCGAATTATTCACATATTTTGAAAATATAATTTAAGGTTTATGTGTTAGATCATGAGAAACTTTCTTAAAGAAAATTAGTTAAAATAAATTTGTCGAAGTCAAAAATTGTGAGAGCTGCCAAAAAGGGGTGTATACTTATTTATGAGAGTGACTGTACGTCGTAGATATGTACATATGTATGTACGTTTGTAGATAGTTGATTTTCCTGCAGGTACAAATATGTCGGTGTTTTTTAATTTGCTTTTACGTTGTCGTCGCCTTTTGCTTGCTCTGCCGTAGATGTGGCTGACAGTGGTGTATTGGCAAAGTTGAGAGCTCGCCAACACAGCAAAAGCATACCGACAACAAAACAGTGAGCTCGCTGTCGTTGGTTTCCATTTTTCACCTTCTCCACGCCAACAACGAAGTCAGAGTCTTGTGCATTTTTCCATTTTCTCATTGCGTCAATCAAACGAATTCCGTGTCCGTTGTCGCAAGTGAATTCGGCATTTATGCTTTGCTGCGATTCGTTTTTGTATTTCGTCTTACCTTCATGTTGCAATTTGCGTTTTAACTGCTATTTGGTGCAACAATCCCACTCAAGCATTTGAACAATATTGAAATTAAATTAAATAAAAATCACAATCATGGTAAATATCTAAAAAATGTATATTTAAAGAAAATTAATACAACAACCAATATACTGCCGAGTAAAAGAAAAGTGTTTGTAGTGAGTTCAGTGCCACAGCTGTTGCTAGAAAAAGAGTGTGAAAAATCTCGAATGCACATAATTTAGATACATATGTATGTATGTATGTACATATGCGCAAGATTATATAGATACATACATACATACATATGTACTATATAAAAAAATTTTTAACAAATATGAAAATTAAAAGTAAAAATGTGTCGTAAATTGGGTGGTAAATTAAAATTACATTCAATCCAATGAAAATTATGAAAAACGCTCAACGAACATCAAAAATGCTGGGCAATCAAAAGTGAGTATCAAATTTTGGCAAAAACTTCAGAGCATATTGTGGTGGGTTACATGTACATACATATGTATGTACACATGTGTGAGTGTGTGGCATTATATTTAAATGTTTGTATGCATGTTTCCATTTGATTTATTCTGCGTCAAATCACCGCCGATTTTTCGAACAAACGTTGGTCACCTTAGACCATTCCAGGTACGTATGTATGTATATACATACAAGTTCATAGAAATATTCAAACCGCTATCACCTCAAATACTCCAATTCAAATAAAAAACGCAAAAGTAATTATCAAAAACACGGTTTTTGTTCTGTGAGAGAATGTATGTTACGAGCCCACAATTTGAGCGAGAACATAACGTGTTTTGCTGTCGAAATTCACCACCTACCACACACCACACACCACCCATCACCCATCACCCGCCACTGACCACCCATCGGTTGCTTGTTCGGCTAAGTAGGAAAATTTTGAAATAAATCACTTTCAATTTAACTAAAATGATGTAACAAATTTTTTTGAGTTTACGAATAAAGTGTTTAGTTGGCACCATATTGTAACTGGAATCCCTTTCCATGTTCAAATGGGCGGCTTTCATTTACCACATCAACGTGTTGCAAACAGCGATATACATACATACGCATACATGTATGAACGTACATATTTACAATATTTGAGCGTTGCAAAACTATTACACGGTAAATGGAAAAATGTGCCAACAAAATGTTAAGAAGGTGCATTTAACGTTGTATTTGTTCGTTGTATTTGTTGTTAATATTGTTAGAGAGTTTTTGATCTTAGTTCCAACCTACTTTGAATGCGTTGCTCATTATTACGAGTACATGAACAATGTTAGTATTACAAACATACCCAATAAACCGTCCGAGAGGAAAGGTGGTGGATTTATGATTAACCAATATGCATTTCGAAGGTATAGCATGGAAGGAATTTAGCAGTTCAATAAGTGGGATGAATATAAAAAGCTCACGAAGTTCGCAAATGCTAGAAATGCTCACTCAAATTCTGAAAAATCTAACATCCTTTAGATAGGTATCTGTATTTAAATGGTTTCTAAACACCATCAACTTAAGGATTATGGGACGTATAGAGCATAAGGTTGGTTGAATCAGCTGTTTTATAAGGGTACTGAGAACGCACCAATAACATCGTTTTAAGGCAAATGTTGGTATTTTCTTAGTGGTGTGTTAGTATAAATGTGGTTTGCTTCTTTGGTTTGATGTGGTTTCATGGTGAAATTCTTTCGTAAATATACATATACATGTTAGTATGTATGTATGTATATACCCCGCAGTCAAGTCAACTAGTGTTGAAGTACTTAAAAATTTGCATGAACACCAAATCCAACCAAAGAGGCAATTTGCTTTTAAGATATGGCGTTGTCCTACGTGATGTCAATTGTAAGATACCATGGCATAGGGGATAAACACTTGACCCTAAAAGAGAAGTGACAGATCAAAGCTCTGGTGCTGAAGCTATCAATTTAAAAAAAAAAATTGTTTTAAAGGTACTTTTCCAATTCTGTGCGCTGCAGTATTCTTCAAAAGATTAAAGTTTTACTGATGCAGATTGGGTCTTAAGAAACTAGTATTTTTTTTTACCACATGGGTGCTTCGCTGCAGGGGATATAAATTGTAAATTTGTTTCTTTTGATTGCATTAAACATGTTTTCATAAGTTGCAAGTCAGGTTTATATGGCACTTGGCGTTCGGTCGTTGTAAAGTGGGCTGAGTGGCTTGAAATTTGCAAAATTTGCCATAAAAACTTTGTGATACAACATAGATATGTGTGTAGTATACGTATATGAACCACAATTGAATTCCGCTTTAAATAAGTTACTAATTATTTAAAAAAATATAAAAAAAACAGCTGTGAAGGCATAGCAAAGTATTATTCATACGCATAAGGTTGTTCTGTGAGGTTTTTACGTCGTTACAGATACGTGTGGTAGACAAGTTTTGGTGATCACTGTTATGTTATTTTAGTTTTTCTATTTCTGGCATCTTTACATATCGCGCACTAGATCAAAAAGAGTCACAACTCAAAATCCGAGTAACTTTCAGTTAATTGCTTCTGGATCGCACAAAAGTGATTTGATTTTTAAAAACTTGACATCACTGTGCTCTTTAAAGAGTAACGATAATAGTCAAAAAGAAAAATATTGTATGTATTGGCTGCACTACTTTTTATTAGGCAATCTATGCCAAGAAAGCGACCAAAAAAAATTTTGAGTTGTGACTGTTGTTGATTTAGGGTGCGATATGTACGTATGTATATACATATGTATGTACATATGTACATATGTATGTATACATGGACGTAAATACATTTGTATATTTATGTATATTTTGTATATCATTTAATCTCTCGGTCTTCATTACATCGGTATCAAACAAGTTTGATTTTGCTTTAAACATGCGCATATCCCAGCCAGCTTAATGGCAAAGTTATTCCTTTATAAATCAACACACACAGTATACTCTACAGTTTTTTCCTACAGGGTATATTCACACTAATGCACACAACCATGCAACTTATCGAATGAATATATGTACATACATAGGCTCAGAACTAAAGCAAAAGTAGTAGTAAACGAACTCAATCCAAACTGACTAATTTTTAACTAGTTCGCAACCGTCGAAAAGGTAATGCAGCAGGAGGCAATTCCCACCAACTAAGCCATCGCTATGTTAAATTCGCCAGTTGATTACATCTAAAAGAGGTTGAAGGCGACCTAGTAGGTGTTCGGTGCGCACCAGTTCAGAACCAAGAATTTTCCCCACAGGGTAGTGGGTATACTGTCCGCACAGGCAAAGCGATGTTTCGGTGTTTTTATTATGTGATGTATGTACACATGTATACCTAAAGAGCTGACTGAGTATGCATTATATGTTGCGGATCGTACACTGTGGGGTGTTTCACCTGTGCGAATGTTGTATTGCAACAAAAGTAAAACAAAAAAAAAAATATAAACAACAGCAAACACAGCAAAATATGGGATTTTTATGTAGAGCAGCATGTAATCGCATCTGCTTTTCCCGTGGCGGAACTTTTTTTATGTTTTATGTTTTCTGTTTATTGTTGTTATTGTTCACACTATTGTTGCAGTAGAACTCGTCTTGGAAACCTGATTACTGCAAAGTGGTGACTGTCGCTGCTGCCTTTCGCTGCTACTATACACAGTGGTATAAAAATGAAAATTACGTTTCATAATTCGATGCAGTCTTCGTTTTCACACGATTCGAAGCGTTTTTGTTTTTGTTTGAAGTCGAACAATTTATTAACCGCTTTTACCATAACTTTCTTGGTTAGTGTGGCAGGCTTAAATTGTGAGTGAGCTATCTTTGTCGTTATCAGCTGATAACTCAGATTGAAATATGTAACCATCAGTAAATTATAGCAGTGCCGTAACAAACCACTCCAGTCGTACACATCTTTTGAGTGCATTGGAATGAGATTTTTTCTGATTTATGGTTTCAATTTCAAATACAAAATAATCAATCTAGTGACTACCCATTTCCACACTATCTCGGTTCCAACACGTGTGCTTTCTGTAGACCTCTCTTTGGCAAATTATCCACCCACTACTCCGTATTACACTATACTTCAGTAATACCAATTAATACACATACCCAGTAAGTCAGCTTGTTCTATGCGGAAATATCTTCGGTCGTCCTGCCACGCCTGCTCAAAAATTTTAAGTTAAATTCAGTAGAGCAAAGGATAAACCGATGTTGTCTGTCCTTTTCTATGAATAACTTATTTATGTATTAACGTAACATGCACTATGTATACCCTTCAGAACATCAGTCCATCTGCCCACCCACATACCTAAACAATACTTGAAAGCCTTCTTATCTCATTCTTTTTTCGTCCGTTTTTGTGAAAGGTTCAAAGGTTTATAAAGTTACATACATACATACATACATATGTGTACCAAATTCAAAAGACAAGTAGCGAAAGACTCTTAACTAAACTCATTTTGTTCGTTTCCGGCTCTTATTTCAGCCAATACAGCACTCAATTCCTTAATGAACATTGCTCTTCGAGCGAGCTCGCAATTCGCACCATTCTCACGATTTTTGCCGCTTTTTCCCGTTTTCCTTCGCAAAAATGACAAAACGGTTTTTTCATCTGGGAGGCGGCATTTCTGTGGTTTCAACGACTGCCTGTGTAGTGCAGTAAGAACTTTTAAGAGAAGCTTTCTCTTTGGTTTTTGTGGTAAGTTCTTCTATTAAACTCTTGTTTTCATTTATTCAATTATTCCATCTGCTGCTTACGTCATTGCGAAGAGTGATTGGTCTAAACTTGTCATCACATAATAAAAACACCGAAACATCGCTTTGCCTGTGCGGACAGTATACCCACTACCCTGTGGGGAAAATTCTTGGTTCTGAACTGGTGCGCACCGAACACCTACTAGGTCGCCTTCAACCTCTTTTAGATGTAATCAACTGGCGAATTTAACATAGCGATGTCTTAGTTGGTGGGAATTGCCTCCTGCTGCATTACCTTTTCGACGGTTGCGAACTAGTTAAAAATTAGTCAGTTTGGATTGAGTTCGTTTACTACTACTTTTGCTTTAGTTCTGAGTCTATTCTAACTTCTGCAGTTTGGATGTAGATAGCTTAAAATAAAAAAAAAAAATATTTTGAAAGGCCTTCTATGGTAGTGAACGGAGAGTTTGCCAACTCATTACTGATAGCCGACCCCGTTCTGAAGACATGTGTAAACCACTTTTGATGTGAGCTGCCCTAGAGTTCAAACTTTGGGCCCTTCGGAGTGCTAGTCCAACAACACTACCATGACGTCATGGCAGCTCGTTTGAGCAGGTCAATAAGCGGGACGTATCGGTTCAAATTCTACTGACTGACGGAAGTCGATTGAAATTCATGCAGAAAAGGTCTTAAACACATGTAGGAGTCATTTCAGTACAAGCATATCAACCGGAGGCAAAACAAAACTTAATTGATAAATAAATTTGCACATCATTTTGACATTTAAGCTCTCCCGAAAGTGGGGTAGTCCGAATAAAATTTCATTAATGGCCGATTGAAATGTTCTATAAAGTTATTAACTATAAAACTACAATGGATATGCCCTCTTTCTATCAAGACCCTTTAAACTTTAATTGATCAAACGAGCTACATATCCTATATTTATTCAGATTTTTTAAAACTTATCTCCTACTTATATGACCCTGTTAAAATAACGTTTAAGCCTTAATTTTGAACAAAACTGATACATCTCCCCTCTATGTTCTGTGCTCCTGCTATATACATATGTAGCAACATATGTATGTACATAAATATGTACTATGTATCAAGTAAAAAGGAAAATAAATAACTTGTTGCGCAAAAGTTTCGTCACTGCAATGAAATCTCATGTTTGCAATTTTTCAGTCTAATATGCTTTCTAAGAGAATGCCTTACTTTATTGTTAAGTATTGAGCATAATTCACAAAAAGGCGAAGTGGTGGAAAAACGGTTAAAGAGAGGAAGACAGAATTTGTTGAAAGAAAACTAAAGGAAAATGGTGAAAAGTTAAAATCAAATGAGCTTATCATCCACTTCACTCCAAAAAGCTTTCTTTTGTGAGTGGAGAGGTGAAAGCTACATATCTACATACATATGTACATATGTGTGTATATGAATGTGCGAAAATTTGTTGAGAGGGAAAGCATGTCTTAATGTATTTTCTTAAATACCTCTTTCAAATAAATTTGGTAATCAGTCGCTTAATGCAGATAACTATTGTCCACGTGAAAAAAGAGGTGAATATGCGCTTGGGAGATAATAAAGTAAAAACAAGTAAGGTCATATACATAGGTAAGCAAGGATGAAACTGAATATCCTATACCCTGTGGTGATCTATTATGGCATTATCCTCAAAAGTATGCTGCACCAAGCCAGGTTTCACAAAAAAAAAAAATGTTTCACGATTTTTGCTTAGACAGCTTTTTTCTTTAGCTTACGGAGGCTTTGGCAATAAATTCGAATACATGTCAACATATCGCTCGTTCTTTGTAAACAGGGTTAACTCAAAATTTAAATTTTTTTAGATAGTACGATACATTGTAATATCTACCCAAGGTCATTGAACTAAAAATGGCGGAAATAGATGTATTTGCATCTGTGTATTATAAATTTCCGTAGCTTGTTGTTCAAAAGTAAAGTGAATCAGTTAGAAATAAATCTCTATTCCACCAACAGACAAAGATGTTGTCTGGTTTTGTTAGATCAAAAAGTGGTTTGATTTCGAGTTGATTCACTCTATTGGAAAGTAAAAACGCATTATTTCAAAAAACCCATTTTCTTTTTTGTATGAAACTGTAGTATTTAGAAAATTTCGGTATGTAGCTATTTTTTTCTGAATAAATTTTTTATTGTAAAGTGAATGATATCAGAATGAAAAAAGTTTGAATGGAATTTAGCATCTCCCTCACATTAATATAAATATTTTGCTTATCAGTATACTAGCTTAGTACTTGTAGTTTGCCGTCATACCTTATAAATTGACGTGACCCTTCTAGTACCACCTACATTAGTCGTAAAAGTTAACTGTTTGAATAGACAAAACTCTATTTGCGTTTTCCCAAAAAATTATAATTTTGAGTTAACCCTGTTTACAATGGAACGAGCGATATATTTCGTATAGATATTCCTTTTTATATTCTTTTACGATCGTTTTAAATATTATTCCTTAACCGTTGCCCATTTTTATCCAGAACATTCCTTGTAATACAAAGGTTAAGACTTTGCGTCCAAAAGCTTCTTGACTTATTTATCTCTACATGCATGTATCTAATAAAATTCCAACAGCTCGATGTCTATATTTGCTCCAGTTATGGTGTTCACAAACGGGCGGATAGGTGCGAAATATTCTGTGTGCTTAGCACTACTGGGTATACAAACTGACAACCCAAATAAATGATAAAAGGAAAACAAACTATATAAAATATATTACGTATACGACATGGACGTCCAAGTCACTGAAACGACGACTGGTTTCGAAAGCTCGAGAGAAAGCGCTAAAGCTTCCAAATTATTTACATACATACTTATGTTCGTAGTATTTAGAAATGTTTGAATGGCAATGTGTAGTATATTTGTGAGTTTCGGAAAGTGTGATTAAATATTTTTAATCTTCTTTTTACAGTGCCACACTTACTGCCGGAAGTGCCCGTTAAGTAGAACAAATTAAAGCTAAAAAAAATCACAGAAGAATCTCTACGAAATGCTACTCAAATGAGCATACAACATTCCAGACTATAACTGTTTCGCTAATGATTTATTTTATCTTTGCCAACACAACGTCAATAGTAACGGGAATAAAGTGAAACGGTCATTAATTTAGTAAAGTCGGTCGACGACTTCAATTATTCAAAACGGAAAATTCATGGCATCAACAACAAATGTGACAAAAGCGAAGAGAGTTACGTGGCTGATGAAATTGCTGGGCAACGAAAAATCGTACACAACCGATTACGAACTGCATTCCAAATTGAAGTTTATCAACGATTAAGGTAGGGCGAAACAGCGAGAGAGCGTGAGGGAATAGTGTATTGATGTGTCGCCAATCGGGGATTTTAAAAAAGGAAAAATAGGTTCGTAGTACTCGTATTAATTGAGTTCTGACAATAAGAGCTGGAGGTGTGATAAAGAACTGCAAATGTACGGACATAGCGACACATGTTTAAACTCGTATACAATTGGCCACATGGCAGTCCATAATTCATGCTTTAAAAGTGGGTATACAAGTGTGACCGCATAATTGATACATTTAGCACCAACAACAAATACAGTAAAAGTGTACATCGCAGTTGGTTATTCAACGATTCCACAACGGCCATTAGTTCTAGTATTTTGAACATATGGCGGCGGCAACTGTGGCCAACCATATTGCAACCTCAACTGTGTCGCCCCCACCTGTTGTGGGCAGGACTACAGAGGAGGTGAATGCAACTCATACACCAGAGGCAGTGCCAGTTACTACCGACATCAGCAATAAACAATTGAGGCCAGCAGTGGCTGCAACAATAATAACAACAACATCCCTTAATAGCAACAACAACAACACTAACATCGAAAATATGGAAAGGGATGAGTATACCGAATCGTCAATTTCAAATTCTATAAGCTCATCGACAGCGCCAATCTCACCCATGGGAACACCAATACTGGCATCAAAGGTCGCGACAACACCAACACTAATACACCCACATAAGGCGATGCTGACTTCAACGAAAACACCTAATTTGCCACCTGTTGCTATGCCCGGACCTTTAAACTGTGAAGGCGACACAGAAAGTGCCAATGAAATACCGACATGCGGCGTCTCAATGGCGTCAATTCAACTTGTCGATAACAGTACACAAACTGACATACCAAACGAAGAAGAAACGTTGACAGAGAATGTAGAGTTGTATGTAAATGCTGAAGTTGAAAGTGAACAGCTGCGACAAGCAATATTGACGGTTCCACAAAATCCTAGAAAAAATCACAAATTTACTAAAGCTTATAACAAAGGTAGTCAAGACGTCAAAGTTGCATTGACTGCAAAACGTCAAAATGGTATCGAAAATTATAATGAGAATGTTCTACAGGCAGAATTACTATCTTCTGATTCTTCAAGTGCCAGTGAGGAAAATCGTTTAGAGTGCTCTGAGAGTAGTGTTTTTAGTGATAAGCTAAAAAATGGAATCAGTGAATCGATAACTGACATTGATTGTTCGTCGATAGAAACGAGTGTGGATAAAAATTCTGTGGATGAAAAAACGTTGACCAAATTGAAAAATAGCAAACTTTCGAGTGAATATGGTGAATACGAACCAGTTGATTGCATTTGCAATGCAGCGACACAATTTGATTGTGAATGTGATGAGACGACAGCAAATTGTACTTATCAGGAGCGTATAATCGATTACGATAATTTTCGTATCATCGAACATGTTATCGATTGCGCACATGAGAGCTATTGCAATCACAATGACGCCTGGAAAACAAACTATGAAGATAATATCGATGAAAGCAAGGATATAAATTTCGCGTGCCGCGAGTTGGTTGCATTTATCGGTGAGAGTTATCAAATTATCGACAACGCCCAACGATCGCTAATGCAGGCTCAAGGACAAACTGAAAATAGCAAAGGCGAAGCATCAGATATGCGAACGGAGTCGCCTTGCTCTGTAAAAGATGTGGAAGACAAAGACATTCATATTAAAGATTTGCTTGGACCGAGAACACTACCCGTTGAGAAAGTGGATGATAACAACAATAAAGATCGGACCACCTCCGCTATACACCACTCAAGTACATCAGATGACGGTAATACAAATCATTCCAACAAGACATTGAAAACTAGTGCAATTGCAGTAACGAGTTCAAGTCCCATAATACAACACACTAAGCCCGTTCAGAGATCGCAAAAATTAGAAGAAACACCCTCGACAATGCAGTTACCTGCACCATCGGTTGCATTGGCTTTGAAGGCATTAAAATCGAAATTGACACCATTGGCTCCTTCATTTCATCCAGCAAGAAAAAAGATACCAACCACATCATCTGCAACTGCGACTACGGCAGCAGCCACATCGTCCGTGTATGCCTACGAGCAGACGGCCATCTACTATCAACCACAATCACCACAGTCACACCCACCGCCACCTAAGCAACAACAGCAACAGCAACAGCAGCAGCTGCTGCAACACACAACCACCACGACAAGGTTGCACACTATGAGCCTCCATCAGCATTCGAGAGCTCAGCAGGATAAACAACAATCACCACAAGTGTCTCCAATGTCTCAGCAAAGCTACTCCAAAAGTACCTTTCAGCATCAAAGGAAACAACTACAACAACATCAATCACAGCCACTGCAACACATTATGCAACAAGCTAACAATTTTCTGTCGTCATCGGCAACACATCAACAACATTGTGCCCAACATGGCAATCCATTGGGTGGCATGCCGCACATCCATTTGCACAGCGCAGCGGGCTCAGCAGCTGTTCCACCTGGTACAGGTCTAACAACTAGCGCTTTGCCTGTGGCGGTTGGCAACGCTTCGCAACAATCGCAGCTTTACCCACTGCAGGTTATATCATTGGCTGGGTCAGGCGCAGTTGCTACTGCGGGAAATAGCAATGGTGTTGCCGCCACTCAGCAACAACAATCCAACACGACCTCGGAAGTTGGCAATGGTCACGTGGCATGGCCACTGCTGGAGGCAACACCAATCTTTATAGATGCCAATGGAGAGTTTCGTACCTTTTGTCCAACGCATGGTCCTCCGACAATGAATCCGACAGGGACGGTGGGTGCAGCTAATTCAAATGCAATTCAATTCAGTCATTCAGCTGCAACAAATCTTTCACTTGAAAATATAACCCAAAACTCGCAAAGCCAACATTACAAGCACCCAACACAACATCATCAAGCTCAATTGTTATCGACTTTGCCGGTGCCATCCTCAACTTCGATATTGGCTGTTGGTGCTCCGGCTTTATCGATCAATGCGACAAATCGACAATTGTCACAACAGCAACAACAAAAACACCAAGTACAAACAAAAAATCAAAATCACAACAAAAATCATCACCAACACCATCATCAGCTTGCACAACAACAACAACATCAACATTTGGAGACAAGCAATGGTACTCCACAAATTTCTGGCAAAGGCAAACCTTATCGAGGTGAGTGAACGCTTTATTGTTTGCTTAGGCAGCGTTACACACACACACACATTCATATAGATATGTACATACATATATCAACATACCCAACAAGAATTTCTGTAAATGTTTTTAAAAATATTTTACACTTGCCTTATGATATGCGAATAAAAAGTTTCAAAAATGAAAAATAAAATTTTATTCATTATTTAAAAAAATTTGAGTGATGAGTGGAATATTATTAGCTATTCAAAAAAATTTAAATATGAATAAAATTTCAATTTTTATTCAAGCTTTTTAATACAACGAGACACAGCAAAACTACACCTGTATGTGTCATTATAAAGTTTTTTATACCTAGTAGTGCTTCGCACACAAGGTATATTAACTTCATTCGCCTAACGGTAGTATGTAACGGCATAAACGAATCGAGATAGGTAATTACTTATATATATCAAAATGTTCAGGAGGAAAAGAGAAATTGATTAAGCCATGCCCGTCCGTCCGTCCGTCTGTGAACACGATATCTTGAGTAAAATTAGAGATATCTCAATGAAATTTGGTATGCAGGTTCCTTTTCACTTATCTCGGAGCGCTATTGAAAATAGGCAAAATCGGTTAAAAGCCACGCCCACTTTCTTTATATATAATATTTTCGATATACAAAAAGAGTGATTATTCAGTAAATAATACACCAATAAGGATAAAATTCGGTGTGTACGTTAGCGTTAAGGCAAAAAGTAAATTTTTGAAGAAATTTTTAAAAAGGGGTGTGGCACCGCTCACTTTTGATTAAGTCAATTTTGGAAATATAATTAATCATAAATCAAAAACCGCTCAAGATAGCAAAACGAAATTGAGCACACATATTTATATTAATACAGGCAATATTTCGAAAAAAAATTACCGAAATGCAAAAGATTTTGAAAAGGATCATAGATATATTGAATATGCAATAACTTTGCTCAAACTACCTGTATATCATTTCTATTTCACCTCTAAAGTGTTCGTGGGCAAAGAAAGTCGAATGCACAAAATTTTTGGAAAATGGGTGTGGCCCCGCCCCTTTATGGTGGATTATTCCACAAAACTTTCCATGCCATAACTCCGGTAAAAATTGATTTATTGAAACGATATTGGGAGAAAGTGTTAAACATATAAAGCTAACTCTTTGCTGTAAAAATAAACAAAATTGGTTAACGGACACGCCCACTTTTTGAACACAGTTCTGAAAAATTTCTTTGTAAAATTAAAATCGCGATATTTCCATAATTGTATTAGTTATATAAATAAGATTTTACACACATAATAGGCTTTTTAGGAAAAACTAAGCTGTAAAAAAATTTTGTGGATTTTGTTGAAGTAGGCGTGGCGCCGCCCACTTTTCAGCAAAGAAGTTCTGTTATTTTCAAAAGCGATTGCTTACAGATTGAATTAGGTATTTCAGTGAAAGTTAGTGAGATGCTTCCCAATAGCATGTAGTATACTCCTGCCAAAAATTACGCAAATCGAATAACAAACAAGCAAGATTTACGGGAAAGTAGTTAACGCCCTATTGCCTTATTTATTAATTTTTTTTATTTGCATACCTTTTATGGACATGGGGAAAGCTATTTATTTTTTGCTATTTAGTGAAAATTTAATTTACCACTCACAACAGAAGTGTTTTCAATCGAAAAAAATTTGTTGCCTTTATAATAACTTTTCTGGTATTAAAATAGACCTAAGTAAATTGGGATACCAAAACCGATCACTACTAGGTATTTAATGTTCGGTTACACCCGAACTTAGACTTCCTGACTAGTTTTTGGTTATTTCTCAAAAAACTCCTTTTCTTTTCGGGGTATTTCAGGACGTTTTCGGAATTTTTTTTGAAGTTTTTCTGGGATAAGGACTTTTTGGGGTTGTTTCGGTAGTAGTTTTGGGACACTACGCGATTGCTATTGCTTCTCTTCTTGATGAAAAACGGAGATCTCCGTGACCATTTGCCGAAGGCTGTACAACACCTAAATGACCGGAAAAAGTTCCAAAGCCAAGACAAAATGATCCCTAAAACCATTCTAAAATAGTCCCAAAAGCCAAGACAAAATGATCCCTAAAAACCATTCTAAAATAGTCCCAAAAGCCAAGACAAAATGATCCCTAAAAACAATTCTAAAATAGTCCCAAAAGGTCCTAACATAATACCTCAAGCAACTCCGAAATTGTCTTAAAAACATTCCACAACTATTTATCCTGAAACTACCCCCAAAGGAAGCAAATATCTCCATCCCAAACCTTATTTTGCCAAGCATTGACCCCGAACTAAAGTCAAATCACCTCAGTTAATCTCAATTTACACATTAATAATATATGTAAAAGACCTTCATACACATAATATAGTTACGGGTATAATTTTCTGTATTTCGTATTTCATTTGGTATTGTATTTTTCTTTTTTAAAAACTTGAATAAGAATTGAAATTTTTTTTATTCAATATTTTTATAATAACCAATAGTTTTTCATTCATCTCCCAAACTTTTTTGAATAAAAATTGAATTTTTATTTGTTATTTTTTTATCACTCGTCACTTATGATAACGTCCACTCCTATAGCGTTTTCATTCTTAACTCAGTTGAAAGTTTAAAGTAAAGTTTTTATCAACTTCGATAATGAATTTTTATAAATCTTTTTTTTTTTAAGTAAACTATGAAAGCGAATGTGTTGCTCTTCAAAAAGTCATTTCATTTTTACTTTTCTGGGAGTCAATTTTGAATTTGCGTTATCGTGAATTAAAAAATATTTTGTTGGCGCTTTTATCGATGCTAAAATTATATTCTCGATCATCTGAGGCAATAAATCAATAATTGTTGAAAGCCTTTCTGGCATTTAGCCTTTCTGGCGGATTCACATGGTGCGTATCTGATCTCTTATCGTGGTCTTCGTCAGAATTTGTGGTATCGTGAAGTGGTCAATAGTCGTATTGAACTCCGCAGATCTGCGAGGGATATTTTCAGCATTTAGATATGTTTGTACATAAATATTTACTTCCAATTTTCATTTTACAACCCTACTTGTCTCCCATTCTTAAGCAATCTAAGAACTTTTAGTCGGCAACTGACCATTGTTAGTTGACAACCGTCATTTAGAAAAACCAGACAAATTCGTACGCACATACAGTCCTAATGATACATACATATGGTTGCCGTGGATGTGTGGCCATGTTGATTCAATCAATGGTCTACCCTCTGCTGAATATGCAGATACACATACAATGCTAATGTGGTAGATTGTGCTTCCATTGGCGCTGGCCAATATGGCAATGTTTAAGGAAAATAATACTATATTCCAAAATATCAAAGTTAAATTGTACATACATATGTATGTATGTATGTAGATACATTAGGGTGCCGCACAGGCATCGCTCCAGTTTTGGTCTCTTTGTATGGGTTGAAGTGATCGCTTTTGTTTGAGCATGTCCTGTGAAGAAACTAATTGGTCCCTTTCGGTAGTGTCGGACAGATTCACTTTGTGCGTCTATGGGTACGGTCGGACAAGTTTACTTTAAACACCTAAAAGTAGGTTACATAAATTCAAGTCGACTTATCCCCACTATTCCCTTACATGCATAGTTGGGATCAATTGTACCCCACTGTAGACAAAAGGTACATATTAATCCCCGATTTCTGTTTTTAGATATCAGTCAGGGACATGGTTTTACGGGTATTCGATACTCTTCAAGTACTACGCAGGCCAAGAGCGGGCATTCACAAACATAAAGCAGTCTGCCCAGCTCACTGAGAAATGGGCACACACGCAGAAAAAAGGGCACTCTGCATATAATTCTTGAAGAAGTATGCGTGTGAAATAATTTGGGGGTACTTTTTTTTTTTTTGAAAACGCGTGAGCCACCTTACGCCCAACAAAATTTCCCCAAAACCCGATCTGACAGCGATGAAGAAGTCGCAAATATCAAACAAATTTTTAATTTTGCAAAAGAAAAATATATCCAAAAAAAGAAATACGGTTATGAGAATGATTAAATTCGGGCTGGTACATCACTAGAAAATTGGTAAAGAATGCGGAGCTTCCGAAATGTGTTTAAAGCTATAAAGGTAAAATAAAAAATATTCAAACCCACCGGAAATAAAACATGTAAGTCTCATTTCAGATGAATTCCAACATTATGTATTATGGCGTCCCACTTTACTTTGGCGGCCATTTTAAATAGCGCTGGGATATATGTAAGTGCCAAGACACCGGAAATCTAATCTCAATAAGATATCTCACAAAATTGATCTAGTTGTCGTGCTCCATATCTCTTTTCCCTATAAACACTTTGATAGACCGAATTTAATACATAGCTACATATCTCGATTCACTAAGGTACATAGTTACGCACTGGCTTTAGGCGAACAAAACTAGTATCCTTTAATTGAGCAACACTACTAGGTATACACATATATGTTGGTAGTATCTTATATATAAACAGACATACAACATGAGATGCCAAATAAGTACCCACCAAAACAATTTCGCCTTTTTGCAAGCTCTCCGCCTCTATGAGTCATACTGCTATAATAAAGGCGTGTAGGCCGTGATAACCATTGAGTGTGATTCGAAGCTCTAGGTTCTTATAAGCTCTTTCAGTCATTTCAAGTAAGGCTTATAACAACGTAGCCTATTTTATGGTGGGTAGATAGCTCATGCATTCATATTATAATTTCACAGCCATCAAGCGACAACGTATTGCTAATGTATATTGGCACCGTATATGCCGACTCTCATATTGCTATAGTGGCGCTCCATCCTTTGTTGAGTTTTTTTGGCAACACTTTGAAACTTTGTTGTAGCTGCATAAATAACCAAGTTGCTGCAGTTAAAATTATTACACAAACTACATATGTACTAATATGTAAAAGGTATATACACATATGTATATGTATGAGTTAGACATCGGTTAAGAAATCGGTTGATCAAGCTGTAATGAGACAAGACCGCTATTAATCGCTTTCGCCTGCAGTGCGCTATACGAGATCTCATATTGTATCATACTACCGGCACGGGTAGCGAGAATCAGGTCCAAGCTATTTGTTCGGGTACAACGTGGGTCATGCTCAAACACAACTGAACGGTTTAAAACCATTGATGGATATCAGAACTGGCGAAGTTATATACATATATCATTACTCATCCTAGACTAATCGAATTTTGTGCAGGGTTTTACCAATGTTAAATATATATAAATGTGTATTAGGATGTGCCAGAAAATCGAATGCCTCACGTAAAATTGTGACACGCCAGGCTGAAGGCTGTAAGTGCCAAATTCTTGATTTCTCATATATGTAAATAACACAAAATCATCTAACAAAACTTTAAAAATAATCGCAAAAATATGATTTCAATATTGTTTTTATAATATTGTTGGATGATTTTACCTAGAACCCAATTTACTTCTAAAACTATGAAATGGATTTTCGGAAAAACTATGTTCAACAACGAAAAATCCAATTGATGACAGAGAAAAAAATGGTACACCCTAACGTATTTGTGACATGTATGCACACATAAGTACTAGCGTGCCATTCGAAAATGTAGACGTCAAGATATGTACATTGAGTTGGCATTTAGAAAAGTTATAATCACAAAAAAAATAGAAAAAAACCAAAAAAGCAGCTGAATGTACCGTGGTTTGAGAAGAGTTTTCGCTAAGTTTCTTATCAAGCCGATATTAACTGCATTAATATACAATATATAACCCATTCAGCGCTAAGTTCACGATCTGGCATGTATAATGTTGGTTAATGATTGAGATAATATTAATATATCATCTGGGGTCGAAATAACATCAAATTAGTAATGTAACCTCGAGGTCACCTCACATTTTCAGCCAAAACGTTTTGTTTTGGCTATTTCGAATGTAACATTTTTTACCTAAGTATTTCGAGAATAAGGGGGAAAATTTAGTTAAAATACATGTCCTAGATAAATACATACATATATCGAAAGATATATCCATGGTTCACGGAGACAAATTTCAGGGGGTACATTTTTGTTTAGCATTTCAACCTTTCAGATCACCTCAGGAAAGCTATTGTCAACATCCAATGAATTTATTATTTGTGGATCATTCAGTTCGAAATATTTCCGTTTCCACATAATTCTACAATATATTTCGCTTTGATATGAATGTCAAACAATTTCCCAACATTCTATTTAAAACTCAAACAAAGGGTTTTCAATTGTAAATGGCCACCGGACCCGCAAATTTGACTTGATAATGCAGACAAATTGTAGGTTTTGCTCTATTGATCCGATTTTTTCACCCACAATTTCATTTATTCCATTCTCACCGACACTCTTGTGATAAGCCTGTTACCTAACTATAGGACATTGGTATGCACTCATTAAAACCGAAAAGAACCTGGCTGAGAAGAAGCCGAAGCGAAACTACCTTAGAACTGTCCACTTAGGAGCAGTGGGCAATAATACTACAAAATATAAATAGTTTTGACTTTGGTTGCTCATTTGATATACATAGAAATGAAAATCAGTCCCGATACCTTGAACGAGCATTAAATCATTATTTTATCCTTTTCTCTAGCTAATGACATTTCCGAATATACATAGATGGTATGTACGTATGTATGTACATTAAATATACTCATTCCTAATGTTTTAAAGCTCTTGTGTTAAGGTTAATGGGCCCTGTTTTGTTGTTTTTTTTTTTAAATAGGAAAGGTCAAAGTTGAATTACAGATACTTTTTTAGAAAGTTCCTAGCAAACGTTTGTTATATAAAATATGAGTGTAAGAATTCCTTATAATTCACGCCGGCTTGTGCCAGAAGGTCCCAGTATCGGAGCGTAACAGACTCATTTCACAAAAGTCCTTCCCATATACGTCACACGTTTTGCGGTTACAACAATAACAATTAGAATGGACGTAAGCCGTTTCCCCTCAAGTCCCTGAACATACGAGTTTGTGCATACGACTACGGTTTTATTACATAACGAACTCTTGATCTGTTACCACAGAAATAAGTCAATATACCGACAGCCACACTGCAAAACCCTGTATGTTCAAAACCAAAAAGTTTTCAGGAGAGGGAAAAAACTGTGATAATTTTATCATATGAACCAGACTTCTTACATTTATTATTTATTTCATTTCACCACCGAAAAGAATCGGGAAGTTGTAACCCGATAATTCGCGAATTATCACGATCTGTGGGAAAGGCTCAAAACCTTATTTTTGGAAAAATAGTGACTTACAGGGATTTGCAGTGGGGCTGTCGATACATACATATACATACATATATGTAAATATGGACAGTTTTACATATCGACAAAACGCGCATGGTTTTGCCTTTTGATTTACTAGCCAGATTTGCCGTCTTGCTGTTGGCCGAATGGTTGTGGGGCATGTTACTATGGCTGTGTTTGTCAATGTTGGTCTATGTCCTGTATGTGACAGTAGGCTTGCTGCATGGTAGCCTGCTGCTGGTGACAAGTTAAAAGCTTTTTTCGACATTTCCGTAGACATTTTCTCCATAAAGTAATAAAAGTTGCGCGTTTGACTTTTTGTGTTGGCACTTGGCTGCTCGGAGTCTTATGGGTTTATTGCGCGTCATTCAGTGCAACAATGGCTGCTCATCTTAGTAATTTACTTGTAAAAACATAGCTCCAAGTCTCACATTCACGAGGTTTCTACATTGCAAATACTTCTATGATGGCTGTAAAAAATTTAGTGCAATTTGCGTTTTTTTTGTTTTCATTTTCACTTCCATTTTTTATATCATTATGGGCAATTCCACGAAACATTTGACTGCTTCAGTATTCTATAAATTATTTCCATTGACTAAAAATTGAAAAATGCGAACTTCCGGTTATGCGATCTAGAGGTGTGCATGCATGTGCATGCCCTGAAGCTGTAAAAAACCCCATCAAACTTTTTGGGAGAAGGTGAATTTTTCTGTTCAAAAGCTAATGCCACAATTCAATATAAGACATCAAAACCATCATCGAGAAAATGGTGTGACCACGAAAGAAATTGTTCTAGTTGTCTGTAATTTTCCAGTCCAGCCGACAGAGGTTTCTTTGTAGAATTAGCATAAAAATAGTTTAACACCCGCGGCCGTGTTAAGCATCGTCACACCCCCAGGTATGAATATTGGGAATCAGAGCCCAATATGCGACATTATATTATGCTCCGTGTGGGTTACTTTGAGTCGCATGATGGCGTACGCGATACCTCTACAGGCTAATGCAAATCGAACCGAAAGATTTGATATGAGCGATAGTTTGCAACCCAGAAGATGCTGGATATAGAAGTGCTAGTGTGAGGTGAATGCCATGGGCTAATTGAATCAAGTAATACCAGCACTGGACAATAAGACAAGCCGTAAATCATACTTTTCGGATGCGCTGGAAGAAAGGTATTCGAATCAAAAACGAAAAATCAATATTAATACAATCGTACTTTGAACAACAACTGAAATCGTGTGTATGTTTGTGTGTATGTGAGTGTCAATACTTATGGATTTATTCGCATTCTTGGGACAATAAGAATTTCCACTTTTTACCGATGTAGTAAAAAAAAACTTCACACTTTTACATATTCAGCAGCAACAGAATTTGTGCTCTTCCAATGAGCCGACACAATGTTGCATCAACCTTGACCTGTTTTACGATTCGTTCGTTCGCTCATTTTCCTTATCCTTTCCGCTGCCAAATGTACAAGTTGTGGGTGATGGTGGAACACGATTTGGGTAAGGGGGTCATCAATGGTGTTGCGAAGTATTGGCGCCTACTCGAGGCTCTAAACTCGTTGTCTACTATTACGAGCACATGGCAAATTCATACAAACACGTCGCTTACTAATTTTATCACGAAGTCTTTGTTCTGTTACAAAAGATCAAAAGCATCTTCTAATCAAATTAAAATTAGCTAAAGTCCAATTGCAATTACTCAAACAAGTTCGGAATGAATGCAGATTTATTATACATTTATACATACATATATACACATGTACATATACTCATACATACATATGTACATATGTATGAACCTCCATTGCACCTGAAATATATTATTTGCAATTTTGTTTCAATACTTTCTTATGAAATGTAAATATGTAAGAAAAGCTTACTTAATGAAATATGTACACAAAACCTTATCCTTCAACTTGGCTGTTAAGTCACTGAAGATTTTTGATGTAAATTTTGTCAATGCCCCGATCAGGTAAGCTTAGTTCGATGTTCACACGCGTTCCTACCGATTTTGTTTCTTAAAAAGTGAATTTTAAAATCTTGAATGAATGAATACTTGTGCAGTGCCTAGGTCTAATGTGTGGCCCATAAATGCACTGCGTGCATTCAAAGATTATCGAAGAGAACATAAAACGTTATCGCTCTCTTATACGCATGGCAGATACGAATTTGTTTACTTTGTGCTGAGACTAAACTTTGGTTCTTATTTGAGATCCAGTAACAAACGAAGGTCTTGCAGCATATCTGATGAGCGGTTCATACCAGTCAAAAGAGTAAGCTGCTCCGATCAAGCTGGTTAACCATGCTTGACTGGAATTTGGAAATATTTTGAATTGCTTTTACTGGAATTCTTGGTATGCGGGTTTCCGAGTGGTCAATGGAATGCATCATAATAGTTGAGCACTTTAATAAGCGCAGTGACCAAGCCATGCATACTTACATAACGTTAAGGTAATTAAGTAAATACGTGTCATTGGTCATTGGTGACACTGCACAACCGGGTAAGTGATATTTCAGTTTGGCTGTTTTGCCACCAAGACGTAGTTTTCTTGATGTCAATTTGTACGGAATTAGTCCCTGCTTTAGGGTAGATATTCGTTATTCTCCGACAGGTAAAATTGAAAAAGTGGAGACATATTTTGTTTAATATTTCTGTTTTAAGCTTTGCGAGCTCAAGATCAATGATAACAATACTCACCCCCGATTCTGTACTCTTGACAAATTGTCAATCTTGATAAAAAATCAAGGGAAACATTTTTTTAAGCAGAATTCAGAACACTTGATTCAAATATTTTTTTTTGATATTTTACCAAGATTGACAATTCATCAAGAACACAGAATCGGGGGGTTAATATAGGTCATGTCTATATAATTTGTATATGCTGAATAGAAATAAAGGAAAATTAAAAGCAAAAACATATACAGGCTATAGTTATATCATAGTATTTACTATTTCGAAAACATTCATGATTTCCCGCCAGAGTAATTCGTGCCTATCCAATCTGCGCACTTTAATCAAGTTTTCCTTTAATTGTTGTTGATAGAGAAACTATTAATCATTATTATTATGTATTTAAGCTTTATTTTAAAACTAGCAATTGAAGAAAAGAGCACTAGCTACAATGCATATGGGCTCAGAGAAACTGTATGCATGCTCCTTAAGGCAGCTCTCTTTTGATGGTGAACATTTTTGCAGCTTATTTTCGCGTATTAAGGAATATACATTCATATGAATATTAGGAAATGGATGCCGATAAGCGGCGCGCTTACACCAAGCTAGAAGAATCGTTGCGAATATCAATAAATGTGTTTCTGTGTGGCTAGGACATCCAGCGTCCAAAGCACTCAACCGATCTTTACTCTCTTTATGCCATTTGAAAATGGAACTCTCGACTAAACATCTATCGACACAACAAAAAATCATTAATCTATAGTATTATTCTTAAATTAATCTATAGTATTATTCTAAAACAAGGCGCTTAGCTAGACTAAACTACAATACGTACATAAATGAAATGTGTATCAAATGAAAGCTTATCATGAGCATGTTTGCACAAAATTACAAAAATTTCAACTGGTTCATTTGTTTATAAGATATTAGCGTTTAAAGTTTGCTTTAATTTTTTTCTAAAAAAAACCCACCCGATTATCGGGAGTTACATACTAGTATATATTATTTCTGTAAGGTCTTTTTGTATTTGCTCCTAATTTTCTGCTCTCATTTCGAACCAATATTAATAAATAAGGTATCGTTTTAAAGGTGTGGGTTACCTCTACATGCGAGATCATTTATTAATTACAGCAGTGCTTGTGTTTAAGCGTATTTTATAAAAAATAATTTGTTTAAATAAACCATTGTGAAGGCACAAAAAAATCAATTTGTACTGCAACTCCATTGTGAATCAGAGAACTTTATCTACTGGGTTGTAGATGTCGCTGACTGTAGTGGTGAACATAGGATTTAATAATTTATATTAATTTAAGGTGGCCGATTTTCGACCACGGGATATACTAGTATGCAGTAATTCGGGACTTCCACTTTTGTATAACAACCAGTCGTCGGGGCGTATGAGCAACTTTTTGAAATATTTATGTAGGTACATATATGTATATATTAAGGTGCCCAAAAAAAGTTGCACTGTTTCCACCGGAATTTCAAAATTCACTCGTTTCTAAGGACTCCCCCAAAATATTTCGAAAAAATATTAAGATTTACCGGAGCTAAACCGCGTCAAAAAAACGCTAAAAATATCGTTTTTTATGTATAAAAGGAGTATGAAAAAATATTTTTTAATAAAAAGCATCTGAGATGATAAAGTGCAAAAGGTAAGCATAAAAAAGTTTAAAAATTTTATCAATACTATTATTGTATACCTGTGTGCTAATGTTCGCAATGTTTAAAATTGGACCAAAAAGGGTTAAATTTTGCAAAAATAGCAACGTCTCGACAATACCTTTCAACTGATATCCTAGTCGTCCAAATTCGTCAATAATTGGTTGAGTTATTAAAGTTTTCCACAAACCTACCCCTCGAAATATGACCAAAAACAGCATCATACATCTCAATATTTGGATTGCGTTGATAAAATTTTCAAACTTTTTTATGCTTACCTTTTGTACTCCAGCCAATTCATCATCTCAGGTGCTTGTTATTAAAAAATATTTTATCATAGTCGTTTTATACATAAAAAACGATATTTTTAGCGTTTTTTAACGCGGTTTAGCTCCGGTAAATCTTAATATTTTTTCGAAATATTTTGACCAAGGTCTTAAAATACATTGAAGTTTATAAATCCGATGGAGCGTGAGGCGCCTTAATATATATACATATATACATCTATATACCTCCTTGCCAAAATGATTATCATGCAATTATTTCGAGTTTGAGTTAATTCGCTCGCGGGGTTAACCCTTAAATGCTCTATACTATGCATATCAAAATTCCGAATACTTCAGAAATATAGTAAAATTAATCAAGTTTTATATAAAATAAAAAATTTAAAAATGTTTATAAAGTTTTGTTGAATGACATTTCCGTACATCAAAAATCCTTAATTACTTTGTGCTTCATAAATTTGTGGGATAAACTTTTTTCCCTCTACTTGAGACCTTTCATGTTTTCTGCTAGAGAACGACGATACATGTATGCATGTATATGTTAACGGATGGAGGATGATACAAAATGTAGTATCAAACACGGACGACGAATATTTTTGAAAAACACAAATTCCTGCTTTTGAATCAAGTTACGATTCGCTGATCGGAAAAAGCTATCACAGAATTTAGATGAGGGGTCAACAAGTTTAAAAGCAACAAGCGACAGGTATCTACGATTCAATTACAAGATACATACATAGTTACATATGTATGTACATATATATGTATATGCTATGTGCATTAGACCGGCCCAAAATTTAAATTTTTTTTCAAAACAGCTTTAAGATATTTAACTTAGGAATAATGCCTGAGCGCCAGAATAGCTTCGGCTAAATATCTATACATTTAATATTCTACAAATTGAACAAATTTCTTTGGTCTAGAAACGAGTTATACAATTTCAAAACCGAGGAATTCGCAATACTCATATTTTTTACGTTTAAACTAAAGATCTTCTTTAATACTTTTTCTTTCCCTTTTTATGTAGCTCCCAAATATTTTCTGAATTTCTTTAATCTGTCTGATGTATGTTTAGGATTTGTTGCATGAGTTTGTGTATTTTTATACCCTGTAAAAAAAGGTTGGATTATCGGAGTACTCTAACACTTATCTTCATTCACATAAAAAGATGGTACAATTTATAAGATCATGCGCGGTGATTGGATTACCTAATCCATGTCGAAGCACCCTGCTGAATAGTCTATGGAGCACCTACATATGTGAGAGTACTTTGAAAATGCTACCAAAGATCACTCTATAGAGAAGTCTGCAGTAAAGCGAAATACTGACTAGGTGCTCTTTTTGAGGACCATCTGCTCTCACTCTAGCATTGCGGTTGAATATTTCATAGAGTAATCCAATGGGAGTATTTTGAAAGTTCTCTCATGTAGGTGGTCTATATAGTATTAAAATGGAGTACTCCGAGTTGGATTAGGTGATCCAATCACCGGCCATCGCCATGTAAAATGTACCACCTTTTTTTATATGAATGAGGATAAGTGCTGGAGTACTCCGATACTCCTTAAAGAGTATTCTATGGAGTATAAAATGGAGTATTTCGGTTTTTGCAGGGTAGTTGTATACTGTAAGTGTATGTACATATGTACATATATATTTTTAAGTCTACTATACATATGTATTTACTATCTCTCTTGCTGTATTATGTATGTACATATGTATATTTATACCAGGAATGTTGCGAAAGTTATCGTTCTCAATGTTTCGGCCTTAATTTTGACCACGTGATTTACAAAATTTAAATCAGTGAATTTCCGCAGTCCTGTAGAGATAAAAAGTTGGTACCTGAAGAGACGGGGAAATTTATAGAGAAACAAAAATATATGGAAAATACATGCTTGACTTAAGAGCGGTACTTTTCGCCGAAGTCGCATCGAGCATAAACAAAAACTGCTCCTAACTTATAGTTCATGATGCATGCGCCAGGCTCAGTACTCATGCGCGAGATGGGTTAACATACTTTGCGAGACTATCGAAGATTAATATTTGACTATGGCAAATAAAAAAATCAACACTAAACTTTGAAACAAACATCAGCATCCGGTTATCCGGCCATGTCTACAACTTCACATTCGCAACAGCTCTGGTGCACTGTGTTGAAAACATGCTTTATACTCGTATGCTTTAACGGATTGCACGTACTCGTCTTGCAGTTACCTTTGTTGTGTTTATTTTTTATTTTCGATGTTGATGGCATTGCTTGCGGTTTTGTTATTGCACACTCAAGTTGGAGATTTCTCATTATTAACTCGGCATCTGGAGTGGCTGAGGGCAGGGTCCGAGGTGCCCCTACCAGTTTGATCTATGCAGTATGAATCTATGCAAAAACTGTGAGAGTAACATGGAAGGATTTGCACACACTCTTGGCCATGTCTATTTGTATGAATGATTAGGTATGTATGTATGTATATCTATACGAGCACAGTGAACGCCCTGCAGGAAACAAAGTAACTAGTGGCTGGAACTAGATCTTAAGTGCTACATAAATAAGAACTAGTTCCATAGTAAATAGATTTTCACTTGCATGCTGGTAAAACAGTAAATCGCGATTGGATGGAAATTTTACATCGAACCATTTTAAGAAATGCATCGGTTTTATCATTTTTCAATTATACAATTTTGAAATGCGTTTCATGGTGGATTTCTATTCTCACGCCAGTTATCCTAATAAAAAAAAAAAAGTAAATCTTTTGAGTCCTTGTAAACCTTGTAAAACCGTGCTAAGTAAGCGACATAATGGCAAGTATTTTTCTTTTAATTTTTTTTGTCGTTTAGAACGTTATTTGAGACGACCATTCAAGTGAAGATTGAAGAATTGCCTTTAGATCAGCTGTTGGCGTTCTGACAAAGTTGATTAAGCGACACACCATGATGAAAAAACTCAGCTCACACAAATCTACAAGAATATTTTATTTAAAAGAACGAAAACATGAATACACTGGAGAGAATACATACGTGGAACCGGCATCAGAAACTCTACCTCAGGTTGGGGTATGAATGAGTACATCACTATGTCGATAGCCAAAAGGAACTCATCAGAAGATGTTAAAACCGTGGTAACGACAAACACCCACAAATAAAAGTTTTTAAGCTGGCACCATCATTATTTTTAATTTTCCTTAGATCTTATGAACATTATTTAATTTTAAAATTTTTTTTAATTTTTTTTGGTTAAGAATTTTTGGAAATCTTTGAAAAACAAAATTTGGACAGAAGGTCAACATTAACAGGTTTTATTGCGCCTGTTGCTGGGATATGCTTCCCTAAGTCCTGCATTGAGTGTGAAACGGAAATCCCTCCTTATGTAGTATAGGAAGCTCAAACTTATTTCAAATAAAAAGAGAGCTTTTAATTTGTTTCATTCGACATCCTTTCTTCTCATTAGTTTTCTTTCCTGGCTTAAAGTGTTATTGTACAAAATACGGGATAGGAACATGGACCTTCGGTATGCGTTTGCTCTTTAATATTATTTCTTTCATGGGTGCTTGCCTGACATATCAAATCATTTTCTTGAAACAAAACATCCCAAGTTTTTCCGCTGCGACACCCTAATGTATATAAGCAAAATAAAAATACGAAGCCGCGAAAAAAATTCAAACAAAAACATAAAGGCCCAGTAAAAGTGTAGGCATTACACTAAAGTAGATGTAGAATAAACAATCGAACAAACAAAATCAAACTGCAGACGCAGTGACAGACCAAGAGATACTTGAACCAGTCGCATTGCTTCCATACAATCTTGAGAGTTAGACGCATATTCGTAATCTTGAGTTTTGTATGAAATGTTGCACATAAAAAGATACAACATAAATACCACAAAAGTGTGTATGTACATATGTATGTGTGTGTGGATGTAGTTGTGATGGAGGTGAAATGCGTAAAAATGAAAACTTTTGAAATGTTAAGATTGCTTAGCTGCGTCTTCGTCTGCTGCATCTTCAAGTGTTTTGGCAGTAAGGCTGGGTATCGGGGTCAATTTTCTGGCGCTGACACCATGCAACCAGCGCCGCTGAAATGTGTTGACGCAACTGCCTTAAGTGTTTTTGAATGCAATGCTTCGTGGGAGCTCTCGCAATTTTTCGTGGTTAAAGTACATTTCATCGAACGTACCCGTAGTAGATAATAGTATGACTGACGTCATTAAGCTGACGCGATGCCAATTGATGATTGTTAAAGGATAAGTTTGTGTTAGACCAGTATTTTGACGTTGCTGATGCATAACAAAATCGTTGTATTATCACCAGTAACGTCGCCATCGGTATCGACGCAATAGCGCATTAGAGCTCAGTATTACACAGGCTTATTTGGCAGTGGACAGAAGTTTCGAAGCTACAAAGGCAATGACGCATATCTCACAAAAAGGGGGTGTCACCATTCACGCACAATATTTTATGCGAACGTAAGAGCGCACGATTGCCACGTTGGACTATCAACTTATTTGTAATTGGCTGAAAGAAGCTGAAAGAGACGCGTGGCCGCGTTTCTAAACTTTGAGATACAACTTATATGAATAGTACTCGTAGATGTCTGAGTAGCCAGACATACATATGTATGTACATATGTGTTCAAGGTATTTTTAAGTATTCCATCTAACCATTTGGTGTAATGTGTGTCATATATCCAAGTTATTCAATGAACAAGGTAAACTAGCATTCTTGTGTGTTTGCCACAACGAACCGTCCTTCCTACCCCCAAAGCGTTACCGTGGGTAATTTAGTTCATGTAAGAGTGATTCTGATCCGCATGGTAAAGCTGTCAAAAAGTAAAACTCCGAAATTTCGTAAAAAAGTGCTAATATTGGTATTCTTGTTCACCAGTACCTTCACATGTACCTTTGTTCAGAATAAATTTATTCACTAAACATTTTTTGACGATAACCCTTTCAAAATCCTACCTGAATGCTAGTCCATAAGAGACGAAAATTTATTCATGGACATTAATGCGGCAGGCTTTGAACCCAGAAATACAAAGATGTACCTACAAGAGAATATTCTGCTCTCGCAAACTACACTTTCTTAAAGTTTTCCAATAGAAAACCTCCCCTTGGGACCCCAGTGTAATAAAAGATAACCAAGTTTATCATCAGATTCTTTCCCGAGTACCGGATCTTAGGCGCACACACTTCGGCATACGTGATGCTCTTAGGGCTCAAGATAAATGTTTTTTTGGTACTACTACTAAAAAATTATCATGCTCCAGGTGAAAAGGGTCGACAGAGAAATTCCCCTTTAATATAAATTTGGTCGACCCTCCAGATCATTTTTACATTTTTAGTTGAAAACAATGATTACTCGTATCTACCAACCAACCAGACAACGTATGTAGTACTAGCTTAGCTGCTGAGCTACAAAGCCAAAAGTCACAAAGCATGGAAATTCCCTTCACATTTTCTCCATACACATACACAGCCACACATGAAGCCGTCAACCAGCTCACAAGTATTTTAATACACAATCGTAACAATTTTGCTGGTTTTTACTGAATTCAATTCGCTGTTTGCGCTTCGAGTGTATCGGCAATACAATGTTGGCGGATACATTTGATCTTACCCCGGCCTTTAGATCCACGTATACATATGTATGAATGCTGTTGTGATATTATGTATACAAATTGCGAGAGTTTTTTTTTTAAAACGCCTGACTATAAGGCATTTTGGGCAAGTTTCAGTGAAAGCAGTGATATTTAAAAAAACCAAATGGACAAAATATACGAAAGCAGGCATTCGGCCCGCGTTACTGAACCAAGAAACAACAGTTATCCCGTAGATAGGGATATTGCCAAGATAGCTGGGAGGGATCTGCTCACGGCCGTGCATCGTGGCTTCGGGGATGCGGTGCGATGTGTAAGAACTGTCAGTTTGATGAACAAACTTACCTGCATAGATTTTTGTAGGAAATTTTATTGTTATCACAGTCTTATGATACATTAGCGTTGGTACTATCGCTTGCATGTTCCTTAAACTTAAAATATTTTAATTAGATATTGATATGATCAGTTCGCCACAAAACAGTCAATAACAATAAATCCGATACAAATTCACGGCGATAATGGTTAAATGTGCCGTTTCTTGTTATTTGCAAGTGCCATTGGCAGCGAAGTAGAAACAAAGAGCAACATGCTGAACTTAAATTCAAATCAAGACCTCACCATTCAGTACTAGTACTCAAGGCTGGTTGACCCATTTCAATTACCCACAAGAAACATGGCACAAGTTTAACATCAGTGCACTCACCTCGCAGTCTTTCCAGTACGTACACCAACACAAAACTGTTGTGTTGGCATGCACATGTGTATGTACGAGTATAACAAGAAACCGACATCATTCTAAGAGAATTCTGGTGTAACGAGAGCACAAAACATCGTGAAATCTGATTGCATATACAACGGAACTAATACTTATTTATTTCTTGAGAAATCTGTTGGGCCCCACAACATGTTGAGATTTCGTTTTTTCTTCTTTTGCTTTCAATGAAACCTTGAAAAACTCGTCTTCTTCTTTGGGTCTCTAGTCTCTACTAGGCATGCCTATAGTTTAGATTTGAATCATCCCGGCTTTTTTGAGATTTGTACCGGGATTTGCAAATGAAACTGTCTAACTTGAAATACATATATATGTAACAATAAATATATATTATATATAACAAATAAATTATTAATGAATCATCCAGATCAACACAATTCTTGTAAGGTATTCACATTTTTCACTCGCATATGTTTTTATGGAAAAATGTGTTAAGCACAACGATGAGTTTAAAATTGAAGAAAGGAAGCTGCACTTTTCTAAATTTTTAAATCTGTGTTAATCATTGTTTTGTGCTGTACAATTGCGCGTTAGTTGCTAGAACGGGTCTTATTCTAGGTTCACAAGGGAGTTCTTTTTGAGCATAGCTGGTATGTAGTTGTGTAGTTGGAGGATTATGTCACCGAATATGGTTACCTCGGCAATGAAGTGTATGGACATGGTAACACTGCCAAAAAGGAAAACTGCGCAAGAGACAATCACCCTTAGAGTGGTGTCACACGGACGATCCATACTGACGCGATCCATGGATGTTACATCCATACTGAACGTGTAGCATGAAATATTGATGTATCGCGATCCATATCGCAAAATATTTAGAAATTTTGAAATCTGAAGTTACATCCATGGATGTATCAATACGTATTGAACGTGTAGCATAATTTTTGCGATCCGTCAGTACGGCTTGTGTTTTCGGTAGAGCGGTTCAAACGGTGGTCTAAACGGATTAATCGTAAATAAATAAATCCTTCGCATAACCTTGCAACTGAATTTTTGTTTCTGTTTTTAAAAGATAATATTTACCTGTATAATCGAAAATTGAACTAAAGTTTCTAGTAGTTAGCTATTTTTTTTGTGAAAGTTTGTGTATAAAAATGTATCCTCCTGCATCCCGATCCCTCTCTCCACTTATTTCTATGCATATCACCATCCCTACTAATATCCCTATTCCTTTTTTCACACCACTATTCATACCACTATTTAAAACTTATCAGCATTAATAATTTATAAAAATGAATTGTTATGAGATTAAAAAACCTAAATTAAAGTATATTATTTTATTTATTAATAAATTCAATAAATTAAATGAATCGGATTTAATTGGTTATGGTTACGGTTTTGGTTTCAGTTCTTGATTGAAAGTAACAGTCCTTGGCCAGGGTAAAACCTCGGGTGGTTCCACTGCGCAGAGATCCATGGCGATGTCCTTTTTCGTTAAAAATGGGCTGACTAACTCAAGAAGATGGTCGAAACATTCCGGAGACATTCGAAAGTAGTTTTTGTAGTCGTCCAATTCTTTATAAAGGCGAATTTTATCCAATAAGTTTAAACTCCTGTATTTGTTTCTCTCTTGATACCATTTTTTACTCCACAACCTTTTTTTTCTTATTTTTTAAAGAAAATGCTAATATTATGGCTGCACATGCCCGCCTTGTGTTTTCTTGCTCCATTTTTTTAGTATGTGACGAAGCACACCGCATGGAAATTGCACGAATACTGACGTCGTGGATCGCGCGATCCATATTGAACGTGTAGCACCAATTCCGATCCATCAATACATCAGTATGGATGTAACATCCATGGATGTTCAATATGGATCGTCCGTGTGACACCACTCTTACAGGTGCTAATTCACTTATCGTATCCACCCTGGTTTATGACACTGACAACACCTTATGACACGGATCTAGGAGTATTTAAGGTTGTTCGAAGGATTTATGGACCCTTCAGCGTTGGCGACTGAGAGTACGGAAGCAGATTTAATGGCGGGCTGTAAGAGCTACAAACATACATACATACATACATACATATATGCAGACAGAATGAATAAAGATGCTCTAGCCAAGAAGGTATTCTTATCAGCACCCGCCGGTGGTAGCAGAGGAAGAGTGTTTGCTTAGCAATGTGTACGCTTACATACCTCGAGAAGAGTTTCATCGTATTGAAAGCCTAGGGAATTCTGTAGAAGACCTGAAAAGAGTGGTGTATGTATATGCAAATGCACAATCTACTAACCGAAATCCACTAATATGAAATTATATATAAATCAGAAGCATAGAATGGTAGCGTGGTATTAAATCAAATGTAAAAAAATTGTACCTAGTTCAATGGCGCGGGGGCGGCTCTATCCTTCACTCCCCAGCAGGCTACGCCACTGGTCCTATCCCAGAGCTTTGCTTCGTATTAGTCTCGCTCTACCGTTCAAACTCTTCTAAAAGTCTTCGATTTCGCTCTCCAGAACAGCTGCTGAGTGCTCGCCGGTCTTGTAGTACCGGTTATTTCATACAGCTGGTTGGAATTCTGTTTGGTCTATACATAAAGTATTTAGCATCTAACACAACCCACCGAGCCAGCAGTTATTAGAAGATTCAGATCAGATATGGAAAGCTATGTACGTTCTGTCGTCGTCATGATGCGGACCCAATTAAACTAAGAAGATTCACGTTACAAGATAGCTCTGAGTAAAACCAGAAACATGCTAAAGTTGTTAATACGCCCAAGCATAGAAGTAATTGAGAGCTTGCTGTAAGGCAATAGCAACATTACATGAGTTTTACAATACGAAAGCGATATTTTCAGCTTTTGAAATAAATATGTTTGTAAAACATTCCATTTTTCTACGCGAATATTTGGGACGCTGGTAGTGTTTGTTGGGATAGTTGCTGTTATTGTAAACACATTCATACACATGCGTGTAAGTGTGTTGAGGTCGTCATCACACATATATGTACATACTTTCTACTTGCAGATATAGTAGCGTTGCCAGACTTTTCTGAAATAGGGGGTTAATGAAAAGGTAAATTTTCTTTGCTGTCAAAGACGGCATTGTAGATATGTATATTGGCATATTTTTTTTTATTTAAATTAATATGTATGTATGTGTGTATGTATGTACATACATATGTATGTATGCAACGTAGTTTCACTCACTTCACGACAAACTCTCGATATCGTGTTGTAAGCGGTTCTGCCTGAGACGGAGAGTGGCCTTGTTGAGAGTTGAAAAGAGACATGGGGCAACACTTATACACACACCGACGTACTTAATGTATGTACATATACATACATATATACATATATCGAGTTTTTCAACCAGTTTACACGTTTACCTACATATCTGCATGCATATAAGAGTACCAGAAGCAATTGTAGAGAGCAATTGTCAAGAGGAATTGTGTGGAATTTTGAATCCTCCAAAAATTTCCAGTTGAAACGACTACGAAAATTCCACAAAAGCAATCCGAAAAAGCAAAAAACCAAATGCAATCTCGTAATTTCGATGACAGCAACAAATAAAACAGGTCTGGTTAGGGCATTTCTCGTATTTCCCATAAACTGGTAAATGTAAATTGACGCTCATTTTACTAGAGCTGTACTCATATCTATTAATATGTATGTATGTATGTCTATATGACATTTTAGGTATGCATGCGAGAATGTATATGTAATATAGAAACGCATACATACATACATATATTGCCACGAATGAACTAACAAAGTGAGAAGCGAGTGGGCGGTAAACGTTAAAGGCGGTGGAGGTATGTTACCGACCGGTCTATAGCTACTGAACTGCCACGATTCTCTGCCTTGACTGGATGGTTAGTTTGGTTTGGTGTCTGACAGTGGATTCTTTGTTTATTTGTTCGTTTATGAATTCGCTCCGGCTCTCGCTCGTAGCCAGTTTGGTTGGTTGGTTTGGTTGGATGAATTGGATACGAAATTGAGCATATGGATGTATGTATGTATGTACTATGTATGTATGTGTCACTTGCCAATCCATAATAGGCAGCGCAGTCAACGTTCAATGCCCATTCGGTGATTTGGAAGACGTGCCAAAGTGGTGCGTTCAAGTCTGAAGCGAATAGTCCGATTCTAACATTCAAACCGAATGGTTTAAGTGAATTTAGGAAGCGGTATCGGGAAATTTTCTTTTTTTCATAAAGTCCACACAATTCAATTACACACACATCCTTAGCCAATTTTATACGAATATGCACTTATGTGTGTAGATTTAGATGTAAATAAATTTATGTGTTTGTATAAATGTAAGTACATTCATGTACTTAGTGAATTTACATATATATGTACGCACAAACGTACAAATTAATAAAATAAAGTGATAGAAACAAAAGCAATGAATTTAACTAACTAAAATCAAAGCCATTGTAAAGCACCGAAAAATAAAGGAGAAATTGGCCATAAGTAAAATAATATACATACATATGTACATACATAGATATTCAGAAATCATATACATACATATGTATGTACATACATACATACACATACGTACATACATGTGCATAAAAAAAAAACAATTTACGATTAATAAAAATTGTGGCTGCATTAACTGGTACATTTTGCGAATTGGCAGCACATAACGGAGGAATGCCAAAAAACCCGAATTGCGAAACGAGCATTCGTAAAAGAAATTCCAGTTTCGAATAAAGTGAACGAGAAAAAAAATACGAAGAGGCGACAAAGCGTGATTTTCTTAAGATTTCTTCACTGTGCTCGGGTGTAAATTATAAATCGCAAAAAATAAAGAAAGAAGTTTAGTGAGAAATAAACCACAAATTGAAAAGTTGAATAAAAAATATATTGACGAAAAATCGCAAGCAAAAAAAAACCGAAAAACAATCAGAAACTTAATTGTTATACATACATACACACGTATGTATGGGTGGATTGAAGTGAAAAAAAAATAAAATATAATAAAACCTAAAATGTAAAGAATGCAAGAAACAAGTCATAATCGATGCTGTGGATGCAGTTGTTATTGCAAGGGATAGGATAGGGTGGGCGGTTTAATGTACAAACTCAGAATGTACATAGCACAAGCTGCGACACATACATACATACATATTTACATAAATTCATACAGACATACATATGTAGATATGTATGCATGCATTAGCGTTCTTCGTTTGTTTCTTAGGCGCAGGGGAATCACATTGTTCGCTTTCTAAAAAAAAAGAGGGCAAATAGGCGACAGGGCGCGGTACAATATCGCCATACACACACATACGCATTAAACAGCGAATACATCGCGGACGATAACTGTGACCCGCTTACCATGCGAATGGAGCTTTTATTTGCTGGCTCGACTAGCTGATTTCCAAGCAAGTAAGAGATTACAGAATTCTAGATTTCAATTGTGATTTCCGGTGTGGAATTGTGTCGAACAGTTAGAACACACTTATAAAAAAATTATAATAATACCTAACAGTAGTAATAATAATAATAAAATAGTATAACACTTGGGAAGATTCATAGAAAACAACAAAACAAAATCCCAAGAAAGAAGAGATACCAAATTAAAATATCCGCTAAAATTATACTGCTTAAATTGCCCAAGAAGTTATGTATATCTTCGAGGCTCAAAAGTTTCGTTTCAGTGTGCTCAAATACACAATCCAGTACACCTTTCGATTTTCCGAGAGATTTACCTGTTGTGAAGTAAATTTAATTTTATTCTCTACAACTAAAGTTAGGTACATAGGAATATTGGATTCAATTGTCCATTCTTTATCTCGAAGATGACTAAGACTTAGGTACCTACCTAATATCTGAATATATTTTTCTCAACTCCATTCATGATTTACATATACATATGTACATATAAATCAATTCTATTCACATAAAAAGTCAGAAAATACTAATAGCGAAAACTCGATTTTGAAATTGGAAAACTTTCACGAACAATGAAATCAAAACGGGCGCTGAGGATACTATGTACCTCTTTAAAATAATTTAGTTTGATACCGTTATAACCCGTATTGGTTCCGCGTTCTGTTTTAGTTTCTCTTATTTGCGACCAACCTAGCAAAGCGTGTTTCAGCATTGAGATCGCTGTAGGTTCCGGAGTCGATAGTAGCAGCAAAATTGGGCTCAAAAGAGCTCATACTTTAGCAGTCCATTTTTTAAAGATGTTTTAGAGAAAGATCTTTTGCTTCCATACAATTTTTTTTTTAAAGCAATTGTGCGAAAACATTTAGTGCGAACAAAATATTTCACCTCAAGATGAAGAAATAAAAAAATGAGACACTGTCGTTGACGGCCGTCAAAGAGTGCTCGGCTAACTCTCTGTTGTGTGCGTAGCTAAATGGACTGAACATAAAGCGTGCAAGGGTTCAATATCGTCTAATGAGGGGGATCTCAAACGAGAAAGCTTACACATTCCTTTTATTTGATTTTACATACATATGTATGTGTGTACATGTGTGCAGCCATTAAAAGTATGTGCACCGTGGTAGGCAAACGAAACTGGTAGCCGAAACAAAACGAGAGTGTCTAAAATGTGATTGATAGCTTCAAATAAGTACGATGCCGGGTTAAAGAGAGTGTATAGATTGAAAAAGTTACTTGAGCAATTCACCAAAGTTAATAAGAGTGAGTAGCTCTGGTCAGGGTGAAATGTAAAACAATAGCAACATATTAAGCTCAGATGATTATTAAACTTTTGAATTATTTATTGTGTTGTTGGGATTATTTCATTATCACAGACTTATGGACATAATAATAGGCAGGTTTCAAATGAAGTTTGATGCCGATTTTCCTGTGCTTTCTGATACAATGAATCCTTGCCCCATTCCGGGATCTTCTCATTTTGAGGCAATACCAACATTATTAATTTTTATAATATTATTATTACTTTTTACAGACAGAGATTTAAATTTTGAGTGCTAATAGAATGAACCATTCCATTTTGGTTGAGTATGTTATATGTATTCATAACAGATAGCTTTACTTACTTTCTACCCCTAGGAGTAGGCTACACAAATTTGAACAAATTTACTCCAATTATGCCCATAAGGAACTAGTTTAGATCAATGACATCACACTAATCTTATTCTAGGGACTGTTCTCAGGGTAAATATATTTATGTAAATTAGCACAAACACTAGTAGGTATGCATGTCTATCGAACGAACTTAAGTTATGTAGTTTATGAACTGGAAAGCGTCGAGTTTGCTGATTCCGATTTTATCTGCTGCTATTGAACTGAGCTCATAGGTACAAAAATGTATCCTTTGTGGACCCAAAGAGTAGTATTTATCCATCTTCTAACATGAAAGCCTTCTCATCTATATAAGCTGGCTTTCGAAATTAGCCCAAAACATGTGCATGTGTACCGATAACTTGTAAGGAACAATTAAAAGTGGGGCACTAGGAATTGAAAAAGCTCGGCCCTAGTCTTCTTGGGCATATATCGAATTATGTACCTAATGTCCTTTTTTATGAGCAAGAATAATGCCCCTAACAACATTAAAAAGATTGATAATACCCAGGAATAATTGGGTGCTTTACATGGCATTAGTGGAGTTAGAGTTAAGTGAACTGGACAAAGAAAAGATAACAGAAGAATGTAAATGCAGTAAGGATTGCTGCAGACTGGTAAATTTATATACATACAGACATGGGTAGTAGATATATTTAAATACATATATACGTGTAAATAAAAATTATCAACAACAACTTTACTTCGTTTTTACTCCGAGGTCGTCATGTGTGAGCATAGAAGCCTCACTTTGCGAAATTAAAAAGTGTAAAAGAGAGGAAATATATTTAATCAGCAAGTATAATCGACACAATGCCGGCATACCCATGTACATACCTACATAAATATGTATGTATATATGTATGTACGAGTGCATAAGTATGTAGATATGTATGTATGACATGCAGAGCCTAACAAAAATTTTATTAAGTGCTCAAATGTATGTATATGTATGTATGTGTAAACATGTGTATATTTATTTCAAAACAAAAAACTAGTGAATCCAAACAAAACAATTAAAATATCTAATAATAAAAAATCAAAACGATTTTAGTAAATACCCAGTTAAACTTCACCGCACAACTAATTGTTCGTCATCAAATGCCAGCTGTTTGCTTTCTCTTAACGCTCGCGGCCTCGCATTTACTCACCTAACTATTTACAAATTTACAAATTACTCTCTACCACTTTGCTGAAATAAATTCAATGCGATATGGAAGATATATAAATGAAAACAAAAAAAAAACGAATTTATGCATTTGTGACACTTGTTGCGTGACATTTTTTTTTATAAAATAGTTCATGTAAAGTGTTGAATAAAAATCACAAAGCCAATTGTTCATGACTCGGTAATTTTTCCGCTGCGAAATAGTTTAAACAGTTGCAACAAAAACTATACTGGATGCATAATACAAATCAGATATTAAACATGCATATGTAACCAATTTATTAAAAAAATTAATGTGTGTTATACGTAAGTACAACAAATAAATGCTTGGACAACGAACCGTTCATTTTTGATTCTGGTGTAAATGGCAGTAGTACTATGGGTTTGTTAAAATAGTTTTGATCAGGTATAGCCCACTGTAGAGGGAAGGAGCTACTTAAAACCCACTAGCTATAGATACACCAAGTAGCACTGATTTTGGCGGGTAAACTGAGCAATACCAAAGACTTGAAATTTTAGTTGAAAAATGCTTTAACGCAAAATATTCGCTTTTTTTGATGATTCAGTTTCGAAGCAAAAACCCTCAATATAAGAAAAATTTAATTAATAAAGATATCTAAGCCAAGGCATCATCCTTGAAGTACTATTAACCTACCTTTTTGTTGTTGTTGTAGCAGCAAAAATCCCTCCCCGTATTTTTTGGGGAGTTTTGTCGAAATAACAGTCCTTGGCCGGATAAGAATCCGGTACGCTCGGGTACTCCCTTGCGGTACTGCCCGACTGTCGTGGTAGCGATTTGGTATGACCAGTGCAACCTTCTAGGTCATGTCATCCCTACTTCCGAAAGGAAAGAGCAGATGGGTAATGAGAGGTGAGAGGCATCACATCCGTAGATCAACCATCGAGTTGCACATCATTACCTTTGTGCATATTAGTCGCCTCTTACGACCGGTATGCCTACAGCGGGCATATTCTAAACCCCTAACCGCAGGGGTACCTACCTGAACTGAACCCGCCTAAAACGGCCATTTTCTGGTTCGAAACTGTTTCAAAAACAATTTTACTGGGTCTTTAATCAATTTGTGGATTTTAAGCGACCTCCTCGTGTTTCAGGAAGCGCAGAACCGTGCGGTCATCGATGAAGTTTGGAGTCAAGGGTGGTCTAACTTAAAATTGTGTACAATGGCACCTGGGCTCCTTCGCCATAGATGCGTGATCGATCTAGAACTATGTATATCGTTGCAAAGGAACGATTCCGCTAGTAAAAGAAAGCCAGTGTAAAACTATATAACCACAATAGCTTCCCTGTGCGCCATCCCTATTCCGATCTGTCCCATAAGTGCACAAAATTAGCAATTATATTGACCCATATCTCTCCTCTGACACTAAAACACTCACGCTTGAAAGTCTTAAACAGCCAGATAATTTCCGGGATAAGCCAAAATGTATCAAATAAGACAACTGTATCTATTCGACTGTATTCTATATTCGCTGGGGTCCCACTGTTTTACAGTTGTTATAGTTTTTATAACCATATCTTTACTTTTCTTCGAACAACGTTTTCCACAATGCCATCACATCTATCACATCGGTATTTTCTTGGCGACGGCATTTGTTGTTAAAGTTAAACTTAGTTTTACACGTCTCAGTTTAGTTGTGAAATGGGGCAAGGCTAAAGTTCGACTTTGACTCTAGCTAAGATTGGCACTGAAGAACTAGCCCCAAGCCCACCTGACTGACGAGCAAAATTATAGGGAGTTCGTTGTCCAATGTTAAAATGTTATTTTATTTTATCCTAGATATCTCGTATGAAACCCTTTTCAGATATTCTAAATAGAAGCGCATTCAAACGAAAACTGCCGGAAAACTTAAATCAGTAACCTTTTTAAAAAAGCAAACCCTAAAGCAAAAATAACATACAAATACTGGAGCTAAAATAAACAAACAAATTTAAGACCACAAAGTTACTAAATTTTGCAATAAAGCCTTTTAAAATAGTTGCTATTAAAATGGTGGTGATTTGCTTAATGCTGAAAGTTCTCACCGAAATTAATAATTACTAACGGTATAGTGCTTAGACATATTAAATACCCATATCCATATACATACAACAACTACAAATACAAAAGGTACGATTACTAAGGTTCGGATTTTGCTAGCATTTTGCAATTGACATGGTTCGTTTGAATGTTTCAACTACGCAAGAACAACATAGCACAGCCCATCATCATCAATTACATTATGTTAATAGCAATAATTACAATGGCAACGTTGTTCAGAATGCTGGAAGCCTCAACAACAGCATACCTTCACCTTCATCGTCAACTTCCAGTTTGAACAGTAACGCTTCCTCTTTCGAGCCACACCAACATCAAAATCAATTACAACATCAACTTCAACATTTGCTTCAACAACAGCATCAGCAACAACATCAACCAGCTCCAAATATAGTTATGGTCGTGCCTCAACAACAACAACAACAACAACAACAACACGCACAACACCTTCAGTATGCTCACACACCAGCTGTGTCATCACAACACCAACATCAGCAATCACTTGGCCACCATATTCATCACACGAGTTCAACACAGCCCAATTCGACTGTTATGCCCCTTCATCAACTACAACAGCACCAGCAGCATCAGCAGCCATCGCAACATTCACCATCTGAAGGATCAACGTCATCTCATTCGGCTTCTCCGCCACTACATCAACAACATACAGGCACGCCGGCACAAAGTGGCCAGTTAGTACAACCAGTATGTGCTGTGCATCATCCACAACAGCATCAACAGCAAATGGCCTTGGTAGCTGCCATGCATCAGCACTTGGCCGCCGCTGCTGGGGTTGGGCATCCAGCGTCCCCGCAGATGCATCATACCCATGGATCACACATAACGGGACCACAAATACAACAACACACTGCTTCGCCTGGCTCTTTATCGGCAGCACAATCCCAAGTCCAGGTACAAGCGGTAACTGTTGCCGCCACAACGTCAACAGTGAATACCCAACAACAGCCACAGGCTCCTCAACTTAACCACCAAAACTTGAATGACAATGGACAAATAACCGGGTGTAGTAGTGTTAATGGAAGTATAGGAGGAAGCAGCTTAGGCAATGGATGTGGCCCCGGGATTTCTCTTAGTGGATCAACGAACAGCAGTGGGGCTAGCAATTCTGCAAATAATGCAAACAATGGCGTTGTTGCTGCTGTACCAACACAACCCGCGCCAGGCCAACTCTATATTCAATATCCTGGCGAATTCTATCCTACGGAGTATTACATAACACCGCATCCACATGATGGTATGTGTCCACAGCACCATCACCATCATCAAACGCTGTGTGCCGTTCCCGCGGATTACGGTAAGTTAATCTTAGCTTTATTTTTTGAAACGTCCCGCATCAACTGATGTCATAAGATTAACAAATTAATAAAATGTATGAGTTGGTATGCGGGGCTGGATGTGAAGGAATCTGAATGAGACTTAAATAGCAGTTTGTACGAAAATTTTTTAGTAATACTCGTACATCACAACTTGGATTGATCAGAATTTGCAATATGTTTCTCTCTTACACTTTGCTCGTTACATCTCCTACTTCTAAAGAGATCTCCTAATGATAATTCTGGCTGCAAACCTTTTCAATGAGGTAGCACCTTAGTGAGGCAGGTACTAGTTGATTGGTTTCATAAAGCATGGGGTTGTGTCGGGGCTTAGTTTAATCAATGTATCCTCCCATCTTCGCAATTCCACTTTCTACTATTTCTGCAACCAGCACAATTTTTCGTTATGGACTTTCACTCGAATTAACAACTTCAAGAAAGATCAGTTTTCTGCCTCTTAAGCCCTTGAAATACTCCGGCAATCTAAAGTATGTTTTAGAAGTAAAAAAAAGTTCCGATGAACGGGTGGTTGGTGACAGACGTCTTATTAAGACGTGCATCAAACTTGATTATCGTACAAAATAGACTCGTTTTTTTTTAAAGTTGTTGATAGGTTGACTGGCTGAAAGCATGTCAAGCTGGCAAGCTTTACTAAGGCTTCAGCTATTGGCGGGGCGTTAGTGCGTTATACACACATACATATATACATACATAATTGTAACATAGCGTAATTGAGATATGAAATGCTTAAGCAAACAAAGATGCCTCCACTCCAAACTATTCGCTTGTTGTTGAAATTAGTCGTTTAATGACGTCACATAATGCCAACTCCCTAGATATAGTGCGTGGCTTTAATGTCAAATGGTATATTAGAGTGGCCAATATAACGAAGTGTTTGATTTTTTTTAGACTTAAGCCGCTCGAAAGTCATCCCCCTCCCGGCACCTGACATTTTAGCGACTCATTCCTGCGATTTGTCCTGAGCAAGTGAACAGGAAATAACGAATCTACATACATACATACATATGTATGTCTGTAATGAAAAGCTAGCGACTATCAACAAGCATAAAACCTTTAACAACATGCTCACTTTCGGTGTTCATTTAGCCGCAGTTACTACCAAAGTACAAAGGCCCAACAAAACCGTTATGTCACTAGCTGACAGTACCTAATTTCTCATTTTAATCATTACTGAGCTGGTCAGCTCCTTTGTAAGCTTTAGTCAGGTAAGAATCATTGTACAGGCTCCAGTACCGCCTGATGTTGCAGAGAGAGTTGAGATCTTTCTTATCTACATATATTATGTCGAGACGTGCCAAATGTGTATGACTCCATGACACTAATGTATGTATTATCGACTATTTCTTAAAATTTGTTCAATGTCAATCAAAATCAGGGCAAAATAGGAACGTAAATTTGGCAGCTTTTACACTTATTTATTACAAATAAACGAATGAAAAAGCTAATTACTAATGACAAATGTATTTGATATAGTCCATAAAGAACGGAGGGTGAAAAAGTAAAAAAAATCGTCATTTTAGGTTACTCCAATGGACTACATACATATGTACATATATTCATATAATATACAAGTACAAAGCCACGTTTACTAAATAATTTGCAACGCTTCAACTATAAAAAATAATAAAGTAATTTGAGTTGCTTGTACCTTTTGTAGATAGTGAAAATCAAAAGGCGTCATAGTATTAGAAAACCGTTTGGTGGATTAAAAGGTGTGCAAGTACGGTACTTTTCTTAAATATATGTATGTAGGTGCGTATGTGAATACGCGTATATGTACTCATTAACAACTTTCAGCCTAAGTTAAGAAATGTATTTCACGGCCACACTAACGCCATTATTCCAACTGTTGCTAATAATATTGGGATAGGAACATTTAGTTAGCCGTAATTGAAAAAATATAAGAAATGTTCAAAAAAATCAAAAAGTGAATGAAATTTTGTGTACAAAATGCTCTTAGTACTAATTTCTTTCCCCGAATATATAAATCAAACACGTGTACAATAGAGGAATTATGTAAAATTTTATTGCTGGTCTATTGAGTACCGACAAAAAAACTCCCTGCAGGTTTTTGAGAGTGTGGTCGAATTGACAATTCTTAAAAATTATCAATCCGGTACACTCACGTACTAGCACCTCCCCTGCTAAATATGTATGTGTACTTTGTAGCAGGATTCATCTGCCGAAAGTGAGGCGGACAATAAGATTGAAAAACCTATGATGTAATTTGGCCAAATTCCTAGTGTGTCAAAACAAGTAAATTGTCATATGCATAAAGAGCCCTAACCGCAACTTTGGTGTAACCAACAAAAATAAAATTTTACAGGAGAAGGTTTTTTAGTTTAGAAATATAAACAATTTCAATGCAAAATGTTACTTACATCGTAATTCTTTGCTTTATTTTCGGTACTTACTACAGTTGTAATATTTAGTGAGATGGTCTGAAACAAACGGAATTATCGATATCTATAGAAATACGTATTTTCAAGTAAGAATAACAATTCCTTTGGTTTTTACTTACATATGAAGTGCTCAGAACCAAAAGGATCTAAGTGACATTTTTTTTGAAATAGAGTTATACCCATATTTGTATAGTGAAATATGGTGTTTATTTGTTGGCAAAGAGATCCGAGTCATTTCAGACATTGTAGTGCCATCTATTTCCCATACAATAAACGCCCTACCCAGATTTTACATAGAATTTTCAAAAGGCAGTAAACTTTAAACTTGAACATCTCAAATCAATTTTGGAGTCACTTAGATCCATTTGGTTCTAAACCCTTCATGTGTACGAATTTGAACCTTCATAGCCAATCAATATACGAATTGGACAATAATTAATGCTAATTTAATACAGATTCAACTAATTAACTACACTTGTTTCTTTTTTTAAATATCGAGAAAGTGACTTCTTATTAGAACAGAGCTTTCGATTTTGTTCTAGTACTCTAGCGAGCCTAAACTCGAGAATGTCGCGCATTTGCGACTATTTTTGAGCAGTGTTTTTTTTCTTATTGTTATTTTTTTGTATTACATTTTATGAAAACTAGATATTATGAAACAAACCATCATCAAAAACGGTTGCGGGAACTAAAGTCAGTGAAATCAACGTCAGGGACTTTAATTCGCACCCCAAAAGCGAATTAATGTCAGTGACATTAAGACGCATGTCAAAAGCGAACTTATTTCAATATTTTTAGCGAACTAAAGTCAGTACATTTTTTTTATATTCCAAATTTTCATTATCACCTGAAGCTAAAGACTATTATATCATGAATGGCGCGATTTTATATTCCAAGTTTTCATTTTTTATTATCACCTTAGACAAATGATTATAATATCATGAATCTGGGATTTAAAAAAAACGCTCGATTTTATATTAAAAATTTTCATTTTTCATTATCACTATCATTTGAAACTAAGGACTATTATATCATGAATCGGGATTTAAAGGTGATAATAAAAAATGAAAATTAATGTTTTTTGGGGCAAGGAATTCATTTATAGGAATTCTTTATTTTTACATGACGCTGTCCTACAATTATTCAAATATATCACCAAATTTTTTTTTGTTTTTTTTTTTTCGTTTAGTGCCATAAACGATCACTTCTAATATAAAACAGGATAAAACATTACTACTTCTACTTAGAAACTGTTAAAATATTTTTTTTTTCATAAATATTCTTAAAAAAAAAAATTGCTAAATTTTTCCGCAGCACCACCTATCGTAAGATTTATTAAAAGATTATTGTCAGAAATGAGTTTCTCAACCCTAAAAACATTACTTTAATACGCATTTCGTAAGCAATTGGTACTATTTCTACTTAAAAACTATTAAAATACTATTTTTCCATGAAAAGTTGTCAAAAAATTTAAAAAATTGCACCACAGTCATCTATCGTAAGTTTAAAAAAATCAATATTTGTAAAAATAAAGATTAAAAATGAATTCCTTGCCCCAAAAAACATTAATTTAGCCACTATTTTGTAACCAATTGCTCCACTTTATCAAGTTTTCCTCACTTAACCCCTATACATAGGGTTATAAACTTCAAACTCAAATAAAAACAAGTAAGGAAAGGGCTGTCTTCGGATGTGCCGAAGGCTTCATACCCTTCATGAACTTACAATTGGTACAAACTCTTCAAATTAATTTATATACATATACATACATGGCGCGAGTTATCGAAGCAATCGATTACATGGGAGCTATATGTTATGTTGGTCCGATCTAGCTGATTTTCACTACACACGTTACAAATATAATATGTACTAAGCCTGCAAAATTTTATGTTCCTAGCTTTTTAACTGCACAATCTAAACTATCGATTATATGGGAGCTATATGTTAGGTGGGTCCGATCTCAGTCATCCTTACTCGAAATCATCCTTAAAGAATAATGTAAGGATAGTTTCACTAAACTTTAATTATTTTAATGGTTATTTACTGGGAAGGAAAAGTGCCCATCTGTGAAAGGAAATATGTACGTCATTCGGCTTATGTAAAGTTCTTTAAGGGGATGTTATGATTTTTTCACGCCATTTGTTGTTTTGTTACTCACCTACCTTAGGTGTTTATTCATTCAGACATATGTATGAAAATAATCACACAAATTAGAGTGCCCCACTTGCATACAAAGAGCTCTGTATCTGGTGAAAGAGAAAAGCCGCTTATCGCACTACTGCAAACGGACATTTGTACAACGAAATTCTGAGGCTGTTATCAAGATTTATGCATTTCAACCAAAGAAAATCGCATCTTGTTTGAAAGAAGTATTGAAAGGATCGAGCTTGAGGGATTGTTGTTTCGTAGAGTACACAACGAAAAGTATAACGAAATTTCAGATACCGTGACAAAAGCTTGAATAAATCAGCCAAACAATGACCAATCGAATCCAATAAAACATCTGAATATTCTGAAACTTCCTAATAAAAGTTGTCACTTGCCGCAATGTTGGAATGCCCCCATATTCCTACAGAAAATCTCGATCCCGTCAATCTTTATATTTTTCGAAATGTTTTAGCAACAAAAAAGTTTCAAAACAACTTTATAGTTATGGACTTATCTACATATATGTATGTACGTTTGTACACATAAAGATATCAGTGAGATATGCATATATGTACATATATACATATATGCCTCATGCCACTCTTTCTTGTTTACGTTTTTGTGTTAACTTCGCTTACACTTCATTAAATTTAAATGAGAGCTTGACTTCAATTACCGACTAAAGGTGTCTCGCCGTCTCGCCTGCTACTTTACCAGGCCCTTTAATCCATACCTCGGGGATATATACGTATGTACATAAGTATATATGTATAAACCAGGGACGGAAAATAAATTTTTTTTTTTTTTATCTCATAAAAGTCCGGGGCTGAATAGAGTCTGTTAAGAAAGTTATTAACTTTTGTGTCATCCCAGGACTTCTAGAACCAAAATCCTGGCCACTACTTATTTTTCTGACTTTTTTGATAAAAGTCCGATCATAACTTAAAAATCCGGACTTTTATTTTTTCTCGCCAACAATAAAAGTTATCTTTGGCCTTTTATTTTTTAAGGACGGCATAAAAGTCCGAACCAAAATCTACTAAACCGTCAATCCTCGTTCATATGATAAGAAATTCATTAGATTTAGATTGGCGGGTTGGTAGATTTTGGCTCGGACTTTTATTCTGTCCTTAAAAAATAAAAGGCCAAAGATAACTTTTATTGTTGGCAAAAAAAAATAAAAGTCCGGGTTGACCGATTTTTTTTGTCCGAATTAAAATATAGCTCCAGAAATTACTTTTTGCGTTGGACTTTTATTTTAAAAAGAATAAAAGTCCGGGTCCCTGGTATAAGCTACGTTTCGTTATCTCTGAATGCCTTAGATTGGAGGTATGGACAGTTGACGGTTTTATTTTTTCAGCTATTGAGACTTCAAATATTAAATAATCAATTTGATTCAAACTCGCAAATGTTAAGTCGTGTAGATGTCGTAAACTTATTTGAAAACCCAATTTACGAGGCATTTGCTAGTTTGAAAGAGTTGCATTATTCACTTACTTGGACCAATTAGGGATCGTTTCATGAACGATTCATTGTTGAGTACTTAAAAATGAAATAATATTTGTGGTTACAAGCTCTCTGACCCAAAGAAGGTGTATCATATACTGCAGGGCAGTTATAAATAAATAAATTTATCCACTAACGAAAATAGCCTCTGTGTAATTTTACAATTTCTTCTTGTTATTTTTTACTTGTAGGTCCAACAACGGTACAAATGGTTTCACAAAATCGACCTACACCTATGCCAGTTCCAGTACAAGTACCCCAGGGGCAGGTGATGCAGCAGTATGTTAACGAGAATGGATCGTTTGCTCATGTTGTTTTGTCGCCACAATACCCGCAGATTCATACCAGCCAAGGACACATGCATACGCCTTTCGTAAGTTACAAAATCATTTAATAAGTAATCCATCAACTAATAATCTTCTGTGCTTTGAGGATCAGTTATTAGGTTTCATGAACCTCCAGTCAGCCATTAGGTTCTGTTGTAGAATTTTTCATATTTCTAGTTACTATTATTTTGGGCTCATTACAATCCTGTAGGACAGTTATAGTATCCTTAGAGGTTTTACGAAAGGAGTGAGAAATATTTTTCTACTGCCCGGCTACATTGTTCGAGCGAGGCGGTCAGTGAGCCTCATTAGCGGTCAACATGATATTGGTTCATGTTTTAATTAAATAGATAATTGGAATTCAACCGTCATCATAATTGGACTTCTGTTTGCTAAATTGTTGTTGAATAAAACTCTCTAAATCTAAATTTCCTAAAATCGAAATTAAATTCTGTATGTTTGCCGATGGTCTACGACCTGTATTATTGGATCATGATTCTAATTGCTTACATAGTATGAATCACTCAAAAGCGAATAAATCCTCTTTCGAATGGAACCAAAAGTTAAGAGCCCTTGCTCGAAATTTTCGATATCGGAAAAGCTAAGTGGTTATTTTCCCTATCCTGGGATATAAGCTGTTTGCCAAATTTCACTAACTGGTCGATTCTAATCGCAACCAGTAATTTTGTACCTGTACGGTATTGTGTTGTCTATTAAGTTTTGTCAACTATTAGATATGTGTTACGCCTACAATTGGATGCCATCAGTACCCACTACGAGATATAAATGGCTCGTTCACCCGAACTTAGAACAAACGTGAAACACACAGAAGGTCCAACACAACAAATAGTGGGAAACATTAAACCATCAATTCGAGGGTAGGTAATTCACCACTGGGGAAATGTGCGTTTAATTTGCGAGTTTTAAAGCTATTCGCACTTTTATTTTTAATAAACTACAGTTTTTGGTGTAAATATTTGTCTAAGCAAAGAACGTAAATGTACAAAAAAGGTCCAACAGCGAATGCGATAGAAACTGTCAAATCGATGGTAGGTAATTTACCACGTTTAAATTACTTTAATTTACCGTATTTTAATTAAATATTTACACCAAAAACTGTAGTTTATTAAAAATAAAAGTGCGAATAGCTTTAAAACTCGCGATTTAAACGCACATTTCCCCAGTGGTGAAATACATACATACATATGTATGTATGTAATATTTCTATATGGCTAGAAAACACAAAGTATACTCATGAGCATCAGAGTGCAGATGTATATGTAGATAATAAAACAAGAACTCTGATAAGCTAATGTTCCAAAAATAGAAATTTCACTTGTTAAAATACATGAGCGTATTAAACGTTCATTGGAAAAAAGTTACATCAAAGTAAAAATTTTAAAAATTATTAAAATAAAATAACTTGTAAATACGTAAATTTGTTTACACTGAGGAGGCAATATCTTTCCCGTCCAAAGGAAATAAATGCGTACTTGTAAACCTTGTATTCGATGGCGATCAGAGAATAAAAATTCATGATAGAGGGGACTTCAAAGGCGGAGTAGATTTGGGGATGATTAAGGAGCAGGAAGAAAACGATTCCACTCCCCCCGCCAATAGTGTTTTGGTAATGATGGATGTGCCCCTGATGACCATTGGAAGAATACCTGTTGGATATTTTTAATACGTTCTCCATCTATTTCTTTTGATTTCAGTTGACTACCAATGGTACTTCTCACTTTTATTCTCCATTGCCAGCTGGTTTTCCGGCCGGACCAAGTGGGCCCCCGCATTTTCATGCTCTACCCACTGGTCATGTACAGCCACAACAGCCTGCTCAACAACAACAAGCTCAAACATCGCAACATCACCAGTCCCTATCGCACTCACCCTCACCTCCAAACAACTATCATAAGGATGAACGTACTCAGCGGCAGCACACAAAGTTACTACGGAAGCTTGAACGACAACGTGAATTGAGTAAGTGGCGATCTCAGAAAAAAATCGACGATCACTGAAGGCAGTGACTAATTGTATTGTTTAGTTCTGACTAGTACGATCAACGATTTCGATCTCCTGGATTTGAAACAAAAAATCTACATATTATATTTTTAGGACATCTCTAGCAACTTGTATTAAAGTCTCATTGCTTAATAGGTTCCGGTCTGTCGACTCCGACACATTCACCATCACCACGTCGAAATGATGTTAACGGGCATCAAGCACCGCCTGCTGGCAACAACAATGGCGTTATTAATGGGTCCTTGAATCACAATCAAACCCAAAATCTTAATACATCGACTTTGGCGATACTTGTATCGGCTTCAACTACATCCAGTTCTGCTACAACCACAATTAGTACAAGTAACAATAGCTTAGCATCAAACCAATCTCTTCAAAACATCAATCACAATCAGTATCACTTGCAACAAACCCAGAAACAAAATTCACTTCAGCAGCCATTGAGTAACCATATTCTGCACCGACGAAATTCTCAAAGAAATGGCAATCAGTTTAATAAAGCTAGCGGATCAGTGTATGGTTGCGTAGCATCTTCAGCAGATACTTCAGAAAATGGAGAAGACACTGCACCCAATGTTGTTGAGGACGAAGAGGATTACCAGGCAACGATAACTGAACAGCTTTCCTTTATAAAGAAGCCGGAAGTAAATAAAAGTCATTTTTTAATATTTAGCCACCAATTTATATACCATGCATGTACATACATTCATACATATACATACATATACATATGCATATATATATACAATTTAAAGATGTTTCTTTATATTTTAACTAATGCAAGCTTAATTTCTTAGGTTATAAATTTAACTTCAAGATCTGCAAAAATTATATGGGAAGCGCCTGTAATCAATGACCCTCAGATCGATACTAGGAACCTGCGCTATAATGTGTTATTTAGTGATCGTGCCAAGGACTGCAAATACAAGAGTCTTTATAAAGGTGATTCATACGACTGTATTGTACAAGATCTTCAGCCTGGACAAGTATACGTAGTTAGGCTTCAGGTTAGTTAAATTTTTTTTATAATACATTCATACTTACATATATCTGCGAAAAATATGGAAACTTAACAAGGTTTTGTTTTAGGTCCATTATCAAAAACTGCAGGGTTCTGCATCAGATCCAACCGAATTTACCACGCCACCATGTGAACCAGATCAGCCAATGCCACCAAAACTAGTAATGCGGACAAAAAATTCCTTGCATTTGCGTTGGAGCAATCCACTTTCTAATGGGTCCTCTATTCAACACTACTTACTGGAATACGATGAGGGTAAAACAGGTTTGCCTGTGGCATCTCGCTCTGCACGCCAGAACTTCGGAAATGATGTTTTACATTTCGTCGAGGCAACGAAAACCAAAGGCAAACATTATACCCTAACTAAACTGCAACCATCAACGGTGTACAATTTCCGTCTCGCTGCTGTTAATGAAGTTGGTGCATCTTTATATTCCAATATTTGCTCGTATAGCACATCAAGTAATCCGCCATCAGCACCGAGGCCACCGAAACTTCAAACTAGCAGTTCGAATTCAGTTCGACTTTGTTGGGAAAGACGCCAACAGGATAGCGATTATGTTTTACAAATATTAGATAGAGATTCAGGACACGGATACCTTAACGCCTATAATGGGCCTGACTGCGTTCACGAGTGCTGCCAATTACGCCGTGCCACGTCTTATCAGTTTCGTTTACGTTCTGAAAACGAAGCGGGAAGCTCCCCGTGGTCTAACGAAGTTACCTTCCAGACATTACCTGAAAAACCAGGAAAACCGGGTAAGCCACACGTGAAAGGGAAGATACATGGCACACATTTCCGAGCGCGATGGGACCCACCTACTGATACGGGAGGTGGTGAAATTCTTCGTTATTTTCTTGAAATTACATCTGGTGCCAAATTTGAGCGTATCTATAGTGGTCCAGACACAGAAGCTACATGTGACCGTCTGCAACCGGGTACAACATACCAGTTGCGTACCTCATGTGAAGGACCTGCAGGTCCTAGCCCGTATTCCGATGTGGCTCATATAACTTCAGAAGCAGTAGTACCTTCGGCACCGCCACCCCCATATTATGACAATCCTCCAGGTCCATATGCAGCTGTTTTAAAACTTGATAAGCCAGATTACAATGGAGGAGCGCCAGTGCAAGAATTTGAAGTTCAAATGAGACGTCCTACAGAGTCCCAGTTTGATGTTGATAATAAAACGAACGAGCATATGATAGCATATCGCGGACGAGAAGCATACTGCGTGGTTAAGGATTTAGAACCTGGTTGCTCTTATGAAGTGCAAGTTCGTGCCATGAACCGTATTGGTGCAGGCGCTTGGTCATCATGGTTTCGTTTCTCAGCAGCTGCAGCACCCCCAAACGCACCTAATAATTTAAAAGTAATAGTTAAATCGTCAACACATCTGTTTGTGAATTGGCAAGAACCAATTTGTAACGGTGCACCGATCTTAGAATACTGTTTGGAAAATGCATCTACTCAAATTGATTCAGACTCTCTGTCAGAGAAATCCTCAACACAGACACTCTCATACCATACATGCTATCAGGGTGGACAAACAAGCATCGATTTGCGTAATTTGTTACCATTCACTATGTACTACTTTCGTGTAAACGCCATAAATATGGCCGGTGTCAGTAAGTGGTCAACGAGTATAAATGCACAAACACCAGCTGCCGTCCCTTCTGCTCCGCATATACAAGACTGTGAATTCACCGCTAGTGAGGTATCTCTTAACTGGACGGAGCCTGAATGTAATGGAGCTCCGATTACATCGTATATCATTGATTATGCTGAAAAATCAATTACTACAACAGATACCAAAACAACTTTCACAGTCTCCGAATTAATGCCTGAGACGACATATAAATTTCGTGTACAAGCTGTAAATAACATTGGCACTGGACCTTTTTCCGCTCACGCAAAACTCACAACTTTGCCTTCACCTCCAGCACCTCCGACTCTAGAATGTACAGGTGTTGGTCACAATTTTATAAAATTAAAGTGGGGTGATGGAAAGAATCTCGATTTTACCAAATATTATGTAGAAATGTTTGTTCAGCGCGCAAAAGAGTATCAAATTGTTTATTCCGGAACAAATTGTATGTGTAAAGTCAATAAATTACAGGAGAGAACATCCTATACCTTTCGGATATATGCAAGTACAGATCAGGCTGGTATTGGAGATTATTCAGATGAATATATTTTTAGTACGACCCCAACTTTCCCAAGCAGCATTAAAGCGCCTCGTGCAGTCATGGAAGGAGCTGCTGCATGTCTGCTAACACATGGTGCCGGTGGCGCAGGGGCCTATATTCCATCCGGAATACTTCCTGAAACTCCAACTAGTTTTATTGCAGGTTTGGGAAATTTGTCCTTGGGCGTACCCCTCACTCTCGAATGGCAAAATTCTAAGAACGCTTTCAGTGATCGCGTTGAGTATATTTTGCAGTATGCGATTGGAAAGGAGAGTGACTTCAAGCAGGTGAGCTACAATTCGGTTTATTAATGTATCTATGTACATATTTGTGTGGAAGGAAACGAGCAGTTTCAATAGGGTTGGACCATAGTGATGTTAGTTTTAGGTTGAACCTGATTCATTAAGAGTTTAACAAATAACAATATCAAGACCGTAGTTGTGCTAGCATGACTAGTCTCCCTGGGAAGGGCGCGCTCCTCGTCAGCTGTTCCAGGTGGTTAATTACATGGATCGAAGGCCGAGCTCCAAGGTTTTGTATACTGACTCGGTATGGATATCGTTTAGAGCCCGCTTATGGTGACGGAGACCCCTCAACTGACTTGGTGGGAACAATATCGTGCGGGAGTTCCTTTAGACGTCAGTTTAGAATAAATCTAACTGCTTATAGAGCCAAAAGACGAACCATCGTCGGTAGCACAAACATCGACACAATGCAGTGTCTATGTCTATGGTTGATTGTAAATTCGTCTTCAACATAGCTTATAATTAAATGCTATTATTATTATTGTAATTTATTTAATTTTTTTTAGATATATCGTGGTTCCGAGACTAAGTTTACAATCGAAAATCTTGAGCCTGGAGCTGTTTATCAATTTCGTGTTTGCCCTATTCGCGTTACAACATCTGGTGAAGATTTAAAGGGTCAATATACTTCTGCATTTCGATATCAGGTTCCACCTCTTACTGCACTGGACGACATAGACAGCAGCTTATTTGAAAATATGTCTAACATATTTGGAAATGGCCCAGGAGTTGACAATAATAGCGGCAATGGTCCCATGGGCTGTCACGGGCATTCGCACATGGCTCATCATATACACACTATGCATTCACACCATTCACATAACCATCCCACGCACAGCCATTCTCATCATAACAGCAGACAATCTGCGTCCGGTCTTCATCATCGTTCTGCTAGTGCATCTGCTGCAAGTCCAAATAGTTGTCGCAGTACTAACAATGGTAATAGTAACAGTAACAGCGGTGGAAGTACCATAGTTATTGGACCCAATTCTATTGGTTTGATTCCACTAGGTACAGCGATGGCCAATGAATTGGCCGCTGTCGGTTTTGCAAGCTGTGATGATCCACTACATCATCACCATCATCATCATCACCAATTTAATGGAGGTGGCATCAGTACGAGAGTAGACTCTGAGGGATCTTCTTCGACTACATCATCATTCTTTTCGGCAAGTAGTCTGCTAGCAAATAATGCACTACTGACACATAGCACTGCTCCGGCTAATCATTTACAACAACATGGTGCTATACGACGATGTATAAGCAAATTAACTACATTATATACAAATCGAAAACGTTTTACTGATCAAGAAAAAGCTGTTTTATTTATGGTTTGCTTTCTGTTTTTCACCTTTTTGTTTGCAACTCTTGTTAAGGCTCTTATGCGCTAAGCTTATAGCATTTATATAAAAAAAAATTATGAAACACTTTGTAAATGCTGTAAATAACCATTAGATTACATATATACAGATTCGTTTAGCTCAATAAAAAATACAATAATTTATAAAGCCTTTTTTGTGAATGAAAACATGTACTATGAAATTTTTTAATTGAGCTCAACTTAAAAGAATTTATCTAATTTTTTCATCTAGTACGTATTTGCATAGAAACATACATATATATATGTATACATATGTACATCGAATACATGTACCTTTGACCAAATTCATAAAACGTTCAATATGCGCTATGTAACCCAGTTTCTTGCTGGTGATTGCAAAAACACTCCCCGAAGGTTTTCGGATATTAGTTGAATGGAATTAGTAAAATGGAAAATTTCTGGGTGCCTGTAGCGATGTAGTATGTACATATATGTATATGTATAAATATAGAAATGGTGGACGTTTATTACTTTTTAATATTCATACTAGGTAAAATAAAACTATATTTTTTTATGGAATCAAAATAATTATTACGTAAAATTAAAAAAAAAGCACATTAAATGTGTTATGCATTTGCATTATTATTTTTGTTACAATTTTGACCACACAATTGGCAACTGTGATATTTAAATTTTAGTTTAAACGTTTTATGACTTGCATCAGTTATACATTTTTTTAACATCCAAAAATGTTGCTTATTTGATACCGGAACTGAGAACTTAACAGGTGGTGTATAATGTTTGACCGTTCCAGTTAAAATCGAGGATGCAAAATCCAAATTTCACAATATACATACAGTTGTGTTCAATATAATAGTGAAATTAAATTGGATATCGTTCGCCGAAATAAAAAGAAGCTATGTGCTTAATAACCTCAACACCCTTCACGGAAAAAATCCTGAAAACTCAAGAACATTTTTGAGCGAGTTCTAACTTGAACAATGTTATACTAAAATTTATTGGTCTACAAAACTGCATATTTCAAAGTGTTCTAGAAATTCGATAAAAAAAAATTGAAGATTTTCATTAACAATTTTTAAAGTTTATTTAACCTTCCTGAACTTTGTGTAAATTTTAAAATTTTTCTGTAAATGGTTTCTGTTATAAAATTTGCTATATTTTAAATGAAAATTATTAAAAACAGAGCTTCTTTTGATTTCGCTACTGTTATATTGCACACAGCTGTAAATATGTATGTATGTACAAACATAGTAGCGTGAATATTAATAATCCATGCTTAAAAGCAAAATTGTAATTTTTTTCAAAGCTTTTAAGTAAATGTATGTAGGTACATACACACATTCATACATACATACATACATATGTATAAAATAGGAAGTAAAATAAAAAAGAAATTGATTTGCTTTAAACAGACCTGTTAAGTAATTATTACTTACCGCAACAATTATAGCATTGATTGATTGATTGATTATTTTAAAATCCTACTAATGATCTTTACCGATTGTTTTCGCCTGTTTTATGATTATTAACAACAATTTTTGACAAGTTTTTGGTATTGCTTCGGACAAACTCAAGCACATAGATACGGCAATGATATTCAATTAGTGATAACGTAAACGGAAAACAATTAAAATAGTCATTATTGATTGAAAGAGCCATACAAATAATTGATTACACAATTATAATGGGAATTTGACAGGTCTGGTTTTGAATTCCTCAATCGCGTATTTCTTAAATTTCATGAGCGAAAAATGCAGCTATCCTTCATGAGATTTTATAAATGGTATTAAAAAATTTATAAATAATAGATACGTATTATTTATTCTTTCCAAACCCGTTCTTAAACAGAATTAACTCAAAATTTTAATTTTTTAGATAGTACGATACATTTTAAAAGCTAGCCATGGACATTATATTCAACGTTATAAAATAGTCATTGAGCTAAAAATGGCGAAAATAGATGTATTTGCATCTGTGTATTATAAATTTTCGTAGCTTGTTGTTCAAAAGTAAAGTGAATCAATTAGAAATAAATCTCTATTCCACCAACAGACAAAGATGTTGTCTGGTTTTGTTAGATCAAAAAGTGGTTTGATTTCGAGTTGATTCACTCTATTGGAAAGTAAAAACGCATTATTTCAAAAAACCCATTTTCTTTTTTGTATGAAACTGTAGTATTTAGAAAATTTCGGTATGTAGCTATTTTTTTCTGAATAAATTTTTTATTGTAAAGTGAATTATATCAGAATGAAAAAAGTTTGAATGGAATTTAGCATCTCCCTCACATTAATATAAATATTTTGCTTATCAGTATACTAGCTTAGTACTTGTAGTTTGCCGTCATACCTTATAAATTGACGTGACCCTTCTAGTACCACCTACATTAGTCGTAAAAGTTAACTGTTTGAATAGACAAAACTCTATTTGCGTTTTCCCAAAAAATTAAAATTTCGAGTTAACTCTGTTTACAATGTAGCGAGCGATATATTAACATATGTACCTATATATACATATATGTATATACATATGTACTCGAATCGTGTACTACATACATATTTGGAGTTGTGCATAGATGGAGGTGTCACGTCACAAAATTCAAATTTTGATGAATTAATGTTTAATATAGGCGTGAACACCCTTATAAATTAAGGTCTTTATGAAAAGGCTATTTTATGCCATACATATTTCCAATGCAAGAAACAGCTCCAATCCAAAAGTGACACCTTCAACATTAAAATTCAAATACGCATGTGTATACGACTCCTACCCACACATATATGTACATATGTACATACATATGTACATACGAATGTTATCTTGCCTGAATTCGAATACATACATATTACATATGCGAAAACCTTATCAGCATTCCAACTGTGCAGTATACTCGTAATACTTTGTCGATCTATTAGTGAATAGTTTTTTAATAAGAACACATAAAGTAAACCTAACATTATATATAAATCATGAACTGCATAAATACATAAATGAAAAGTAACAGGAAGTGAAAGGAAATTAGTTAGATATGGGGAGCATTGCAAAATCCATACAAAAGTAAATGGGCCTGTTAGTTATTTAGGTAAATTATTATGGAATCTATGCTTATTATTGTTTATGTGTCCACATTCATACATATGTATGTACATGCACTGTGTGACACATAATTAACTTAATCTACTTTAGGTATGTGGTTTAAATTATTACCTATCTAAAGAAAGGTTTTATTCTTATGAAGGCATTTCGAATTATTGAATACATACAGTTGTCCACAAAATAATAGAAGTCTACTCTGAAAAATGTATAATGTTGTTTATCTTTTTTTAAAACGGAAGTAATCGGAGCGTTATACAACAGAATGCCTAATGAGGTGCTAAAATGAAAATATGAAACAAAGTTTCATTGCAATTTTATTTATGTTAGTGTAGTCTTTATAGCTCGACATCCTAGGTATTTGTTTCAAAACATAAAGTTATTTTTAAACGTATTGCAGTAGAGAAATTAGCAGCCATTTAATTAATTTTTGACACACATTTTTTTTTCTTCAGTGGGGAGAAGAAGGCTGCGTACAGATGAGAATAGGAATAAAAAAGTGTATAAAGATGTATATCAAGGTGACCTCTTGAATTTCACACTTGAAAATATTTTATGAAACTAACTATCTCTCTTTTTAGTAGATTCCAAGTAATGCAAAATTTATTGTATGGTTGAATGCATCCTAAAAACATTGAATTGGTCATGTTTTGTATTCATGCGAAACGCGTCCGTTTGAACCTGGCGCAGAGTGCTTAGAAATTACCAGTTCTCTGTTTTCTGAATGCATAAAGCCTGTACATGCCTGAGTATAGCTTTATCAGGGTACATGGCCAGTTTTCTGCTTTAAAGACGGATGCGATCAGATGTCCCTTCTCCTATGACATGAAAGACTAATTACCAATCAAAATACAGAAATATGTGTTGTTGTGTATTTTGTTATTGCCATACATTGGGTATACATAAGAGTGGGTCAATTTTTTTCTTGACAAAGTGGTTATCAAAATCGTAAACTACAATGAATTCTAAGAAAATTTGCCCAAGAAACCATGGCTCTAAAATGAAAATCGAGCTTCCGGTTTTTAACGAGAAACTTTCGTATATTAACAAAAAAAAAAAAAAAAAGTTTCTCGTTAAAAACCGGAAGCTTCCTTTTGATTTTAGACCCATGGTTTCTTGGGCAAATTTTCTTAGAATTCATCGTAGTTTACGATTTTGATAACCGCTTGGTGCATTTTTTTTGCTCCATACAAATTGACCCACCCTAGTATACATACATATACATAGATATATGTAGGCACATATGTGTAATTAATTTGGCTACTAACATTAATATATGCATATGTGTAAATGCAAAAAAAAATTCCAGTGAGTAATGTTTGTTGCTTTTAGGTCAGTAATGGTACATTGAAGGCTTTGACGTACCTGTGCATCGATTAAAAATTTGAACATTATAGTTTTTGATTTAAGGCAACCTTTACGTATAAGGTTTTCAGCTTAAATTGAACATAAACCTACATTTTGTCCGTTTTCTCTACTTCAGTGGCAGAGTTCAAATTCCTGACATGTTGTTTCAACGTGGCTTAAGAGATCTCTGAAGTATATACATATATAGTCTATACGGGGCAACGACCTCTTTCTAGATCCGCTAGTTGGGGTGTTGCGAGAGCTATTATGGAGTATACATACATTTACATATATACATACATATGTACATATGTATGTACCAAAGGTCACTGTAAATACCTGCAGGTTGTGGGTACAAAAACACATAGACAAAACAAAACATTAAAATGACCAACCTATTGTTTAACAAAAATACTTTACATGATTTGTGCCTTCAGATTTGCAGCTCATTTCAAAGTTAGAAACCACAAATTTCGCGAGCTCTTATTCAACCCTTCATGTTTGTACGAGTATGTAAACGAGCATGTGAACATTCATACATTCATATATAGCATTTAAGTATATAAAGATAAAATATCGATAAATGACATACACAACTAGCAGAAACATACATACATACATATGTACATATGTAAGTATATACATATGCTAGATATGTACCTATGTATATGTAGATCTAAGTTACAAGCTTTCACATTATGAAGAATTTGTTTTGCAATGGTTTTACACTTAAATCAAAAATTTGTTAATTTCCCTATGAACATTTTTTTTTATTTTTTATTTTTCTTTATTGATAATCAAAAAAGGAAATCCCAAAAAGGCTTAATTAACATTTTCGTTCTGCTTTTGTGTAGATGATAAGTATATGTACATATTTGGTGTGCAATGCTTTGCATAGAAAAATTTTAATAAATTTAACACAATTACGTCTGTATATGTATGTAAATGTGTACGTATTTTCCTCAAGCATATAAAAATAAAAACAATTTATAAAACTTTTCTATATAGTAAATATATTAAAATGGGGTGCAATGATACAAACACTTAAACTATTGATTATAATAAAAATATTTAAAAAACTATATTGCAAGATGTATGCGGAATGTAAACTAAATGAATCAAATTAAACTATGTGCATTATTTAGTAACGGTGTGAGGTGTATTGCAAACCATTATAACTACATATGTACATGCATACATACTTACCTATAGAAATGCTACACAGATGACGGATTATAAGCAAAATCACCAACAAAGCGAAATCTATAATGCAGTATATTATATTATTTGTTTATTATTATAATTATAGCATAAATGATGCAATACAAAAAATATTAAGTCTATATAAAAATTATTTGAAATATATACATACCTAAATAAATATATTATATATACCTGTATGTATATATACATATATACATATTCTATATAATAAATTACAATATTATACATACAAATGATTAAATATTGTTTCTTATTTAATTTGATCTTCCCCTGAACTATTCTTAAAAGAGGAAGTGAGGGTAAAGAACTTCACTACGTGAGTGTAAAGAACTTCACTACGTGAGTGTAAAGAACTTCACTACCCTGCAGAAAATTAGACACCACCAGTCCTAGTTCATTCCGTGAGGAATGCTTTCAACTGTCTACTTTAACATGGCGCTCTCATTCGCGGTGGCAATTGTAACCATTACATAACTTAGCAACCCGTCCTCACCCGTTTTCATTCGGACAGTCCTAAAATAGTTTGGCTTTTGGCTAGTTGTGAACTGGTTTCATGGAACGCGCCACGAAGGACTTGTATGAAGGTTATCACACAACTCTTGCCAATACCTAAATTTTTCTATTAAATTGAAAGACATGATGCCGAAATTACATTTTTATACCCAGCTGTACTAGAACAGAGGGTCATTGTGTATAAAAAACAGTGTGATATTTTGGCTACGTTCGTAAATGCAACATAATGGTTGCCCTGTGTTGGAGTCTTTGACCGCCATTTACCTAGGAATGGTTATAGAGATGATTTTGCAATGCAACATTTTAAATCGTTTTATGTAATAAAATAAACCTATATATATTTTTTTGGCTATGCTGCGGGCTCCGTTTAGAAGTTATGGACGTTTGAAATTTTTGATGGGAAAATTGGCACCACGTCCACAGTTTTCATCTGATTTTCAAAATTCAAAAAGTAATGGAATGTCCAAATTGCCTACTAAAAAAGTGCCAACTTTGGTTATGCTGTGGGGCTCCGTTAAGAAGTTATGGACGTTTGAAAATTTTGATATGAAAATTGGCAGCACGTCCACAGTTTTCATCCGAAAATTTTGAAACGTCCATAACTTCCGAATTTTGCATGTTTTTGGAAATTGATAGCTGTTCGAAAAATTACAGAGATAATTACAGCGATGTTATGGGATTAAATGTTTCAAAGTGTCCCTACTTATCATCAGACCACTTTTCGAACACTGTACACCTTTAATTAGGTTTTGTAAGAAATGCTTATTTTTCTCTAAACGTCATCATGGCCAGAATATCAAAAAACTATAAAATGGCACAATTTTTGACAGGTTATATTGTAAAACGAGGAAATATTATCCTTGTTACCTAAATCAATGTCATAAGTATGTAGCAAAATATTAGTTTATTTAATAAGAAATAAGTGTATACATTTTTTAGCAACTATTGCGACCTACAGCCCTGAATGGCTTGTTTGCAGCTGTTCAATCGAAATTGATAGCTGTTCGAGACGTTGAACGAGCTGTAACATGTTTTCTTGAGCTCTAGCTGCACTAAAATCATTGACATTTTCTAGCGAATCTTCTTCCGCAGCGGCCAGCTCAAAATGTAGTTTTGCCAAACTTTCTTGTTGTTCACGTATTTTAGTCATCTGTTCCATGGTGCAACCTGAACCTGTTTTACAAATATAATTAATTTGTTTAATAGTTCAAAATAAATTTAATATATATGTACATACCAAAAGCCTTCAGTTTGCCAGAATGAAAATCATCAAGAAGACCTAAAAGAGCTCGTTCCATATGCTTTACGTCCGGCACTTCTGAGACAAATGAGTGATGTTTAATAGGGCGATCATCAAATTGGTCGCTATTTGGGCCACTGTTTGCAGTGCTGGCATTGAGCATTACAGAAGAATCAAAACTTTTCTCTTTTCCATTTAATATCCGATTAATATCTTTATTTAAAGAGCTATCAACGGTCTCTTTATCAGTAATTTGAACATTATTTATGAAATCGTTCGTATTGCAAAATGTTTCGCTATTTATTACTGTGATGCTATTTATACTGTGATCGTCAGTTTCTTTTTAGCATAATTATGTTTTCACAAAAATGATTTGGAGCAGGATTCAATATAGTACAAATTAAAATAAAATAAAAATAAAACAAATAAATTAAAAATGAAAACGCATTAAAAAACAAAACAAAATATACATATATACATAAATAAGTATTTGCAGATACAAAAACAAATAATAAGCTTCATGCATGTAAATGTGTACTGTAAGTTACTGGGATACAGGATAAAATCTCGAAGAAAGGCTCGGAACTGAAACAACAATAGTCTTCTAATTTTAAGGAAAATATCAAAGCACAACTCAGCCGTATCCAATATATGTATGCAATATATGCAGCAACTGACAAGCGTAAGAATTCTATTCAGCAACATTTCATATTAATCAAAACAATTTGGTGGGTTTAATCTCTATATTTCGAGGCTTTAACCTTCACCAGAGGGAGTCTCAATTGTTTCCTACGCTGACGACTGTATGATTATGGCCTCGGATAAGGGCCCCTCCATTGACGAACTCTGTACTAGAATCAATTCTACTTCCGAGATCTTTCCAGGTCCTTCACCAAGCGACTGGAATACGCAGATGGGGCAAGAGTTAGATGTGTACATAGATAGAGTACCTCATAGTCATGCCACCGCAAAACCTGAAAAGTACAGAGCCGCAATAACATCCTCAAGTCACAGGCCGGCAGTACTTGAGGAAAAGCTAAGGAGACATTGGTTGGTACATTCATATAAGGCTATTAGACGGCCGGTTATTGTTTCCTTGAATTTCTGTTTGACAATCGAAGTCGGTTGAGTGCAGACGTCTTTTTATTTGCTCTTGTGTTTTTAACTTGTTCTTTTAATGGATGACTTTTGTGCTAAATGTAATGTTGCTTTTCCGCGGACTGGTGACTCCAAAGTGGTTCCCTGTGCAGGTTTCTGCCGAAAGATGTTTCACAGAACCTGTTGTGACGGACTAGTTTCGGATTATGATGTTAAACTGTTTAAAGCTAATCGTAATATCGTTTATATGTGCAAAAACTGTGTGAATCTACCGGACCGTTTTGTTGCGTCGCTATCTGATATCCGCGACTCCCTGCGACTAGGCATACAATCTTTAATTGATCGTTTTGATAATAAATTCAAGCATTTAGTTGGTGAAGTGGCTGAACTCAAATCCCTTCTTAAAGTATGCGAGCACAGTGATATTTTAAGTGGCAACAACAATTATAATGGTGCTGACTTTTCAACTATTACTGTGCCTAGTGCTAATAATGTTATTAATAATAACAATGCGAATGCAAAAAGCAAATCAAGCTGCTGTTGTTGATTTGTTTACTTTCTCGCCTTTGCCGTGTGCATTACCATCTGCTTCGTCCGCTGCCGCCGTGCTTAAATCACCCGAAGGCAGACCATCTCAACTTCAGTGTGCATATAATAATTTGCCTTTGTTGGTTTCTACTGCACCGATTGCTATCTCGTCTCCTTCGTCGGTACAACAACATGCTATATATGCTAATGCCAATAGTTCTAATGAGAATTCTAATGCCCAATCTCACTCCAAAAATGCAACGTCTGTTTCTCGCACAGCTGTTTATGAGAATGGGGATAATGATTGGTATGCTGCGCGTCAAAAAGATAGCCGTTTTAGGCAAAATGTTGTAACTGGTCTGAACGCAAATAAGGAACTTGATGTTATTACTAAAAAGAAGTGGCTCCATATCTCGGCATTTAAACCTACCGTTAGTGAGGCTGACATCATCTCCTATGTTGCTAAATATGCCAATATCGATGCTAAACATCTATTATGCACTAAGCTCGTTAAAAAAGGAACTTCGCTTGATGGCCTTAGGAGTGTAAATTTCAAAATTGGTGTCACTGCAGTTTATTATGACAGCGTTCTGAATCCCGATGTCTGGCCTGCTGATATCAATGTCCGCCCATTCCTGTTTTTTCAGGAAGGTCCAAATCAGCGAATAACGGCATGATAAGAGCGCCATCCCGTTTTAAAATCTTTTATCAAAATATATCGGGAATGCGTACGAAAACGAGTGAGGTTTATGCTGCATCCAGTTGTTGTGACTATGACATTATAGTTTTGGTGGAAACGTGGCTCAATGCTGAATTTTTTAGTGAAGAATTTTTCGATAGAAATCTTTATTCGGTGTTCCGTAAAGATAGGGACAGCCTGGCTACCGATACTACTCGTGGTGGTGGAGTACTTATTGCTGTTAGGCATAACTTGCATTCTGCCATCGTGCTGCTAAAAAATCCCGATTTGGTTCTTGACCAATTATGTGTATCTGTTACTGGTCAGGATTCTGTATTATATATATGTGTTTCGTACATTCCCCCAAATAGCCCGGAGAAAATCTACTATGACCATGTTGATAATATTTTAAATATTGATGTTACTGCGAACAATGCTGAATTATGTGTATCAGGGGACTATAATTTAAGTAAAATTGTATGGTCATCTACAGATGATGAAACGCTCTTACCGGCCAATGTTAATAGTTCTCATGAGATCTATGTATTAGATGAGTTTTACAGTCTGCAACTTTCCCAAGTTAATTGCTTTTTTAATGAGCTCAATAGGATTTTAGATCTCATTTTCATTTCTAGTGAGTTAAGGTATTCGATTTATAAATCTGATGTTCCAATGTATGCTACTGATAGGCATCATGTACCGGTTGTCTTGGAACTTGAGTTTTATGCATTCTCTCGCTCATTACCAGATAATGTGGTAACTTTAAACTATGATAAATGTGATTTTGCTCTGGTTAATAGCCATATTTCATCCATTGACTGGATTTCCTTATTTAGTAACCTCAGTCTTGATAATTGCTTTGAACGATTCAAGATAATTCTGTCTGATATCTCGATTTGTCATATTCCGCGGTACTCGAAGAGGGCCTACAAATTGCCTTGGTATAACAGTAGATTGAAAAGACTTAAAAACTTACGGAATAAAAATTACAAATTATTTAAGGATACTGGTAACTCTTGGTTTAAATTACTTTATGAGAAATTTATGCGTGAATTCAATATTTTGAATAAATTTCTTTACAAGAACTTTATTGTTGGTTTTGAAGATAGTATCATGTATGGTCATCTACAGATGATGAAACGCTCTTACCGGCCAATGTTAATAGTTCTCATGAGATCTATGTATTAGATGAGTTTTACAGTCTGCAACTTTCCCAAGTTAATTGCTTTTTTAATGAGCTCAATAGGATTTTAGATCTCATTTTCATTTCTAGTGAGTTAAGGTATTCGATTTATAAATCTGATGTTCCAATGTATGCTACTGATAGGCATCATGTACCGGTTGTCTTGGAACTTGAGTTTTATGCATTCTCTCGCTCATTACCAGATAATGTGGTAACTTTAAACTATGATAAATGTGATTTTGCTCTGGTTAATAGCCATATTTCATCCATTGACTGGATTTCCTTATTTAGTAACCTCAGTCTTGATAATTGCTTTGAACGATTCAAGATAATTCTGTCTGATATCTCGATTTGTCATATTCCGCGGTACTCGAAGAGGGCCTACAAATTGCCTTGGTATAACAGTAGATTGAAAAGACTTAAAAACTTACGGAATAAAAATTACAAATTATTTAAGGATACTGGTAACTCTTGGTTTAAATTACTTTATGAGAAATTTATGCGTGAATTCAATATTTTGAATAAATTTCTTTACAAGAACTTTATTGTTGGTTTTGAAGATAGTATCAAATCAAATCCAAAGGCTTTCTGGAATTTCGTTAATTCTAAACGGTCCTCCTCTAATATTCCGGATTCGATGGCTTACAAGGGCGTGATCTCTACGTCCCCAGCTGAGACGGCGAGCATGTTTGCTGATTTCTTTAGCTCTAACTTTGTGGTAGACTCTGCTGATGTTAATTATTGTAGCTCTCTTACATCTATTGACTTTGGGTTGCTTGAACTTGCTGAAGAAGATATTTTCAATGCTGTTAGTGATCTAAAAAATTCTAAGCTTGTTGATGTTCATGGACTCTCAGCTTTTTTTATTAAACAATGCGTTGAGTCTTTATCTCGCCCATTACTAATTTTATTTAATCTATCTCTAAAGCTTGGTGTATTTTTGGATGACTGGAAGGTAGCTTCGGTTGCTCCCATCTACAAGGCTGGTGATAAATGTGACATATCTAATTATCGGCCAATTTCGAAGCTCTCCAACTTCGCTAAGTTGTTCGAAAAGATTATCAGCTCTAAACTCTCTTTTGCGATTAAACCGTTAATTTCGTTGGCACAACATGGTTTTGTACCTGGGCGCTCAACTGTTACAAACCTTTTAGTTTTTTCCAACTACTGCACATCGGCCTTTGTAAGAGGTTATCAGGTTGACTCTATCTACACGGACTTTTCCAAAGCTTTTGATAGGGTCAGTCACAATTTGTTAATCTCTAAACTTCATGCATTAGGTTTCCATAATCAGTTTCTGCTTTGGATTAGGTCCTACCTTAATAATAGAGTTAATTTTGTGCAAGTTGATAAAGCTAAGTCACCTCCGTACATTGCAACCTCTGGTGTTCCCCAAGGTAGTATATTGGGCCCTTTGTTATTCTTGATTTTTATCAATGATGTTAGCTCTTGCTTTCAACATTCTGGTCATCTCCTATATGCTGATGATTTGAAAATTTTCTTGGCAGTAAAATCCCAAGCTGATGTGGATGTTATTCAAAGTGAGCTTAATTCGTTTGACGTCTGGTGCCGGCGGAATATGTTGTCTCTCAACATTGATAAGTGCTGTGTCGTTACATACCATAAATTACGATCTCCTTTGCAATCATCCTATTATATTGCCAATACATCGCTAAAATCATTTACTAAAATCAAAGACCTGGGCGTAATTTATGACTCACGTTTCACTTTTACGGATCACTTAAATTTCATTATTCCTAAGGCATACTCTTCCCTTGCTTTTGTTAAAAGGAACAGCCGTGAGTTTAGTGACCCTTATACTAGAAAAGTACTCTACAATGCGTTTGTTAGGTCAAGGCTCGAATATGCTGCTATTGTTTGGAACCCATCCTATGCTAATCACTCGAATAGAATTGAGCGTGTTCAAAGAAAATTTATGCACTTTGCGCTTTGGCGAATAAGGTTTGACTTTCCTATTCCCTCGTATATTTCTCGCTGTAGGCTGATAGATTTACAAACCCTTGCTTGTAGGAGGACCTTGGCTGGTCTATTGTTTTTACATGGTTTGATTAATGGCATAATCGACTGTCCGCCTTTGTTGCAACTCGTAAATCTTAATGTTCCAAGTCGATCTTTACGTCATGTTGACTTTTTTGTGACTGAATGCTTTAGGTGCAATTACGCTAGAAATGAGCCTATCACTAGAATGCTATTGGACTTCAACTCGCTCTACTATAAAGGTATTGATGTTAATTTATTTTCTAGTTTCTCTGTTTTTAAGAGCTCTCTGTCTATTTTGTCTGATTGTTAGTTCGTAATTTTAATTTTAGTCTATACTTAAGTTGTCATGTAGTCTGTAAGGTTTGTAACACCATTGACTTAAAAAAAAAAATAAATAAATAAAGATCCCGATGACATTTTTTAGATTGATCGTGCATCATTATGAAGCACTTATTCTACCGTCTACTAGAGATATAAGGAAGTACTATGATGAGAACCGGCATTCCATTAACTGGCCGTTTAACCCGCGTAACTATAGGCCTAAAATGAATGAATCTCGGTGTTGATATCCAACCACCTGAAAGAGCTGAAGAAGAACGCGTACTTCCGATTGACATTGAAACCCACAATACATGGTACTAAACATCCGTTACAACCATAGGAACACTCCCAAGACAAGAGGCTACTACAATCCACATCGACCCTGGTTCAGACGTCGCTACTACCGCAGTCGAGATGGTGACGCAAGGTGCTTCTTCTCACGTGATGAGTCCCACAGGATGAGCACGACTTTGAAAAGGAAAACTAAACTATTTCAGATACTTTCTTTTATCAATCTCAGGAAAATATAGATATAACCAAAATGGACTAAAAGTGGAAATATCCTATTATCACTTAAATTCGGTAAATTTTGCAAGTCTGTGACAGTGGACAGAATAAAGCCCCCAAGCGTTATTTCACTACACCTATGTACATATATAAGAAACTAAAACATTAATAACATAAGAGTGAACAACAAATGTTAATTTGTGACAAGAACACGCAAGGTTATGCGAAAGATTCTCAACCAGCGTATACAGTGACTCCAAATATTTAGCAAGGCTTGTTGGAACTAAACTAGGTAATCATTTACGTGGGGTACCGAGCGCTAATACGCGTCCAAAAATGTCGGGAGAGGTATCAAAAGACGCGTTTCCGTCCCAGGAGCATGAATATAACTCCGCTCAACCAATATTTCCATTATTTTGGAAAATATTTGCGGGTTTAGGGGCCCGATCCATGTTTTTTATGTGCAGAAAACCTTACCGCGTAGGAGGCCTTCGGCCGCGATTCAAAAAATAACCATGGGCTACGCCATTCCAACTCCGGGTGGTTGCCATAGCCGTGGCTACCGCCACGGTGATGTCCTTCCGCGTGCCACTCTTTTCTCACAGGGTAATGTGATTACAACAACCACATGAAAATGACAGACAATTCTGAACTTTAACTGCAAATATCTCGCAAACTACTAAAAATATTGGTTCAGCGGAATTATATTCGTGCTCCTGGGACCAAAGCGCGTCTCCTGATATATATCTCAACATTTTTGGTTGTGCATTAGTGCTCGGTACCACACGTAAACGATTACCCTAAAATAAATAAAATTACCTTTAAGTAACTTGCGTGGCCGTGATTTAAAATCGAGTCTTTCATCATTGCTGACTCCACCTGCACTAGCACTTCCATGCAAAAACGATCGAGGACGGCGCTCATTCACATACATTACTTTTGCCGATGCCAGATGGCCTCTTTCTGAAGTGTGCTCAATAGAACAATTGGCCGAGTTCCTACTACGTGTTGTATCACCACTTGACATATTCTTCAACTGGAAAAATCATTTGTAAAAAGTTCAGGTACTGGTGCAGTTTAGGGGGCCCACCCAAAACTAGACCAAAAAAGCCAAGTGGGGTGTCAAAAGACGCGTATTCACGTCTATATTTAGAATCTGAAATGAGATTTTCAACCGTTCAAAAGTTATTTGCAGTTAAAGTTCACAATTTTTTGTCATTTTCATGTGGTTGTTGTAATGGCATATTAGGCTGAGCCAAAAAAGTGAAAAAGAGTGGAAACGTGGCACGCGGAAGGACATCACCGTGGCGGTAGCCACGGCTATGGCACACACCCGGAGTTGGAATGGCGTAGCCCAGGGTTATTTTTTGAAGCGCGGCCGAAGGCCGCCTACGCGGAAAGGTGTTCTGTACATAAAAACATGGATCACGCCTCATAACTTTTGAACGGTTGAAAAAAACAAAAATCTCTTTTCAGATTCTAAATCTAGACGTAAATACGCGTCTTTTGACACCCCACTCGACTTTTTTGGTCTAGTTTTGGGTGGGCCCCCTAAACTGCACCATTACCAAAGTTCATTTGTTTTTATGATTTTTAATTACATACATACATTATTTTTTGGTATTGTCGGAGATGCAGGTGTCGGCTCTGATTTAACTGATTGTACTGTGTTAAGATTGTTATGGTCTTCTTCGCCTTCAATATCATTTGGAACAAGCTTTTGCCGTTCTACAACCTCGTTTATGTCCATTTTTCCCGAAATCAATATTTCCTTGTTACCAACCAAAAACAGTCCAGACTATTCCTGTATATCCTTATGCCCGTGCCTCGCCTTAAATGAGTACAATTATTAGCTTAGCTGATCAACTTTAGCGTTAGTAAAAGCTTAGTCCATTAATAATTTGCATCGTATTATTTATTTTTTATGAATGATAAAATAAAACAAGTAAGTTAAGCAATTATCGATATCTTATTCGTAATGTCATAAATGAATAACCCTGCTGAAAACTTCTGATGTGCACCTACTCTAACAGACAGCTGTTTGAGCATCAAGCAAAACCTGTCTACCCAATGCATAGAAAGAAAATTTCCCTACCGGACATTTGGTGCAATATGTTCGATTAGTGACAAATCAGCTGATATATAGCCCTGAGCTAGAGCGGTGTACATGTACCCCTTTGTGGATGTGTGCAGCTTTACCTAACACCTGAATATCAGCTGAGTTGTTACTAAGACCTCAGATGTTGAGCAGCTGTTTTGACAGTGACAACTCAGCTGATACTCAGGGCTTAGGTAATAAGCCATCAAAATTGTGATAAGATTTCTATGGCGTTGGTGCAAAAGCTGATCACAATATTTGTGTACTTGTACCGCTCTACCTAAGATCTGATTACCAGCAGAGTTGTCACTGATAACTCATATGCCTGTATGTCCCGATAGGGACAATGATGTGCAACTCGATGGTTGATCTACGGATATGATGCCTCTCACCTCTCATTACCCATTTTCTCTTTCCTTTCCGCAGGAGGGATGACATGACCTAGAAGGTTCCTCTGGTCAGACCAACTCGCTACAACGACAGTCGAGGAGTACCGCAAGGGAGTACCAGAGCGTACCGGATTCATATCCGGCCAAGGACTGTCATTTCGACAACACTCCTCAAAACCTTCGGGGAGTGATTTCGTTGCTAAAACAACAACAACAACCCAAAATACTTCACCTGTCAAGGTTGAATAATATGGCTTAGAAAGTTCCACTGGGCATACCAAACCGCTACCACGACAGTTGGGCAATACTACAAGAGAGTATCGGTACCGTGTTCATATCCGGCAAGGATAAAACAACAATGACCTCGCCGTCATGCCACCGCAATAGCCTCAAACGTAATTAGCCGCAATAAGATCGTCAACTCACTGGCCGGCAGTACTTGGACAGAAGATAAAGAAAGATTGCGTGCAACGTATAGGGTTATAAGACAACCGGCTTGCTCTAAATGATTTCCACACAATCCAGGGACCCCCAATAACGATTAATTTTGTATTTTTAATGTCAAAGCTCAAAGGCTTCCTCCTTTCGTAGAACAGTTTCAAGTACATGAATGAACATGTCTCTTCATGCTTAACCGAAATCTACAATGATTGAAAAAAGTTTGAGTGAATCATATATAAATTACAACTTAATCATTACTTTTGAGTTTAATTTTTTTGGTCAAACATAAAACTTATTCCCTGAGTTTTATTATTTTGAGAGGAAATAAAACTTACCCTTGAGTTATATATTTTTGCTCGACAGTAAGCGTTATTCTTTGAGTGATATTTTATCGTTCAAGGATAAAAATTAAGTTCCGAGTTTTAAGTTTTTTTCGCGGATCAAAAAACTCAAAAGGTCGCTGCGCCTTTAAGGAAAGTTGTTGGTCATAAATATTGGTTGGTATAATCTCGTCAACATATGTACTCAATTATTTAAACATAGTTTTAGCCACATACATATACTTGCCATAAAGGCGAAGCGGCCGTTTGAGTTTTTTGATATATGAAAAAACTTAAAACTCGGAACTTAATTTTTATCCTTGAACGATAAAATATCACTCAAAGAATAACGCTTACTGTCGAGCAAAAATATAAAACTCAAGGGTAAGTTTTATTTCCTCTCAAAAAAATAAAACTCAAAAAGTGATCATTACGCTTAATCAAAAAAATAAACTTGAACGTAACGATTATTGTTGATTTTTATTGAAAAAAATCAGAAAGTAATGATCAAATGTCGAGTTCTATAATTAAACTTATAACAGTTACGGTCCCTGACACAATCACCTGAAATAGCTGAACAAGAACGCGAACTTACGAGGGACACTAGAGTCATGCTATCACAACTTCGTTCTGGATATTGTAACCATATCCAGACTGAACCCCACCAGACCAATTACTTTCCCTGCATGTGGTATGCCCCCACGTGATACCAAAAATTCTCTTCTTCTATTCAGTTGAGCCTACTCTTCTAGCACCAATAGCACTCTGGTCCAACCCTGTTGAAACTGCGCGTTTACTTGGACTTCCGTTAGAAGAGCCTGGCGGCATTAGGCAGGGCGAAGAACTGTTAAAGCAACAACAACATCGTTTCTGGAATAGCCGCCATACCTAGTTTTCAGGCCTCGCAACAACTTGCCTTCAAATTAGGGGGTTTCTCCAATAAATAAACTATATAAGGACTTCAGGCATTATCCGCCCAGGAATTTACACGTTTCCTATTCCTATATGTATATCTCTTAGCAAAGTAAATTTTGCTGAAATAACAATTAACCTTACAAAATGCTGAATTGTCACTCACAAAGCATTTCAAGTAAGCTTTAAATAATCGAAACGGCACATAATAGTTTATGAATGTAAACCTATAAAAAAGTTTCACTGCATATTTTTCAAATAATAAGAGCTGCAATATCAACCAAATATTACCAAATCGGAGAAACGATTGAAATGCAATGGTATCACATGCTTATCTGTATCCAATCTCCCGTATAAACTTCTAGGAAAAGGTATTTGAAATATATATATATCCGTTTAATGCAGCAAGTTTGCTTAAAGTTATTTTTAAAAAAATTTCAGAAGTTATTGTTGGTTTCGTAATTATAATCTTGTTTTTACATGAATTTCATTCCGGCTTTCAAACCTCCTTCATTCCTCGTTTTCCCCCTTGTGTTTCATTAGAACTACTAAAATGTTTGACGTAATTCCGTTAATATCCGATACATCCTATTTTAAATAAAAAACTCTTCTCGGTTGTCGTTTTACGCCTTTTTCAAGATGTAAAATGAATAAAGACAAGTTTTAATACATTTTTTAATTTTTGAGATATTTTATCTTTCCTGTTTTAAATGTTCTGCTTGGAGCCTTCATATTTAAATTTATTTTCCTTTGAAACCAAGTGTGTATATCAATTGGCCTATACTAATAAGCCCCACGCCGCAAAGGCCAACAGTTAAACCGTACAAAATCTTATCAGGTGGTCCTCCTTTTAAAAAAATTGGAAGATCATTATGAGCCTATAAACAGTTCAAAAATAATGATTTATTATAAATTGGAGATGATATATTTCAAAGAGTACCTGGAATTTCTTCACATTCTTTGCAAAAGCGTCAGGTAATGCCATTTTTGAATTGTAATGATTGCGTAAGTAATCCTAAAGTGTAAGAGAAAGAAAAAATGGTTTTACTTTGGGTTGCATTAGTTTATTAAAAATATTTTTGATATTAAAATACTTTTGGTTTAATGCAGTACAACTATGTTATCTATTTTATATTATATACTTACCAAGCAGTCAATTTATCAAGATCAAAATCAGTTTCGCTATATGTGCAGAAAGTGTACGCTAGTTGTAATGTCAATGTTTAAAATTAGGACAATTACATGTATACAATCATGAATACATACATGCATACATATGCAACAAATAAAATGCAGATAAAGTCGATCAACCGCATTCGTTCAATAAATTCACTTAATGTTTTTGTATAAGGAGATTTCAAAGGTGTAGTGGGTAGTGTGCATTGCCTATCGCACCGAAAAATCAATGAAAAGTTTCTCTACAGAGGTGTGTCGAAATATCAGCAGCAGAGTCGAGGATTGAGGGCCTAGGCTAAATATCGCGATCGAGGACGACAGATTAAATATCTTAACATCGCGCACCAATATACCAGGCCGCTGGACTCACACCCAATAAAAAGTCTCAGAAGGCCATTTTCAGCGACTCCGACTGGAATTCGACACAATATCATCCTCATTTTTTGTTTAGTGAGCAACAACCATATTGATGACATATTTTCTGTACACGAACTTTAAATATCCATAGCAAACTTCGTATTGCCTTTCGTAATTCTATCTTACACAATTCTGAAGTTAGAAGCAGTCGAATTTGAAAATTGCTTGACCTACTTTCATGAAGAAGTAGGCTTGGTGAATCACTTATCTTCTGTGGCTGCATGTATCAGAACAATACAGGTAAAAGGTTTTTAAGTTATTAACAACCAAAGTTTGAAAATTTCTTCACTGATATGTGGGCGGTGCCACGCCCCTTGTCCAAAATTTTGATAAAAATCGACCATGGGATAATAAACTTAAATTGCCCTCATCATTGTAGCTGTTTTAATTATTAAATTAACCCACTTTATATGCTTTTCGAAATTTTCGATATCCAAAAAGGACGTGATTACCTACCTTGGCCGAATAGCAACCTGCGTACCAAATTTCATTCAAATATCTCATCTTTTACTAAAGTTATCGTGTCCACGGACGGACGGACATGTCTTAATGGATTCCTCTTTTAATTCTAAGAACTTTCCTTACCGGACACTGCTGATTCACACCAACACATGCAGACATTTGAGGTCTCAGTGACCGCCATGGAAATCTTTTCACAATTCTTACACCACTCTGCTCAGGCCGAACAACATGTCATACGGTTGTTACTGGATACTGAAGTATGTGCCCGGTTTCAAGTCTCTAGCTAACCGATCGCAAGATTCCCCTCATTATAATTATAATTATAAGCTTTTATTTAGTTTCAGTTGACGGATGTCTGTAATGGAATCTTGCAAGTTAAATTTTATACACTTCCCGGTGTCCGATTGAGCTGAAAGTCTGCACCGATGTATAACCCCGATGACAATGCAATATTATGAAAAAAAAAATCCGATAGGTGGCGCGTAGGTCGATTTGGCTGATATTTTACTTGTGTGGTACTTAATTAGTTTCCATATGTTTAAAAAAAAATTGGACCCGATAGGTGGCGCGGGAGTCGCTTATAAGCTTTTATTTAGTTTTAGTTGACGGCTGTATGGAATGGAATCTTGCAAGTTAAATTTGATACACTTCCCGGTGTCCGATTGAGCTGAAAGTCTGCACAGATGTATAACCCCGATGACAATGCAATATTATGAAAAAAAAAAAAATCCGATAGGTGGCGCGTAGGTCGCTATATTTTCAAAAATCGCATTTATGGTCCGATTTGGCTGAAATTCGGAACATGTATTACTACCATGAAAAGAAATATTTCCCTAAAAAATATCCCGCTAGGTGGAGCTGAGATCGCGGTTATAAATACTAAAAATTGGAATTATGGACCGATTTGGCTGATATTTTACGTGTGTGGTACTTAATTAATTTCCATATGTTTAAAAAAAATTGGAACCGCTAGGTGGCGCGGGAGTCGCTCTATTTAAGAAATTCGAAGGTCCGTTTTCGGTGTCGTTTAATTCATTTTTCAACGAACTTCCCGTTAGGGTAGTATCTTAACATTTTCATCCACGTTTAGTTTTTTACCGCAACTCAATATAAAAAAAATAATTCCGATAGGTGGCGCACGGGTAGCGATATTTGAAAAATTTCATTTCCAGAAATTTTGTTTTCGATATTGTACCAACTTCCCGTTGAGCTGGGGTTTTCAAATTTCCACCATCGCTCAGGTTTCGCGGCCATTGCATTATAAAATAAAATTAAAGAAAAAACTTTTTTAAAAATAAGTTTTTATTATTGTTTAATAAAATTAACTAAAAAGTAAATTAATTTAGGAAAAAAGTTTTCTAAGAACAAGCTTATGGGTATATTACTTGTTGATAAACAGAACTAAAAAGTAAAAAATAAAATTAAAGAAAAAAACTTTTTTAAAAATAAGCTTTTATTATTGTTTAATAAAATTAACTAAAAAGTAAAAAATAAATTCACTGTAAAGAAGTATAACACTTTATAAGTTCATTGTAACCTTTAACGATAGTTAGGCTTCTTCGTCTGCGATAAAATAATTCCATATTGTACATGATTATATATTTTTAACATTAAAACTTTACACTTAAATTATTATGTCTTCCAGTCTACATCAAAGTCCCAATTTTATTATTAATAAAAGCGTGTTAAATTTTATTTGGTATAATTAGAAACATTTAGGACCTTCTTGTCTATTTGATGATATAATTAAGGACGTTTAAGACATTTCTTGTTATCACAATTCAAAATTGGTGGATCTGTACGCCACCTAGGGAAAAATTGTATAGGAATCTTGAACTGTGACCGGGTTCTGAAGCATGCCCCAAGTTTAAAGTGTCTAGCTCAACGGCCTAAAAACGTGAGAATGGCTAGACGGATTTTGTTGAAATTTGGCACGCCTACAGGTTATAGTCTGGAAGGAGCTATATGCTATTTTTTTTTTAATTTTAGTGGTTCCGACCCTGCTAGAGACCGTTACTTTTCGAAATTTTTTTATTCCATATAACTCTAAGTATATTGAACCTATAGGTATAGAAAGATCGTACAATATGGGTATCAAACGAAAGGGGAAGGCCCCAGGTTTCATTTTGGCTCCGATATATTTCGATAAATTGATCTATAACTAAGTTATCGGTCAAAATTCGATTGCCCGAAAACCTTAATATTACCCTACAATATGGGTATCAAACGAAAGGGGATGGCCCCAGGTTTCATTTGGACTTCGATACATTTCGATAAATTTATCGATGATGAGTTATCGGTGAAAATGTGATTGCCCAAAAACCTTAAACTTGCCCTACAAAATGGGTATCAAACGAAAGGGGAAGGCCCCAGGTTTCATTTGTACCTCGACATTTTTCGATAAATTTATCTATAACTGAGTTATCGGTAAAAATGCGATTGTAGATAAACCTTAATATTACCCTACAATGTGGTATCAAATCAACATTTGAATTTGCATTCATCCTGGCACAATTTGTCAAAATTGAATTCTTGAAAGGCCCCCTAACGTTACCAACGAATACCTCAAAAGAAAAATTTCAAAATATTCGAATTTGGTAAATTCTTCAGTAGGCAATAATATTATATAAATATGAAATCTTAAAGTATATTATTGATTTTGAAAGGCCCCCTAACTACTTACATCCCGAGCAACGCCGGGTACCCTGCTAGTACTTTATAAAGAGTTGTTTATAAAATTAAATATACTTTACCCGACTGGAGTGCCTAGAGGCGTTCCAATTTACTAGTTTACCTAAACTCCGTCGAACCGGAGACACTGCGCTTTATCAAGCGGGCAGGGTGGCTCAATCTCATGAGTGTATAAGGGAAGCAGGGATTAATCCGGCATAAATGCGCCCCTCTGTAAGGTAGAGAGGCAGCCATCCTAACTTAACCTAAACTAACTTACATAAAGTTTTTATTACTGAAAAAAGATTTTGATATTTCAATGTTCATGAAAAAAATTTCAAACTATATCAATAAAAATCTTCCTGTTATATGTTCAGATCATTCATTATTTTATAAAATTAAAGCATTATTGACACCAAGCCACCTCTCCGTTGAAATTTTACGTTCCCACATATGTTCTCACCATACAAAAAACCATGTGACTAATCTCTAAACAGCGCGAACGGGGACTGATCAGTTTAGTCTACAGTTGTCTATAATTCGATCTACATAAGGAAATATTATTTGTACATGCTTCATGGGGGCGTAAGCCAGTTTAGTTTTTGTAGCATACTTTTAGCAACAACTCAACCCATACAAAGCAATCAGAACTGGCATTATTTAGACAGATAAAGGGTGTTTCTGCACATTGATACCATGGATTGCGGTTCCCATTTGGGATCGGACATTGGTAATTTCTTGGTTTTTTGCAAATATCTAAATTTACTAACACAAAATATTTATTTGCCTCTTTCGAATGATGGATACCAACCTCGAAATGCGTTTTTGATACCTTCCGCGATATTTTTGGTCGTGTCGTTTTGGTTTTTTGTGAATAAGTTTTGGTAATTGTTTGAGTAATCAATTACCTAACTTTTCGATGAAACGAAAATCTTTATTTGCGCTTTTAAATTGTTGATACCGATATCAAAACTAGTGTTGTCTAGATATTGAAAAGAAATAACCAAAAAATAAAAACTGCATCACCTAATAGGTACATTATAAACCTATCGCATCTTAGAGGAATTGTGAAAAGAAAAATCGGTAATTCTTTACGTCCGTACGTAACTGCTAAACTGAAAACAAATATTTTATTTCAGTGAAAAGTTATTAACAAAAAACCAAAAAATGACCCAGGTCAAATTCTGATATAGGGGCCCGATCCATGTTTTTTATGTGCAGAACACCTTTCCGCATTGGCGGCCTTCGGCCGCGCTTAAAAAACACCCTGGGCTACGCCATGCCAGCTCCGGATGGTTGCCTGAACCGTGGCAACGTGCCACGCTACGCACATTTTGCATATTTTTCTCACAGTGTAATTTGTGATTACAACAACCACATTAAAATGACAGAAAATTCTGAGCTTTGATTGCAAATATCTCGCAAACTACTAAAAATATTTGTTTTCCGTTTTCCGATTCTTGTTAAAGAGGTCAAAACGCGTCTTTTGATACCTCTACTTTTGGAGGTGTATTAGCAGTTACGTACGGTCGCAAAGAATTACCGAAAAATCAACAAAAGCTCGTCATAACTTAAGCTAGTTTGGGTCAAATGCCATTCTTCCAGCTTTTGCAGGATATTTTACCAAGAACTATATAACCGATATATATAACTATATAAAAGACGCGTTTCCGTCCAAGGAGCATGAATATAACTCCGCTCAACCAATAATTTCATTATTTTGGAAAATATTTGCGAAAAACCGAAAAATGACCAGGTCAAATCCTGATTTAGGGGCCCGATCCATGTTTTCTATGTGTAGAACACCTTTCATCGTAGGCGGCCTTCGGCCGCGCTTCAAATAACCCTGGGCTACGCCATTCCAACTCCGGGTGGTTGCATGTTGCCACCGTTCCCACTCTTTTTCTCAAAGTGTAATTTGTGATTACAACAACCACATGAAAATGACAGAAAATTGTGATCTTTGATTGCAAATATCTCGCAAACTACTAAAAATTTTGGTTCAGCGGAGTTATATTCATGCTCCTGGGACCAAAGCGCATCTCCTGATACATACCTATCCCAATATTTTGGGTTTTGTATTAGCGCTCGGTACCCCACGTAAGCGATTACCACAAAAACTACCAAAAACATTTTAAATTGGGAAAAATTAAAAATTTTCGTTTAAAGAACCAAGATGGACACACTGATTTTGGTACCTCTCCCGAAGTTTTTGGACGTGTTTTAGCAGTTGCCTCTTAAAATAAACACATACCGTAATATTTCCATTGCTCTTAAAACTGCGGGATTTGTTTTTTTCCTTTTCCAGCCAGCAAGCTGAGTACGGGAACACACGAAATTAAAACTATCTACTTTTGAGGAACATTAACTAATTTTGACAATTCTCCGTGTAAAAACGTAGAAGGCAAAGACAAGGATCGTAAACCTCGTACAATTTGCAAAATTTGCAAATATAATTGGTGAATCTGAATTTTAAGTTTTGTCTTTTAACTGTATATAAATCGAATACGAGAATTACCATTATTGAATCCCAGTAAAGCAAACGCCAACAACCTACGAAGGAAAATATTGGTACGTGCACATACGAACATTGTATTTGTAAAGGATTTACGGATTGGCAATCGTGACGTAGGTGGGTGTTGAACACTAGTGTTATATTTATATGCATTTAGATGAGTTGAAGAATAATTTAAGGTAATTGTTTCCTTTGGCACTCAACTACTAATAAATTAGCTAAAAATATGAGTTGAGTGCCAAAGGAACCAAATACCTAATTTAACTTCACTATTGTCGTATTTAGCGATTACGTACTGACAGCAACAAGTTACACATTGTCGACTCCACGATGGAGGTGCACCTCAACGAAACTGAGTCGCGCTACTTTGGGGACTTGTTTTTATGTTGTGACGTGGAAAAGGCAGGTAAAATACCAACATTGAAAGCTATGGAATTATATCGTTCAGCTAATGTGCCAAACGACATTATTGTCGAGGTAATTCACAGTATGTTAAATACGTTAACTAGGATTAACCTTGTATAAAATTTTTCTTTTCACAGATCACCGCTCTTGCTAGTGTACCAGGGGCTTCTTTACACATCTCGCGTGGGCAGTTTTATTCTTGTTTAAAACTTATTGCTGCATATCAAGCAGGAATGCAACTACGTAAAGAGATTATAACATCTTCTTTGCCTTTGCCTCTGCCTCGCTTCAGCTGGAAGCATTCACCAAGCAGCATCGAGCCGAATACAATAGCAAGTGGTTCAAAGATTCTTCACACTGAAAATGGGCCGAATGTAATACCACCACCTCCAATTGCTGAACGAAAAAATTCTTTACCTCAAAGGCAAGAAGATTGGCAGGTGGAAACTTCTGGAAGCAATTCTCGTCAGAGTTCTACAACGACTCAAAACCATATTCATAAAAATCCAGACTCAGTCACTAACTCAGATGTACATAGTACTGATTCTGAAGTTGATCAAAATGAATCAAGTTGTGGCGATAGTGGCGGATGTGTTGTTGATGCAGGCAGAAGCAGCCGTGAAACAGTAAGTACCTATTTGCTTTAAATAAATTTCCATTTTCTTATTTATGTATTTTTAGCATCGACTTCGAGCATCGCCAGAAGCATGGAGTACGAACAGTGATAGTCCTACTCCCACAAATAGTATTGCTGAACGCCAGTGGGCTAAAGAAACTCTTTGGCAAGGTTTGTTGGGAGATGAGCATCGACAGCTACTGGGTACAGAAGAAGAATCGTCAGATCGTCACAGTAGTGACGATGAAAATGAGGCGGACATAGAAAGTGTATACCATATTACTCCAGAGCAAAGGGATTATTATTTCACACAATTTAAAGCAGTGCAGCGCGATGTTAATGGATTACTTTCTGGTCAGGTTGCAAGGTACGTGAATCTGATAATTGAGGTGGTCAGAAGTAAAGGAGTATAAACAACGTCTGCGGGTTAGGGGCTCAGAATAGGGCCAAGGTAGTCATACCGGTCGTAAGATGCGACTAATATGCACTAAGGTAATGACGTGCAACTGGTTTGAATGTTGATCTACGGACTTGATACCTCTCACCTCTCATTACTTATCTTCTTCCTTTAGTAAGGAGGGATGACATGACCCAGATTGTTTCGCTGGTCATACATCGCTACCACGTCAACACAGTTTTAATAATGTTTTAGTTTTTTGAGGAAAATTCACTTGCTTCACTTTGCTTTTGACAACACAGTATACAATTATCTTCAACAATTCTTTGCAGAGTATTTTTCGAAAAATCAAGAATACCTGTTGAGGAGCTAAGGCACATTTGGCAACTATGTGACGTATCTCGTGATGGCGCCTTAAGTTTAGCTGAATTTACAGCAGCTATGCATTTGGTGGTGTTACGCCGCAATAATATACCATTACCAGCTGTACTGCCATCTTGTCTGCATCCAACCGTTTTACAACATCTTTCCACCAACACACTACCACAGGAACCACCTGAGGGTGATCTTTTGCATTTGAATGATGACGAAGAAGAGGATAAAACCGATAATACAGTAATTGTGACCAAAACTACAAATGTTTCACGCGTCGCTAATGAAATAAATGTTATGAACATTAGTACCATATCATCCTCATCACAGGTAACTATTTGTGTATTAGCGATTCTCTTTTTATTTACAATAATTTACTTTATTTATTTTCCATCAACTAGGCAAGTACAGGGTCTAAAGGAAATCAAGCTTCATTAACGCCTCCAATTTTGCCGCTAGCAAATAAAAATAGTAGTATATCAAATTCACCAGTAGCTGAACAAAACTCTACACCCCCCGATATGCCAGTTGGGAATGTTGTTGTTTCTAAAATGAAAGATAGAAATCTATGGGGACCCTCGGTAAAAATGCTATGTTCCTATCAATCAAATAACTATACTCAATATGCATACATTTTTTAGGATCTGCCACCCACACAATGGACTAAGTTTACAGAGTCCCCTACGTCAAATGTGTCTAGTCCAGGTCCAAAACCAGTTAATTTTGATATGCAGCGAACAGCTCAAGCCGTAGTGTCGGATCCTCAAATATTGCATCCAGTACCATTGCGAGTCACTCCAGTTGGTAGGTTGAATCAAAGTGTTTACATAAGCGATTTAGTTAAAGCGGGTAGAAAAGAAACATAGTCATTAAAAATATGCATGAATACTTTCTTACTAATTACTCCTATTTAAAAGGGGAGTTAGAAATCACAGCTTTACAACATCTACGATTTCCTTTTCAGTTATATCGAGGACTTGTTTAGTATTATTATATTTGCGATTTTCTGCTATTATTCTATATTATTTGTTGGAGTAGCGACAAAAACCGTCCCTCGCAGGTCAGGTCAGCATTTGTAAAATTACGATAACTTAATTTTAGAAAATACCCATGTACATATTGCAACGAGGAAAATAGAAAATCCCAGACATAAGATTGGCCTTAACCAAGACTAATTCTTCGAAAGAGAAATCAGAAAAAGCACGGTGACGGGGATTGTTAACTATACCGGCGAATGAGAATAACATTTTCGGGTTTTACCGCTATTGCACAAGGTAGGTATGCCTGACGTAAGAGGAATAAAATCCACGAAATCGCTACCACGTTATCCGGCTGGTGCATCGTGCTACGTCCCACTCCATGAGTGCAACTTTATGGTCGATCTCCGGAAATGATGCCTCTAACCTCTCATTACCCATTTTCTCCTTTTTAACAAAAGGAGAGATAACAAGACCTAGAAGGTTCCACGACAGTCGGGCAGTATCGCAAGGGTGCACCGAAGCGTACCAGATTTATATAAGGCCAAAGACTATTAATTCGACTTCACTCCCCAAAACCTTCGGGGATTGTTTTAGTAGTTAAAACAAGGTACAGTTACTTTATAACAGTAATATGTACATATCAGTGAAGTAACAAATGCCATTTTTGCGAATATTGAGCTTTGCCGCCAATTGTGTATGGCTACACAGTTTTTGTTTGTATAGATTACATATATTTTCAGTTTACTGTTGGAGGATATATGTATATTAAGTTAACGGTTAAGGTACCTAATCATGCATAAAAGGATTTTGGTCCTATTAAACCAGACTATTTTCAATTTTACTATTATTTCTACATCGAGATTAATATTATGTTTGAGCAAACAAAAAAAAAATGAAATGAATTACCTAATGTAAGTGTATTATAAATTTGTTTGTAGCAGGTACGGTTACCGCAACTCCAATAGTTTCTAATGACACTGTAAACCACGATGGCCATGACATTCCCAACAATCAAGGCTCAAGCCCCAAACAAACATTAATTCCTACAAATAATGTAATGGTCGTGAGTTCCCTTAGTAATGTTAGTAATGCAAACATAAATATGCATAATCGAGAGTCTCTTCAGAATATCGATTTACGAGCAATCCAGCGACCGCAAGCAAAAAAGTTGCCAACAAAAAATATCGGAGCTTTGCCCCCACCACCACAACGAGAATCCAGTATAGGTAGTGTAGGCAGTGCGATTGGAATTACAAATAGTTCACTTGTTAATGCGGGAATTTCGGCAAGTGTTGATGGGAATGAAATGGCCAATAGTAGTCTACAAAACAAAAAAGATCCGCCTCCATTGCCACCACCTCGACCACATCGGCATGGTCGTAGCAGCAGTTTGGACTTAAATAAGTTCAAAATTTGTGCACCTGTTGGTCAACAACCTGAGGTAAATCGGAAAATGATTGTATGATATGAATTATGGTTAAATCAATTGATTATTTTGCAATAATTTTAGATAATAGCACAAGCAAGTTTTGACCTTCAGACGTCTACTGGCTTTGCCGATTTTACACATTTTCCTGATGACGATGTGGTATGAATACAATCTTCTTGCTTAATATGTATGGTCATATCAGTTATGTAATTAAGTTAATTTTTCAGAAGGACAGCACTTCTGAACTGCAGCAATGCTCTTTGCCCCCGTCACAATTATCTGGATCAATATCATCAGATGCAGCTACGGCTATTATGCCCCCAACTCGATTCTCGTTGCAGCAATCAAATCAAAGAGTTTCGGCGTTTGAAGTATATAGGAAACCAAATGCTTTACCCAATTCCCAGTCACCTCCGGGAACAAATTTTATATTGCGAAATGATACAGAAATATCGCAACAGCCTAGTTACAATCCGGCCCATCCAATTCAACCTCCTCCACCTATGCCTACACCATTTGGTGCTGCTGGCGCTGCTATTTTGCAACAAGCACAATTAGTGCCGCTATTGCCAAATGCTGATCAGTATGAAAAACGTGTAAATGCTATTAGCGAAACTTTAAAACATGTTTCCTTTAAGCAAGACAACAATATTGGTGATGTACTACGACATCTTCGTGAACAAAACAATCTTCTCTTACGCTTGTGTAATGACTTAAGTGATGAATTGCTGTCCGTACAAACACGCAAAGAAGAATTACGATTGAAAAGGGAAGCGATGGCGCTCAATGATGCATCGAATTTGAACAACCTGCAACAGCAAACACAAATAGGAATGAGAACTAGTTCGTCTATTTCTGCGCCAGTTACAGCAAATATTACGGGTGGTTCTGGTAGCTCTGGAGTGCATTCAAACGTTTAAACCCAAACAACAGATGCCAATTATTGAACCGAATTTAATAATATTATTTACATTTCCTATTAAAATATTCTACATACACATTTTTTTTCTAATCAGAAAAAATTAAGCTATATGCACGCACATACATATATAAGTTTTGGAAAAAAAGAGAAACGCATGCAGGAGAGAAAGATCAGATGTTTATCTTATGGATCTCAATTAGTAATTCAAACTATTTAGATAAATCCATAAATAAGCAAATTTGTTTTATTTTTGATGAACTTGGATACAAAAATGTATAGTGTTCGTATCATTTGTATATGAGTGCTTATGCTGTTTCCAGAATGCTGCATGCGCGGTATGGTACGTTCTCCGACGTTAAGTATGTACATATATGTATGTATGTATACTTATGTGTATGTAGATATGTATTTGTGTTTGCCACGTATTTAGCTTTGATATATTCCAGGATGAACTGTTCCTCCAATTCGTTACTTGTTGCTTTCAATGTATTTTTTTTTTCTATAAATGGTAGCTGTATGCTGCCTTAGAGTAAATAATAGTTAAAGTAAATTTTCATAAAAATACATATGCATAGAGTAGACAAAATTTCTGCAGGAGAGAAACACATTTCCATAAAACATGATAAGGATTTTATAAATTTGCAACTTAAGCTATAGGTAAATTCATAAAAAAGAAAATTTGATTCGTTTTCGTTTTTATTATATAATTCGTATGTGAGTACTTATGTCTTTTCCAGAATGATGCATGAGCGGTATTGTAGTTTCACCGGAAATGAGACATTTCTCCAACTCATAGTTTGCTGCTCTTAGAGTTTGTTTTCCTTCGAGTAATGGTAGCTTTCTGCTGCCTTAGAGTAAACAGTTAATTGTTAAAGTAAATTTTCATACAAATATATGAAAAATATATATGTATATGTAGAAGATATTGCAACCAATGTATTATCATGATTGCTAGAAATATCCCTACATGGCTTTGCTTCCACGTATACACGTATTTATTTAATTAACAGCGTCTTTTTCTATTTGAGAGAATTGTGGAGTATCGAATAAGAGACTTTGTATGCATGTTCGTTAAAATCCTTAAAAATATATTTGCTTATATACTTTGTAGATACATATGCTGTGTTGGAGATACTGATTATATCCAAAATGCTTTGTTTTGTTTTAACATTAACGAAATCTGTACTAATGTACTCATAAATATTCATTCCAAATTATTGATAAATCACACTCATACACTTTAGTCTAGTTAGATATACTCTATTTATGTGTATGACTTTGTTTATTTTAGTCTCATTTTAATAACTTCTTTATATATATAATGTATAAACTTGTGTAAATTAGTATGGATGGATGCATATGCACATAGTACGTGATAGGTGATACCTTAATAATATATATACATACATTTGAAGCAGTGCATTGAAGAAGATGTGGTACAGCATTTTCGGATATGTTCGGTTTTATGCAGACAATTTAATTTAACATTTATATGGAGATTTTCTGTAGAAAATATTTGCTTGATAAGGTTGTTAACGTACACATGCTTTAAACCTGTCTCCATTTATAATCGGAGCTACGTATGTGTTTTAGTAGCATAAGAAGAGAAGAAAGCATAAGCCCATCAGTAGTTTCAATGTTGGGTAAGTGTTAATTAATTGTCAAAGTTTAAACACGATTTATTGAATTATATTTGAAGAATATGCCTATATACAAAAACTAACAATAATATGCAAATTTAAAACCGCTAATGTACGTTGAAAGTAGTTTACTGAATATAAACAAATCATAATTATTAAGTTTAAGGTAATAAACATACATTTGGAATGTAAGCTCATGTATAAAAACACCGAATAAAATTCAGTTTCCTAATATTTACTGGCTGACCGATAATTTTACAATTAATTTCTATTTATATACAGTTAGTCACTAAATTGAGTAAACACATAAGATAGCAAACGGAAATTGGGAAGAAGACCAAAGATACTCGATTTTTGCTGTTTTCTAATTTATATCAATAGGAAGGACATCTTGAACTACATATTTTATTTGTTTATAGTGAGCACAAAAACACGGTCGACTATCAAAACAAATACATAATTAAAATGTGAAGTTGTGAATAACATAAAAGGCAAAAACTTGATTTAAGATAAGAAAAAATTTTACAATTTTGTTATCGATTTGGTCTTACTCAATGTATTACTAAAACAGTTCGTTCTATAGCTATCTCTACATATAATAAAATTGTAACAGGTCAATGTCTGTACATGGCAGATATCAACAAAAAATTGATTGGGGGAAGCATTATTAAACGAGTAGAATCCAAATCAACCATTTTTTTAATTTTTGTGTGTCTGTCTGTCTGTCTGTCTGTCTGTCTGTCCGTATGTTTGTGGCCGTATCACTCTGAAAGTACTGAATGGAAATGAAAGAAACTTTTTTCGTTCGATTGCTAGATACTCAACTTAAAATTTAGGATATTACTTTTTTCGATATCTCAACCGGTTTTGGAGTTATCGCCCAGTATGTGGCCCATGTCTGTCTGTATGTTTGTGGTCGTATCACTCGGAAAGTACTGAATGGAAGTGAATGAAACTTTTTTCGTTGGATTGCTAGATACTCAACTTAAAATTTAAGATATTACTTTTTTCGATATCTCAACCGGTTTCGGAGTTATCGCCCAATATGTGGGCCAGGGGTGACCAAAAATGTCTTAGTACAATATGGATGTCAAACGAAAGGTGTCAATGAGTGCTGTAATATGCGATGTGATCAATTGAAATATCTCAAATGGTTTCGGAGATATCTTGAAGTTATCGACGAATATTTGCAAAAAAATGTCTTAGTACAATATGGGTATCAAACGAATGGTGCCAATGGGTACTGTTATATGCGATGCGCTTAATTTAAATATCTCAAATGGTTTCAATTATATATCTTCAAAAATTTCGGACGGAAAAAGAGAAGGGTGGGTAGATGCCATGTACAGACATCGACCTGTTACAATTTTATTATATGTAGAGATATGTATGTATTTCAAATTTCGAAAACTGGCCCAAATGTATTGTTTAAGTGTTGTTGTGAACTATACAATCAAGTTATAGAAAGAAAGTCGAACTTCGAAAAAGTGCGTATAGGCTATAATGATTAAAATCGGACTCAGTCTGGTATAAGTTCTGATACGCAGCGAAGCAAGCGGGCCTTACTAGTTTTTAATAAAATTCAATCTTAGGTGGATATTAAAATTGTTATTTTTTGCGACTGTATACTACATTTTGTGAAGTTTTTTCTTATCCTACAAAAAATGTTTTTATCCTTAGAACTTAACATTTCCATTATTTTTTGTCTTGCTATTGTTATAAAATAGAAAGAAGATAAAAAATGTGCTATATTTGGTGTATTGAAAATTTTTCTTTGCTATCTTATGTGTATACTCAATTTTGTGACTAACTGTATATGTGCATGGTCAATAATTTTTATCAAAAACTATTCCTTATTATGGTGGCTTTGAGTGTATGAATTGAAACTATCTTAGTTGAATATTGTTTTTTAATTTAATATGTGATAATTCAATCATTACTATGTGTTGTAAAAGAATTGTCACGAATTGAAAAAAATAAATAAATAGACACCCTTGGTGTCGGTATTAAACGTTTTAACTTAATTCAGTCAGTCTAGTACATACATATGTACTCGTAAAGATTTCATATATGTAGTCAGTGATTATAAGGCGGGCTTACATGAGGCCCGTGCGAACGGGGGGTTTTGGGGGACATTTTTAAAATACAGTTTATAAATTTTGCATTGAATCTTGACTCATATTTTTTTTTTTTTAAATTAGTTAAAATAATTTTACGGTGAAAGTTACAAAAAATAAGGTTGGCCAATACATAAGTAAGTCCGGCACTTTGAATTGCACTTGGAGCTTTTCGAAATTACAAAGTTGTGTAGCTTGTGTTCGTTTGGCATTTTTCAAAAAATTGTACTGATAACAAGAAATGTTCATTTTGTTGTTGTTGTTGTTGTTGTCACACTACGTAGCCCTGCCTAGGTAGTCAGTATCTACCCAATATTGTCATCAAGCTCTTCTAACGGAGGTCCTAGAAACCTAGCGGCTTCAACAGGGGTGGACCAGAGGGATATGAGTGTTAGAAGAGTAGGCTCGGTTGAGCAGACAAAAAGATGATTTGTATTATGGGGGAACAAGTCGCATGCCGGACAAACATTAGGCAAGTCGGGGTTCAGTCTGGATATGTAAGAGTTTAACCTATTACAATATCCAGACCGGAGTTGAGCCAGCATCACCCTAGTCTCCCTAGGCAGCACGCGCTCCTGTTGTTGTTGTTGTTGTTAGCAGTGCTTCGCCCTGCCCAAAGGGCCAGTACACTCCTAGTTGTCATCGGGCTCTTCTAACGGAAGTCCAAGAAAACGCGCTGTTTCAACAGGGTTGGACCAAAGTGATAGGGGAGTTAGAAGAGTATGTTCCGAAGAACACGAAAAGAGATGTTGCGTGTCATGGGGGGCCATACCCCATACAGGGCATGTGTTCGATATGGTGGGGATCAGTCTGGATAAATAGGAGTTCAGCCTATTGCCATATCCAGACCGAAGTTGTGCCAGCATGACTCTAGTCTCCCTCGGAAGGACACGTTCTTCCTCAGCAAGAACGGGTGGTTGGGCACCAATAACGGGGTTCACAGGCCGGGATCTGAGTGATCTGTCCACCGACTCAGTGTGGAGGTCTTTTAGGGCCCGCCTATGGTCCCGCAGATCAAACGGCAACGAGATGTGATGCCGGATCTCATCATAATGCTTTCGGAGATGTTTCCTTATGTCTCTGGGGGGCGGAGTTTCATCCAATAGCTGTCGATTTGGATGACTGGTTCTGTGACAGTTCAGAAGGAACTGCCTACTTAAAAGTTCCGCATGCTCGCGAACGTTGAGCATTCTAGCCTCCTGGTGAAGGTGAGACTCAGGAGACATAGCAAACAGCCCCTCGCGGTTCTGATTGCGGTGTTTTGGCAGACCTGCAATTTCCTCCAGTTGGTGTCGTGGAGGTTAGGCGACCATATGGGCGCAGCATAATTAATAACCGGTCGGCCAATAGCCTTATAGGTGACCAGCAACGTTTCTTTGTCTTTGCCCCAAGTACTGCCGGCCAGTGACTTGAGGATCTTGTTGCGGCTTTGTACCTTTGAAGCTATTGCGGTGGCATGATTAGCGAAGGTGAGGCTATTGTCGAATGTAACCCCTAGAATTTTGGGGTGGTTGACTGTAGGTAGTGGAACACCATCTACGTGGACATTCAACTCCTGCCCCATCTGCGCATTCCACCTAGTGAATAATGTCGCTGTAGATTTAGTCGGGGACAGTGTCAGGTTCCGCTCTGTGAAGAAGCTGGAAAGATCGCGCAGGTAGTGGTTAAGTCTAGTACATAGTTCGTCCGTGGAAGGTTCTTTTCCCGTGGCCATCACGGTGCGGTCGTCAGCGTTCGAAACGATGGAGGCCCCCTCTGGTGGAGGAGGGAGGCTCGAGATGTAGAAGTTAAACAGAAGGGGTAAAAGGACACCACCCTGCGGAACCCCTTGTCTAATTATTCTAGGTCTACATCTCTCGTTTCGAAACTGCACTGACGCCAGCCGACCGTTTAGGTAGTTGGCGGTCCATCGTTTTAGGCTGGCAGGAAGCGGTGTCTCCTCCAGGTCTTTAAGGAGTGTGGCGTGGTTGACTGTGTCGAAGGCTTTCTACTGGTCAAGTGCCACGAGAACCGTCCTGTGGTTTGGTTGGTGTTGGTTCAAACCGAAGTTAATCTCCATCGTGATGGCATTCAATGCCGATGTTGTGCTGTGATTTTTACGGAATCCATGTTGATGATTAGCCAGCTGCAGGTTTGCAGTATAGTATGGGAGCAAGATAGCTTCTAACAACTTCACTACCGGCGAGAGGAGAGATATCGGACGATAAGAATCTCCTTGATTCGCCGGCTTCCCAGGTTTTAGAAGGGGGACCACAGTGGCGTGTTTCCAGATATCTGGTATAACGAAGGTGGTCAGCGAGAGGTTGAATAGAGCCGCCAAGTACTTGTGCCCCTCGTGGCCGAGGTTTTTCAGCATCTTCATGGCAATTCCGTCGGGTCCGAGTGATCTAGAAGGTTTAGCCTTCCTTATAGCTTCCTTAACCTCTGCAGCGGAGACGACAATGGGCGCCTGTGTGTTTGTGTTTGTGCGCACGTCGAATGGCTTTTCTCTTAGCCCTATCCGCAGGAGAATGCAGTATAAATTGCCGGCAGAATGCGCTCGCGCATTTCCTGGGGTCCGATTTGACGCTATCGCTGAAAGCAATGGCGACCTTGTCATTGTATTTGGTCGGGTTGGATAGGGCCTTGACTGTCGACCATAGTTTGCCGACACCGCCGGAGAGGTTGCATGACTCTAGGTGTTCTTTCGACTTTTTCAATTTGTGGTCATTGACAGTCCGACGGATTTCTGCGTTGAGATCCTTTATTCTTGGATCTGCGGGGCTCAATAGTCTCACTTGGTCACGTTCTCTTGCCATTACCGCTGCTTCCGCAGAGAAATTCGGCCGGAGGCTCAATCGATGACTTTGCGAAACTCTGTCTCACCTTTGCATACGTCCGTCGGTGTGGGTAGGTCACCGAAGGAGTGCTCTGTAAAGTCCGTGAAGCGTTCCCAGTCCGCTTTACTAAAGTTGATGTACGTTCGTTTTTCTGTCGTTATGAAGTCGGACGGTCGTTTGATGTTTAGTAGGATGGGTGCCAGTGTAAGCATAGGTTGCCAGTTAACGTGGTTGATAAGGCCCGCACTTGAAATGGAGATGTCTGGCGAACTGTGGCAGTTACCTGCCACCCTAGTGGGGGCATCTCCATTCAATGTACAGAATGCCGAGTTGTCTATTTGCTCTGCGAATGCGTGCCCTCTGCTATCTGCTGGCAAGTTGGAGTGCCAGAGATCGTGATGTGCGTTGAAATCACCTAGGATGAGGCAGTTATCGCCCCTTAGCAACGCACTAATATCAGGGCGATAATCACGGGGACAGCACGTAACAGGGGGAATGTATATATTTATCACTCGCAGGTCGACGTCGCCTGTCCGGACTGCTATGCCCTGGCATTCAAGGGTAGAGTCCCTGGGGTCAACGTCAGGGGAAAATAGGTTATACTGTACAGTATGGTGTGTGATGAATGCAAGGCCGCCCCCTTTACCGCTGGGACGGTCTTTCCTATGCACATTGTACCCATCTCGAGTACAAAAGTCCGAGTTAGCGTTCAGTTTGGTCCCTGAATGGCGGCCAGTTTAATGTTGTTCGACTTCACAAAGTCTGTTATCTCCGCGAACTTTCCAGTTAATCCGTTGCAGTTCAGCTGTAGGATTTTGAAGTGTGTCGGGAGGGTGAAGGCATGCTGGGGGTAAGGGACGGATGCGGTTGCCTAGATGGAGGTAGGCTTAGTCCCAAGCTGTGATGCAGTCTAGGGTTCAGCGTGCCTTGGCCGATGTTGTGTGGCGTGGAGGGCGGCTGAGTACTGCAGCGAGGGGCTATAAATGCATCCGTCCAAAGGTTCCTGTTTGCAAGCCCAGAGCACATATGGATGTGGCACAGGCCAAGGCAGTTATTGCACTTAACCGATGCCGCAGGCGTATATAATCTTTGCCGACAAACAGTGCACGTGGTGAAAGGTACGAGGAGGTTATGTTCCTGACCCACGTGCATGCTGGAAGTAGGGGGGGACGAGAGTGGGGACTGAGGTGAGGCGGGAGCAGCAAGGCTGCTGGTCGTGGAGACCGGGCCACTGTTGTGGCCATTTGATGATGGTAGGTGCAGGGATTGCTACGAGGATGACAATTTAGGAGTGGGACTGGACAAATTGGACAGGGTTACACTGAAATAACAGGCCTTGGCCGGGTAAAACCCGGGTCATTTCGGTACGTAGAACCGGCTGTTGTGGGAGTGAGCACGCGCTCCTCTTCGCCAACGGGTGGTGTTGTTGCCTGAAGAACGGCGTTTACCGAATTCGTATGGATGAGGGTGAGGGTCTGCCGGTGCACCTTAGGATCAGAGGACGTGTTTCGATACATAATAGTTAAACAGAAACGGGGATAGGACACCACCCTGTGGCACCCCTTGTTTAACTATTCTGGGTTTTGATCTGGGGCCTCTGAATTCAACCGACGATTGACGACCACTCAGGTAGTTGGCAGTCCAACGTTTAAGACAGGGGGGAAGGGACGAGTCTTCAAGGTATTTCATTAGTTGCGCATGGTTGACCGTGTCAAAAGCTTTGGCCAGGTCAAGCGCAACTAGCACTGTCCTGTGGTTTGGAAGCTTTTGGTTTAATACGTCCCCTATCTGAGTGGTTATGGCGTTCAGCGCGGTGGTGGTGCTGTGATGTTCATTTTGTGAAAACAGTGAGCAGTTTCAATTAACAAGTACTGTTAACAGTACTATTCCTGACCTGGTTTATTAGGTTTTGATGAATCAGAATTATGATTAATTAAAATATGATTTAATCGGTTCATCGCACGTCCCTAATATGTACCGGTACAATTGCTGTCATGGCCAAATGATACTAAGGTTGGGTCAAGTGACCAGCTGACTTCTACATTTTTCATGAGTATTAACAGAAATCTTTTCCGTACCTCGAAGAATTGCAATGTTAAACTGACTTTAATTACAGCCATGTATTCATAAAAGTGCGAATAATACCAGCTTACCAAAGTCCGAAAAAAGCATCCGAAAGAGTCTGTAATTGAAGCCTTTTCGGAGTGTTATTTAGTAAACATAAACAAATAAACACTTTTTTATGAAGATTTACGAAGCGTTGAGAGAAGAAATGAATATTGTAGAGCGAATGAACTGAAAGGCATGCAAGTGGCCCTAATTTAATGTTTTCAAGTATTTTCTGAGGTTTTTTTTTATTTTACCTAATAACAAACAAAGATCGCATTTTTCATGGATGTTTATCACCAGTCTGTAGAAAGATATAAACATAGAACATTTTATATTTTCAGAACTGTGTCAATAAAACTTCACAACCCCTATTTTTCGTTATTTATAAAGTTTCATAAAAATATCGATAAAGGCCTCCAAAATGACCCAACCTAAAGACGGTCTTGTCGGCTAGAGGGTTAATGCTATTTTTTGAATACTCCAACTTGACCGCCAATGTGTTTGGAATGGTTTAGTAAATTAAGAAAGTATACAAGATACAATACCTTTTTTGTACAGTTTTTAGTTTCCTATAAATATCGGTAATGAGTACTCCCTTCATATTTTTGGGTATTCTTTTGTGAAGACGTGCAGTTTGATGGTTGATCTACGGATATCATAGTATAACATATGTAGGTAAACAATGACGGATATGATTCTTCTTTTGCATTTTCGGACATATATTTTCGGAAGGCGTTCATGCTCGCATTTTTTTAATCCTCTAGAAAATTGTAAAATCAAAAATAATTATCATCGGTAATGCAGTTCATGTAGCCGCAATTCTATCGTACCCCTGCAGAAAATTGGACTATCTCAGAACTATCAGCGAGCTATACCACTTGGAGACACTACCAGTCCTAGTTCATTCCACACAATGACCAGAGATTGTTTCTCTGTAATGGGCAACAGAGAACGAAATGCAAATGCGAATGAAACTTTGTGGAAAAAGTTCTTATATTTCGAATTTATTCTTATGAAAAAAAAATTGAGTTTGTCGGTGGTATGAAGAAGTTTTTTTTATTTTTTTTTTTCAAGATCACCCGGTGTCAACTATTTTCTTCCGAAACCATAGAAAAAAAAACAATTATTTATACAGGTACATATATCATAACAAACGCCTGAAAAAAGTTTTGGGCTGAGCTTCTCTTCCAATTTGTCGTGCGCCACTTTACATTTTTTCCTACAATTTGGCGGGACCTAGAGGTTTTGCCGACTCCGAACGGCGCGTACAGAGGAGATTCACTCGGAGGGTTTTGCCAAACCACACCGGAGTGGCGAACCTGTTTTGAAAGAAACCTTTTCCACGTTTGATGTTACCTGTACCTTAGACCTTCGGTATGGTAGGCCAGCAACACTATTGCCACCCCACGGCGGACGCTATAGCATAACTGTGGCAATAAGCGGAAAAAGCAAAACTCACACAAACCGTGATTTTATAATTTAAAAATGACATTTCCTTCGAATGTAATTTAAGTTGACTATGACAGACATGGAATTTTATTTTTGAATCAGGTTTAAGTGCATAAAATTATTTTAATTTGACTATGATTATAGGCCAATAAAATACATATGTAGGTGTGGATGCGGGGTTATTTTAAATGCAACCCTAAGTATTTTCTTCTGCTCGTTTTGACACTCTCCATTCCTTCAATTTATAATTTCTTTTTCCCCAAATTCCATTTTAGCTTTGCGGCGTTGAGAAAATTTAAGCGTATTAAACAAATGTGATTTAGGAATCTTACAGTATTTGCGGATTTCATTGATACGTCGTTCTAAGTACATAATCAAAGAAATATAAATACTGATAAATATATGTAAGGAGTGGCGAAAAGTTTATAGTAGCTCTGAAAAATCATTGACGGTTTTTCGACTCTTTGACTAGTGGAGCTCTACGCTTGCCAATAATATTTGCTAGCAGTTACCAAGTTTTGATATACATTTGGGCTGTTTGAGTTTTGCAGAAGTCAAGTTTATGCAACAGACTTTCATATATTATCCCGCATTTATGCGTAAATGATAATATCGGTGCTGACCATAGTCGCGCTTATAAAGAGCTTTTTACAACATTTAAGAGGGCGTGACAGTAAGGATTCATACTTTATCATAAGTGTGCCGACTACTGAAAACACAATGAGCGGTGGTTATATAGGACAACAACCTCAAACAGGAGTTGGTAACGGGAGCTTGACTACATTGTCTGGTGATACATGCAAGAACGGCAGTGTCGTGTAATTATAAACATTTTATAAGCAATACTATACGGAAATTGAATAGAAAATTTGTTTTAGTACTTTTAAGGGTGATGGCGATCAATGCTGTTACGAAATTACTAAAAAAAATGTGAAAGTTGTGGGCAGCGCCGGTACCCATGATCACGGTTCATCCAAAGTTAAATTAAAAAACATTGTTGACTACAAATGGGAATTAAAAAATTATCCTGGACACTTAATCGCAGTGCATATAGATGGAAAGCATATTGCCTATGTTATCAATGGTAAATTAATGTTATTATAGCTTCAACAAAAATCACCATTAATTGTAAAATTATTACAGTTAATAATAAGGCCTCACGTGTTGAAGGCATGGTTCGTGTTGTAAAAGCTCAATCAGGATTGCGTGCACTCATCAAAGGAATGTCTGGGGAAGTTCTTGACCTACAATTTGCACATATTGAGAAAGAACGTATATTAGCTTCTATTGATATGAACTCCCTTTATGTACATAAAATTGATACGACCGATGGGAATTTGCTGTGCAATCTAGTTGTCAAAATAGAGGATCCAATATCAAATTATTCTCCCAAATTTGACAAAATATCATGGTGTCCTTTTATTGATGTTCCCGGTGAAGATGATGAGGATAGCCAATTGATTGTTTGGGCAAGAGGTTCAACTTTGCAATGTTTCAATATAAATGTAATCGTTACAGAATACGATGTAAGATTCTATATACATATTAAATTACATGTATATATACTAGCATCAACAGGAGCAAGCTAAAATCGTTTTAATATTTTAGGTTCGCGTAATAGATCCGAATACTATTTCAACTGGCTATTTAAAAGTCTACGATGAATCATGCACTGTTAGCTGGGTAGCACTTTCCCCAGATGGTTCCACTTTGGGTGTGGGCAGTACAGATGGTGTAATACGATTTTACCAGGTTTATATGCACGATAAAGAGCCACGGTGCTTGCACCAATGGAATCCTCATAACGGAAAATCAATTTCTTCCTTCTTTTTCTTGGACAATTTAACAAAAAATGTGTCTGAGTAAGTATTTTATTTATACCAGGGATCGGATACATACATGACTCTTTAATTTAACTTCAAATACTATTTGTAAAATGTAACTTGAAAAATTCTAGTTGCTAGATGACGTAAATTTGGTTTATAAAATCAGAAGTTCATAGGTGCTACTCGAGGCAATGCCTGCATTAATATTTTTGTTTTCATACGGGGTCTTTATTTTTTCAACCGAGGAATACAGTATATTAGATTTGTCGGATTTGACAAGGGTTTGACGGTAGACCTTAATTTGCCTCTAAGGGCCACTTTCATAAAAGCCGGTAGCCGCTAACCGGAGTTTAATTGACGTATTTTGTACGGTTACCTGTCAAATTAATCACCGATTAGGCTTAACCGGCTTTTATGAAAGTGGCCCTAAGTATGTAGGTATGCATATGTTGGTTATTTCCGGACAATGTTACCTTCACATTTTGGCATGTCCGTGGGGCTGATGTCTGGCTCAAAAGGCGATATTGCACGAATTGATGGACAATGAACGCGAATCTACCTCCAGGTTGTTGAACCATACCTCTAAAACGAATTCTGATGTCCCCCAATTTGGGTCGAACTTTTGGGTAGGTATCTTTTGTAGTCCTAAGAGAAGCCCCAAAATGTCACTCATACGCCATGGCCCCCTACCCAAAAGTTCGACCCAGATTGGGATTTTTTCGCCTCCCCACAAATCGACCCGGCCTATTGACCACGATCACGGTGGTGAATGTTAAGAGGTCCGTTGTGATGATGCCGGTTTCAAACTGCTCATATGTGCCCAACCCGAACTCTTCCATGAAAATTATTAGAAAATATATTAGCAAGTTTACATTAACATTTATCGCTTTTCTCTGATAATAACCATTGCAAGTATTTATTTAAGTTGCATAATACTTGTCCATTCCTGCCCAAGCAAAATATGTATGGAAATATTACCACATTCCGTCTGTATAATTTTGATGAGCCTACGGTCATCATTGCTTCACAAGTTTTATGATCTAAAGATTGCTCATGATCGGTACATACTATTATTCCGGGAAAAATGCTATTATCCGTTCAAGGGTCGGGTCCAATCCTCAAAATAAAAAAAATATGTTTATCGGTCAGATAACATCATTTTACAGAAGAAAAAAGCCTAAAACGATAAAAAGATTTATTAGGGGTATGTTGAAATTTTACAGAACTTACTGGAAATATGCTATAACCGGTGCTGCTAACAATACCGAATTTAAAGTATGGGATTGCAGTACATGGGATTGTCTACAATCAATAAATATAACGACTGCAATTGACGATAGTAAACCACCACGGTTTATTGCTGAAATCGATCGAACATCATCATATTTGGTCATATCGAGTTTAGAAACACGCACCTGTTATATTATGCAAATTGTGAACAACAGTAATAACCTGTCATTAACTAAAGGATCTGATAATGAAAGTAACAACAATTTAGCAAATATTAGCAGTAGTAGCAACAGCAGCAATGGCAGCTCTAAATCGATTTCTAATAAAAATAAGCTTCCACTTGTGCACATTAAGAGTATATCGGAATTTCCTTTAAGCTCTGGAATTCTATCATTTTCCATTGTTGATGCTGCCGTAAGACGATATAAATGCGGCAACGATAATTACCTATGTGACGAATTTGACGATTATGATGAGGAAACTAATTCCACATATTGCGTGGTTGTGCGAATGTTTATTGTGCAGTCGAAAAGTATGCAAGAGTGTCGTATTTTATATCAACCATCGGTTACAGAAGAAACGGACGTTCGAAGCACTCTTTCGGATGAGAGCGGTGGAGTATGTGTATCCAAAGACTCATCTTTACTAGATAATGGAGGTGGTAGAATTGCAAACAAATTAGATTCCAATAAACTATCACATTTACGGGTAAAAGAAGAACAACAAGGTAAAGAAAACACAGATGAAGAAAATGGCGAACATACAAATTCTTTGGAATCATTACTAGGCTTGCCAACAGTCTCAAACGTTAACGTGGCTAACCAGATCACAACAACGACTTCGTCGGTTGTTGCCGTAGCTGCTGCTGCCTCTGCCCTACCAGCTGCAGTAACTGCCGAGCTAAATGATGTTCGATCACGAACAACATCACCGCAAACAAGCAATAAAAACTTTTCTCAATTAAATCTAATGACACCGGATGCATTTAGCTCAATTTCTAGTGGTAAGATATTTGGATCTTGGAATTTCTGCATTTCAAATTTTAAGGGATTGCTTAAATTTGGCTAATAAAATTTCCACCATTTAATTGCAGATAAGAAAACACCCGACTGTGTCAGCTCGGAAGTCCTAAACACGATTTTGATGTTGGCCAGTGTAGCGGGGCAGGCAACAGTGCCAAAAACGGAGAGTATAAATATTTTAAACCTGGTTAATAATAAGATAATCGAAGATCAGGAACACCAAAAAATGCAGCTAAAACAAACTTTAGATTCGCAAAAAAAATTTATTGGTAATTAAAAAACAAAATTTCGCTAATACATATGTATGGATTTATAAAGTAAAACTTTTGAATTTATGACTCGCAAGCTATTGAAAACAATCCTGGTCGTAATATGGGCAACTTAACAAGCGGTGGATCCAGTCCTAGTCGGGAAGTTCAGGAAATTATGTCTCTACAAGAGAATGTTAGTGGTGATGAGGATTTATTGGAAGAAGCCACTGGCACTATTAATGTCGATAGTAAAACCGCAACAACGCAAATAGATAACAAAGGTTAACGCCCGTTAAAATATTTATATATTTTTATATTTATCTGGTTTAAAAAATATGTATTTTGATCAGAAGTAGGTGCATCTTCTCCTAAATGCCATTCAACAACTAATGTCCAAAATTGGCCTAAAGTTACTGAGACGCCAAAAGGCGCTACAAAACATTCAACAGAGTTACAAAATGCTGCAAATTTGATTTCTCAAGCTGTAAATGCTTCTACAGTAAATAACCTTAATAATAGCCTTACTGCTCCAAATCTTATCAGTGCTAATAATGCCAGCAATGGCAATATTGCCGGAGCTCTAGCTGAAAGCAATACGGACCTTACAGAGTTAAATGGAAAAATGGGTCAATTAATCGGTATACTTTATTTTGTAAACGTGACTAGAAATGGGGTTCACAAATAATTATCTTGTTTACTTTTTAGACCTGGTTAAAATGCAGTCTGTCCAAATTAATAATCTCCAGGTGGAATTAGCCAATATGAAGAAGGCAAATCCAATGGCATCCACAAAGAGTATGTCTGAATTTTCCTTTAAACTAGAAATGCAGCTTTCGAAACTAATGGAACAATATTTGAAACGTTACGAGAATGAGCATAAGAAAAAACTAACTGCGTTCATGGCCGGCCGGTATATCATATTATTTGTTTCCATAATATTTACAATATTCACGCAATAACGCTATTTTCCATCACAGAGAACAACAAAATAGAGAATTACGTGACAGTTTTATTCAAATTATGAACCAATATATGCTAACTCATCTCGGAGAAGTTGTGTCTAAAGTTATAAATATTGAAATCCAACGCCAACTAGCACCTATGTTATCTGCGAAAATAGATCATTTGCAACAACAGATACAAATAGATGTAAGCCAAAAGTTGACAGCATTCGACCTTATGCTCAAGGATAATATCTCTCAAGTGTGCAAAAGCAAGGTACGCTAATTGCTGGATGTCCATCGGTATGAACTTCTCATGAACTACAATTTTTTTTACAGAATATTATTGATACTTTTGGAAAATCGGTTTTGGTTGGAGTTCAAGGAAGCTTACAGGCAGCATTCATAGAATCCATGTCTAGCAGTTTAATACCGGCATATGAAAAATCCTCACAGAATATGTTCAGACAACTACATGATGCATTTATTGATGGAATCAAAGAGTGTATGTAATAAATATTTTATGTATCTAGTATTATTTTAAATATTTTTTTTTTTTAATATATAGTTATGGATCAGTTCGACAATCATCTACAAAATTTGCAACCAATGCATGACTCCACTCAAGAGGTTCTTAATGAGTTCACCGGGTTTCGTCAGCATTTAGACTCTACATTAAACAAACATCGTAATGCGGTGACGGAAACAATGCTCGAAACTCGCAAAGATGTAAAAAGCTTAGAAATTCTACTTGCGCGTCAAATCCAAGAAACTCTTCGTTCTGAGGTACCTAAGTGGATTTTTGAACATTCTAAAAATTTACTAATAAATATTAAACATATTTAAAGATACGAAGACACTTTGAAAATCAAACAGCTGTTTTGCGCTCACAAAGCAATACTCCCGCTCCGTTGTACGATATAAAAGACACTATAAAATTATTACTACATCAAGGTCAAACAAATAAGGCCTTTCATCAGGCTCTATTGGCGAATGATTTAAATTTAGTAGAGTTTACATTGAAGCATGCCGATCATCAGGCAGTGTTTACGCCTGATTGTTGTCTGGAACAAAAGGTGCTTTTGTCGTTAATTCAGCAGATATCGGCGGACATGAGTAATCACAATGAAATGAAACAAAAGTATGTTACTGTTTTAATATTTTTATAAAGCTTATAACTTTGAGCTTTTGCATTTTTTAGTTATCTAGCCGATGCCTTACTTGCTATCAACCCTTTGGATCCAATAACACGTGAGCATGCTCCAAAAGTATTACAAGAATTATTTCGTAACTGCCAGCAGTTCTTGACTAATTATTCCAAGAGCCCACAATGTAGTAATGTACGTATGTTGATGAAGGCAGTCCTTTCATACAAGGATCAGTTTTAATGTATGGCTTCCGTTGGTCACACGCCGATAATGGCCGTCAAGCGTATCCAACCAATCGCCAATAGCTAAAAGACTGGTAAATTCCAAATCAACATCCACAGCAGATACTGTATATCTGTTAAAACAGAAAAGCACTGATCCCACGAAGACGCATTGTAATAGTAAACAAGGATTAATGTTTTACCGATCGATGAATTCAAATAATTACTCATATCAAATGGAATAAAAAAATGAATGATTCCAAAATCGGTAAATTAAAATAATTTGAAATTATGAATAAAAATGAAATCTTAAAAAGCTTCACTAAACATTTTGTGCAAATCAGAAAAAATAGATTTGTCTTGATTATAAGATATAGTTCTAAGAGGAAGTATGTATTCTTATTTTTTATAATTATTATTAGTTTCATTTCCGTTTAATTATATGGTTGCTAATATATTAATTTTCAACTGCAATTACATATAGTATTTTTTGTTTTTTTTTTTTTTTGTTCTTAATTAACTACGAATGATATAATTAAATGTACAGTAAGAGATTTCTAGGTTTGGCATCTAAAATATCTTGTGAATTTCACCTCTATGTAAAAAATACAACGACAACAATTTGTATGGTGTCAAATACGTAAGTGCTTGTCGGATTGTGAACTTGAATAAAAAACTCTCTCATATTTTACTTTGTATCTGTTCTTATAATATGTGTTTACATATGTACGTACTTTTATGCAATGATTATAAATCAGGGTTCAGAAAATATTTGAAATATAATTTATTTTCCAAATAATACTTTGCCGCAAATGTTTGTTTTGAATTTCCTCATTCTTATCATCTATAACATCTGAATTACTCAAATTCTTAAATTTCAAAACAAAAACTCCAAATGTTTGAATTACATTTATTTTTTTGTTCACTCGCAAGCGCAAGTATGTTGAAAAGGTTTTGTGAAATTGGAAAGGGTGGATTTTCTAAGCATACCTCAACCTTTTGCTCCGCTTTACCTTCCACAAACTTTGTGTTAAAGGCCTTTTTATTGCGTGAGCTCAACTTATCTGGCAAAGTAAATGTCTGAGTTTAAGGTTCTATGTAAAGCGGCCTTTATAGATTTATGTTGTTTGGATTCTCAGAATTATCGTGTCCTTGAGTTAACTACAACTTCGAAAGATTAATATCTCCAGCTTAGACATACGATTTTGTGTGCTGACGGCCATGGCTAAACACTTCGCTTTATTGAATATGCCGTCGAATATGACGTTCTATTATAGGAGTAAATGGCAATTAATTATACTTCCTCCAGCTGATACGAGTAAACGACGATTTGACCCCACTTGAAACTTATAGGTAGTTAAAAGTTCAGTCTTGCTTGTACTTAAATATCGAGCCTTAACCATAATTTGTGCGCAACCAACAAAATTTTAAAAATTCCTATTTTGACATATCGATAACTGTTTATTTTGAACCATCTCACCAAATATCACAACTGTAACCACTACCATTAAAAAAATAAAGCTAATGCAACTATGACGTAAGTATTATTTTGCGTTACATTTTTTTATATTTATTTCTCAAATAAAAACCTTTGCAATATTTTTGTTGCTTATTTAAGAAATTGTTTCCATTACGGGAGGTACAGTACATGACCGCTCAACCCCTACTCTTAAAATGCAAATTTGAACTACTAAATTTAGTGATTTTGGAGGATTGGCTCTTTTAGTATGAATTATCTAGTTTCTGATTTTATCTGTGACAATAGCAATACATTTTGAGTGAACTATTATTGATACAATAACTCTGACTACCGTATAAATTGAGTCGGCTTATCGTACCTGTTAAAGTTTTTGTATAGCCTGACATACGTACAGTAGACTCATAAACTGCCAAGCCAGGTTTAGTTTGTAGTCTGAGTGTTATGTCAATGCCATAATCATTACTAATGTCCTTGACAATAGTATGATGTGGCGCTGCTAAAACTGCCTTGTGTATAGAATTCAAATAGAGTACTCGGCACTGTGGATAGTTTTTTATTTGTTCATTGATCAACTTAACCACATAACGTGCCGCTTCCTGTACACGAACATCATTAGTTGGCATTTCGGTGCGATGGTAACATGTACACCAATGCGAAGCAATCCCTGCATTCTCACAAGTACGTGTCTCTGGTATAGGAAGAAATAGGCTAATACCTCGCGGCATTACATCGATATCGAGTAGTTCCTTGGTGCGAGTATGTAGTACTGATGGTAGCAAATTATTTAAGTTTAGAATATCTAAAATGGTTTCGTATACATCATAGAAAGTTGTAAGTCGTTTAGTGTTGTTTTCCAAATTAGTAACGGCTTGAGCATATTTTTTTTTAAACCATGTAGGGTAAATTCCAATAAAGAGTGGCTGACGCTCTTCCATCATACCTTGATATGTACGACGAAATGAGCCCCACTGCAACCCATGGTCACTCAACAATATTACGATTGTCTTATTCAAAACTGCGGATGATTGTAGACGCTCAAATAAATCAACGAAATCACTATCGAGAAGTTTCGGCATATAAATTAAATCATGTGTCATAGATACCAACCAGAAGAATGAAAAAAAGTCTTCAGTTTTAAGAAATGGTATTAACTTATTTATCATTTCGAGCACCAAGTCAACAGTTCGACGTCCACCCATGCAAAAATCACCATTCTCTTTATAATAATTTCCAAAATGCTTTTCCATTTCCATAGTCAGGGGTCTTATATAATAGTCAGTTGGTTTGTGTTTGAAGACTGTATCTACGCTAAACAGGCTGGTTTGAGCCACATCTTCAAGAAAAGCTGTCAAGTATCCAGATTCCTTAAAGCGCTTCCAAATAAACGGGCAATCATCAATGTACTTTGACTGTTTTGGACCAGTGCAAGATAGTTTAAACTCATCAGCAGCTAAACCAGTTAATAATGGAATTAAGTTTGGATAAGTGTCGTCTGCCACTTTATTAAAGCCCCAAAACTCCACATAGTTAAGATATTTTCGAATAAATGAAGCTGTACGTTTCATGTGCCGCAAAAAGTTCAAATGAGACAGACTATCAATACCAATAATCATTACCGAAAGTCGTTGTGGGCTATCATCGTTCTCTGAATTATTCTTCTCATTGAAATTAAAATTCTCCTTCGATTTCGGTTTGCCTCTGTTTTTTTTGTTTTTCCTTGTCTTCTTTGTAACAACATCCGACTTTTCGTTTGAACTCTCCTTAAAATTGGTTTTGTTTAACCCGAAAAAATGGTAATCTTCGTAAAAATAATGTTTTGGTTTATATGAACAACGAACTCGTATAAATTCAGTTTCTGGTGAAATTTCGATTGACTGATTATGAAGTAGTTTAAATGGTATTGGACTATTGTAAGAAGTTGCTGATATAGTGTAATTAGGTTTTAGTGCTGAATAATGACACCTGATCTTATTGGTGTCATTTATTCTGTAGCGATGCATTAACTCTTCGTCCGTCATGGTCCACCAAAGACGAGAGCCAAGGTTACTTGTACGCGTCAGTGCTTTCTCACAAGTCAAATTTGGTGGCGAGCCCATATATTGCAGAATACGATAATTGGTAACATCGAAATAAGGAATATGACAACCTGGTGTATCCACAAAGTATGCTCTGGTTACGTTGTAATCGGCCTCGACTCGAGCCAATAACTCCAAACGATCGCGAAACTGAATGATTTTTGTTCGAAAATTATAATCAACGAACAAGTAAGTAATACAACAAATACACAGTAAAATAAAAATAATTTTTTTAAAATGACGTTGATTCTTAGTGGCGCTATGTATGTAACGATAGTAATGTTGTAAGTCCCGTTTTGTCATGTATTTCGGATCTAAAAGGTATTTTCGCCTGAAATGAAATAAAAATAAATTATTTCATCCAGCTGCTTAATCATTTATTTTTTAAATCTCATGAAAAGCTTAGTATGAATACAAATTTGATGCTACTACTAGTTAAATATGTACATATGTACATACATATGTATATCGCCAAGCATAACTCATGAATAACTTTTGAATAGCGATAACCTACTTTGGGAGCTTAGGGGGATTAAGTGTGGTTGGATAACCGAAATGCACATGTCACGTGCAAATATAGAATAAAACAACTAAACGTATTTTTTCTTGCAAATTCTTTTCACAATCAATTGCGTGTCTTACAAAACAAATAAAAACCAATATTTTTTAATGTTTCATTAAGAGCATAAAGGGTTCAGAGAACGTTGCTTACTCGTAGCTCACATCGCTGTATACATGTTTGTCCTTGCTGTAATAGGACGACTGCATTCTTAGCTTTTACCCAAAAATAATACTCGATAATTATTTATTTATATTTTTAATGTTATAATTTTAGTCCAATGATATTTTCATATGGACATACTACTAACTGTATGATTTTGCAGTCCTTTTAAATTGACAACTGTAACAAAATCGTTTGAGCGCATGACCATAACAACAGGGATGCTGCAAATCGCTTTAGTGGGGAAAAACGCATAACTGATATTTATGCATTTAAAATGAATAATGTGTTCAGAATGTTTCCGATATGTTGATGTAGGATATCGCAACAGACGGCCACACAAGCGCCCTTCAAAAAAAAAAAAAATATTTTACTCCACATCAGGAATTCAATCAATTGAGCAATGCACTAAACAACGACTTTCAACATTCACAATAGGCAACAAAAATTATTTTATCAGCGCCGCCACCACCAAACTTCTGAAATATTGAAAACCAACAGCGAAATACATATCCAGGTAATACTTTACGGTTTACGTCAAGTGTTAATACACGTCCAAAAATCTTGAGAGAGGTATCAAAAGACGCGTCTTGACCTCCGTAACAATAATCCGAAGGGGGAAAAGCAATATTTTGTTTCTGTGAAAAGTTATTAGTGAAAAACCGAAAATTGACCCGGGTTAGCTCCCAAATTGGGGGCCCGATCCACGTTTTTTATGTGCAGAACACCTTTCCGCGTAGGCGGCCTTCGGCCGCGCTTCAAAAAATAACCCTGGGCTACGCCATTCCAACTCCAGGTGGCTGCCCTGAACGGTGGCAACATGCCACCGTTCCGACTCTATGGGTCATTTTTTTCTCACAGGGTAATGTGATTACAACAACCACATGAAAATGACAGAAAAATTGTGAACTTTAACTGCAAATATCTCGCAAAATGCTAAAAATATCGGATTTCCCCCTCCAGATTATTGTTACGGAGGTGAAGACGCGTCTATTGATACCTCCACCTATATTTTTGGACGTGTATTAACACTTGACGTAAACCGTAAAGTATTACCCATATCCATATGTGTTATTACCGGGGTTTTTTGAATCAGCAAGCTAGCCGAACATTTTTCATTTAAATATGTATGTATGTATATATACATACATACATATGTGCATAGGTAGAAATAGTATTTGGTAATGGTACATAGTTCTAAACATTGCCCTACTAGGCAGCTGTAGGTTATCTGACGAGTCAGATAACCTCTCGGCCTAACTTGTGCTTGCGTTATTTTTACATATATTTCTCAATTAGTTTCTGCAGAGCAGTGTGCCAAATCTAACCGTGTCTTTGCTGTTTTTTTGCACACGTACGTATACCGCATCCCATTCTAGCGCATATAAAACCACATAAATCTGTACTCTTCACTCACGTTATCAATAATGCAAAGTTTGGTTAGCGCTAACAGTCAGGTATTATGCAAACACAAGCCAGCGCTAATGGTTATGAATGACGCAAACTTTATATATAGCTAACTATGAAAAGACAATTGTTTGTATTATTAGATTTGCTTTTTATTGTTTAATATAAGTCAAAATTGCACAATTTTCACGTATACAATAATCAGTAAATTCTTAAAATACATATTTCTATCACTAAACATTGCAAAAGTATAATTTTATTCCATTTGCCCAAAGGTTCCTTGATTTGCTCGTCCCTCTGAAGGTATAAAAATTTGGTGCATATATATTCAAAACAGAACTTCACTTATTAAATAACAATTATAAGCACTATATACTTTCCTTATCAAGGCATTTTAGTTGTAATTTCACTGCTAAACTCCTTTTTTAATATTTTTTACATATTTTAAAGACGCAGTTGCATTTTGCTCATACTTTCAAGAAGAAGAAACGCAAAGAAAAAGCAAAGTTTTAAAGAAGGCTTTGTGTGTGTTAGTAATTTACAATTTTCGCTTGCATGTATTAGTGAGTGTGGTTAGGCCGGTCTAGTAGGGTGGTTATTTTCAACCAACTTGACAACTAAAATACCGCTAACTCTGCATGTTTAATTTAATATTCAAAAATATTTATGTACATACATATGTATGCATGTACATAAATAGAAGGATATATCCTACTAATATTATATGTAAATGTGAATGTAGCGATGTTTGGATGTTTGGATGTCCAGACGTATGCTTTTGTTCCCTAAAAACGTGAGAATGGCAAGACGGATTTTGTTGAAATTTGGCACGCCTACAGGTTATAGTCTGGAAGGAGCTATAGGCTATTTTTTTTATTTTGGGGCTCCGACCCTGCTAGGGACCGTTACTTTTCGAAATTTTTTTATTCCATATAACTCTAAGTATATTGAACCTATACTTATGATATTTCGCATATATGTAGGTATAGAAAGATCATACAATATGGGTATCAATCGAAAGGGGATGGCCCCAGGACTTCGATATATTTCGATAAATTTATCGATAACTAAGTTGTGGGTGAAAATGTTATTGCACAAAAACCTCAAAACTACCCTACAATATATGTAGGTATCAAACGAAAGGGGATAGCTCCAGGTTTATCGATAACTGAGTTATCGGTGATTGTCCAAAAAACTTAACATTCCCCTATAATATGGGTATAAAACGAAAGGAGAAGGCCCCAGGTTTCATTTGGACTTCGATAGGTTTCGATAAATTTATCGATGATGAGTTATCGGTGAAAATATGATTGCCCAAAAACCTTAAACTGGCCCTACAATATGGGTATCAAACGAAAGGGGAAGGCCCCAGGTTTCATTTGTACTTCGACATATTTCGATAAATTTATATAGAAAAACCTTAATATTACCCCAAAATATGGTATCAAATCAACATTTGAATTTGCATTCATCCTGGCACAATTTGTCAAAATTGAATTCTGGAAATTCCCCCAACGTTACCAACGAATACCTCAAAAGAACATTTTTGGAACCCGGTTTTCAATATTCTTTTTCAAAATTTTCAAAATATTCGAATTTGGTAAATTCTTCAGTAGGCAATAATCTATATATGTATGTATGTACATATGTATATAAAAGTAAGTTGTGTTAGTTACACCATCTATAACTCAAGAACGGCTGAACCGATTTGGCTGAAAATTGGTGGAGAGGTAGTTGAGAACCAGGAAACGGACATAGGATACTTTTTATCCCGTTTTTTCTGTTTTCGAGATAGCGCCAATATGTGGACCAGGGGTGACCCTAGAATATATTCGTACAATATATGCATCAAATGAAAGGTAGTTTCAAAAATAAGTAGGTTTAAGTTCTATTTGTGAATGCATCTTCGAAATTCCGACCAAAATGTGGACCAGGGATGACCCTAAAAATTTGTTGTACAATATGGGTATCAAATAAAACGTGTTAAAAAGAGTTTTAACAGGAAATGGGGCTTAGTTCTATGTGCGAATGCGTTTGTGCAAACTTGGAACGAACGAGGCATATAATCGAGATTTGGAACGGGAACGTGAATATGATCCTCAGGAATTAAATTTAGCAGTGCAAATGAATGTACCCCTACTGAATCAGGAGCAAAGGTATGTTTATGATACGCTTATGAAGGCAATTGATGATGGAAATGGTGGTTTATATTTCCTGGATGCTTCTACGGGGGGAACTTTTAAGACATTCCTCCTATCATTAATTTTAGCCACTGTTCGTGAAAGATCCAAAATTGAGGTTGCAGTTGCTTCTTCGGGAATAGCAGCCACATTATTAGAAAGGTGTCGTACGTCTCATTCTGCCTTAAAACTGCCATTAAATCTTCAAAATGTTGAAGAACCGGTACGTTTTCAGCAATAAAGATCGTATTTTGGGACGAATTTACGATGGCGCATAAACGTGCATTAGAACCTCTTAATAGAACATTGAAAAATTTACGCAATGACCCGAGACCTTGGAGGCACAGTGGTTTTACTGTCTGGCGATTTCCGCCCGTAATTCCAACTTCAACGGCTGCCGACGAAATAAACGCTTGCCTCAAATCATCTCATCTTTGGCGATATGTGAAGAAACTTCAGTTAACAACAAACATCAGAGTTGCATTGCTGAATGATACATCCGCTGAAGATTTCGCTGAGCAATTGTTGAATATATGTAGGTAATGGTAGAGTACATTTCCTCTAAATTTTCTCTGTCTCATCAAAAGACGAACTTATTAAAAAAGTATTTCCAAATATTATTTCAAACTTCAACAACAATGAATGGTTGAGTGAGAGAGCAATTTTGGCGGCTAAGAATAAAGATGTAGATGACCTTAACTATATAAATCAGAATCAGGACAACGTCTGCCCGGATTACCACCGCACAACTTGCTACTAAAGGTTGGCTCAGTAGTCATCATGCTTCGCAACATAAACCAACGAAAACGGTGCTAAGGTACGCGTTTGGTTGTAAGAAAACTAATGAACAATCAATTAACAAATCACAAAACCAATCCTTGAAAGTTTGTGGTCTGAATCACGAGAGTCAAGGTCAATTATATGTGGCATGCGCACGAGTCGGAAGACCATCTGCGTTTTTTGTTCTTTCGCCTGATAACAAAAAAAAAAAAAATTCGTGTATCACAAAGTGCTTAACTGAAAAGCCTATTAAATAATAGTTAAAATATGTATTAGATCTCTTTTATTTATCCTAACCATAATAAACAAATGAACTTGATAAAATAAAAAATTTACTTAATTATTATCACTAAGAAGGAACAAAATTCGCTGGGAGAGGGTTAGGGCATAGGGTTGTCGACCACGGGGGGTGAAATAACCCAAACGGTAATAACACAAAATTTATTTTATTTCCCATTCGAATGATAAATAACTCAAAATTTCGAGGTTTGCTTTATTGCCACTCGGGGAAAAAAATTTTTGTCTTATTGTAGGATCGCTGCGACATCGGTACTTTGTGGGGTTCATATAAAACCTGCTTAGGACCGTAACCTAACTAACGATCAGACAAATCATTTTTGTATTAGCTTCCTCTGCATTATTTTTAATTTGTTGAAAACATTGATTGCAAACTTTAACATGTTGCCATTCTCGTCCGCAGCATATAACACAAATAATATAATTCTGGTCAATTCTGCATAACTGATTTCATGCTCGAGAATTGAAGTAAAATTTATTTTATATCAAACCAGGTGAAGTCGTTGGCGGTTCGTGCGCGCGTTCCCTATAAGGTCAATGTGTATACTTATATATTACTGGACTATAGAGCTGCAAAACATTCGATATTTTCGATAGTTTGAAAAGACTATCGATAGTTCGAGACTACCGTATTTTAAATGTAGAGGAACTTCAACTCCGAACATACACACATAATATATGTACATACATATGTACCTAAGCAAGCATTAAATTCTAAAAATTACCTTACCCTTCAGATCACAGCGCCACTTTATATCATAAAGATCACAAATTTTCAATGCATTGACACTATCGAACTATCGGCTATTGCAAAAAAAAAGATTTAACGTTTTTTAAGTTAACCATAAAGTATGTGATATGTATATACATACATAATTAGGGGATATTTTAATTTAATAATCATAGTTTTGCTGTTGATTCAAAAAATCAGCAAAGGTCCTCAACCTTGGACTTTACGATATTGTCCATGGTACTGAAGAAAAAACTTCATATCTCTCAATGCATGGAAAATATCTGTATTAGAGCAGTTGTGTGTACAATGAGTTGGTTTTAAAAGTTCTTGAAGCTTTTTTATTGAATTATGGCCGTAACGATGCACACTTAGTGATAAAATAAATATATAATGAAAACAATAAATAGTTTCAACATTATTACCAATAAGCTACCAAATAAATTAAAAAATTCAATCATTTCTTAACAGCTTAAAAGCTCATAGTATCTAACAATAAATTTTTCGCAGCCAAAAGTAAAAAACCACATTTTAATTTTTTTAATCACCTATCTGTGTACATATGTACATACATATGTACATGTATGTATGTAATAAGTATTTATGTTAAGGAAAGTATGGTGGCTTGTTGGAACTCCAGACAATCCATGTCAAACATGATTTCCCTACACAGTTCATACCGTACTAGAATCTTAGTAAACGGCGTGGGCATATGTATATCTGTTTATATGTATGTATATACAAATATTCATATATAACTTTGTACTACTAAATGCATTCGTATAGGCTACATAATTCGAAATGTTTGTCCTCATGGAAAGTGCCACCGCTCATTAACAACACGATATATTGTACTCGTATGTAAGAAGCATTTTGTCTGAATCGCTTAAGGCGCTCAGTATATGTTGTCAACAGGTTGTTGTGGCGTTGTTAAGCCCATGTTCTTACAATCCTTCTCAACTCAGAATATGCACACATGCCCACATGCAAGCCACTTACGAATGGTCATATGACATTTTTTGCTGTAAGTGTGTACCAATATTCAATTACAACAAACACAAAAACATTTGAATGCGATAAGTGATGAATTGCAAGCAAAAATGTTAAGAAATCCAAAAAGCATTTCTTTGTTCGTTATGGCAATGAATTATGAAGCCGCCATAGAGGGAACATGTTATAATAACTAGTACAAGAAAATATTAAGAAAAAGTCACAATCCTTGTTAAAGGCGCTCGACTATAAAAAGGCAAGAAATAATACAAACCTATTCCAGTACAGTTACGAATAACCATCGCGGCAGACGTTTCTATACGATTTTTGATCAAGCAATTGTAAACATCTGTACCAAGTTTGCATTGAAAGTTGTAAGGTGCATCTAAGTGATCGAAAGCAATTGCTGGCGATCTCAATTGATAAATTCATACAGCGGGCTTTTCTTTAGCTTAAGAGTGAAAATTAAAAACTATTTCGCATTCAAATGCTTAAATGTTAAGGTCAAGCAATTTTCTCCAATAGTTTATTCTGGGTGTATCTAATTTTATTTGAAATTTGTGGAAATGTCACTGAAGTTAGAAAAAGAATATACGATGCAACGATGGATTAATAATGACCATCAACAACAAGTTCATCATCAACATGTGTATTCCAATATACCAAAGCAACAACAAGAATGGGCTGTATTGTTAATTTCACTTATATTGTTCCAATATGTCGACTTGAGTATTTGCCATCACATAACATCAACCAAACGAATATCTGTCACTACCCAGAATCACCGTAACGATGCACACACACGGAGCCGAGGGCATATAATAGGCAACAGAAGTGCTATTACTACCAACACTGAAGAAGGTATTAGAAATCGTAAAAGTTTTGAAAGTAGTCATGTCGAAGCTAAGAAACGCAGAATTGATAGTGGACAACCCGAGGAGGTCTTTAATGCTGATGATCGCATTGAAGCCAATTACGACGAATATCCGGTGAGTTTTCCTCATTTCAACTTAAGATCACTAGTTAACTTCAAATGTATGAGGCTTATCTTGTTTATTGGTTGAGTGTTAAATGTTGCTCATACGCCCCGTTTACCAAAGAAAGCATACTGCAAACTTTGGTTTACGCCCTAATTCTAGCGTGAACAACATTATGTTTGACGGAAAACAAATAATTTGGAAACTAGCGGCTTACATATGTAAGTTGCAGTTCAATTTTGTAACCACCAACATGAACTATTGAAAGCTCAGCCTAAAGACGCTCGTATTCGTCACTGAATATTGTGGTGATGCATGCCTATCATATTTGGAGATTGATTTTATTGTAGGAGTTTGTTTTTTTTATATTTAAAGCAGTGTTTATAATCGTGAATATATTTTATAGATGGTAGTACCAAAACGAGCTGCTCTTCTGCTTGATCGTCTCATGGTTGCACTGCATCACGCTTTAGAGCAGGAGCGTCGTAAATTAAGCGATTTTTATGCGGTACGCAATGAGAAGCTTGCCAAAGCCAAGGATGATAATGTTCCCAATAGTGATGATGATATAGATCAAACAAATACGAATCATATGTATAGCGATGATGATCCCTCAGTTATGATGGACTATGATTTCAAAGATTTGAATTCGATAAATCGCGCCACCGGTGAAACTGTAAGTTGGATAATTAAATCATAATTTTTTTGTGATTGGGCATGTTCGAGAGAAATTTTCAGTTAATGGCAAAGAGCTTTCAGAGAAGAGGAGACTTGGGATTGGATTTTGGCAGTAACGTGGGAAATGATGACAGTGTAGCTATGCTAACTGCAGCAGCGGTGACAGATGATGATTTCGGTGGTGGTGGTGTTGGCGTTAGACGTAATGGCATCGGCAACAGTGGACGCATGTACTGGCGTTGCTACTTTAATGCAGTAAGCTGCTTCTAAAGATATAACAAAGCTTATCCAATCTTAGTTTGACTTGTTATTGAACTACTTATGTATTTATGTAAGTTTATAGTTCTTATATACCTAGATTTAAGTTTACATAGGTGCATACATAATATGTTTATTCGTGTGTTAGTATTACTTTTGCTTGTGTTGACATTCAAACACTTTCTTTATACAAATAAACTAGTAAAAACTTCGATCACCTGTCTTATTATACTATACTTACATTCTTTTTATGCATATGTATATACATTTACATATATACATAAAAAATGCATACGTGAATTTTGTAAAGTACCGACATTGATAATAATTTTCATAATTTACATTCACTTGTCATTTGATGTACATATTATTCGCAGTCAATAATATCTACATATGTACATGTATATGTATATGTATATGTACGCGTATATACATACATACACCTACTTACATAAATGAGCGTACCTTTTACGCGTCCAAATATTTTTTATTAATGTATTTATGATAAAGTTATTCATATGAATAATACATTTTTGGAGGAATCCCTATTTAATTAACTGTTTACATCCTTCTTAAGTTAGCTGTACAAAGCACACATGTATTTGGATACATAATTTTGTATCTGCTGGATGTTTGTTACAAACATGCAAAACTAAGTAGACAAGCTATTTTCCCTGAACTTACTTAATGTCCACAGCCTTTGAGACGTTTTTATTTGTTCCCCAAGACACAGGTTATCTTTTGTATCTCTTCTGTACATACAGTCGGACGATAGATTGTGACATGCTTAACCATCACATTAAAAGGAAACGACTGGCCGGATTTCGCCCTTTAAAAAATATTTAGAACAAATCATATTCCTGATATTATTTAACTGTGAAATGGTTAGAGTCAATATTCAATTTGGAATTTTAATTTATTGCAACGCAAATATTTCCGGTAATGAACTCACGAGTATAAAGTTAATGTGCTTAAACTTATTTAGCATAAAGCGTCTGGGCGGATGTATACAAATTTTGCGTGATACATAAAAGTGAATCAAATATTTCATAGCCATGAGGCCGGGTTATAGTTTTCCGCTACAGGTTCGACACATGGATTTGGTTTCATGAATTTTTCGTTTATTAAAAAACCTTAGGGAATTTTTACATATCAGAGTTATTTAGCATAAAGCGTCTGGGCGGATGTATACAAATTTTGCGTGATACATAAAAGTGAATCAAATATTTCATAGCCATGAGGCCGGGTTATAGTTTTCCGCTACAGGTTCGACACATGGATTTGGTTTCATGAATTTTTCGATTATTAAAAAACCTTAGGGAATTTTTACATATCAGAGTTATTTGTCAGAAACGAACAAAAATTCTATACGTATCTGAAAAATATCAAGATCACAAGACTGTTCTTGCACTTACATACAATATTTCAATATCGATCTACAACACTCTTGATTGGAACAAATCTAATGTATATTCTCATAATCAATTGAAGAACAACAAATTTACCACCTTTATTTCATTCCTAAATTCGATCGATGCTTTCCCATTTTGGATTTAAATCTAGGTAGTCATGACAGGTTTTGCCAAACAGGTGAGCCCCCAAAACACCAAGGAGGAGCAAGGATTTCTTCGCTTGGGGTTTCCTAATCAGTAGCGGTCTCCTCTAGTACCATCATGGGTAGGAACACCTTCTGGGACATATTATCCCATAACCCACTCAGCACAAGCCACAAGTAAATGTATTTTCCAGTTCATAAGAAAAGGGGCCTTATCCTAGTTTCCCAGATAAACGATATGTCGAACAACCTCACTGCGATGCATACACTGTCGCGTATTTAAAACATAAGAGCCTGTGTAATACATATATGTATATTCATAAAGTTTGTAATGTTCAATCCCACAAACACAAACAAATATGCACAGTAGACTGGCCTCAGCTTTTATGAAATTTGTTTGTCTATTGGCAATTGCATTTTACACTGTACATTGATGTAAATAAACATAGTTTTTTATCACTTTTGACAATTAAACTTATGTTTTTATAGACATTTTTTCAAGCGATTCATGAATGTATGTAGGCTCGTTTTAATGACAATTTAAAAAAAATTATATGATAATGAACGCTTATGCACAAGTGAAACTTTTATTTCTATATGTTTTGGGAATATAAAAAAATGTTTAAAAATGATGATTTTTAAGAAGCAAATTTTAAGGATCTACCAAAAAAATGTAAACCCGGTCTAATACATACATATGTATGTATGTATATACATTAATGGCTTACATTATACATATACATTAGCACTACAACAACAACAACAACAATGGCTTACCTCGAACAAGTAGTTGGAAATCATTAGAATGTTTCGCAATTCCTATCTTGTTAACATCTTAAAACCAAACGAATTGATCAATAAAACTTTTTAATGGATTCTTAAAGAGGCGGTCCCCATAATAATGACATGCCTTTTGCGCTTGTTGCTGCAGTATAACCGTAATAACAACAAAACACAGAGAGTGTTACTGTACTTTCACCTAAGGTAACCATAACTGCATGCATGCACAACCTCCTGAGTTTTAAGCTTTTGCTACTTATAATATTCACCAATAAGTCTTATAATTTAATACAGACTTCAGGGAATATATACCATTAGACACTTATACATTCGAGGCTAGACCTACGTTTTATGACAAACTCAGGTACACACATCTTCTGAGTAGATTCTCAATAGACATAGACTGGATTGAAAAACAATTTTTTATTAAATGCAAACCCTAAATCTGAAGTTTATCAACATAAAAGGTATAGGCACAATCGTGGTTTAATTATAAATGTGGTAATCTCGATAACAAGTTACACAGTTTCTTGTGGCTAATCACACGTTTGTGAGTACATATCTTTATTAAAGGAATAGCACAAGTTTGAAGCTGTGAAATAGGACATTAAAAAAAATTTACGTGACTACAATACACAAAACAATAGTTTAGTTAAAAGTTTGTGTAATATTCTATATTTTCAAAACGTAGAGATGCACCGTTGAAATATAAGCTAGCATTTTTGTCATTATGTACATAAGTGGCGGAAAATAAATTTTGTAAAAGTCTCATCTCTTGATATTCATTTTATCATTGCTAGCTAACAGTTTTTAGGACTAATCTTATATTTGCTCTAATTCTCCAAGTAAAAACAAAAATTAACTATACAACTTCGTAGAAACTGCAACTCCCTTATGCAGGCCCGTGCGCATTACACATTTGATTTTACAAAAATTTTCTAAATATAGTTTATAAATTTTGCATTGAATCTTGACTCATAATTTTTGACAAAATTAGCTAAAATAATTTTACGGAAGAAGAAATTGGTGAAAGTTGCAAAAAATAAGGTTGGCCAATACATAATTCCGGCACTTTGAATTGCACTTGGAGCTTTTATTTCGTGAAAACAGTGAACAGTTTAAATTAACAAGTACTGTAAACAGTACAATTAAGGACCTGGTTAACTAGGTTTTGATGAATCAGAATTATGATTACTCAAAATATGATTTAATCGGTTCATCGCACGTCCCTAATTTGTACCAGTACAATTGATGTCATGGCCAAATGATACTAAGGTTGTGTCAAGTGACCAGCTGACTTCTACTTTTTTCATGAGTATTGACAGAATTCTTTTCCACACCTCGAATTGCAATGTTAAACTGACTTTAATTATAGCCATGTATTCATAAAAGTGCGAATAATCCCACCTTACCAAAGTCGGAGCGCTCCAAAAAAAGCATCCAAAAAGAGTCCGTAATTGGAGCCTTTTCGGAGTGTTATTTAGTAAACATCAAAAAAAAACACTTTTTTATGAAGATTTACGGAGCGTTGAGAGAAGAAATGAATATTGTAGAGCGAATGAACTGGAATGCATGAAAGTGGCCCTAATTGAATGTTTACCTAATAACAAACAAAGATCGCATTTTTCATGGATGTTTATCAACAGTCTGTAGAAAGATATAAACATAGCACATTTCATATTTTCAGAATTGTGTCAATAAAACGTCATCAACCTTAGTTTTTATTATTTATAAAGTTTCATAAAAATATCGATAAAGGCCTCCAAAATGACATAAAAGAAATAAAAGCTACCCCAAATAAGCTTCAGAAAAGCACCAATAAAAGGCTCCGAAGTTTATTTAAAAAAGAGACATAAAACGCTCCAAATTCTTCGGAATCGGACTCTTTTTTTATGACTCCGTTCGGAGTGCCCGTGTAGAACGATTTTTCGCTCTATTTGGGCTCCGATAGGAGCTCATTTTGGAGGGTAAAACTCTGAGAAATGAGCGTTTTATGGCTTCGAAAGGAGTCTTTTTTTGCACTTTTGGTTAGCTGGGATATGCCACCATATCACCAATTCTCTATGAAATACAGAAAAATTTGTACAACGAAAAAAAATTTTCTTGGGTATAATTTTAAGCATCAGAGTATGCAGTTTCAAAAGTTAAAGAACATTTAAATTTATGATGTATGGGTCTGGGTATCTGTTTCAGCAAATATGTTTGTCTTAGCGAAAAATGTATGCGAATGCAAATCAAAATTGACAAATATAAAAGTTATAGCAAATTTATCAAGTGTTATTTTTTCATTCGGTATATCCATACTGTATTTTCAAATGGAATCCTGGCGAACTAACAATTTGCAAAAAAAATTTAAATAACGAACAGCTTAATGTACATACATTTATCTCGACATCATTGATGAATCAATCAGTGACGACCACATTAAGGTTCATTTTATTTACTTCAGGGACATGAAACTACCAAACTACTGATAAAATATGATAACAGCACTCATCAGTTCCTGTAATAATTTAATTTATGTATATATCTACATATATACATTTAATTACATAGTTATGTTGTTTAGTATTTAGTTGTAAATATCAATAATTTATCCCAAATCATTACATATTTGCTAAAAGTCCTCTGCTATAAATATAATTTATGTTAAGAGAGCTCTTATCACATTTAACAGTCAAACTTGGGAAATAACGGCTGAATGCCTGTTACCACATACATACATACATACATATATCAAAGCGTAGGTCAGTATGCTAACAAACATATTCATGTAAATGTTGGAATGGAACAAGTAATTTCCTCGTTTTTTAATTTAACCTAACTTGTTATTGTCTGCGGAAGTCAACTGACGTTATTTCGCATCACACACTTAATTCGCGATATCTATTGCATATGTGTAATCTATGTCTAGTTGTTTCCCAACAAAAACGGATACTCTTTTGCTGCCAGTTTTTTAGTATTTCCAAAATTAATGTGAGGTATTGTCTTTTTTTAGGGTAAAGGAAGTAAAGTTTGAAGATCACACCTGTTCTCATACAAGTTGTCAATATCCAATCCCCTTCATTCAAAAAATTTTTTTAAAATGTATTTTGCATCAGACATGTGTAAACGCGTGAATCAGTTGAGTTTAGGAATTCAAAATAACCATCTGCTTTACTTTTCCGCAAAATTCTAACCTACCTGTCATTTGCTTCAGCCCCTGTTAAATTGCTAACCAGTCTCCAAAAGAGACAGTCTTGAGGTATCCACTTCGTGACACGATTTGTATCAGTTACAGAAGTGATAGTTCAAATACATTATGAAGTATCGGATATCGATAACAACTCATTCACAGACAAAACTACCCCGGACTATCCAAAATGGAACCACTTCAGAACTAGCCAAGGCCAAACTATCTTACGGGTTGCCAAGTAATGCACTGGTGACAATTGCCACCGCCAAAGACAACGCCATGTTAAAGTAGACACTTGAAAGCATTGCTTGGAGATTGATCTAGGACTGATGGTGAATCCAAAGGATATAGCTCAGGGATAGTTCTGGGCAAGTTCAATTTCCTGCAGGGTATTTTATCAAATTCTTTGTAAAAATAAAATATATCTTTAAAAAGCTATCTAAAATAAATATTAAGCTTACAAAATTTTAATTTTTCGTTTATAAAACGTTCCAAAATAAACGACACGTTGACAAAAGGCATATTAACGTATGTACATATGTAGGTCTGAAAGTTAGAACATAGATAATTCCGCAAATATTCGGGCATAGTAGAAGTACATTGTACATGCAATCCATGACCTTTAGCTCATTATTTTCCTCGTTTATTAATCTGTACGTATGTATGTATACACAAACACAGTTGTAGTTAGCTGTTATTATTTGCCGGAAGTGCATGTATACATAAGTATGTCAACATGTACATGTGTATATGCAACAGGTTTTTGGTAGCTAGCCCTTACTGTGAGTAGCAATACGATTATCTCTGGGACATAGCAACATGTTTCCAAATAAAGCTGCAACAAAGCTATTCACTGCTTTGATACACAGAATGTGATGAAAGTGGGTGAATATGTTTACAACCCCTATCTGTAATTTATAAATATGTATGTATATTATGGTGGTCCGTACCTAGATAAACAATTGAAGATCATGAAGTTCAGTTGGGTGGTGCACTGATTGAGATAGTTTCAAATTTTGGAAAAGCTTTCGATTTTTAACACAGAGTGACGAATGAGATGTTATTGATTATTCAAAGTTGTTTTGAATGAATAATGAGTACCCCGGCATAGAGAAAATTTGCATAGGTATAAACATACATCTATGCATATTGTTGCAGACGGAAGATCACATTGTGCTAAATGGTATTTTTATAAGAATTTCATCCGAATAGGTAATGATGTTTTATACAATTAAGTTTTGGTATCTTGAAAAAGTTAAAAGCGCTGTTCTTCGTTTAGAAATAAATCTCATATGCAAATAATTGCGCAAACTTTGATTTTATTTTGATTGAGATGGAGAATCCAAACACTTTCTCCCCTATACAATTTATGTACACCCCAATGTACATACATATGTACATGCATGCGCACATACTGAATAAACTCAAACGAGTAAGTACGATAATAACGAACCGAGTACGAGGAGGCGATTGACTGCATTGTTCGTAGCTGTTGCTGTTGTATGAATGTAAGAATGTTGTAATATTGCTGTTGCCACTTTAGCAACGACAAATCCATTGCCAATGCTGACATTGTTAATAGTATTGCAAATGTTGCGTGTGAATATGTAAACAACTAGACTTTTGTGTCTGCTTTGTATAAAAGGCTAGACGACGCAGGATTCCGCATCAATAGTGTGATAAACAGTAACAGCAACAGTTAGCTCTTGGTATAATATTTGCCTAATATACCTAAGTGCTTTGATCAGTGTGAATTTCAGTATTCTATATTTTAAATTTTCAATACGGAAATTAATTAATTTTTGACTGGAGACCATTGGTTTTGGATTCCAATTTTCTTATCTTTTGGATCGGCGATAACATCCATTTCTTACGGTAAGTTTAGTGTATTTGTATCTTTGAGTTTCTAAATCTTGAAATTCCTTGAGTTTCGAATAAAATATTTGATTAAAGTTGTATATCGACAGCCCCACTGCAAAACCCCGTAAGTCACTGTTTTTCAAAAAATAAGGTTCTAAGCCTTTCCCATAGATCGTGATATTTCGCGCATTAAATGCAGTCAGAATCGGGTCACAACTTCCCGTTTCTTTTCAGTGGTGAAATGAAATAAATAATAAATGTTAAAAGTCCGGTTCATATGTTAAAATTATCACAGTTTTTTCCCTCTCCTGAAAACTCTTTGGTTTTGAACATACAGGGTTTTGCAGTGTGGCTGTCGATATATAAATGCTATAACATTTTTAAAGCGTTTTGCTTTATTAAGTGGATCTTAGTGGCTTACGTTATCTGTAAATAAAGAACATAGTGCACTTTTTGAATAAAAATATTGAAAGGACCTAAACACACACATATGTATATGTTCAATCCACTTATGGAGCACCCGGCATTTGGAATTCGCAAAAAACTTATAAGAAAACTTAAAGACGGAGGTTTTAGTTTTAATTTAAACAGAATAAAAAAGTATAAACAATTGTGGAAAATTTCAAACATGCAGTGAGTAAACTCTCAATACAATACAAAGTGCTAACGATGTAGAAACTTTTTCGGTCTACCAACCCAACTTAGTGTGCATTAGGTGGTCACCTATACGTTTCAGGTTCACTTACCACTAAAAAGTACTAACCAAATGCTACAAAAATTGGTATCTCATAGGTCACTCCTTGGTACTGAGATCCTCATCAAAAATTCATTTGTCTTCGAGGTTTAAAGAGTATTGTTGTAAAAATTTCAGAACATAGAAACTTAAAATAAATTTTGAGGTATGAACGTTTTTAAACGTTTGCTTAGCTTTTGCCTCTATCAAAGGGCAGCTGGGTTATTTTCAACTGTTCCGCCGATACATGATTAGGTAATTTTATATCATACAATAATTGGCTTTAATGGGCAACAATTTTAATATATTTATGTTCCCAAATATCTTGCTTCCTGTGGTATAACAATGGTTATGTTCAGGAGGACTATTTAAGCAATATTTTTATTTATCCTTATTTGTTAAAGCATATCAATTATCCAACTTTTGCGATTCCCAGAGAAATGACATGTCTAATATTTACGACTACTTTCAAGCTTTTCTTCAGGCCAAGTTCTTTCTATCTAAACTTATTTTCAACAATTTTGATTATGATATTTTGCTTGCATAATTATTGAATTTTGGATTATGTCAAGCCAATAAAATAATTTGTAGGACATATATATGTATATGTGTATTCCCCACACTGAAGGAGATTCTGTTCAGGGAAAATGGTAGATAGCCGTTCCAGACTCAGGTCCAGCAATGGACTCCCAATGTAAGTATAACACTGTTTGGCTCGTCCCCGCGAATTATAAAAAAGTAGGACATTAGGAAGGAAGGGCTCATAAAAATAAAGCTTGTCATTAATCAAAAACCAAAAATTGGAATAGCACATCAGAATCTAAGTTTTCATCCTATGCATGAAGCGCAAAGCAGAACAAATTTTGCAGTTTTTATCTTGCAAAAACCCCACAATTTACGGGATTAGCATTCATATTTATTTAATATGTGTGTCATTATTGTAGACATTTGTAAGTCCGTTTGACTTGAACATCTTAGCAGACAGCTTACTGTGTTTTAATTTTTCTTTTGATTCTATTTACCTGCCGATCCAACACTCTTTTGTTAATGAAGTCAAAATAAATATTTACCAATCAAATAAAATTTTTTGGCTGTCTTATTAGCCGATCATTTGTTTAGTAAGCTTTCGAAACTTTTGGCTTATTACATACTTCTCACGTATACTCTTAATTTGTAATGCGGAAGCTCTTAAGCTTGCTGTCGCTAATTGGTCCCATTCCGTAACTTTCCGAATTACTACCGTTGATTGCAACTAAAAAGTTGATTGCTGGTAAACACATTTATGGGAATGGGGTACTGTGAGGTGCTTTGGACAGTGGATTTATAGATTTTAGAATTTTTAAACATTCACTGCAACAAAATCTAAGGACAATAATGTGTGTTGCGTTTATGGCTCTGTTAGACATATAAAGAGAGCCGATTGATTTAATGGTGACGAGGTAAGTATTTTAAACAATTACTTGGAGATATATTTACTACACATTTGGTCTACATTACTATAAATTCTCTTGGTTCTGTGCCAAAATTGGCAAATGATGGTGGAAAATCGTACATTCGTATGATTTACATATGTATGTGTAGTAACCGCTTAAGTCTTCCAAATGAAAATCTTCAATTTGTATTCATATCTGAACAGGTACGCTGAGTTTTTCATATTAACGAGCATGCTGATTTCAAATCCATGCAAATGAATAGTATTATAGGTTATTGTCTTAAATCACCTGGGGCACCAATAAGTTAGTTGTAGTATTCCGCTGCTGTATTGCTATGTCCATATGTTTGAGTTATTGTTTATTAGAATGAAAGTACATACGGAATATTATGCAATAAAACAGTATCAGTTGGTAGTCATAAAACCATTCACTTCCCGCCACACATTCACACATTCATAAATTTCATGTACATATAGTTTTCTCCACTAACATCTGCAATTTTTTCTGTCTAACCAGATATTTTGCATCTAATAAATGCCATTAACCCTTTTGTAATGACGTGAAAACATGCTCCCAATAACCTTAACAGTTTTGTAAGCCCACTGGGTGGCAAATTCAGCTGCAACTTAATGGCAAGAAGTACTGCTAACTATGCTGATCAAATAAAATTTTCATAATCAGGACATTTTTATTGCCGTGATAAATAACGTTCACAAGTTAATTAGAAAAATGATATGCAAAAAAAAAAAGGAGAAATGCGTCTGCATTGTGCTCGTTCGCTAGCAAGCACTGCAATTCACCGCAGTTAGTTACGTATCTACTTTCCTTCAAAGTATTGTTGCAAGAAGAAATGCGAAAATGTATAAATTATTGACACCACGCCCAAAGTTATTCCAACGTTTCTGTAGCCAGAACTAGAAGAGGAGCCAATATATCGCTGGTAAAAATTATTTAAATCGGCCATTGTAAATTTGGACAAGTAACCTTTAAGTCAAAGTGGTACTATCCAAGTGTGACCGCGCAACTGTCAGTCGAATATTAAACATAATAATTTTCACAAAGTGCTTAGCATTACTTGATTATTTAAATTTGATTGTTATCAATAAATTATTAGAGCTTTGTTATCAACACCCTTGAAGTTCAAACCTACGCACCCTTGTTTTTTCGAAGCGTCTCGGTATATGATGTACGTACCTACAGAATTTATTTATGCGAATTGTTTGGGCGAATTGTTTAGGATAAAGGCATTGTAATGATTTGAATGAAATTCGATAGTTTTGTGGTGCCGAAAAAGTGTGTATTCGTATTTCAAAAGGTATCGTAGGCGATAAAAAGGATTCGATTATGAGTACATGATTGCATTTCGTTGAAGTAATTGTTTTTCCGTTTTCATTTGAAACAACAAGTAATTTTTTCTTCTTATTTTTAGCATTGATATCTTTAATTGGCAGTCGTTGTTAAAAATTTTAACATATCAAGCTGAATAAACCAGAAGCCTAGAAGAATCTAGCCTAGCTCACCTTCATACTTTTGGAAGTTAGAAACTCACAGGAAACGAAACCCATCGTTGTTTGGGAAACTTGTAACCACCCTTCGCCCACACAAAACAACTTCATATGGGCGTTTTACATAGTAATATTCTGTGTTTCTTTAAATATTTATCTAACCGCCTGGTCTATTTTGACCGTATAACATAATTTATCAGCCGGTTTTTCGTTGCACCAACTGGCAAATCGTTGGATCGTTTATGTTAATGCTGGTTTCTAGACAACAGAAGTTCTTTAATCTTTGGTTAACTTTTTTATAAGCTTTGTTGGCCTAGTACTCGTATTCAAAAATGAATAAAAATATTTTCCACCTACTACCTCCTCGTCGCCGTGTTCGAATAATTCAGCAGGAAAACCATCTAAATAGAGCTGATTTATTATTTTTCAATTTAGATATTGCTATAATAACTAATTTAAATTCCATCACCTTCGCTTGTGGATTCAGGTTCGACCTTTTACTCAATTTCTCCCGAGATAGGTGATCTGCGAAATCATTGGCGGTCTGTTGCGATTGCGGCTTTTCGTTTTTCTGTTGTAACTGTTTTGTTGGTGCATGAGTGGAAATAAACAAAATGGTGAAAACCCAAACGCTCCTTCGGTGGCTACCCCGAGAATACTCGGATGCAAGCGCCCCGAATTAGCTGCTTGGACCGCATGCAGAATGATCGCACAAGCCATTCCCTGGTGAATGGCGATTAGGAATTTTCCCTTCTTATGTGGACTTCTACACACGACCCCACCCCCCAAAAGAAGCATGATTATTTTATATTTCACCTCCCACGAATTTAGTTAAATGTTCATCATACGCCCTGTCAGACCAATTAATAACCATCACACAATTCACAACGCACTGTCCCCACTTACGATAATTGGCGGGTTTTTTCAAACTTTTAGTACATTTTTATTTATTTATTATTATCTTGAATAGAAACCGTCTTTGGTTGTTTCTGCTAGCATAAGGCTCATAATATTATGAAAAGTATGCTAGGGAAGACGGCTGAGATTAATTAAATTAGCAGAAACAGAACTCAGCAAATAAAGATTTAGCGGCATAAAATCCAGAAGACCACAGTGTTTGCAATATTTAACAATTAAAAAAAACTACTTGGTTTACTTGCCCGTAGAATCGGCCATATGTATGCAAAGAAATATTTAAATGCAATAAGAAAATGGGCGAAAGGCAAGATTGTTGTCTGTTTTCCAGCTCTATAACTCAGAACCTCTAACCTGAAAACGGAGAACCCTAGTAACTATTCGACATCTCAAAACAATACATTTTTACATTCAAAACCTTTATAAATCATACTCTGTCTATATTACAAGCTTTGATTGTTGTTCTGTTTGTCAGTTTTTATAGTCTTGTAACTGTTATACTGCTATACTGGATTTAATTCTGAAAAAAATTCTTTTCGCGAATGTAACAATGAGACTTGTTGAGAAGTTAAAAATGTCGGCAGTTTCGGACATTGTTGAAAAGCTTCACACGTGAGCTCGGCTATTAACTAGTAAGTATCTAAAACTTAAACGCGCTCAATATCTGCTCAGAAGAACTTATTTTCAAAAATCAAAGCTTACGTAGAAAGCCACATGTATCTACATAGTATCTATGTATGTATGTTTACAATCAAATATGCATATGGAGATAAGTATATTGTGTAGGCATATTGCACATGTGAGCATATCATCCTTTAAAGCGAATAATCTCCATATTTGAGAATATGATATGGGCTTTTTATTACCACGGCACTTTTAAAATACCTGTTACATACAAACGTACATACAATGGTATGTTCCTCCAACCACCTGGCCAACAATCGTGGTACCAGTCTCTAAAGAGAGTGAACCGCGATTACTTACTTCAGTTTCCAGTCTAAATTTAAATTTGTGTAGCATAGGGTAAAAAGAGGATCCGTCCAATCGTACCCGTTCGTCTCCATAGGCCATGCTCAAACAAAACAGAATAATACAATCCATGAAAAGAGAGCTACTTTGCGACTCACTTCGGAGTTTTCCTAGACTAATCGCATTTGTGCAGGGGATGAGTACATGTTCACACAGTAACATATACATACATATAAATATTTACATGCATCCACGTGGATGTTCGTGCCACGCACACTCAGAGAAAAGTTTTGGCCATTTCGACGTACATATGTATGTATATGATGCGATATCCATTCGAAATAGGCACGTTATAAAGCCTTATCTTTATTAAAATGTCAACAATTTAAGTTTTATTTTTATTTGAGACATCAATTTATAAATTACTTAGCTTAATTTACTTTATATTGCTAAATGAAAAATGTTGTGATCAAGTGTAAATGAATGTAACTTTCACCTGGCGGGAAAGTAGCTTTTTAAAGTTTTCCCTCTGTGCATACAACAGATGCTCACTCGCACCGCATGTTCTCACCCTTTCCATAGTTTATGCAGGCACACAAAGCACGGAAGATGTTTCGGTGTGGATCAACTAAGGGTGTAAAGCACTTACTCCCGCTAATTGATTTTATGGCAGAATTTAATTGTTGACAGGAAACAACCAAAAGAAAGTCCTGTTAGTTAACATATTTTATGAAGGACTTTAAAATCTGCAGCTATGTACCTCTTTAGTTTGATTTCATCAAAACAAGTATTCGCTTATGCAAGCAGGGTTTTCCTTTTGCTATTTGGAAATGGTGCGAATTAAAAGTTCAATACAATTTGGAAACCAGAAAGCTGGAACCAATAATAGGCAATCATGTATGTATGTAGGTGTGTGCATGTGCCATGATTCGTATGCAGTGCAGCATTTCACTGAACACGTGGCATTTGTTCTTCTTTGTTGAAGCATTGAGATATTGAGGTATTAAGAGTGGTTTGTAGTAAATACGAAACCTTGTAGCAGCATTGCAATTAAACTTTTTATCCTTTTCATAACTTTAATACTCTATTCGTTTGGCATTCACAACACTATTTGCTGCTGTGCTGCCGTCTCAGGAGACGGAAATAATGTAACGTTTCCAATCAAATAGGTAAGGGTGTTGGGGCGAGCAGAAGATGAAATTATTTAATCTAACGCAACAATGCAGGATCAAACGTGTTGTGCTCGCCTACCCACGAACAATTTTTATTGGAACAGAAATCTTACAACCTCATGACCGACATTGACAAGGTTTATGTTATAAGATATTTAAGCGATTATACTGAGCTAGTTGTAGAGAACTTTCTAAATGGAATAAATTAAGGTATAAGGTTTATCACCCATCGCAGCCGGTGCTTAAGTATATTCTTATATTGATGGGTTGTCATTAAGTTCAATAGCTAATAGGCCACTTAAAAATTAATAGGGGACGTTAACATTAAAAATCACTTCAAAAAGGCTCACTATTTAATTTCACCTAATTTATTCTGGCCAAAATAGTCTTGCAAAAAATCGGGCTTGAGCAGCCAATGTATTTCAAATACTCACGATACTTTAAACAATTATTTAATTACTATAAGTTTGTTCTTGTTAACGAGATCGAAAGATCAAAGAAAGCAGAATTGCGAATGTGTCAGAAGCAAAAACAGTTGCAGTTGCAGTCAAAAGCGAATTGCCATGCATCTGGAATGCGTTTGAAATATTGGGACTACGTATTGATTACGATTATAAAGAGTCAAAAAATAATCATGATTACTTTAAATTACTGAAAATAATCAAAATAAATAATTGATTCTTTTAAGCGATTCTTTTTGATTACTTTCATTCCAAAATACCAAACAACTTTTCTCTTTAAATTTTAAGACATTTTTTTATTAAAATTTTTTAAATTGTTTTTTGTATAATTTAAAATATATGCATTCATACATATATATTATACTTATGTATATATGTACTACATTATTATAAATATTATTTTATAAATGATGATTTTTGCTATTATTAATAGCAATTCATCCATTCAATATAATCAGCCGCATCGTGAAAGTTCGCATTTCTGATCATCAGAATAAGCTTCAATGAGCGTAGCTGATACATATTTACACCTGTATGAACGGGTGTTAACTTGTTGGTACGCTTACCTTAACAAGTCAAACAAGAGAAAATCATATAATCTATACTTCATACTTCAAGTGTCATTCGTTTGTAATTGTGTTTTGTGTGCAAAACTGCTCTTAAAATTTAAAGAGAAAAGTTGTTTAGTATTTTGGATTGAAAGTAATCAAAAAGAATCGCTGAAAAGAATCAATTACTTATTTTGATTATTTTTGATTCTTTTCAGTAATCTAGAGTAATCATGATTATTTGATGATTCTTTATAATTTTAATCATTACGTAATTTAGTTGGGACCAAGATAATCGTAATGTAATCAATTATTTCACTATCAAATACAAAGTAATCAGATTACTAATCATTACGATTAGTAATCAAAACTTAACAGGTATGCTTGAAAGTAAGTTCACTCGCTAAAACTGTAATTTTGTTAAGGTTTTCAAACCATTGCTTAATCGCGCTTTGCCCTTGAATCAGGTCTTCGCCACTTTCCCTTTATATGCCTTCGTTCTTTTTATCTAGGGATAGCTTAAGAAAAAATTTATAAATTTCTGGAACCCTGTTCCAGATTGCAAGTCCCCAGCTAAATTAAAAAAATGATCTCGATCTTTATACATATACCCGTACATTTCCCCCCCTTGTCTTTCATTGTTACTGGGTCTTAATCTATGTTTCCAAATTTACAGTGTGGGTAAACGGATAATAACATACTGTATTTCTATGCATACACATAAGTATATGCATATTATGTATTTATGTATTTATGTGCATATGTAGTATGTTTTCCCCCAAATTGACATTCTCGTATTTGTGGTTAGATACGATTATCGCGGTGGAAATTAGTTTTGCTTGTATTCATAATTATATTGTATATTAGGCACATAACCATGTTAATTCATAACAATCTTAAAATATAATTACATACCGGTGGCGGGTATGTGCTCACCTGCCCATCGTCGCAGGGTCACATTTCGGAATATTTAACATAAAAAAAAACATTTTTTTTCTCTTAAATTGAAAGATGATCCAGTGGATTTCGCACATACATACATAAAATGATTCTCATAAAAAAATATAAATGTGATTCGGAATCATTGTGCACCACATTTTATCCCCCCAATTTGTAGGACCAAATAAGTACACCAAAAATCGGAAAAGAAGGTGCCTTATCAGCCTTAGAATTTCTAGTTGGCACCGTCGTGAGGCGGTAGTGTTGCTGGCCTACCACACCTAAGGTCCAAGGTTCGAACCCTAGTACAGGTAACATCAAAAGTGGTTTGAGAAAGTTTTTTTGAACAAGCTAGTCTCCCTGGGCAGTGGCTTAACAAACTCTCCGAGTGTATTTCTGCCATGGAAGGCTTCTCAGACAAAATTCATCTGCTTTGCAGGCGCCCAGGGCCGTTGATACACCAATTTTGAATTTTTTTTCACTAGAGTTAACTTTCCTTCTTTCCCCAAAATCTACTAAATATCTTATACACATTTTTGTTTTAATAAAATATTAACATTTCTATTTACTTTGCATATTTGCAGTTTCTTGAAACTTAGATTACAAAATGATGAAATTGATGCACATTCTTGTCGTCAGCGTTTCGCTTATGATATTGACTCTAACCACAATCGAAGGACGCCCACAAAACGCTGTTGAAAATAATCAGGTATTTATCCATAAATGTATATAACTAGTCGTAAATATGTATGTTGGAAGTATTAGGCGAGCATGCATCCTATCCAATTCTTTTCATAATCGTATCAGTTTAGAAATAGTAAACATTTTAACACATGTTTTCATAAATTCTAATGAAGGATCTTGAGAATTTGCAAGAGGACGTCGAAGAAATGCGTAACAATTACTATGAGTTGCCAGCCCCAGCATCCTATTCCGGAGTCCCACTGGATCGTTTACAAATGTTGATCGCTCAATATAGACCCACGTAAGTTGGAAAAGCTTTTAGATATCTAACATTTTTTAATTTATTTTGTATATACATACATACATATATGTATATACATTTGCTTACTCACAGAGCATACCTTCGAAATCCTAGTTGGAGCAGCGGCATGAATGATCTCTTCCGTGTGCCAGAATCTAAACGTCAAGTTAGATATCGACAGTGCTACTTTAACCCAATCTCGTGTTTCAAAAAGTAAACTCAAAAAGAAACTACACAAGTTGTTTTAATGACCGAACGTACACACATATATAAATTATTTGTAAATAATATGCATAATATATATTTGTAAATTTAAATTACTAACAAAACAATCCGATTGTAGCAGTCATATAGAACCAGCATTTCAAGCAGATATGTATTCTTTACTTCCATTATGTTTCCATGTTTCTATATAATGATACTAGTATGAACAAAATGATATCAATTTCAACTTATTCGTTTGTATATGTAATTGTATCCTATTTCTACCTAAGTCGGAATTATTGGTCTATGTATGCAAATCTTATTTGTAACTATTGAATATCTTCTAAGAGCTCTACAGCTCTCTAAATGATATGTGTAAAAGTGAAGTTTTTGTTTTTAAAATTCTCAGAAATGCCCAAATATAGCCTATAAGTGATTTTATTCCAACATTAATTGGAATGCATATGTTGTGGTAAATATTAAAAAAAAAAAATGGTTATTTATACCTACATACATATATGTATATTTATTTAAATGTTTACGACTTAACTAATCGAAAGTATCATCAAGCTTGTTAAAACCACAAATAAATCATTTATTTAATCTTTTACTATTCGACATGCATAAACAATATAAACGTTCTTATAAATATATTACAACTATAATATCTGTCATGTGCACTTTCGAAAAATATAAATTTGAAATAAATTAAACTAATAAAAAAGAGTTGATTTAGCCAAAAAACATTGTATAATTTGTAATATGCAAACCTTTAAAATATAGTTTATAGGCAGTTTTAATGGGTGTGCCGAACTTTGTTAAATTCAAAACCAGAAAAGAAACCGATACTGAACCCGTTTCCCCCAAACATTTGAAGATCACACTTAAAAATACGAAACTACCTGGCATATAAATATCCATCCTTGCTGTTGTAGACTTTCTTAAAGTTACACATACGTATGTATGTACGAGCATGTGAACGGTCAGCGAGGCTGTGCAATTATTCGTAAGGGGAATTTGAGCTGAGGAGTTAGTAATACTGGAACGTAGTAGATAGGTGTATCAGCGACCTCATAAATATTAAAAAGACAGCAGAGGAATTAAGACCAATTCAACATGTGTAGCAACAAGTGCATACAAGTACAACAAATGAATGAACATTGGGCATACATACATACATATGTATGTGCAAATTCTTAGTTTCGCAGGCATGCAGTGAAGATATACTTTATGCTAGGGTGGCTTTTTTGTTTTCCTAAAACCGTAATCGAAAATCACTTCTAGTAAAGAGAAACTCTGAGGTGCACTAAAACGGATGATTTTCCATTGACCGCACAAAGTGATATTTGAAAGTCTCTTTAAGTTGAAATCTATGACTTTTTGGGTTAATTTTTTTGTAATAGAGCTTTAAATTCCCTTCAGCTGTATGCTTTTACATGCAAATTTTTGTCCAACCTTATATATTATGTAACTATTTATGCGGGTTGTTACAGCGGACACTTCGTTACTAGTAACTATCGGTCAGGCACTGAAAACAATGCTTAAGTACCGTGAATTGCAATTAGTCTAGGATAGATCGAGGATGAGTCACAAAGGACCAACCAACTAATGCCAGTTCTGATCTCTTTTAATGGGCCGAAGTGATCACTTTTGTTTGCGCATGACCTATGAAGAGACTAATTTTCCTTTTTAGATTAACTACACAAATAGACTTCTCCTATAACGAAAGAGTTGGGATCAATTGTAACCCCCTGTAGACGAAAGTATTTGATGGCGGACCACTGTTTTTAAAGACCCGTCGCACGATTTTTTGCAATGCCCATGCAAATGATAGTAAAACATACATACATCACAATTAATGGAATATGAGGAAAATCCGTTTCCGAACCTGGAACTATATTTACGAAAAGGGAACGAGTCTTCGATTGGATGGGAATATAATATATATATATCCAACTGATTTTCGGCTTATAAAAGTTACAGTAATATGTGAAGTGAATAAACCATTGAAAACAATAACCATTTGTATAACTAGTAGTACCACGCACCACAGTTCGTCGAATAAGAGGAACCAGCGAAACTCGATAAAATTCGATGGTCTTTGTAGGCACACAATGTATAACAGTACGCCAAATAGCTCGATATCGTTAAACATCTATTTTTTATACTACTTTACTGGCATGCAAGTGCATATTTACATTTGGACATACTGCTATATATTCACAATAAGCGACAAGCCGTACAGCATTGACTGTCCACTGGGCACGAGGAACCAAACGCAGTTGGGTATAGCCGCGAAACATGGTCAGAACAAGGTAAAAACATTCAGAAAATGTAATTTACAAGGCGTACAAAAACGCGTTCAAATTGCTGGCAACTGGACTCCTCCTGGACATTGTTGCTTGCTAGCGAGTGTTAACGTCATGGCAATTCCTATGGCTACAGTACGTGTCTTCCAGTCTTTTTTATGTAGCCACCCAAACGTTGGTTTATTTGTTTGTGTAGAAACAAGTTCAAAGCATCTTGAAGATTTTAATTTTATTCTTGTTCGTTGTTTTTCATTTCCTAATGCTCCCAAGTAGAGCTACTGCTATCAGTTTTGCTGCTCCACTAGCTTCTGTTGCAACTCTCTTTTAATTTGTGCACAGTTTATGATTTTTTTTACCTAGGTAAACATTCTTCATCGAATTCCTTGTGTGGCGATGTGGCATTCCAGGCAGTTGCTGATGCCACTTACTACCATTTGAAATTGTAACAGCGCCGCATGTGCATGCAAGTTTGTGGGCATCGGTCAGTGTCTTAACCGCTGAACTGCTGTGGTCAAATACATTGCCTTGGCCAAAACCACCACACTCCGCCATCTATTCAGTAAACAATCAACTCAGTTGTTATCAAGCATCGTGTTGTTGTTGTTGTGAGGCGTCGTATTGCTGCTGTGATTCCTTAAGCAAGTTGAAAGTCTTGATTTCCTTGCCTTGAACGACTTTAGTAGAGGTACAAGTGAACGTTATTGTTGCATTTATTATTATTTCAGAAGTTAAGAGTTTATGTTTGCCCTTTCGCGATGGTATGACATGCAGCAGCGTGCCTCTTTAAAGGGTAATGCACTGTGTGCTCGATTAAACAAATATTTTCATAATTTTTTCTTGGAAACACGCATTCGATTGGACTGTGCAAATTGAATTATACCTTTCAGTGGTATTTCATGTTTATAATCACAGAATCGAAATTTAATTTTTTTCTTGATAAAAATATTTTCATCTAATTGACTTAAAAAAAATTTACATAAGCTTTTTTTTGCATCTTCAAACAATTTATGAGCTGATGATAAATGTCGTCTAACTTTTAAAGTATAGTTCCAGACAGTAAAAATATACAAATTAACAAATTTAGTGGATCAGATGATGACAAAACCCATTGCCGAGTCAAATAGGGCAAATGGAAGAAACTACATACATACATATATACAAATGTGTTAGTAAAGTATGATGTTGCAGAATTGGTTAAATTTATGAAAAATAATTGATCGGTCTTGAGCAACTGACCACTACAGTAGGAATGCTATTTCGATTTCATTCGAGAAGACATTTATTCAACAGGTCAAAGTTGTTAATACCTTATGCTTAAAATAAAGTGTTGACATTTTAACCATTCATGGCCTTGATCTGCATAAAGAAATACATCATGGAAATTTCATTAGAGACCTCTGCAATAGCCAACACTTGAGAAGTGTTTTCCGAGCAGCGCCGACCACCACTTCGAAGAACAGCTTGACTTTTTTAGAGTTTGATTCAAATTAAGATTTGGATTAGGATTTGACCACTGTGTTACCATTCGCCACTATGTTGGCTCAGTCAAGAATAGCAAGCAACATTTTTCTTGCAATCAGTAATTTCAACTTCTCTTGCAGTCATTTTGCAATGCAGGCGAATAAAAAAACATTGAGTGCAAATAAAAACGTAAAAAGGCAAACACAGAGCGGCAACAACCAAAATCGTCCACTAAAAGGCCAACAAAGGCCAAGTGAAATGATCTCGATGGCCAAAGTGCTGGTGTTGTTCTTGTTGCTGCTGCTACCGCCAACGGCTTCTGCAGTTGCCTTTTTGTATTAACCATCCTACTGACAAGCGGCAACCGGCAGCCAGTCACCAGACACAAACCGACAAACAGCAATGTTTTTACTTAGCCATGCAGCGACGAGGTTAGGTTCAGCGTAACAACTCAACAGAGCTATACGACGTTTTTCCCTGCCATCCGGCCACTCCGTAAAACATAAAGAATGATTTGGATTTGCTATAGCTATTGCTTCAACTGCCTCCCCGCTGATCGCGCAACCAAATAAATAGAATGAAGAGGAGAACAGTGCATAGCCGCATTGAACCAAAGGTGAGCGCGTTGAGCGTTGCGCCTGCGCCTTCGATTGAGTACGACAACAAATCAAATACGTGCAAACAGATATGTATGTACATACATGCATGCAGCACTCGGAGCATAATTTTTTATACAAGCATACATCTATTCCCAGCAAACACAGCCTCTAACGTTAGAGAAATACTGTAGTTTTACATTAGAATTCTAATGTAGTTCTCTAATGTATCTCTAATCGAAAATCACGTTAGAGAACTAGGCTAGAGGACGATTAGAGAAACACTCGAATAGCGAAGATGCGTGTATTTTCAAGTATTGTACACCTAAGTCTGTTTTTACACGGTCTTTTTGTACACGGTTTTGATATAACACGGTTTGAAAATTGAATATTTTTAATTTTTTTACACGATTTTATTCCATTTAGCACGATTTGAAAGTATTTATGAAAGAAAAAAGTCTGAAACCATCGATAGTATCGTCTTTATCTTTATGTCTTTTTTTACACGGTTTTTTTTTACACGGCTTCTTCTGGAACCAATCTACCGTGTAAAAATAGACTTAGGTGTATTTATAAACTAAGGTATAAAAACTTTGAATTTTATTCCCATTAGATATTTAAGCTTAAAACATGTCAAACATATTTAAAGCAATAAATTTATAGAAATAGAATTAAACAAGAACAATTGGATTTCATTTCATTTCAGTTAGAAATTTCTCATTAGAGTCGCATTAGAATATCACGTTAGAATTCGAATCGATAACTAACCTTTTTCTCGATATCGAGAACTAAGTCCCCTTTTTGTCGAGAATGCTATAATTCGCGACAGTTTCACAAATCGTTCTCTAACCATCTACCTTAGAGAATAACATTAGAATTCGAGTCGTTTTCTAATCGTCCTCTAACCTTAATGTTTGCTGGGTTAGTATACCCGGCTATATGTAGCCTTGCAAAAAAAATTGGCCGATTTACTTTGATCAAATGAAAAGTGATAAAAGAGCGCATAATAAATGAAAGCCAATAGGTAATGATGGCTAGTTAGGCTTATTTTTTGTATTGTTTATAGAAACCCGATTTCATAATTACTGCCCTTGCATACAACTATGTAAATGCCTAAGTTCTATCGCACTAAATACATTGACGAAACTCTTTAAATTAACGATCATTTTATGAAAAGTGACAAAGGATCCCCTTTGCTAAGTTTACAAATTGGTTAACTCTTCTCTTTTAATAGAATATGTGATATTTATATAAAAAATTTAATATTGAATAAATAAATGGAATATTTTCGTTACTGAGCGTATTTCTACCACACTCTCCTCAGAAAAAGTCCGCCTACATACATAAGCAGATGCCATTTTCAGTCGGTGTAAAACAAATACACATACATACATACATAGGTCCCACCAATGTTTAGGAAAATATGAGAGCGCCATATTAAAAGCACGGGATCAAGGGATTGCCATCATATGGTATGGGCTGGTAACTGTACTTGGCAACTAAAGCTTGTTCAAAACTTATCTGCAAATTAAGAACCGACCCTAGACACAATTCCCCAACGAAATGAAGATGATTTGCAAACCCGAATCGCAAAAAAAAAACTTATTATTAGGTGCCACACATCAGTTGAAAACCGTATATTTTTAATTTTTTTTTTAAGAGAAGCAATGCAATTCGTTGCCCTTGCAACATTGCAAGTTGCATCCTCAATGCCAATCTAATACACATCTTGAATATCCTGAGCTCTCCAGCATACGAGTACGTGTACATACAAGTACAAACATATGTATATATTTACATATATGCTGGGCGTACATCAGATCGATGGACTGTCCACTAGTTTGACCGTACACATGTATAAATGTTTGTCTGGACTATCGTTCATCCGGTTTAAGGCCACGACTAGCTCTATACAAAATTATTATTAAAAATCTTTGGACGCCACCGCACTATTCGAATTATGTTAGCCATTGCGCAGATAATAGAGTTGGCTACCGTCACAGTGGCGATCTCTTCATCTACATACAAACGTATAAGATGCCAAGTTGCACAAGCACTATTACACACATACATACATACATATTCGGAAATTAATTTCTGACTTTGAAGGTATCATATGTACATATGTATGTAGCTATATAAATATTTTGTAGATGCCACGTGCCGTACTGGGTGTAGCCCTGCAAAAAACCGAAATACTCCGTTCCACACTCCATAGAGTACTCCTTAAGGAGTATCGGAGTACTCCAACACTTATCCTCGCTCATATAAAACAGGTGGTCCAATTTATATGGCGATGTCCGGTAATTGGATCACCTAATCCGACTCGAAGTACTTTATTTCTTTGCTTTGGAATACTCTATAGACCACCTACATGAGAGTACTCCCAAAATACTCCTATTGGATTACTCTATGGAGTATTCAACAGCAAAGCGAGAGTACTCTATAGAGTAATCTTTTGGCAAAATTTTCAAAGTATTCTTACGTAGGTGCTCCATAGATTATTCAGCGGCGTGCTCTGACATGGATTAGGTGATCCAATCACCGACATGGCCATATAAATTGGACTACCTTTTTGTATGAATGAGGATAAGTGTTGGAGTACTCCCATGCTCCAACGTTTTTTACAGGGAGGTAGATATGTATGTATATAGGCTTGCGTTTTGTGTGTATTAGGAATGCCAATTTTTTCAACTTTTGCTATTCCGGGACAATCACGAAAAGATTTTCAGCAAAAATGCAACTATCCTAGTAGATGACGTTCGTAAACATATTCCACACGTGAAACAATTACAAGTTTACAACTTGGATGTTTGACCTAAAATATAAGATACATATCCCTTATTTCGATAACTCGACCGGTTTCTGTCGAGTGTATATATTTGTGAAGCTTAAAAAAATTCAATAAAAAATATTCTTAATCAAAAGATAGTTAATAAAAATATATTTCAAATGTAATAGAAGCGTAATAAACTCGTGGCAATAATGGTTCAGTGATATGTCGTTAATATAAAGAACTTTCCAGGGAAAGCTTTAGTTTTTAATGATAAAATATTTTCTGTATGCATGATAATCCTTGTTAGCGTGGTATATCAATAGTTTTATCAACCAGTTATGTACGGGAAAAAATTAGTTTTTAACGGGTCGATTCTAGAGTGATAACAACATTCATTTTACCGGCAAATAAATAACTTGGAAACTTTTACACCCTTTTGGTATTCTACCGGCTCAAGTTGCAGTTCAATTACGTAACCACCAAAATATTTGGTAACGTTACGTAACCGCGAAAAATTGCACGTGTTTTGTAAATATTTTTTTGGATAGAAAATACCTCAAATTTTATACAAATTATAGTTTACAAGAATTAATAAACCTTATACCACTTTTTTATGCGAAGTTTCGTGCGTGTTTGTATTTTATTCTCTTTTGCGCATTGTTTGTTTTTGACAGCGTTGCCATGCGCGCTAGAATCGCGGGTACATGAACCGCATTGCCGATGGTTACAATTTTTGGTTAGATAATCTTCTGGGTACAAGTTTTCTGTCAACAGTCGTGTTTTTTATGACATAGAAAACGTTTGGATTCATAAATATTTGACTTACGCCCTAATTCCAGCGTGGTAACAATATTACTTTTGGCGTTTGCATTTTCATTTGTTTTTGGCATTGTTGCCATGTACGCTAGAATCGTGGTTACACTAACTGCATTGCCAACGGTTACGGTTTGCGGTTAGATAATCTTCCATGTATGTACATACAAAAATGCCGGTTAAGCTCAGAATTAGCGCAAGTTATGTTTTCTTATTTCTGGATTTGTTAGATCAATTCACCCTATGCGCTAGATCTGCTCCCGAAGAAAAAGTGGTTATCGCTAGAGATCTTATGTTATATCATCAAAAAGAGCGCAGAAACTAAATTCCCTTCTCAAAGCAAGCACCCTAATATAAATACCCATTTGTTATATATGTATGTACATATTTTGTAATGTTGTATGCCTAGTATATTGGAGAAAACGCCTAAGAGTAGAGATTCAAAATTTGTAAACATATGAGAGTGAGATGAATTCTTGTGCTCATTAAAACTCTCCCTTCATGTGTTTTTCCATATGAACACTCATGATATAAGAGAAAGAACAATATGAGTGGAGCAATTCTCTATTAATAGAGCGCTTCAGATAATGTTATAGGTATATTACTTGTATTCATTGATATCGCCAAGCAAAGAGCCTTGAAAGAGGGGAGAGGGTTGAAGATCAGTTGGATCATTTGGGGAGCAAAGGAGATTCTTGCGCCTGTTTTTAACAATCAGTTGTTTTTGCAACGCTTTCGCGTGAAGATCGCTGTCTAGTTGTGGCGCGCGTAAAGTCAAAAAGTAATTAATTATTAAAGTGAGCACTTTATGATGTATTTGTATATGTAGGTGTGAGACATAAGAATATACATATGTATTTTCATACATCAGCTATCGGCAAAGCATATACATACATACATACATACATACTTATACAAATATGTATGTATATAATAAATCGTGGGGGCAGAATATGTCAATTCGTGTCAATCAATAACTGAAACAGACTGACTTAGCTTGTGCTGAGCGGGACAGGGCTTGAATTGCGTTGGCTGTCAGAACGTTTTGAATTTGATCGTTTTAAACAATAATAAAAAATTGTTTTATGTATGTGCAAACAAATGGCAAAAAGAGAAAGAGTTGATCTTTTTTGTTCAAAGAGAAGTGGTGTTATGTGCTCAATTATTTAACTATAGAATATAATATAAACAAAAGCATTAATAAATGAAATATAAAAGCAACTTTGCAAGCAAGTAAATATAAAAAAGTGTTTTTAGACTACGTATGTACATACGTATAAAAAAGTCAAAAGGTTATTTAGGTAATAAATTTTAGGAAAATGGTACGCTTTCCGTCGAAAGGGAAGTAAGTTCTTGAAATGTGCATACAAACATACATACATACATGCATATATGTATACTTAGACGCATGGATACAAACATATTCATTTGTGCAGGTACGTTCACACATATGTACATACATATACATGTTTTCGTACAAATTTATATACATACATAAGTATAAACAAAGAGTCAAAACGGAGCTAAAACTCAACGATAGCGTAATTTGATAAGACTGATAAATAAACGAAATATCTGTGTGATTATTGTTGGTGTGACCGTTTCTCACTCTCCGGGTAAACATATGACTGTAAATATGATTTTTCGATGAATTGAATTGTTTAAAAATGGCCTCGCGAGGTGATATCGGAACAGTTCATAAAACTATTTCCGGTTATTGAGATGTGTAATATATTGAAACAAAGTTGATTAGCTAGCTCGAAAAGAAGGTCCAATGTTTTTTAAACTGGGCTTCCACCCATCAAGCTCTGATTAAATCACGTTGGCTGACACACATCAAATATCACATCAAGTGACCTTTAGGACTAAAATAAAATAAACAAGTAAGGAAGTCTAAGTTCGGGCGTTAGTTTTCAGAACCAGATACAAATACCATGACTTGGCAATGATAGAGGCCCTAGAATCTTATTTGAAATTTTCTATATCAAAAAAGGGGGCGTGGTTATCATCCGATTGGCCAGAAAGTGACCTGTGTACCAAATTTCATGCGAATATCTCAAGTTTTACTCAACTTATGTTAATTTATGTATGTGATTTTCAAATTTTGGATATCGAAAAAGGGGGCATGGTTATAACTCGATTGCGACAATTTTCAACAGCAGCCTACCTTGGCCAGAAAGTAAACAACTCACCAAATTCCATGCATATGTATATCTCAGTTTTTACGCAAGTTGTGTCAATTTATGTGAGTTTGGAAATTTTCGATATCGAAAAAGGGGGCGTGGTTATGGTCCGATTTTAACCATTTTCAATTCTGAACCCAAATAAGTACGCATGCCGAATTTGGTGAAGATATCTCATTATTTCGTTATAGTTAGTTATCATGTTAACGGACAGACGGACGGACATGGCTCAATCAAATTTTTGATCGATCCTGATCATATTGATATATGGAAGTCTATATCTATCTCGATTCCTTTATACCTGTACAACCAACCGTTATCCCAACAAAGTTATAATACCCTTGTACTAGTACTAATACTGGCAATAAAAATGAAAATTTTTGCTTTTTATTTTTTTTTGCAAAATTGTGTATTAATCACGTGTAATGTTTTTTCAATTCAATTCAATTCAATTCGTATGATATGACATCGGATAATCTCTAAAACCTCCAGAAAAACGTAAGATGACCACTTTGGCGGAAGATATTATTCACTCCCATATGATTTGATACGGCACAAAATATTTTGAGGTTATTTCGATCTATGTAAATGTGTATCTTATTGTAAGAAAATAATCACAGCATTCGCTTATATGATTATTCTTCTTCTTTAAATGGCTATCTAACCGCCTGAGCGATTTTGACCGTCCAACATAGCTCGCCAGTCATTTCTTCGTTGCGCCAACTGGCGACAATTGGAGACCCCGCGAGATCGCAAGTCGGTCTCCACTTGGTCCTTCCATCGGAGTGGTGGTCTTCCTCTTCCACTGCTTCCACCGGCGGGTGCCGATAAGTATACCTTCTGGGCTGGAGCGTCTTTGTTCATTCTTCGAATACTCCCACTACCTCCACGTCAGATGGGGTTAGTGTCGACGCCTCTGCACTATATAGGAGGACGGGGGTGATGAGTGACTTGTAGAGTGTGATTTTCGTGCGTCGAAAGAGGACTTTACTTTTCAATTGCCTACTCAGCCCAAAGTACCATTTATTTGCAAGAGTGATTCTTCGCTGGATTTCTAGGCTGACATTATTGTTGGAGTTAATACTGGATCCAAGGTAAACGAAGTCCTTCACTATTTCGAACTTTTTGCCTGCCAGCAGTGGCGTGGGTGCCATGGCGCGAATGCGCTGACTCTTTGCTTGATGACAGCATGCACATACTTCGTTTTGCCCTCGTTCACCACCAAACCCATTTTTTACGCTTCTTTTTCTAGTTAGAAGTATTTAGAGGTTACGGCGCGGTTGTTAAGGCCGATAATGTCAATGTCGTCAGCATATGCTATAACGCTTTTATACATATAATATTGTTACAGCGCGGTTAAGTTTTCTTCAGGATTTGGCGTATTGTAAAAATCTGGTCGATGGTAGAATTTCCAGGTCTGAAGCCACACTGATAAGGACCTGTCTGTCTGTTCACGTCAGGCTTCAATCGTTCGCACAATACGCTCGACAAGACCTTATATGCGATATTCAATGATTCCGCGATAGTTGGTGCAGTTTGCAGGATCACCTTTCTTGTGGATTGGGCAGAGAGCCCTTAGATTCCAATCTTCGGGTATGCATTCATCCGACCATATTCTGCACAGAAGCTGGTGCATGCGCCTTACCATCTCCTCGCCACCATGCTTGAATAGCTCAGCAGGCAAACCATCAGCGCCAGCTGACGCAAACTAGTTCCTAAGGCCGCCATTTACAATATATGTAAGTAGCTGTAATTTGTTGGAACCGATAAACGTTTATATCTATTATAAATTTGGATGGCATAGGGAAATTCGGGTCCGTTTTCATAAAAGCATACAGCATTGCCCAATACAGCTTTTGTTAGTTTTAGACTCTCAATTTATTATCATTTTTTTTAACTAGAAAAAGTGCCTCTATCCCACTCTTTTGCAATATTTTATTTTGTAAATTATTTACACATTTTTGAGGTATAGGCATACCTACCCTAAAACTTTTAGTTTATGTCTTTCCTCGAAAAGAATAGCTACTTGCTGTCCGGAGACTTCTCTTTAAATAAGAGTTATTATGGGACCTTTTCAACTGGTTGTGCTATGATTGAGATCTCTGCAGCTAAACTCATAAGTTGTATACTTGATAATGTCTTGAATTCATAGAAATAAATACAATTCCACTTTTGTTTATTTGGTCGAAAGGCTGAGTGTGACATTTTTGTTATTTGAACCCTCGCTCCAACTCCATAGGCATTCACAACTTTTTATTACAAGAGAACTCGAGTTAAGGCGTAATTAGAATAATGATCTCATGATCGAGTGTTATGAATGGTTTTGTAACATCTCGAATGCATTTAAAGAATGCACATACATGGTATATATATATAATGTACAACGCTTGAATAGGATTTTAGAACTATCGCTTGATAGGTCAGAGTCTGAACTATTTCATGCCTGTTACGCATTATACCTATGATATTGTAATTGGCTAATCTCTTTTCCAATTATTGTGGAAACTCCATCTTCCGCATTTATGACACAAACTGCAACCTTGCCAAAACCCAAAAAATTCCAATAGTTGTCTTGAAGATATGTATAAACAATTTTCTTTTATTTGGCAACAACTTTATTCAGTGTTTCAATTAGGCTACCGTAGTTTACCAGATAAGAATAAATCTCCAAAGAAAAACTTAACAGCAATGCTCAAAACCATAGATAAAGAGACAATAAGGCCTACCGACTTCGTTGCATAGGTCATATTATGGGAAGGGCCCGACTCTAGCAGCAGGAAATGTGGAAGGACTCAACAAAGTGCGAAAAAACCAGGTAGGATATGTCTTGGCATACTTTGTTTTTAGTTGCTCCTCGTTGTCACTGAAAAGTGGGTTGCTTTGGTTAGGCGATTAAGTATCGCTCACTGATAGTCAATTGTCGCGCCCCCCCAACGACTTCAGCTGGTTTGATATAAAAGACATTTTACTTCAACTCTCGAGCATGAAATCAGTTATGCAGAATTCAGCAGAATTATATTCTTTGTGTTATATGCTGCGGACGATAACGGCAACATTTTAAAGTTTGCAATCAATGTTTTTAACAAATGAAAAATAATGCAGAAGAAGCTAATACAGAAATGATTTGTCCGATCGTTAGTTAGGTTTCGGTCTTAAGCAGGTTTGATATGAGCCCAACAAGGTATCGATGTCGCGATCCTGTCTGCCAATTAAATACTATATTTAAGCAATAAGACAAAATTTTTTTTCCCCGAGTGGTAATAAAGCAAACCTCGAAATTTTGAGTTATTTCCGTTTGGGTTATTTCACCCCCCATCACATACATATGTATGCACGTGGGTATCACTACAATTACAGATTCATAATAGTTATGCCTGTATAGTATTCGGAATTACAAGTCGATGGAAACACAACTGTGTCATTTTGTGTTGTTTCATTTTAATAATTTGATCTTTTGACAGTTGTAAGATCAAAGATCGCAGTCTTAAACACTTTCAATAGCCTCTCCTATGTAGTATGAACTGTTTCTCAGACTATATTTTGTTAATGCATTTTTATTATACTTGTACATAGAGATATATCTATGGTGAAGTGTAATAAGGCCTAAGGAAATAATGCTCACGGTCTTTTACTTATTTAGGAAAAAGATAATGGGTGCTATTTCTTAAGTACTATTGCACTGCACCTACAAATCTTTTAAATATACCCTGCAAAAAACGAAATTAGTCTAGGATGCATCTCGGATCATCTCTTTGCATGGGTTGTAGTGATCCCTTATGTTAAAGCATGTCCTATGACGAGACTAATTGGTCTTTTTCGGGTAGTGTCGGACAAATTCCCTTTGCTTCTCTCGGGGTACGGTCGGACAAGTTTACTTTCAGCACCTACATAATAGTAGGCTACAGAGTTTCAAATCGAGTTATCTCTAAAATGCCTAAACGGAATAATGGGGATCAATTTGTAGCCAACTGTGGAGAAAACAACAACAATTTCAGTTTTGATATTTTTGAATACGTTATGTTTAAACATCGATTTATATTGGAACGATTTTCAGTCATCCCTTGTCAAATTTGGTTTTGCGACAAACCGGTTTCGGCGTTTGTTCCAATTTAAATCAAATTCCCACCCTGTCGGAAGATCAACAGAACAAAATGAATCAAAAAACATTCAGGAAGTTCTAAATTTTTAATTGAAATTTAAAGAAATCCTTTTAAAATTGGCTTGATTTCTTAAAATATACTATGGCTGGACTTCTTAATTAAAATTCCTTAAATTATTGGAGGGGAATAAAATTCTTCTCTTTAAAAGAGATACATTTCAGGACACGACCATAGAAGTTCGAAGGACTTTCTTTTTAATTTCACGATAGTACTTGGAAAACAAGTGAAATTAAATCTAACCTTTGGTCTTTAGTTTTTCACTAATTTCCTATCGTATAACGTTTGGGAAAGTTCCTTGCACTGACCAGTTATAAATAGATTTCATTCTCAATTCTATACCTCCAAACCGTCCCGAGTACGCTTAAATATATGAATTTTCAAATTACAACAGCAGACTTCTCATAAAACTAACACATTATTCTAAAACAGAATCCCACTGTCACAGGGACAAATTTGTATGGGAGTGAGTGCTTTCTCACAAATACAAAGTGGAATATGTCTCGAACGCGACGACCGCGCGACCTGAGCCGTCACCATAACCAAGTATTTTTAGATTATTTTTCGCAACTCAAACAAGCATACAGAAAAAAAAAGAGTCGATATATACAACGTGCAGAGACTGACAACCGACTAAATACGTAAACACACATGCATACATTTCTATACATATATACATGCATAACATCCAGGGCAACTCAGGCCATAAACTTTGTCTTTCTCGTACAGCAGCAATGTAGTAATCGCCTCGACATCAGAAATCGCTGCCAAAGCAACAGTCACACTACGATCGATCGCAGCAATATGCTGCCAAGCACGCAGTAAATTTTCCGAACAAAAAATATGCTGAAGTCAAGGGAACCAAAGGTCATAAGGTTTGTGATCTGTTGGCAAAATTCGAAAATGTTCTGTTTGCTGAACACTACCACGTCAAATGTTGCTGCCATGAAAGGTAACAAGTGAACGAATATGAACACATTAGAATTGCGTTTCTGTGTTTTGTAGTTGCTTACCTGGCAGTGTCATTATGCATTATGATTACCTAGGTATGTATGTACTTTCTATTATTGTCGTTGTCATCATTTTGATCAAACGCCGATGATCGTATAGTTAGGTACCTATCTGCTTTTCTTAAATATTGGTTTGTAATCAGCCGGTGTGCGAGGGCTTTGTTGATAGTGTCCTTGTTTTCGCTTGAAATAGTTTTTGCAGGTACAGCATACATGGACTTATGTATGTATGTATTTATATAGTGCGTTTCATATTTATAGCACATTCATAGTATATAATATAATTGGAATCTTAGTATTATTTACTACCTATAAGAATTTAAATTTATTAGTCGTATAAATCGGAGTTCTAAAATTAGTACACGACTTTAACAAACCGTCGGTAAAATTACACAGGCCGACAAAATGAGACCAAACTTTTTGACCATAAACCAGACCATACTTTCCTGAAGGTTTTCGATGTGCTGAATTCAAATCTGGAAGCAGAATAGCTCTATCACGTCTTATAAATTTGCTAATTTTCCTATAGCTGAAAAACCACTGAGTTAACGTAGGTATGATGCAGTAGAACACATACGATAATACGACATAAACTTTAAATTGCTCTATCTTAGCGAAAGAAAAAGATATTTGAGCAAACTCAACGCCATTCGTAAGAGGAAGACTTCTTCATTAAGATGCAATGTTTGCTTTAAAAAAAAAATCTGTCGTATACATATACATATATAACCTCAAAAATAGGCAAAAACGGTGTTTTTTGCACTTTTAGGTTAGGATATCTCAAAATCCTGACGTGATGGATTTGAATTCAAAGCATCGAAAACCTTTAGGAAAGTATGGTCTGGTTTATGGTCAAATTTCTTGTCGGCCTGTGTTATTAATTAAATTATTTATTTAAAATTTTCTTAGTTTGCTTGTTCACAATATGGATACAAATGACTACCTAAGGGTATGTACATACATACATACCTAAGACTATTATCGATTAGTCAGACTTCTTGAACTTTGACCAGGTGACCTCCATTGAACCTTTTGTAGGTATACATATATGTATGTATATGAATAATAAGCAAGCATTTACTTATGTACATGACCGCCGTTCTGTTATTTTTGGTCTTGTTTGCAGTGAGTACATGTACATATGCGTACATATGTATGTATGTGTGTGGATATATGCCCACCAGGAATTTTCGTTAGGTCCTACTTGTGTTATTCATTCCAGCATGCATGATTTTGTTAGGTTCATCGCAGGTGCTGCTAAAATGTGTTAGCTGGTCATGACATTTTTGAGTATCTCATTTTCCACCTTACTATAGCAGCTTAAAGTAGGAGAAGCCGAAGTTATCAGATGACAGAGTAAGGCTGTGAGCAGCTACGAATTCAGGATCTTTAGGAAGATGTCGGATACAAAAGCAGTAACAAATATGATTGCGAAAAATGATTTTTTTAAACCTGATTTCAGTGATAAAAAGGGTCGTAAGCGCTAATGTTATAAAAAAAAATTACGCGTGTGGTCAGAGCTACTGACGAGTACATGAAACTGGCAGCTGTGAAGTGAGGTCTGCTGCTATTTTCAGGTATGAAGGAGTTATATACTGAGCTGGTTCGTATACTCACTATCTTACCTTCCTTCCACCTAACGTATGTATCATAACAACCAAATTTAAAAGGCAGCTATGTTAGCATGTACGCACAATTATTTCCGAACGAGCACTCTTCATTCCTTTTTGTACTATACAAAGTCATTCATGCGAAGGCGGCCATCGCCGTGCGTTAGTCATGGGGAAAAGTCATGGAAGTTGTTATGCTCCGCTGGTGAAGAGTAAGGCTGAAAGTATTCATGATTTCCACCTTCGGTGGCCTACTGGGTGTATGTACACATTTATTCTGTATGATATTGTAATCACTTATAATTGTTGTTGTTGCGATCTTATAACGCGCACATGCACTTAATGCTAATATGGACTACGATCGAGTAGAACCGTGTCAGTACGCTCAACCTCAGTCACTTCGACATTCCAACCTCCTCTTGACTCAATTCTCCTTCGCAATCAACCACAAAGTGTTTCGAATGCATGGCAAGTTTACTGCTTTATTTCTTATTTTAATATTATTGTCGCATTGACGTTGGTGTTGTTGCTGCTTGGGGCAATGGTTGTTGAGGGCATTGAGGCTGAACATGTCACTTTTGTCCGCTTCACAGTATCACTGGTACGGTAGGGAAACGAGCAGCAACAGAAGAGACACAAAAGCAAAAAAAAAAAACATTTTCAGCACCCGCAGCAGAAAAAACCAACGACACTGACGGAAGAGTCGGAGTGCGCTTCAATGTCTATGTAAATGAATTTAATAGGTGCTGCTCTGTAACCCCGCACAAGATGAAGAGGTATCAGAGTACTCCAGAACAGAGGTTTTATATAATTTTGAAAGCATTTTGATCGAGGATTAACCGAACTACTATACCTCATACATTGCTAGGAAGTTATTAGCTGAATCCAAATCTGTTGTCATAGCTACGTGTTCATAAGTTTTCTCTTTGCAAATTATTGTGAGAAGTCCATACAAGAAAACTTGAAACAAATTTTATTGGATCAGTAAGCACAACTAATGTTAAGTGTCTTAAAGTAATCTTACAAAACATGGAGTTAAAGTGTCTAATTATTTTGGCAAAAAAAAGCTGACCTCCTTAGACTTAACCTTACCAAGAATGTCATGTAGCCCTGATGTAACTGTATTTTTCTCAAATTATTGCCTCTGACGTAAAACTCAGGAAATGATGTGTAAAGTAAAAAATAAATTCAGGAGGAACTCCACTTTCAATATTCTTCTTTCATTTATGAACGGGTCTAATATGTGTTTTGCTTTGCATATTGTGATGTTTCAATTTTCTTGGCTACCTGAGTATTTTGCAGTCAATGTTGGTATAGGTGTTGTTGACCACTTGCGCGCCCATAATGAGAACAATTTAGGTTATACTGTTTATAATTCTAGACACCAGTTGCACATTTCTCTCCTCCCAGTTCTCTTTAATGCTTTTCAATTATATATGTATGTACAATAGACTGTTGATAAATGGGATTCCTACCTATAATGTTAGAGTTTGCTAGACTGGCGCTCAATGTGAATTGAAAACAAACACGTTAAGGTTGTGACATATGTACATATGTATGTACATACCTACCTATAGAAATAAGAAAAGTATACATATATTTTGGGGGCAGTTTTCCGATATTGCCGCCTGTGTAATGTACATTAATATGTTCTCTTGCATGCACTTATGAGATTTCTATTTTTTAATTCAATTTTGGAACCTAAGTCCATTACAAGAAAGGAGAACAATATGTAAAAATAAATAAATACAGGATATTAAAGGGAGTTGAATGATAATGATATAAAAAAGGCCAATAAACAGTTTTTCAGTAAGGTTACATTTCTAAATGTTATACAGTACTTTTTCGGCTCAGTCTAATTAAGCATTGTGAGTAATGTGTGCAGGTTGTGATAAAAATTAGTATTACGATCACAACTTCGAGCATTTCTATAAATGTGTTTATGTTTGTCATATTGTAAATTAACCACAAAAAATGTACGCGCTGTACAATGGGCTTATAACATTGTTGTATGCCACCTCTTTTACTCCCATTATTGATGTCACCAGACATAGGGTGTTACTCTTTCTCTGAAATAAAACTTTTTTATGAATGTGGACGGCTGCTTGTCGCCAAGCCTCAAAATATATAATAATTTATGATGCCCATACTCTTATACATACCTTTATTAAAAAAAACTGTATTTAGCACCAATGCACTTGGCTATAAAAAATGTCAAACCACTTAGGTTTCGATTCGAGATACACCCATGAACATGTTAGGAAATAAGTATGGCAAGCTCTAAATTGATCTCATCATGACGTTAATCGGTTATTTAGTTAAAATTAAGGTAGCCCGTAGACCTTGTTTACTACTTATACCAGTTTTTGGTGGGTGATAGACATCGCTGTGCTTTTATTCATAAATACACACTTGGATGTATTTATTCGTACCTATACCCGCACATACAAATATGTAAAAGCACGCACATATACATATCTACGTTGTGGATGTATTACTTCACTAGGTAATTCGCTAGCTTACTCTTATCGATTCAGTCGCTCTTGTGCACTCTGATTATATCATAACTAACACTTTTTATAAGAATTTGGTGCTGCCAGATAGCCACATAAGCAGAAAGTAACTGAAACATAACTTGTTATAAGCCAATTTATTTGCATGAGCAATTAGCTTCATGAAAAAAAAGAAATAAACCGCTTAATTCTGTACCTGGAAATTCCTAATTTTGGAAGTTTATCTAACTGAAAATCGTAACCGTTGGCAACGATTTTAGCGTACACGGCAACAAAGTCAAACACAAAAAATGGGCTTAAGGGAATAAGGAAACATCACCCGATTTCAAAATACTTTTAACAACCCACCTATCTCAGATTTTTTTCAATAACACCCAATGCAAAATATTTTGAAACAGGGTGATCTTCCACTCAGCAGTCGATATAAAAATACTTTGGAAGCCGGCTTCAAGAGAGAAATTGGAATAAAATATCATATAAGGCGGTTAATGCTAATCGGCGGACAACTACCTGTACAAAATACTTCAATTAATTACACCGGCCCAACCCGAAGAAATCAATCCGAAAATAAATATATTTCCTACTAGTAAGGCCCGCTTGCTTCGCTGCGTATCAGAACTTATAACGGACTGAGTCCGATTTTAATCATTATAGCCTATACGCACTTTTTCGAAGTTCGACTTTCTTTCTATAACTTGATTGTATAGTTCACAACAACAATTAAAAAATACATTTGGGCCAGTTTTCGAAATTTGAAATACATACATACATATCTTTACATATAATAAAATTGTACCAGGTCGATGTCTGTACATGGCATCTACCCACCCTTCTCTTTTTCCGTCCGAAATTTTTGAAGATATATAATTGAAACCATTTGAGATATTTAAATTAAGCGCATCGCATATAACAGTACCCATTGGCACCATTCGTTTGATACCCATATTGTACCTACTAAGACATTTTTTTGCAAATATTCGTCGATAACTTCAAGATATCTCCGAAACCATTTGAGATATTTCAATTGATCACATCGCATATTACAGCACTCATTGACACCTTTCGTTTGACATCCATATTGTACTAAGACATTTTTGGTCACCCCTGGTCCACATATTGGGCGATAACTCCAAAACCGGTTGAGATATCGCAAAAACTAATATCTTAAACTTTAGGTGGAGCGTCTGACAATCCAACGAAGAAGTTTCATTCAATTCCATTCAGTACTTTTAGTGATACGACCACAAACATACAGACAGACATGGGCCACATATTGGGCGAGTATCTAGCAATCAAACGAAAAAAGTTTCATTCATTTCCATTCAGTACTTTCAGACCGACAGACAGACAGACACACAAAAATTAAAAAAAATGGTTGATTTGGATTCTACTCGTTTAATAATGCTTCCCCCAATCAATTTTTTGTTGATATCTGCCATGTACAGACATCGACCTGTTACAATTTTATTATATGTAGAGATTGGCAACACTAATAAATATCAACAGTTGGCTTCTCCAGCGTTGCGCTCTCAAACTTTCGTATAACGCTCCCGGTGTACTCTTATCATCTGGCCAAAAGTTGGGGATTGTTGATGCATATTACAAACGTGTTTCAGGATTTATCTCACAGTTGTGACTCAAGTGCTGAATTAAGAGCGCATGAAATTTGTGTATTACGTTAACTGAACAGTTCTTATCGCATTTGACGTGCGCTGGTTTTAATCATTTGTTTGTTTTATCGCTTTGATAGCAAAATAAATGAATAGGCGGAAACAACATGTACCTCTTAAGAATAATGCTCAATCTTCGCTCTTAACATATTGGCTGGTTTTTGAGCAAATAAAATTTTTGTTACAAGCGAAAATATAAAGTGAATACATACATACATTTGTGATCATAATAATCGATCGATTGAATTTAATTACGTACGAGTGTTGTTTTTATAAAAATTTTGCTTCCGTATTTATTGGTGAATTGAATTAGTATTATAGTTTGATCAGTATGCCTCATGTGATATCTACCTATTTGTTGCTGTTTAATAACAAATTTTGTTGATAGTCACGGTTTGCCCATATTTCTGATAAAAAAAACAAAACCTATCTAAATGAATGTTTGATTTTTTTTTAAACAAATACAACAATAAACAAGCACGTGATCCCCACATCATATATTTGTATGTATGTATGTATATCCATACTTGCAATACAGTCAATAAGTTTAAATGAGAGTGTCATGAAACATATAATATGGAAACATGTGCACATTAGTACTTAAATGGACTCGTAAATTCTCTTCCATAGCTATTGAAGAGTGAGCAATAATGTAACATCGACATGTGTATGTTCATAAATTGCTACACTTATGGACAAAGGAATAGGAGTATAGAACCGAAATTAAAATAACCAATTGTCTTATCAATATGTATCTACTAGATTCCATGGATTTTAAAACACGGTATATGTATCCAAGACTTTACATTAGTTTGTCTATTTAATTGGGCTTGGATTTGATTAAGTTGTGATAGGTTTCCACTGGAGTTTGATCACAAAGTTACTGTGATTCCTTGTTCTGAAATAAAAAGCTACCAGGCCCAAATTCGAAGTCACTGCACATGCTCTTGGTTAGGTTGAGGTCAGCGGATTCACTTGTCCACACAGATAAAGGTTTTATTCCCGGATCACGGCAGCGAGCTAGTTTAACGACTTGTCACTTGTTCAAAGCTCGGCCTCGTATGGCTCAGAAAACATTTTGGCCCATTCGACCCTCTTTGCGTTTTGTTTTATTGCACTAGGTACAAAAGTGGAATTTGAATAGGTGTACCAAAGTTCGCAACAGTCAACTAATTCAAGCTCTCTAAATACACCACTGAACAAGAGTCAAGAGGTTGAAGTGTCAGAAATACACACATCGAAACGAAAGAGTGCATGTACCAGGCAAGTACATATGCACATATGTACATACATACATATGTACATATTTAATCATGTTGTCACAGTGGAATGTCTTTAATTGAATACAGATAAAAATTTCAAATGTTAATTGAAATAAAATATGTTCCGAAGTCAGTCGAAAACTGTTAGGCGATTAGCAATTCATGAGTATAGGTATTCTAGTTGCCTTTGGAAAAACTATATTAAACAAGTGTACCATCCCCGTGGTCTGGTTGGAAATACAAACAATCGAATGTAACAAATTTTATAGAATAACGACATTTTAAATAAAAAAAAAGAGGATTCAACTATTTCAAACACAGTGAGTAAAAAAGTATACACAAAAAAGCACTAACCGTGGTAAAGTAGGTATGTACCGATAAAATCTCATAACAGCTAAATTACTCTTTTGGTTTTGCTCATTTCCTGCTGCACCGTATCAGCCAGTGAACAAATTAGACATAAATAAGTGTTGACCAATCGGACTCACTGTTTGTATCGGCTACCTTATTTTAGTAGTTGTAATACCAATATCAAATGAGCGCTGCCATTAACGACACCAACAAAGAAATTGATATGCAACTCTTTGCGGTGATATGACCATCATGGTGTTATTATGGTGAGTTGTCTTAACTAACATGTAGGCAATTACTTGTTCAACCTCTATAAGTCTACACAATCCGCAATCCTTTTCACTAAATATGACTTCAATGAATTTTTTGATTCTCTTTTACTCTATTTACACGATGCTGCTGGGAAGTATACGTATATGCACGTTAAGGCGCCGTTATTTGAAAGGTATTTCAGAGACGTTGCCATTTCTGCAAAATTTAACCCCTTTTGGTCCAATTTTACACATTGCGAATATTAGCACACAGCTTACCTTTTGCACTCTATCATCTCAGATGCGTTTTATTAAAACCTATTTTTCATACTTCTTTTAAACATAAAAAACGATATTTTTAGCGTTTTTTTAACGCGGTTTAGCTGCGGTAAATCTTAACATTTTTTTGAAATATTTTAGGGGAGTCATTAGAAAAGAGTGAATTTTGAAATTCCGGTGGAAACAGTGCAACTTTTTTGGCGAGGCACCTTAATGCACATACATATATTGTATACATAAGTGGCGGATCCACGATTTTGGGAAGGGTGGCGGCAAATTATTTACATGAAATATTGAGGACATCTTTTATCCATCCTTTTTTAGACCCTTTCGTTTCCTTTCCTGCACAGTCACTTAGTTTATTATTAGATATGTACTTTGTTTTTTTTTTTTATCATGTTTGATACAATTTTATAATTAAAATAAATTCACTTTTGTTGTATGATTTCAAATTGTTTTAGATTCCTTTTTTACCTCAAGGTTTAATAAGGAAAAACGCGGACCATAGGTTTTTTTGGTTTATCCTACCCTTCTACTAGTCGGCATAAAAGGGTAAACAAACAGGAACGTATGCAACTGTTATAAGAAATATGATAAAAAGGTCCCATTTAACCATTAATACTGATGTATTTAAATATTGATTATGATTAACCATTACCGTAAGACATATTTTATATTGGTCAATATAACCATTATAAATGGGAGAAACATTTTTTGGTTAACAATAACCATTATTGTAAGTAATGTAATTTATATTGGTTACGATGACGAACATAAAATACCTCTTATGATAATGGTCAAAAATTCCCTTAAACATATAAAGGGAATTTTCGCGTAACCTTTTCTTCTGAAAGAAAAAAATAACAATTATTTTCGGTCCCTGTAAAAAAATAATTCAAAAATATGCAGAGCACACTTTTCTGCAGCCATTTAAAGTCCATTTTTTCAAAACAAATTTCCTCCACATTTTGTTGCCGAGGTGATTCTCCATCAAAAGAGTTTTAACAGTTTTTCTTGTAAATGCTGTAGTTTTCCCGCTGATTTGATGCTGCCTCAAGATCAATTATGTTTTATGGCGCACAGGTGTGGGGTTGGGATCATCATGAACAGGTAGAAAAACTCTTCCGTTTCTTCATAAGGAAGCTTATTTTCTTGCCTGCCAACACACCTAACTATATGTTGCATTTAGAAACGGGTATAGTTCCCCAGTTCTTTCACACACTTCGGGGGCACATGCTATTTATAGTACGTTACCCGCTATTTATAGTAGTTTACCTTCAAAAAGGCTTCCACGTAGGTATATTTGCTGAGGAAAGCATACGGCAAGACGAACCCTGAGTTAAAAATTCGAAACAGCAATCACTCAGCGCGGGATAAGAACCACCAACCGATTTTTTCATTCCGCTTATTCATAAAGAATTAATTCCTAATATTTTACGTAATATTTCGACTGTGGCCTTTAAAGGAACTTGTCTATTTGACGTGGCACACTAATGTATAAGCTGGCACATGAATGTATGTAAATATATGATCCCAACACTCCAGGGCTCTCTTCTATACTAATGCCAACGTTGTAGTAGTGCGGTCACTTGAATCAGGCGCATGGCAGCTGCAAAGCAACAACGATGACAGTGGCTCTAAGTCAACACACCAACACTCTTTAGCAGATTAGTTATTTCGTTTTGTACTTTTGTACGAGAAATGTAATGATGGTTTTGTTTGGCACAAAGTGATAAGAGGGGCAACGTTGAAAGGTTTTGAACTCTAAAACCTCAAACACGCGATCAGTGGCTGTTTATGAAGTGGAACTTGATTTACTTATCGCACAATAACCTCTAAACTGCTACAATTTGAATTTGAATTACATATTTATGTACATATGTACTGTATAATCAAGAGTAAAGTCATGATGGGGACCATATCAACGACACATGGTCCTCAAAATCTGTTCACACTCTTTTAGACTTCGGACTGAGTAGAAATTAAAAATACATACCTTTCTCGACGATTAAAGATCACACTCTCAAGACCAGATGAACCCCGCATTATTCAAGAAAGTTATTCGAAATATGGATGATGACGTCTTTAGAAACGCTGTTCCTAAATTATTTTCATGTTACTTTTCACGGGATGTAATCTGGGGCTCCCGGTATGGTGAAGCAGCATAGACCCATTACACCGATGTAGCCGCCGAAGCGCAACGTGGCTAACCGTATGATAGGGATATATACATATACATATGTACATATGAAATCGCCAAGGAGCTTAAGTGCATGCTTGAATTTATAGTAAAGACGAGAAAATTAGAATGTAGCTGCATACATACATATGTAGCACGTGTAAGGACCAGATTTATTTTTGAACATTGATAAAAATGTGCAACAAGAAATATTTCGAATGTTTTTTAGATGCTCCAACAATGAAACGTATCTTGCAAATTTTATGATAAAATATTTCAAATAATTCTTACTTCTTCGTCTTAGGATCATTCTTCTTCATTTTTTTCGGTCCTAGCATATTTTGTGGTTTAACCCATTCATTAAATTGCTCTTCGGTTAGGTGACCCAACTTAATTGCTTCGTCTTTAAGTGTTGTTCCATTCTTATGGGCTGTCTTAGCTATTTGAGCTGCCTTATCATAACCAAGATGCGGATTTAATGCCGTAACCAACATTAACGATTCCTTCATGATCTTTTTGATACGATCTTTGTTGGGTTGAATTCCATTTATACAATTGCATGTAAAAGTTCGGGAGGCATCGGAAAGTAATCGAATTGAACGCAGCACATTTGAGACTACTAGTGGTTTGAATACATTTAGTTCAAAATGCCCATTAGCCCCACCTACAGTGACTGCAATATGATTGCCCATAACTTGACCAGCAACCATTGTGATTGATTCACATTGAGTGGGATTTACTTTACCTGGCATAATTGAACTGCCTGGCTCATTTTCGGGTAGCATAAGTTCTCCAAGACCGCATCGAGGACCTGAACCGAGTAGCCGTATATCGTTTGCTATCTTAAATACGCTGCAAGCGATCGTATTTAATACTCCACTTACTTCCACCATCGTGTCACGGGCGGCTAGTGCTTCAAATTTATTCGGTGCCGACACAAATGGTAAACATGTCAACTCAGATATTTTCTTGGCGACCTTCTCAGCGAAACCTTCTGGTGCATTAAGTCCCGTACCCACAGCTGTTCCACCCAAGGCTATTTCGTATACACGAGGTAGGCATGCGTCGATACGGTGCAGAGCATACGACATTTGCTGAGTATAGCCGCTAAACTCTTGACCTAGAGTTAAAGGTACAGCATCCATTGTATGCGTTCGTCCAATTTTTATAATATCTTTAAATTCTTCCGATTTTGCTTTTAAGCCATCTCGCATAAACTCAAGGCAAGGTTTCAAGGTATTGACTAGCTCCATTGCTACAGAAATATGAATGGCTGCAGGAAAGGTGTCGTTTGAGCTTTGTGACATGTTCACATGATCGTTTGGATGGACAGGCTTTTTGGAACCCAATTCCCCTCCCATCATCTCAATAGCACGATTACTTATAACTTCATTGCAATTCATGTTTGTCTGTGTGCCAGAGCCGGTCTGCCATATAACTAACGGAAAATGATCTTTGTATAGTTTACCAGATATAACCTCATCGCAAGCTTTAGATATATGTTCGGCGATCTTCTCATCTAATCCATAATCCATATTCACCTCTGCAGCTGCCTTTTTCAAAATTCCCATTGCAATGATTACTTCCTTCGGCATTTGTTCCCTTTTTCCACCAATCGGAAAATTTATTTTAGAACGAAGGGTTTGCGCTCCATAATATTTATCAGCAGGAACTTGAAGTTCCCCAAAGGTATCACTCTCCATGCGAAATTTTCCTTCCTCACCCTTACCATTACTACCAGAGACGGTTTTTCTTCTAACACATCCATTATTTAGTAAAAATGTTGGCCCTTTGAGAGCCGTTCTTGCTAAATTCAGATTTTTCAACATTTTTGCTAGCAATATTTTTTATCGACATATTTGTCAGTATACTAGACCGTTTTATAAATTTTTTTCTTCGATATATACCTTCAGTGTAAATGTAGCATTAGTTTGAAAATTATAAAATGGTTAAAAATCAGAAACTGCGATGTTACCCTGTGGAGAAAATCTCTACATAGTCCTGTACTGGTGCGCTTCGAACTCTTACTACTTCGCTTTCAATCTATTTGACGTGTGCTCAAATGGCGAATTTGAGATGGTGATTTTTGATAGGTCTAAACAAGGAAAAAATTATAAATATGTATATGTATATGTATGTACACACAACCGCAGAAACTAATTATTATTAGATTTACGTGCTTATTTCACTATTTTGACCTTGAATTACAAATAAATACTCTACTTAGTGTGAATGATATATATTATTCCCAAACGAAGTTCTACTATTCTCATTTGTATAGACTAGGGCGCACAGCATCCGCAAAGAATCCAATCCATGTAAACTATAATTGTCTTAGCCACAATTCTAGTGTGGTAACAACATTCGTTTTGCTGGTAAGTAAATAATTTGGTAACTTTTACACCCTCTTGGCCGGCAGAATGGCTAAAGTTGCAGTTCAATTTCGTAACCAATAAAATAAGTGGTAACGTCACATCACGAGAAATTCCGCGTGCTTTGCAAACGTTGTACACATTTTAGTCCAACAATATACTTATAGACTAGGGCGCACAGCATCCGCAAAGAATCCAATCCATGTAAACTATAATTGTCTTAGCCACAATTCTAGTGTGGTAACAACATTCGTTTTGCTGGTAAGTAAATAATTTGGTAACTTTTAAAGTTGCAGTTCAATTTCGTAACCAATAAAATAAGTGGTAACGTCACATCACGAGAAATTCCGCGTGCTTTGCAAACGTTGTACACATTTTAGTCCAACAATATACTTATACATTATACATAAGTACTTTTTTACACACAGTTTCGTTTTAAGTTTGCATTTTGTTCTGAAGGCCTATTGTTTGTTTTTGACATTGTTGCCATGTACACTAGAATTGCGGTTACGGGATTGAGTGATTCTAGAAGTAGTTTGATACATGTTGTTTTAGGGTTCAAGCTCGAATGTACCTGCAACAGTTCTGCATGCATTGCAATGATTTCCAGCAACCAAAAGCATCCACATCAGCGCCAATAAAAATGACAATGCAATGAGCAAACTGCGTGAATGAACACAAAGCAGTCATAAATTTGTCACAAATTTCAATGATTTGTCAACGCTGATTGTGATCGGTGACATTGGTGCCGCCCCAATGTTAATGCTGCTACTCTAGCGTTATTCCAGTGTTGTTGTTCTGCAGTCATTTGTACTTCGATATTTATTTGCAACTGCTAAACAAATTGTTGTCTGAGCTTCATAAAAAAGAAGTTGCCATCGTCAGTTAAGGCGGCAAAACGTGACGGCACTCGTACAAGATTGCGATGCATACATATCAATCAAACCAACATATATACATACATACATACATACTCTGTAGACAAACCAACTAGAAGCATGTAGGCAGTACGAATCACAAGCCAACTACATATCTTTTTTCCAAATCAGCAACTTTTAATTTCATCAACGCGACTAAGACTAAAACTAAGTCGCGACTTAAGTTATCACAGAGTGGGGACTAACTTAATTTTGGGTCTCACCAAGTTAGAGACTTAAATAGTTTTGTGTACCAGTATCTAATGATTGGAAGTTAATAAAATAGCTCTTATTTGAAAACTGCGTTTACCCCGTTAAAGTTATGCAAGACGAAGTTTTGTAAACTTAACAATTCCTCAACAAAATACATAGATATACAGGTACAGTGGGGGTGCATAACAAATAACACGAAAGTGTTTATATGCACAAAAAACGCTTCTGTATCTAAACTGTTCTATGAAGGCGCCTAGCAATACTCCACATTCCTTGAGTTAGCATATAAAATATATGACCACAGAATGTACATTACAGGAATGAAACAATGGCACATTAGAGAAAATTCTAACAGCGGTTTTTGTGCAGACACTGAATCCCAGTGTCCGAAAAGGGGTCTGATGATAGGTGTGGACATTTTGAAACTTATAACCCTATGCCATCGGTCAATATCTGTTGCGAATGTCTATGTGTGTTTGTAAGGCTGCGCGTGCGCATGCGTTGTTCATCCACGTTGCTATTATGTACTCGTAAATAGTAAATAGGCATGAAGTTGTAAATTTTCTTTGCATTCAGTATAAGTTAGAAAATGTTTGCTTCGAAAATACTTTCTTTTGTGAGTTTTCTCTAGATGGCGGTTACTTCTATGGTAACAAAATTGAATGCCATATAATGTTTTTATTTTTGAAAACTGAAATTGTCGATCATATTTAATAATTTAATTACCTACACTCAAAATGATGCTTTATTAAGTAAACAATTTTTCTTTGCATATATTGTATCTTATTTAAGGAACGTCGCACTACAAACTCAACTCTCACAAGCAGGGCCGTGCGCAGGATTTAACCTTGGGGGGGTTTAATTTTGATTTGCATCCGCATATATTTTTCGCTAAGATTAACATAAAATTATACCCAATAAAATTTTGTTGGTTGTTCAAATTTTTCTATATTTGATAGAGAATTTGTGATATGGTGGTATATCCCAGCTAACCAAAAGTGCAAAAAAAGACCACTTTAGAAGCGATAAAATGCCCATTTCTCAGAACTTTAGCTCCTTTCGGAGCCCAAATGGACTCAAAAATCGTTTTACGCGGGCACTCCAAACGGAGTTATAAAAAAGAGTCCAAAATGAGTGCGGTGCCGATGATTTTGGAGCGTATTGTGACTCTTTTTAAATGAACTTCGGAGCCTTTTATTGGTGCTTTTCTGAACCTTTTTCGGAGTCTTTTTGGACTCTTTTCGGAGCCTTTCATTCCTCCATTCTGAGGGATTTGGAGCCTTTTTGGATTCTTTTATTGATGCTTTTCTGAAGCTTCTTGGGTAATTTTGGAGGCCTATCGGTATTTTTATGAAACTTTATAAATAATAAAAAATAAGGTTTATGAAGTTTTATTGACACAATTCTGAAAATATGAAATGTGCTATGTTTATATCTTTCTACAGACTATTGATAAACATCCATGAAAAATGCGATCTTTATCTTCTGTTAGGTAAAATGAAAAAAACCTCAGAAAATGCTTGAAAACATTCACATAATTGAAAGTTGTCCCTCATCTGCTCTCCAACGTTCATTTTCTCACAATTCTCTTTACGCCTACAACGAAAAGGGTCAGAAAACACTCGAAATCTCTTATATAATTGAGCCTTGCAGTTCATTCGCTCTACAATACTCATTTCTTCTTTCAACGCTCCGTAAATCTTCATAAAAAGTGTTTTTTTTTATGGTTACTTAATAACACTCCGAAAAGGCTCCAATTACGGACTATTCGCACTTTTATGAATACATGGCTATAATTAAAGTCCGTTTAACATTGCAACTCTTCGAGGTACGGAAAAGAATTCTGTCAAAACTAATAAAAAAATTAGAAGTCAGCTGGTCACTTGACACAACCTTAGCAACATTTGGCCATGACATCGATTGTACTGGTACAAATTAAGGGCGTGCCATGAACCGATCGAATCATATTTTGATTAATCATAATTCTGATTCAAGTGCATTTCAAAGTGCCGGAATTATGTATTGGCCAACCTTATTTTTTGCAACTTTCACCAATTTCCTCTTCCGTAAAACTATTTTAATTAATTTTGTCAAAAATGATGAGTCAAGATTCAATGCAAAGTTTATAAACTGTATTTGGAAATTTTTACAAAATCATTGCAACTTAGATTTCGCCATGGGGGGAGGTTTTAACCCCCAAACCCCCCGTGCGCACGGGCTCGCTCACAAGGTTTCTTATTTAATTGCCTGAACTTCGGGTGCTTATAATAATACGTGATAAGAATTAAAACTATTGATTTTAAAATAGCTTTATTTTGGTTCCTTTACAGTCCAACGTAAAGATATGAGAACCATGTATTTCTTTGTTAGTTGTAGATTTTATTGTTCAATGGTATACTAGGCACTTAACAAATGTGTTTAAAACAAGTAAGGAAGTCTAAGTTCGGGCGTTAGTTTTCAGAACGAGATACAAATACCATGACTTGGCAATGATATAGGCCCTAGAATCTTATTTGAAATTTTCTATATCAAAAAAGGGGGCGTGGTTATCATCCGCTTTCGCCCATTTTAAACACCAACCTGCTTTGGCCGGAAAGTAACCTGTGTACCAAATTTCATGCGAATATCTCAAGTTTTACTTAACTTGTGTTAATTTATGTGATTTTCGGTATCGAAAAAGTGGGCGTGGTTATCATCCGATTTCGACAATTTTCACAGCAGCTCACCTTGGCCAGAAATTAGCCTGCATAACAAATTCCATGCAAATATCTCAGTTTTTACGCAAGTTATGTCAATTTATGTGATTTTCGAAATTTTCGATTTCGAAAAAGAGGGCGTGGTTATCATCCGCTTTCGCCCATTTTCAATAACAACCTACCTTGGCCAAAAAGTAACTTGTATAACAAATTTCATGCAAAGATCTACATTTTTACTCAAGTTATGTTAATTTATGTGATTTTTAAAATTTTCGATATCGAAAATGGGGGCGTGGTTATAATTCGACTTCGTCCATTTTCAATAGCAGCCTACCTTGGCCAGAAAGTAACCAATTCACCAAATTCCATGCAAATATCTCAGTTTTTACTCAAGTTATCGTGTACACGGACGGACAGACGGACGGACATGCCTTAATCAATTCCTCTTTTCAACCTAAGAACTTTCATATATGGAACTCTTTATCTAACTCGATTATTTTGTGCCGTTTCATAGTACCGTTATGTGGACAAAATTATAATACCCTTGCACTAGTACTAGTACGCTGGGTATAAAAATAGTATGTATTTACTTGGCGTTTCATATACATATGTTTGTATATAGAAGTGAAATATGGTTGCATACAAATCATTAATTTAATCAGATCAAATTAACTCCGTTATAGAAAAAATACTTTTATTTTGCGCTTGTGTTCTAGATTGCATTTCTCCTCTTATCATCATTGTCTTATTATGGTCTAAGTAATACTTTTTTAATTCACAATGAAAATTGCTACATATGCATACATACATGCATATATTCAAGCATGCCTAGGTGTCTTCAAATAAAATCAACTAACAATATAGCCAAACACGCGAACAGGAATAGGTCAATGCACATGAACCTATGTTCATCCTTCGCTGCACTCAGCTAACACGCATTGGTAAAATAGTATTGTCTGTACTCATTAGCTATTTTCCAAAGCAATGCCTATACATAAAAGCCGTTGTGTGTAAATTTTTCGCTTAATTGCCATCAAATTTATAGAGCGATACACATTTGTTCTTCATAATATACATAGATCTTAGAAACAATCAAATCATTCATTATATGTATATGAAATATTGTAGAGCGTACCACGAAACTGAACATTTTCTTTTAAAAAATATTTACATATATACTAAGGTAAATCTCCATAATTTCGTGGTACTAAGGAATTTTCTGACTTTCTACCTCTCTTGCGTAAAAACGGATGAAGGAAAACTAAAAAAGTAAATTTTTCCCATTGAGTTGATCTATTAAGATAGCTTTCCATTTAATTTCAAACAAAACTAACAAATGTTTTATTTTATATACATAAAAATGTGTGAGTACCTCAAATGTCCCTAATTTCGTGGCAAAAATTTTCTGATGTACCTAACTTCGTGGTAAAGTGTCCTTAATTTCGTGGTATTTGGTTAAACTCTAATTTTATGGAAAATGAAAGTTATTTTAAACGCAAATTCCTAAAATTTATTTATTAAAATTTATGTTCAAAAATTTTAAATTTTAAATAATTTTTTTATTGTTATTGTATTTATGAAAAGAAAGCGTTTTAAGACCAAGTAAGTATTAATTTGTTTAGTACTTAGTAATCAATTGATTTAACGGATTTTTTAATTGTTAATGATTACTTCAATTGGTTTTTGAGAAAAGGCAATTAGTAATTGATTGCGATTGAAAAAATCAAAAAAAAACCAATAAAAACTAGTAAGGAAGTCTAAGTTCGGGTGTAACCGAACATTAAATACCTAGTAGTGATCTGTTTTGGTATCCTAATTTACTCAGGTCTATTTTAATACATACCTGAAAATTTGTTATAAAGGCAACTGATTGTTTTCGATAAAAACATTTCTATTGTAAGTGGGAAATTAAACTATCAATAAATAACAAAATATAAATAGCTTTCCCCATGTTCATGAAAGGTATGAAAATAGAAAAAATTAATAAAAACTAGTAAGGAAGTCTAAGTTCGGGTGTAACCGAACATTAAATACCTAGTAGTGATCTGTTTTGGTATCCTAATTTACTCAGGTCTATTTTAATACATACCTGAAAATTTGTTATAAAGGCAACTGATTGTTTTCGATAAAAACATTTCTATTGTAAGTGGGAAATTAAACTATCAATAAATAACAAAATATAAATAGCTTTCCCCATGTTCATGAAAGGTATGAAAATAGAAAAAATTAATAAAAAAAAGGCAGTAGGGTGTTAACTACTTGTCAGTATATTTTGCGTGTTTGCTATCCGATTTGCGTAATTTTTGGCAGGAGTATACTATATACTATTGGGAAGCATCTCACTAACTTTCATTTAAATACCTTCTTGAAATTTCAAGCAATTGCTTTTGAAAATAGCTGACCTTTTATGCTAAAAAGTGGGAGGCGCCACGCCTACTTCACCAAAATCCACAAAATTTTTATACAGTTCAGTTTTGCTTAAAAAGCTTGTTATGTGTGTAAAATCTTATTTATATAACTTATACAATTAAGGAAATATCGCGATTTTAATTATACGAAGAAATTTTTTAGAACTGTGTTCAAAAAGTGGGCGTGTCCGTTCACCAATTTTGTTTATTTTTACAGCAAAGAGTTAGCTTTATATGTTGAACAATTTCTCTAAATATAGCTTCAATAAGTCAATTTTTACCGGAGTTATGGCATGAAAAGTTTTTTGGAATAATCCCCCATTAAGGGGCGGGGCCACGCCCATTTTCCAAAAATTTTGTGCTTTCGACTTTCTTTGCCCACGAACACTTTAGAAGTGAAATAGAAATGATACACAAGTAGTTTCAGCAAAGTTATAGCATATTCAATATATCTATGATCCTTTTCAAAATCTTTCGTATAAAATTGGGCGTGGACCTAACCCGATTTAAATAATTTTTTTTCGAAATATTGCTTGTATTAATATAAATATGTGTGCTGAATTTTATTTTGCTATCTTGAGCGGTTTTTGATTTATGACTAATAATATTTCCAAATTTGACTTAATCAAAAGTGGGCGGTGTCACGCCCCTTTTTAAAAATTTCTTCAAAAATTAATTTTTTGCCTTAACGCTAAAGTGCACACCAAATTTTATCCTTATAGGTTTATTATGTACTGAATAACCACTCTTTTTGTATTTTCGAAAATATTATATATATAGAAAGTGGGCGTGGCTTTTAACCGATTTTGCCTATTTTCAATACCGTTCAGAGATATGTAAAAAGGAACCTGCATACAAAGTTTCATTGAGATATCTGAAGATTTACTCAAGTTATCGTGTTCACAGACGGACGGACGGACGGACGGACGGACGGACGGACGGACGGACGGACGGACGGACGGACGGACATGGCTCAATCAATTTCTCTTCTCCTCCTGAGCATTTTGATATATATAAGTCAATATCTATCTCGATTCGTTTATGCCGTTACATACTACCGTTAGGCCAATGAAGTTAATATACCTTGTGTGCGAAGCACTACTAGGTATAAAAAGGCAGTAGGGTGTTAACTACTTGTCAGTATATTTTGCGTGTTTGCTATCCGATTTGCGTAATTTTTGGCAGGAGTATACTATATACTATTGGGAAGCATCTCACTAACTTTCATTTAAATACCTTCTTGAAATTTCAAGCAATTGCTTTTGAAAATAGCTGACCTTTTATGCTAAAAAGTGGGAGGCGCCACGCCTACTTCACCAAAATCCACAAAATTTTTATACAGTTCAGTTTTGCTTAAAAAGCTTGTTATGTGTGTAAAATCTTATTTATATAACTTATACAATTAAGGAAATATCGCGATTTTAATTATACGAAGAAATTTTTTAGAACTGTGTTCAAAAAGTGGGCGTGTCCGTTCACCAATTTTGTTTATTTTTACAGCAAAGAGTTAGCTTTATATGTTGAACAATTTCTCTAAATATAGCTTCAATAAGTCAATTTTTACCGGAGTTATGGCATGAAAAGTTTTTTGGAATAATCCCCCATTAAGGGGCGGGGCCACGCCCATTTTCCAAAAATTTTGTGCTTTCGACTTTCTTTGCCCACGAACACTTTAGAAGTGAAATAGAAATGATACACAAGTAGTTTCAGCAAAGTTATAGCATATTCAATATATCTATGATCCTTTTCAAAATCTTTCGTATAAAATTGGGCGTGGACCTAACCCGATTTAAATAATTTTTTTTCGAAATATTGCTTGTATTAATATAAATATGTGTGCTGAATTTTATTTTGCTATCTTGAGCGGTTTTTGATTTATGACTAATAATATTTCCAAATTTGACTTAATCAAAAGTGGGCGGTGTCACGCCCCTTTTTAAAAATTTCTTCAAAAATTAATTTTTTGCCTTAACGCTAAAGTGCACACCAAATTTTATCCTTATAGGTTTATTATGTACTGAATAACCACTCTTTTTGTATTTTCGAAAATATTATATATATAGAAAGTGGGCGTGGCTTTTAACCGATTTTGCCTATTTTCAATACCGTTCAGAGATATGTAAAAAGGAACCTGCATACAAAGTTTCATTGAGATATCTGAAGATTTACTCAAGTTATCGTGTTCACAGACGGACGGACGGACGGACGGACGGACGGACGGACGGACGGACGGACGGACGGACGGACGGACATGGCTCAATCAATTTCTCTTCTCCTCCTGAGCATTTTGATATATATAAGTCAATATCTATCTCGATTCGTTTATGCCGTTACATACTACCGTTAGGCCAATGAAGTTAATATACCTTGTGTGCGAAGCACTACTAGGTATAAAAAATTTATTTAACTGATGTAATTTGTTACTTTTCTCAAAATTTCTTTTATTTATTATTACTAAAAATGTTTTTTTTTTTAATTTTTGTGTTTTTTTGGTCTTTTAAGTTTTTTTTATTTTTAAACAAAATAAATAATTAAAAAAAATAGTTTTAAAACAAAAATAAACAATAAAAAAAATTAGTTCAATTGATGTAGCTTATTATTTTTTATTATTTCAAAAAATGTTTTTTTTTTTTAAATTTTTTGGTATATTTTTAATTTATTTGTATTTTTTTAATTTTTTGATTTTTTTTTAATTTAATTTGGTTTTTTATTCTTTTTTTAAATTTTTTGGTTTTTTCTTAACAATGTATCTAAATGCGCAGTATACCACGAAATTAGGGGCATGCGATAAAATTGATGTAGGTAATTTCGTGGTATCGCTTTAAGCGGTAATATGAGTTTTATATTTAAATTTTTTTGTTTATTATCGCTATTCATTCATAACAAAAGCAAAAAAGTATAAATCTTGGCATATTTTTTTAAATTAAATGAAAAATTATTGAATAAACAAAAGTTCTATAATGCCATTATTTCGTTAAAACACAAGCACAAGCAGAGCTTTCGATTAAAATATTAACGAATGGGTTAATAAAAGTGTACCACGAAATTACGTCAAAATCTTCCTCAGGGGTTTATTTAATAATTAAAATACTTAAAATAATAGGGTATCTTATGAAATGTGAAAGAAAATAAGGAAAACATAAAATATTATATTCCCATAATTTGGTGGGTACCACGAAATTGGGTACATCACAAAAAACATGTGTCCCTAATTTCGTGGTATTTAAATATTAAATAAAATGTAAATGAAAAGTTATTGAAATAAGTTTTACAGTATTAAAAACGTTTAAGAAATGTTAAATAAAACCAAAAAAATTATCGTCAAAAAAAAAATTTAAAGATACAATTTTTACAGGCTTAACAAATTCTACTGGTCTCCTTAACAGTTTCCTTAAGAGGCCTCCCTACAAAAGGCTCATTTTCTGAGCTTCCATCTTAATAATGATTGTTGTTGTCATAGGTTCAATTTTAAAAAATTTGTAAAATATCCATTATTACACCCGAAAAGTTAATCTTTATTATAAAATTTTCAGTTTTAAAAAAAACTCGCCAAATTTCTTGTTTGAAAGAAAAAATCGAAATACCACGAAATAACGTACTACCACGAAATTATGGACATTACCTTAACTATACAATAACACATTTCGTAGGGTAATTAATAGATCTTCTGATGTATTATGCTGATTCGATAACGCCTTATCTTAGCAAGTTTTTGGAAAATGTTCTGGTCCGACTGTGCCAACTCAGTCGTGTTGAATACTATCCTTGCATTGCCGGCATTCAAAGATATATCTTCGTTACCCAATGCAAAGTTGTTGTTGTTGTATAATTCTACATAATTCTTAAGAAATTATAACCAAACAAACCGGTATTTTCGCAACTTAAACAATAATATTCCTGGGATTATGATCCCTAATGCATAAGCATACAAATTTCAAACTAATCGAAGCTATATGGGACTGACGACAGATAATAAGTTAACATGAACTTCAACTTTTGAACTGGATAAACCTGAGCAAATAACTTGTACTTTACATATGCACATATGTAGATATGCATGAATGTATGTATGTATAAAACATTCAACCATGAATAAGTTAGTGGTTCTATATTCCGTATGACAGTATTAGCGGCAATTGAAAAAGAAATATTCTAATTGCTGAAATATTCACCTCTTGCAATACGCCAATAGGAATCGCACTCTCAACAAGCGGCTAAAATAATTTAAATTTGTTTGTGTGCTGGAGCATGTGTACATACCCAATTAGCACAATAATATATGTATATTGTCCAACATACATATGTATGAGCAAGTTGTATCATCCCTACCAGCTTGAGATTCTTCTTCTCCACACTTATTTTATTGTTAACAGGCTTGTGGCTGTTCACATTTACAACTAAAATGGTTAACGAAAATATTTCATCAAATGAACTGACAGCTCCAAAGGCCGATTTCATTTCAAACAATTAACATTACAAAACAATGGTTTATAGATCTATTATAGAACCCCATTTCATATATTGTCCCACCATCCTTTTCACATTGGCAGCAACACATATACAAAAACTACAAATAAAGCAAAACAAAGTGATGCGATTTATACTCAAAAAACGCTTTGATACTCCAATCTCTGAAATGCTGGAGAGTCTGAACTGGCTTAGTGTTAAACAAATCATTAAATACCATACTCTAAAATTTATACACAACATGAAGTTAGGTAATCTGCCGAACTACATAAAAGATCGTGTGAGATATAACAACGAGGTGCATCGTTATCAAACAAGAAATATGAACAATTTTCATTTGCCTGTTGTAAGATCCGAATTTGATAAAAATAGCATATATTATGAGGGAATAAAGGCATATAATGAGCTACCAAATGAGATAAAAGACTGCAATAATATTACCAATTTTAAAAAATTACTATTTAATTATTGTAAGACTCTACCTTTTAGATAATGTCACTGTGATACTAAAGATATAATCTAAGTCAAAAGACTGTAATAAATAAATAAATAAATAAATAAATAAATAAAAAAATAAATAAATTTAAATGATTTCAAATAGGTTAATAGTTTTAGATTCTTCCAGAATCGAAAAAAAATGCCCATATTAAGTTCAGAATAATATTATTCCCCTATCGAGAATTAGAATAGGATACTTGAGAAAGGTATTTTATATTAAATGCTTCTCAAGCTGATTTTTAAATTGTTTGCTGGGTATACACCCATACACAGTATATTACAGACATGTACTTACATATCGACAGCCACACTGCAAAACCCTGTATGTTCAAAACCAAAAAGTTTTCAGGATAGGGAAAAAACTGTAATAATTGTTAGGGAATTTTTAACCATTATCATAAAAGGTATTTTATTTTAGTCATCATAACCAATATAAATGAGAGATTTATTTTTTTGGTTACAAATAACCATTAACGCAACCAAAAATTTTTTTGGTTACCAATAACCCTTATCGCAAGTAATAAATTTTTTGGTTATCTGTGACTCACTCGATAGCAAACTATTTTTGCTGAATAGTGGTAAATTTTTCCTCTAGGAACTTGCAGACATTGGTCATGCCACTCCAGCAACTCAAGTTGTTTTATATTGTTTGAAAAAATCATATTACTTACAATAATGGTTATTGTTAACCAAAAAATTTTTCTCTCATTTATAATGGTTATGTTGACCAATATAAAATATGTCTTACGGTAATGGTTAATTATAACCAATATTTGAATATATCAGTATTAATGGTTAAATAGGACCTTTTTATCATATTTCTTATAACAGTTACGTCCCTGGTAATAATTATAACGTATGTATGTATATGAGCGACGGTTATTATATTTCACCGCTGGAAAGAAACGGGAAGTTATAACCAGGTTCTGACAGCATTTATTTTTGGAAAAAAAAAGTGACTTACGGGGTTTTGCAGTGTGGCTGTCGATATGTAGGTAAGCTAACGATGAAGCAAATCTGGATCCAACATTTCTTCGCAAATGGATAAGGGTTGTATTGCCTGCAACAACAACATTAAAAAGTTGTCAATAGGCATTTGACTTTGTGGTCAGGTCTATAGATATATGTACCTACATACATACATATTTAAGTATAAATGATTTCAAATAGGTTAAGTTGGGAATAATATTATTCCGCTATCGAGAATTAGCACGGGATACTTGAGAAAGGGGCAATAGCCAGCAAGATGTCCTGGCCAATGGAATTCTTTTTATTTCATTGCATTTTATTTCCCACTAGTTTTAGCTTCCGATTTTTTATTCTATTGTGGATAAAGTTTCCACTTGTGGTTCGATACGAGTACTACAACGAAAATTATAGGAAAAGTATTGGCAAAGATTTTAATTCTATGAGGTAATGTCTTCTCCGCATGAGCGTAGTAAATGACCAAGGGGATGTTTTTTCAGATAAAAAAAAATGTACATGTGTCGCAACATAGAACAGTTAGATCATCATAAACCCCCGAAGAGACTTTCAGAGCCTCCCTTGAAGTTTGTGGTGTGCCGGAACCTTCAGTTTATTGCCGACTCCAAACGACATCTACAAAGAAGATGAATTTTTGCTGAGCAGTGGCGGGTCTAAATTATTTATGCAACATAGAGGAAACCTTTTGTCTAAAATATGACTTTTCGGATTCCGATTGATATTATGTTTCTGTCAAAGAACTCGAACCTTGGACTTTTTGTGTAGAAGCACCACGGCTGCCAAGATTCCGGCTAAAATATAACAGTCTCACACTTGTTCAAAATAAATCAAAGAATTGTAGGTTAATCGGGGCAAAATCGAATTAAATGTCTTGCAGTCCGGCACAGTAGACAAGTACTCGATTCACGTTAGCGAAGTAACATTTTGCAATCCTAGCGTCTTATACCTTAAAATTAAAATAAAAAGCTTTAAGTATTTAGAACTTTGAGCTATGAACATTTTACCTGTCTTGAATTTTAACTGGTACAAGTTTAGTTCTTTTCTGACTAGTTGGGTGCCAGCCTGAAATTCTAGTTATACACAGGTACTCGTATAACTATCTCCTGACTATCACGATGCAGAGTATGCATATGTATATGAATCACATTAATATATGTATTGGTTCAATGTTTCTAATTTCTTTTTGCAAATAATTACGATACATAAATACTTTTCAGTATATGTATGTACATATGTATATCTATTTACATACATATGTATGTGCACGGGCCCTACCAAAGTAACCCTGTAAAAAACGTTGGAGTATGGGAGTACTCCAACATTTATCCTCATTCATACAAAAAGGTGGTCCAATTTATAAGCCCATGTCCGGTGATTGGATCACCTAATCCATATCGGAGCACCCTGCTGAATAGTCTATGGAGCACCTACGTGAGAGTACTTTGAAAATGCTGGCAAAATATTACTCTATAGAGTACTTTGCAGTAAAGCGAGAGAGGGAGTATGTGTTCTTTTTGAGGACCACCTACTCCCTCTCTCGCTTTGCTGTTGAATAGTCCATAGAGTAATCCAATAGGCGGATTTTGGGAGTACTCTCATGTAGGTGGTCTATAGAGTATTCAAAAGCAAAGAAATGGAGTACTCCGAGTCGGATTAGGTGATCCAATTACCGGCCATCGCCATGTAAATTGGACCACCTCTTTTATATGAGCGAGGATAAGTGTTGGAGTACTCCGATACTCCTTAAGGAGTACTCTATGGAGTATGGAACGGAGTATTTAGGTTTTTTGCAGGGAAGCGAACAAAGAAAATACTTTAACTCTATATTATGTATAATTAGTTGCACCAGATGCGTACACTAGACACCAAATGCAAGTAAATCGCCAACCGAAATAAGCAACGAAGCATTCAAAGTTAACATGCAACTACGTACATAGATTAGACTAAATAAGTACAATACGGATAATTCATTTGTTGGTTGTATGAAAATGTTATTGTTTATAATTTCTTATCTTTAACGCTTTTTAACATATTATTATTACCGTTGCATTTTCATTTGTTGTAGTTGTTAAGAGCTTATGATAGAAACCAATTATAGTATAAAAGTACATACGGATGCTTGAGATAGATAGGTTAGGTTGAAGTGGCTGCCAAAGAGGCACACTTAGGCCAGTAACATTAGGCCCGTTGTGATACCACATAGAGACACCTTTATACCTCCTCCTCTTCGAACCACTTGGAAGACTTGATGAAAGCCATCACGTCCTTGATGTCATACTTCGCAATTTGGCGAATGTTGTCCAGGAAGGGAGCACCCAGGCAGCGACGTCTAGCGCCGCTAAGTGCGGGGCAGTTGCAGATGAGGTGTTCTACAGTTTCTTCCACTTCGTCGTCTTTGCAGCTCCTGCAGCAACGGCGGTAAGGCACGCCCAGTCTCTCTGCGTGCCTCCCAATAAGACAGTGGCCAGTTAGCACTCCTATTATCTTGGAAATATCAGCCCTTCTTAGGGTGTAGATCTGTCGGGATCTCTTTGGATCCCTTTTTGGCCAGGTTTGTTTGGATATCAAACAACCTGGGGTTTGAAGCCATCTTTCGTTGGCTTGTCGATAGGTGAATTCGTTTAGCATTAGCCTGCACGTTGCAAAGGGTATACCCAAGCGTTCTTTATCAGGAAGAACTTGCTTGGTAGTACCCTGCCTGGCAAGCTCGTCTGCCCTACAGTTACCCTCAATGTCCCTGTGGCCCGGTACCCACGTGAGGTTAACACAGTTCTGCTTGGCCATCTCCTGAAGAGATCGGCGACAGTTTAGCGTTAGTTCAGAATTGAACGAGTTGGAGCCAAGTGCTTTGATGGCGGCTTGGCTATCGCTGAAAATGAATATTTCCTTGCCGATAGTGTCCCGTTCGATCCGGGCTGTGGCCTCCATGATTGCACAGACTTCGGCCTGGAAGACACTACAGTGATCAGGTAGTCTGAAGGAGAGCTCTAAGTCGCAATCTATTGAGTAGACCCCTCCACCGACTCTCCCGTTTAGTTTGGAGCCGTCGGTGTATATGCAGATACTGTCTTCTGCGCCATAGCACCAGTCCGGCTCAACCCAGTCTTCCCTGCTGGGGATGTTTACCGTAAAGTCGCACTCCGTGACTGTAGTAGTCACGCAGCGATCCGTACTTCTGGGAATAAAATTGAAATTATTTAGTATGGTGGAATGTCCTTTGGTCCGAGTAATCCAGATAGACGATTCCCGTAGACGCAGGGCTGATGTCGCCGCTGCTCGGTAACCCTCTATGTCTAGAGGGATGAGGTCTAGAATGACCTGTAGAGCTTCGCTCGGAGTAGTTCTCAGAGCTCCGCCTATGCTGATCATGCTAGACCTGTGAACCTTCCCCAATAGGTTCAGGTTTGAGGCCTTGCACAGGGCAGGCCACCACACGACGACCCCGTATAGCAATATGGGTTTTATAATAGTCGTGTAAATCCATTTGCATATCTTGGGGCTAAGACCCCATTTCCTGCCTATGGCCCTCTTGCACGTGTATAATGCAATATACGCTTTCTTTTGGCGCTGAATGACGTTTTCTTTCCAATTCAGCCTTTTGTCCAGAACTACACCTAGAAATTTGGCCTTATCGGCCAGATTAAGGCGCACGCCGTTTAGTTCTGGTAGTATCAACGGTGGTATTTTGTATCGCTTAGTGAATAAGACAAGTTCCACCTTCTCGGAGTTGACGCTAAGCCCGCAGCGAGAGGACCATACTGAGATCTCTCGCAACGCCGCCTGCATCAGATCGCACAGGGTTTGTGGGAATTTGCCTCTGTATGCCACGGCCAGGTCGTCGGCATATGCCACCACCTTGCCGCTGCCCCAACATGTGTCTCTTAGCAGCGAGTTAACTGTTAAGCTCCACAGGAGAGGCGAGAGAACGCCGCCTTGAGGAGTGCCTCTTGTGGCGTATCGTGTTATATCAACAGACCCCAGAGATGAGAGAATTTTTCTCCCTTTGAGTAGTTGGTCGATCAGTCCCACCAGGGACCTGTTTACCCCCAGATCTGTTAGTGCGGTGTTAACAGCAGCTGGGCTAATGTTATTGAAGGCTCCTTCGATATCGAGGAAGGCAACCAGACAGTAGTCTTTCTCGTCCATGGATGCCTCTATGGTAGAGACTAGGGTGTGGAGCGCAGTCTCCGTAGATTTACCTTTGAGGTAAGCGTGTTGACAGCTTGATATATGGTTGCTGTCAATTGTGGTAGTGAGGTAGTTATTTATTATCCTCTCTAGGGTTTTGAGAGCAAAAGACGTTAGACTTATCGGTCTGTAGTCTTTCGGCTCATAGTGAGAGGCCTTACCTGCCTTCGGAATAAAGATGACCGTTGCGCTTCTCCATAAGCACGGAATATGGTTGAGAGACAGACAGGCCGTGAAGATGTGATACAGCCAGTTAGCTGATGTCTCCAAAGTATTGATTAGCTGTGCGGGAATAATCCCGTCCGGTCCAGCGGACTTGAACGGCTTGAAGCTCTTGACCGCCCATTTAACTCCCTCCACAGTTATGGGTATATTTACGGCCAGGTTGGTTGCAGGTGCAATTGGAGCACAATGCATGTTTCCCGGAAAGTGAGTATCCAAGAGCAGTTCTAGAGTCTCCTCTTCTGAGCTGGTCCAGGTACCGTCGTGTCGCCGCAAAAAGCTCATGGCCGTTTGCGACTTTGATAGCACGCACCTAAGTCTTGCTGTGTCGTCGACACTTTCGACTCCAGTGCAGAAGTTTCTCCACGAAGTTCTCTTCGCTTGTCTCAGGGCTTTTTTATAGGCCCTCAGTTTGTTTTTATATTCAAGCCATTGACTCTCACAATCGAGGTTTTTGGCTATATTAAACTGTTTCCTGCAGGATTTCCGTAATGAGTCCAGATCCCGGGACCACCAGTAAGGTTTATGTTTACCTCGCGGTTTTGGTACTGGGCAGGCCTTTTCTAAGGCGTTTGAGAGTGCCGTTGTGAAGGTCGTAACCATGTCCTCTAGCTCCGCTACAGAAGAGGGGCATTGAGAGGGTAGTTCTGGCAGACCTCTATCAAACAGCTCGTTATGCAGTTCCCAGTTTGTGCTACGTGGGTTCCGTCTCATAATGGCCGTTTCGACGGCAAGGTTTAAAACCACCTCAATATAGCGGTGGTCAGAGAAAGAGTGGTCATCAAGAACCCGCCAACTCCTAATTAACTCGTAAGCGCTTTCGCTACAAATAGTAAGGTCAATGACCTCTCTTCGATTTTTAGTAATAAATGTTGGTTCATTACCTACGTTGCAAACTACGAGGTTAGTCGTTAAAAGAAAATCAAAAAGAGACTCACCTCGAGCGTTTATGTCGGAACTTCCCCACTGGACGTGGTGGGCATTTGCGTCCGTTCCAATAAGCAAGTGGTCCCTGCTGCAGTCGGCCACCAGTATTTTCACCTTGTCTTGCGGTGGAGGATCTTCCGCGTCGTAAGGCATGTAGACCGAGGCAATAATTAACTTAATGTTGCCAACTGTGAGATTGGCCGCTGTGACGTCGCCATTGCTGTAGTTAGGTAAAAGAAAAGTTATTAGCTCAGACCTAACCATAATGCAGGTTCTAACTTTACCTTCTCCATCAGCTCTGATGAGCTTGAATTCCTTAGTCCCCAGTCCGCAAATCCGTGCTTTGTTGACCCACGGCTCTTGGATGAGGACCACATCAACGTCGCCTTTAGAAAGGCGACCAATTAAAGCAGCCGAAGCTGCCTTCGATTTATGTAGGTTTATCTGAAGCACCCTCAACATGAGTGTGCCCAGACTCCCCTACCAACACCGTGACGTCGAGGTCTTCCCCGTCGCTGTCCAGCAGGGCATCCTCCATCGACAAACTGTGCAGGGCGCCTGCGCAATTTGACGTGGCGGACACCATACTGCCAGCGTCAGAGAGCTCCGCTTCCTCTTCGGGTGTTTCGATGTCCATGTCCACCGGAGCACCCGAAAAGGATGCGCGCTGCGCGTCGCCACGGTAAACGTGGATTACGACTTCGCCAATGCCGTAATGCACACGTCCATTTGATCTATTCAAAGGCTCGAGCGCCTCCTTATTTAGGGCCAGAACTACCTCCCTTCTGTGCCCTTCAGCGTCGCCGACTTGAATGATCTTCCAGTCCTGGGCGGGGAGAGTTGGGTTCATGACTCGAAGCATAGCCAGGATTCTCTCCGGCTCTGCAGGGATTGCTGGAACCCAGGCCCTCGCCCTAGGCCGAGCTGGAATGTCCTTCCAGTCGACGACCTCTATCTTCGCCCCAGGGTAGACCGGGCCTAGCCTTGCCGCTGCTGCCTTGTACAGCGCAACAGTTCTTGCGTCTTCGCAAGCGAGGATCTTTATTTGACCCTGGTACCAGCCCGCATCAGCACCACGCGGCGGACTGCCCGGAGCCTCCATCAACACGTCGAGAACGGCGTCGCCGATGGCGTTCCGGACATACGGCCACTGATCTTTCGGGATGGCCCCACGGTCGTTTCCCCGGTCCAGGATCCCTATAAGGATCCGGTCCTTTGCCACCTCGGCAAAGCTCGGTTTGCCCACCCCAGGGTGATTCTGGTGCCTTTTGGAGGGAGGTTTTATGTCCTCATCCGACCTCTGGCGTTTGAAGGGGGTTGCGCTTTCCCCAGTTGCCACCGCAGTGCTTTGGAACTCCGGTAGCAGAGCTCGCGCCCTCGTCACCGCGCTCCTGGCATTTTGGGACAACGTATCCAGCGGAACCCCCACGTATTTTTTCAGTACCTTAGAGGCCTTCCTTTTCTCCCGATGCGTATGGCGATTGGGAGGGATATTTAAGGGGATCTGACCCGTAGTTGCCCTCGCGGTCATTCCCCCGGTTGGTGGATTGGTTGCGGCCTCCTTCTCCTTTGGCTCTTTGTGGCTAGGTCGTGAGACCCCTGCCAGAGCTGTGGGGAGAATGGCTGCCGTGCCGCTTCCTGAAGGGCGTTCAGCATCAGTGGATGCGGCGCCGTTCGCCGTTGCCAGCGTAACTGCGTTCGCTACCGCACTGGTGCTGACCCCCTCCAGGTCGCTTTTGCCTGTCATTTGCGAGGTTGCCCTCGAAGTGTCCAGAGGGAGCCGACCCGTAGTTGCCATCGCGGTCGCTCCCCCGGTGAAGTTAAAATTGTAGCCGGCCACCTTCTCCTTTGGCCCATTGTGGCCGGGTCGTGAGACCCCTGCCACAGCTGTGGGGAGAGCGGTTGCCGTAGCTGTCCGTGACGTTCGGCATCAGCAGGTGCAGCGTCGTTCGCCGTTGCCAGCGTAACTACACTTGCCACCTTGCTGGTGCCGACCCCCATCAGGTCGCTTGAGTGTTGTGGGTGTGGGGTTGCCCCCTTACCCGAAGAGCCGCTTGGGCGTGAAAGTGTTTTCGGCGCTTGCGCCGTGGCTGTCCTCCCCCGTGAGGAAGAGGACGAATTTGTTGCTTTATATTTGTTTTTGTTCATCTTGTTCGTACGACCACTCGTTGGACAGGGCCAACTTGTGGTCAAAGTATAGTAAAGGGGAAGGGTATCGTCCGCCGCGGCAGTGCCCCATACCGCGGTAAGACCAAGGTTACTCTCTGAGGTGGTCCGGTGTCAGAGAGGCTCCGTAGAAATACAGCCACGATTTACCTCCCGGCTGCAAACGTCCAATGGGCACGGTATCGCATAACACCCTGGATTGGGAGGGGGTAGACCTTAGTCATCGCTATCCAGAGGAAGTGCAGCTAGCCCCGTGACAGAGCTCCTTACGGGGCGGTGTCCCGAGGATAACCGCATCCTGTTTCAGCGACTAAGCCTTCGCACCACGGCAAGGTATCTACCCTCAGCGAAGGTTGAGATAGATAAATTCTCTTTAAAATCTCATCATCCTCATAATTTTTATCAGCCTGACAAGGATACCGTATCGGAGATCCATCCAGAAGAGCGAAATATTTATGCATACAATATCTAAATTTACCAATTTTCGAAAACATAAAATTTTTGTAAACCCTAATTTGTGGTCACAATTGGGTTCGCCATTTCGTCTTTATGTACTTGTGTACATATGTAAGTATGATGTTCCAAATTTTTTGTTTCTGAATTTTTTCGATCTTAGTTTTTTGTTTCAGAAAAATAGCTGTTTTTATTCTTAATTTATGGGGCACCTACGAGTTTATACCCTTTGGCATGTGAGTCTAATACTACAGTTGCCACAAATTTGAAGAGAATATTGGCCTTAATATCCTTAGAGGTATATTGACCCAAATTATTGTTTTTATTTATTGCACAAGCTAGTATTGAGCTGAAAATTTTTCGAATGAAATTAGTTGATCATGCAGAGATAACCACCATAAAATTATTTTCGGTTATTGTCTTTAGCAGTAAAAGACTGTGCTTAGTATAATAAATCTGCAGTTAATTTACACTTACTTTGTTTTTCTGCAGGGTAACAATAGTTGTATGAAACCCTATTTGTAATATCGACACTTCGAACTCGTAGACAGGTTGGTTGTAGCTGCCGAGAATCACTTTAAACGTTACTGCTAGCTATGCGCTTGTGTATTCTACCTTAGAGTACAAGATTTTGTACCATGCAATAACCTCCAACGGAAATTCCTTGGAGTAATTTTTTCTCAAGCAATGAGTCTTCAATCAATTCTTGTCGGCGTTAAGACGTCAAATAACAACAAAACATAAACAACTTACTCCAACTGCTTTAAAAATAGTTAGACGAAATTTGAACCCCATAAGCTTTTACACTTTCTCTGTAGCCTGGCGCACCTAAGGTAATTACCATTAGAGATAATCAAGGACGATATAGGGAAAGTCGAGGAATTTCAATGTTTAGGGCACAGACACTAAGGGCATCTGTAATAGTATGTTACCACGCTGACCAAAATAATACTTAAATAGGGAAACTTACATACATAAATATGTATGTATGAAGAAGAAAAACTAAAAAAAAAAAATAAAATGTATAAGAACTTGTGTTTTAAGGACAAATTTTAAAAAGGTTATTTTTTGTTTCTTTAAAAAAATATATGTATTTATGAGGCAGATAAATTTAATATGAAAACTACACTTTTGCCAAGTCTTTGAAACGCGTACTCTGCTTAACACTACTCACTAAACAACCAAAACCTTCATTTTCTGTAGCTCTTTAAAGAATTTCTCTCCGTTTCTATCAAATTTAGATATCATAAGCCAGTCATAAAACCAGTTGCAGTAAATGCGATGCATATGTGGATACCAATAACTGATAACAAGCCAATAACAGGCCTTCCTTATCAGCGCCATCAGCATCTGAACCATTTGCAACAGTTGGATCAACGACATTAGCACCCATAACGAATTCTTGCACCACTGAGGGCAGCCATCTGTAAACATTTAGCGACGTTGGTGACATCGTGACGTATAAATCACTTTATGAGCTAAAAACGAGGCACGACAAAAATATTACGTCAGCTGATGGTCGTATTTATGCCAACAGTAGCAGTTAGAGAAATGTAAAACGGATTGCCGTTTGAGCGATTGTTTTAACTGCTTCAGCCCACTCAACAGCAACATCATCAGATGCAGAACAAATAACGATTATAACAAAAACTAGCCCACACATAACGTTTTTGTTTGTTGTCGCTGGTGCCGTCACCGGCAGTAAACTTTGCTATCTTCGTTATCGAGAAGATGCTTAGTGAGCGTTCGATGCTATTAGCTTGCGGTGGCGGATTCAAAACACTCGAAAAAGAATTGCGCGGCTCTGAACCAAATCTGGTTGTGGGCCCTCCAAACACCGTGGCCGCAGCAGCCGCTTTTCTATATTTAGAGAAAGTAAAAAATCACAAATTGTCACCGCAAATTGCAACAACTACAACGGAGACCCCTTTATCGTGTGAAATACAAATTAACTCCTTGAATGGGGCTAGCATGGAATCGGCGGCGATTAAAAATCATAATAACGATAGTAATCAAAATAATGAGAACAACAGCGGTGGTCATTTTGCCAATAGTCTGATAATTAATAATGCCCGAAATGCTCACAGTGGTCCTGATATCAGCCCAAGCATGTCACACGTTGGCAATCAACTGATTTCTACTTCTCAACAGTCTCAATCAAATAAAAAACCAACTCCACAAAATATCCTCAGCTGTACTGGAAACGTGAAACAGGAAAGGCTCAGTCCAAGTACCAATGGTGATCTCCAGTCAACAATATCTAGGTAAATAATTTCGTCCTTTGAACTATGTATGTATATGCATTCATTGAATTTTGATTATCCATGTGAATAGTCAGGGAGAAATATCGTTAAGCCAAAAACAAAAAGTGAAATAACTGTTAAAATTTTACTACCACCTCCTTGGCTTTTCCCTCGAAAACTAAAAAAAGGAAATGATCACCGTCTTAGCAGTCTCAACACGAACACATTTTCTGTTATTAGGTATACATTTATCTATAAATTTGGTTTCTTAGATCACGCAGCACAACACCTTCATCGTTTCGTGGCCCATCGCCACAGCAAATTTCGACTGAAACGCTAATGCCACTTACTTCGCTCTTACGGATAAAGCAGGCTACATCAGCTGATCATCAAAATCCGTGTATCATGTCTACGACCATGGATACTGCGAGTCTAGTTAGTGCGACGGCAGCAGATTACTCAACCCGGAACTATTCTGATATCATGCGTAGTCTAGCAGCTAAATATAACGATTCCAACCCCATTAAGTAAACCAAATGAAACTGTTTCTGTTCTTTGTAAGAACTCTGATTTTTTCCTAATTTATAGCCCACCTTCTGCCCGACGTTATCCATTTTTTGACACACATTTGTCAACGCAAGCTGTACCCGCAGTCAATAAAAATATTACTCACCAAAGTGCGAACAGAAGTACGGCGTCAACAACAACGGCAGCATCGCCATCTAAAACAAATTCGCAGTCGAATATGATGCCTCGGCTGTCAATGTCACCAGGTGAAGTAGCAGTTGCGGCAGCTGCTGCATCTTTTTTAAGTAGTTTTCCATTTTCTCAAAACGTATGCCCGCCTTTGATCGATATGAGCAGCACTCAGGCTTTGGTTACGTTGGTAAGTTTTCAATTCTAATAACAACAGTCTCTTTAACAATTTGCTAAAACTAGAACATGCATCGTTAGGAAACGACTGCGAACTTATGGATTTTAATATTAAATAAATGTTTAAAAAAAATTTGCAGGCCCGTGCAGCCAAAGAAGCGGAGATTCATGCTATCCTTCGGTCTTCTCCACAAAATCCAAAACCATTAAACCCATCTACTATTTCACCTCATCCCAGCCTGAGCAGTGCATTACATCAGGCTGCACAATTCGTCTCACCTGCGTTAATTTATTCTGCCCAACTTCAACAGAAACAGGTGGAGCTGAAAACATCGAACCAATCTAGTCTAATGTGCACAGGAAAAAGTCCCTCCATCAACGCAAGCACTTTGGATACCAAGACTAAATCTGCTGGCACAGCGACCACGCCACTTGACTTGAGTTCCCAACCACCATCCAAACGCCTGAAAATAGAGTCATATGATACTACTAACTGCTCAAAATTAGATGATTCGAAAAAAGTGAGTGATATGTCGTTGCAAATGTCAGAAAGTGGATGTCGTTCGGATACACTAGAAAAGCTAGCAAAATTGGACGACTCAACAACATGCCAAGCTCTTATACGTCAGCCCAATATTATTCGACAATGTCAAGCTCAATGTCAAGAAGTAGCCGAATGGTCTGTGGATGATGTATGTGCTTTCGTTGGTGAGATTGATATCTGCGCTGGGTATGTGCAGGTAAGCTTTAACATGGACAAAAACTTAAGCAAAAACAAAACCAAATTTTCACAATCATTTGTATGATCCAATAAAACAGATCGTGTTATTAGACCAGGCGATCACACCCCGAATTGGGGATCTGACCTAAGTCAATCCCAGATTCATTTTTTAAATCCCAGATTCATGATATAATGATCATAAGTCGAAGGTGATAATGAAAAATGAAAATTTGGAATAAAAAAAAAATTTACTGACTTTAGTTCGCTTTCATAATGCGAATTAATGTCAATGACGTTAGTTCGCTAAAAATATTGACCTTAGTTCGCTTTTGGCATGCGTCTTAATGTCATTGACATTAATTCGCTTTTGGGGTGCGAATTAACGTCACTGACGTTAATTCCACTGACTTTAGTTCGCGCCACCTTGATATATGTATCGTTGAATAGGTATTTTTTAGTACTACATATCTCCTGAATGTCCTTTTACTCAAAACAGAATTGCATAGCTGACTGAGTGGTTTATTATTATGAAGAGAAAAGTTTTATATAGGGGGTAGAAATCGAGTTATGGGTTTAGGTCGCCAGCCGTTGCTTTGCTCCACCAACTGGTGGCACTCGAACCTTCTATCAAAGTGGTGGTCTCCCTCTTTCCACCGACAGGTGACGATAAGAATGCCTTTTGACGTTCACACAACGTGGGCTATCCAACAAAGCCGACGGTTTTTTATTCGTTGCACTGCAAAACACCCGGCTAATGCATCAGCGGTCCCTGCATATTATTAAGCTTCCTTTTGCTCAATTTCTTTGTTTATAAGGACAAGGAATGGATGTTCACAAAATTTTAGAGCAGGAGCGTCCGCTGCTCATGTAATCCGTTGGGGTGACGCAGTTAGTTTTACTATCTTAAAATAACACAGATACGAAAAACAGTTGACTGGTAACTCGGTATAACAAATTTTAACCAGGTCAAAATGCTTAAAGCTGGATTACTCTGGAACGCGGCATTTTAAGCAAAAATAACATCAATCGTCAAAAATGGAAACAAGCATAGGTATATCTCATAAGTGAAGAACAATATTTTTTGGGCCAGTCTACTATGACATACTACAAGCATGATTTAGAGCAGATACTTGATCTATCCAACATCATACAAGTAATTAAGACGGTCTATGTACACTGGAACTAAAGTTGCATACTACTTGCATTACTTTTAAACTAAATTCCTAAGCAATTAAAGTAAGAATATCAAATTATATTTATAGTTACAACAACACTTGAATGTCTTGTTTTGACGTTGCCATCAACAGTGCTATAGAAGCTGTCGATCGCTATGTGGCATTTGATACCATTTCCTTCACCGTATTCTACCATACTTTCTACATTTTGTTACAGTTTCTTTATCACAATGTCTGAGAGTGGTTTTCACATTGACTATGGCCTCAATTCATACACTTGTCAAATATGTACCTGAGACCGTCGTCCACCTTTGTAAAACTACTATGGTAAACTTGTATTTGCAATGTTACACCTTCGTTAAATGTATTCCACACAGCCACGTAGATACAAACTAGTATGTACATACATACATACATACATACACGCCATATTAAAACCGGCGGCCATTTACTGCACTAGTTGGTTTACCTTCACGTCTCCTTGCTTTGTTAGTTATTATAAAGTACGCGTATTTGCTATATTATTGTTTTATGTTGACCGGTCCTAGTGTTAGCCGAGTCTAACCACGGCTTTACGCTACTTGCTCTAGTTGCATGAACTTGTTCCGCATGCGCGCATTTAGATAGCACAATGTCATTGCAAAACTTCAAGATGACATTATCGTATGCTTTGTCTACCAACGGAAAATGTTTCTTACGAACTCATGTCTCGAGTAGAGGTGGGCATGGGACATGCCTAGAAAATCGCTACGGCTCGTACATCGGTGGCGTAAGCTCGTGAGGCCTGCCGATTCACCTCCGATTTCCTTCTGTAAAAGTGTTTTCTTGTATCTTTTATTTTACAAGTTTTTTGATAAAAAAAATTTTCAGAACTTTCTCGTTTTGTTGCCGAAGCGTCATTACTTCGCAATTTACCAGGGTTTTCAGAAATTTTGGTTCAAAACTTAGTTAATTGAGGTCAATATTATTTATTTACTGTATTACGACGCATTTTCTGTTGTTGATAATGAACTTTTTTTCTACTGCTATTCACTCTTCCTCGCCCTACTCGCCAGATCATTGTTATTTTAAAATATAACTTAGAACCATGTTCTATTTATTTTATGGAGTAGTTAGTGGCTTAGTGACTTAGTAAAGTAAAATGTTTCGTTTAAAAAGTAAGTAACTAATGTTAAAATTGTTTCAGCATTTTCGTGATCAGTGCATTGATGGAAGCGGCCTACCTCTACTGACAGAGGATCATTTGCTAAAGTCATTGGGAATGAAATTGGGACCTGCGTTAAAGTTACGTTCACTGCTGGCAAAAAAACTAGGTGGCCCTTGCCCATGTGTAGCCTGCATATCGCAAACACGGCAAATGTTAACTTTCCAAGCATCAGTTAAGGATGGCCCAATAATATCAGACGCAGTTGCGTCAGCAGAAAGACCAACACTGTCAGGATGTACAAAATCGGGTAAAGAAACTTCCGATACCTTAATTAATATAAGTAACAAAGCAAAGGACAAAAATTACGAAAGAAAAGATTTCGAACAGAAGAAAAAAGCTACAGAAGATCAACAGATGAACAAAAATGATAACAGTAACAGCCATGCTGCTCTCACGCTGCAGATATCCGCCAATATTTATAAAAATGAGACAAACAACAATAAACACAATAAAGAAAAATTAAATAATGAGAACAAAAAAAGCCTTGCTAAAATTTCAAACAAATCATGTGACAGTAGTATCGACTGTGTAATAGATCCGACTAATAATTTTATAAGTGAAGACTGCAAACATAATACCAGCGCTGGCAACAATAAAAGCGACAATAACGGGAATTTACACCGGACAGGAAGTGGAGATATTGCTGATGTTGGCAGTTAGTTGTATATTAAAAATATTTATGAAACTTTAAAGTCAACAGAATCTTTTCTGAGGTACATATCGTAGCTACCATAAGTAATATACATACATATATGTATGAGCATTATATATGTTAATCTTCATAGGAGTATGTACACTACACGGGGTCAAAAAAAAATAAAAAAAAATTTTGTGAGCCCATATTGATATTATTTTTCAGAAAATGGTAAAACAAATAATTTAACATTTGCGGTCCTACTATACATTTTTGCTTTAAACTGCCAAACTATTGAAGTAAAATAGTGAAGCTGCATATAGTTTTGCAGGAAATTAAATTCCACCAAGAAAAGTGAGTCAACCCCGAGTAATCAAGCTTTCAACATTGGTATGAATTTTGACTTTGTAAATTCCCAAAAATGCAAGAATAAAAAGGAAAACACGATAAATAAACATTTTTTAAGTAATTGGATGGGTGTAAAAAAGGTGCCGAACATTTTTAAAAAAAATTTCTCTTTAAAATTTCTTGCATTCTATGAAATTAGTTTATAGTAAACATCGTCTACTATTGTAATTTTGGTTTTTTGTTGGGAGGTTGAACCTCGACCCGCTCATAGGTTGCATTTACTGTGCTGGCATTTTACTGGACTACCGAAGGTACCATTTTCAAAAATCTGGATAGTTAAGCACATGCAGATCCTTTGAATCGGTAGGAAGAGTACCACGGTCTTAATATCCTGGAGGTGTATTAAATTTGCTTTTTGAAGTTACAAGTAAAACGTTAAATTAGTAAACCATGCCAGTGTTTAAGCCTTGATTACTCAGGACTGGCACACCTGTCAAAAAGCTTCAATTAGAACGGTTCTGTGGGGAATTTAATTGCAGTTTTGTATGGACATTTCGAAAAATATTTTCACAAAAACACTTATTTTTACCTAGTCTAATGTTTATGTTATTGTTACAGTAAAAAGGTGTTTACATTAGTCAACTCGGTAGTCAATATCTTGTTGATTCATACAATTTGCATAGTGTAAACAGGTCGTACTTTGAATCAACCTCTCCTACAACTGAAATTGATTCCAAATTTGACTAATGTAAACTGCCCTTAACACTTCTTCGCCCTGCTAAGTCTCTACGTCCAGCCATGGATACAAATTTATGCTGAACTAACGGTTCATGCTCGGCTGTAGCGGGAATGCATATGCATAGTGTTATTTTTAATTTAGGGATGTAGGCAGTATTTGAGGCATATTTCAGAAAAAAGCAAGGTTTCGCTTTATTGCTATGTAGATGGGCAAATACTTATTTTTAATATTAATGTTTTATATTTTGGCAAAAAGAAAAAGTCGATTTCACCGAAGCAAAATGTTGTTGCCATGTTCAGACCCGTCCAGAACGTGTCCATGATTTATTCGTGACGGTATTTCTGGGGCCTTATTATCAATCGCTATTCGAAAGTCGCTTGTAATCGAAGTAAATATACGAAAGTTGTATGAGACCTTTCGAATTCTAAACGAGGATATTTCTTAGCCATAGATGGTTCTTATTGCTGCTGCAACTATCTATGTTTGAATAGCATTGACTGGAGGGGTGATTCCGTGCAGATTGCGCAGTTCGGCACTAGTACATCCAAAAGCTAATTTGGAGTCAGGTGTTTTGTTGATTCTGAAAAAGTTGTTGATTCTTGATTCAAGTTATAAACTTCGAAACAAAATTAAACTATGTTAAAATATAAGTTGTGCCATTCCCGTTTCTAAAAACTACTTCATCACATTTATTGTACACAAGTTGTTGGCTAATTTTAATACTTCATTAACACACTTAAGCTACAACTATTTTTTAAACCATCATGGGACTAGTTGGCTAGATGTAGTTTTTTAATTGTGTATTTTTTAACGGTTAATCATCTATTGGCAGAAATAAACTTATGGCTGGGCAACCAATTAAATTTCCGTACTTAGTCATGCCATTTATATAATAAACTTATATATTAACAGGACGAACTAAGAAAAATTTCGCCCAAGAATAGTGTACCCTAATGCATATCTGTGAAACAGTTAGGGCCGCTTTCATAAAAGCCGGTAACCGCTAACCAGAGTTTAATTGACGTATTTTGTATGGTTAGCTGTCAAATTAATCGCCGATTAGGCTTAACCGGCTTTTATGAAAGTGGCCCTTAGAGTTTGCTAAGCATACTTGCAATGCCAATTTTATATAGTTAAACTACAATTTAACATATAGTTTAATTGGCACTAAAAATCCTAGAAAACATAATAACGCAGTTGAATTTTAGGGACATTTTTGAAAGACAAATACTGCCTAGCAGCTTCAAAACAAGTAACAAGAATCTGAGTGCCTATGGAAAGATTTTGATTAATAAGTAATATGTTACGAATTTTCCGGTATATATTGTATACCGATAGAAAAAACAGCTAATATGCATTTAAACTATTAATAAGCAATTATAAACAAAATAATAAAAAAAAGCTCAAGAGATTGGCATTTGCTATTAAACATAGTTTATTAGATATGTTATCCAATAATTCTAAGCTAATAAAACTTAAAAGCTTACAGTTTTGACAGAAATATGAAAGTGCAAGTGCATGACTTACATGCATAAGTATAATTTAATATTAAATCCCAATCACCAACAAAAGATCACAGCCTTCCAATGTCTAACAGTTCATTTATGGACAAATATGTACATATATTTGTACAGTACTTGTCTAAAGATGAGTATTACTAGAAACTTACAAATGCAGATGATTAGTCAATTTATCAAAAAGGTAATTTAATATCAGATTTAAAAATAAAAAAGCACACCGTAAATTCTTTACTCGCCCTTATGAGAAAGTGTACTTAATTTTAACAATACTTCGTGTTTAATGTAACTATAAATTCTGTTTTAATAAAACACACACAGTAGTCAGACTATTCAAATAATATTTACATTATATATTTTAAGTTATTTATTACTAGTCAGTATAGGAAATTCCCACATTTCTTGTTAATAAATTCTATTAAAAGTACTATTATGTATATCTATTACTCACTATGCGCTTCATTAAAAATGCCAAAACCTGTTTAACTTTTTAAAACATTCATATTTATGAGAAATTCCTTTATAATTCAGTGAATTGAAATCTATAAAATATAACAAATGTGCATATTTATACAAGGGTCCAGCTTATTTAACATTGTCACCACAAAAAATCTCAGGGTAGGTATGTATGTATATCAGCTCTCCATCAGATATTAAAAATATGCATGTTAAGTTTGACTCTAATCTCACAACACTTTAGAATTAACAGTTTAAGCTTAAAATTGTACAATAGCTGTGTTCGGCTAACATAAAATTTTTACCGCAAAGTGTTCACGATACAAAGGAGGTCTAGCTTTTCTTCTAGGTAATGGAACCCTTCCTTCCGTAAGAAAGCAAAAGATCGGTAATAAGAGGTGAGAGACAAATCATATCCGTAGACCGGTGCAATCTTGTAGTTCATGTCACCCCTCTTTCCGTAAGAAAGGATACGACGGTCAATGAGAGGTGGATGCATCATATCCGTAGATGAACCATCGAATTGCACGTCATTGCTTTTGAGCACTCTAAACCCCTAACCCGCAGCGGTTAGTAAAATAGATGGAATTACTTGGTTTTGTTAAACACACTCAAAACAAAGAGTAAAATTAGTTTTTTACTAGCCGACTATATTTCACAATTCATAAACTCTCTTCGGGTTAGAGGTTTTAGGTTTTGTGAAAAAATTAAATATTAAAAAATGTATGCGAACAAAAAAAATATTCGTGTAACATATACAAAGAAGTTGCCTAGTAATGTAAATAATGTCAATCCTATCACCCGGCTCGTGGTATTTTTGTTTTCAAGTATGGCCAATTTAATTTGGATTTCAAAAATTTGCTTGCAAGATTTCTACGACGGGTATACACGTAGTTGCAATTTAATGTTCACCGTTACATGCTTAATCCTTAGTTTCCCACACGTCTCAAGGAAATCACTTGGAAAGTCACTTGGCTATTTACCATAACGGAAGAATATACAGAAATATAATAGGAAGATTGCAGATGTGATTAGTTTTTCTTTAATACTGGTTTAAATTATTTTGTCTATTAGTTATGAATAAAAAAAAGTTGATTCTAATGCTGAAAGAAACTACAAACGTTCACCATTACTTATACAACTTTGTAAGAATTCCCATATAATGAGATTAGACGGAAACTTCATATTTACCTCTTTTACATCAAAAGTAACATTTAAATACCCTGAGAATTTTTGGGGGTAAACTATATCCCCAAGTAGAAAAAAGGCCCGCAGTAATGTATGCATAAATATTACTTGTTGTTCTCATATGTATATAATTAGTTCTGTGCCTGTGTGTATATACATATTTATATACATAATATGTATGTACGTAATATATAGAAATTGCTTTAAGTATATAAAGAGAAGTCAAAGGAATATAATATATGACGAAATACATTCGCTGGGCCACTTAATAATAAAATATATATACATAGGTATCCATAATATTTACTTGTATAATAAATTACTATTTAATAAAATGAATGACATCTGAACTTACAAAAAAATTTTGGATTTCTTACCACTTAAAAGCTCAAACTTTGTCTTACATAATTTAAGGCGAAAGATGGAAAATACTCCTTGGGCACACTTTCATTCATCAAAAAAGACAAACTGTCCGGACTTTCGTTATAATATTTTGTATGTTTTATTAAAGAATGGACATAAATAAAGAAATATTTATACATGAAAAATCAGTTTTAATCATAGTTGGGCGCCCTACTAAAATGTTATCTGTAATAAAGTTGAAAGTTGGTGGTAGTGCAAAAGTCTACGTTTTGAATTTCGGGCATACGTATCTGCATCAGCGTTTATCCTGTGTTAACACTACCAATGTTAGTTTTATTTAGTGGTGGGCTATTCCATGAGAATACGGAAAATAACTTTGTTGATAAAAATAGGAAATATGTTGACAAATTATTTGTAGAATACTTAAATTAGTCAAGCAATAATGAATTTAAGCTTTATGTAAATATTTAGTATCCCACCATACCAAACCCTTGCCCTGCATGTGGTATGGCCCTCATGACACTCAACATCTCTTCTCCTGTTCAACTGAGCACACTCTTCTAACACCATTATCCCTCTGGTGGAGTCCTGTTGAAACTACCGGATGACAATTTAGAGTGAATTTGCCCATTAGGGGCAAAGCACTGCTAACAACAACAACAAAATTTTCGACAAAGTTTAAGTCAAATATCAGAAGTAAAATTAAAAAATAAATATGATCTTGCATAAATAATTGAAATTTATGCTATACTCTGCTTTGTTAATTATATTTTTGTAATTTTTTATATGAAAGGCTGGGAGCATGGTACAATAGGGTAATTCTTTACGACCGTACGTAACTGATAATACACCTCCAAAAATATCGAGAAAGGTATCAAAAGACGCGTTTTGACCTCTGTAACAAGAATCCGAATCCGGAAAACCAATATTTTCAGTAGTTTGCGAGATATTTGCAATCAAAGTTCAGAATTTTCTGTCATTTTCATGTGGTTGTTGTAATCACATTACCCTGTGAGAAAAAGTGGCACGCGGAAGGACATCACCGTGGCGGTAGCCACGTCTATGGCAACAGCCTGGAGTTGGAATGGCGTAGGCCAGGGTTATTTTTTGAAGCGCGGCCGAAGGCCGCCAATGCGGAAAGGTGTTCTGCACATAAAAAACATGGATCGGACCCTATATCAGGATTTGACCTGGGCCATTTTTTGGGCAATCGTTTACGCGGGGTACCGAGCGCTAATACACAACCAAAAATGTTGAGATATGTATCAGGAGACGCGCTTTGGTCCCAGGAGTATGAATATAACTCCGCTGAACCAATATTTTTAGTAGTTTGCTAGATATTTGCAGTTAAAGTTCAGAATTTTCTGTCATTTTCATGTGGTTGTTGTAATGACATTACCCTGTGAGAAAAGAGTGGCACGCGGAAGGACATCACCGTGGCGGTAGCCACGGCTACGGCAACCACCCTGAGTTGGAATGGCGTAGCCCAGTGTTATTTTTTGAAGCGCGGCCAAAGGCCGCCTAAGCGGAAAAGTGTTCTGCACATAAAAAACATGGATCGGGCCCCTAAACCTGGGTCATTTTTCGGTTTTTCGCAAATATTTTCCAAAATAATGAAAATATTGGTTGAGCGGAGTTATATTCTTGCTCCTGGGACGGAAACGCGTCTTTCGATACCTCTCCCGACTTTGCACTGAACTAAAATATTTCTTTTCCGGTTTCGGATTCTTGTTACAGAGGTCAAAACGCGTCTTTTGGTACCTCTCTCGATATTTTTGGAGGTGTACTAGCAGTTACATAAAGAATTACCCAATAGCAATAAATATTATTCCCAGACCTGTTAAATTCCCATTAGAATTGAGTAATCAATTAATTGAATAGCTTTTTCAATCATTAATGATTATTTTAATTGTTTTCAGAAATTTCCAATTACTAATTGATTAGAATTAGAAAAAAATCAAAAATAAATCAAAAATAATCAAAAAAAATCAAAAAAATCAAAAAAAATCAAAACTAATCAAAAGTAATCAAAATAAAATTGTTTGATTGTTTTTGATTACTTTTGATTTTTTTTGATTTTTTTGATTATTTTTGATTATTTTTTGATTTTTTTTGATTATTTTTTGATTTTTTTGGGTCTTTTTGCTGAATATTTTTGAGAGTATTTTTATGTAGTCTAAAAGGAATGCTTGCGACATTTTCGAAGTTAAGTGTTTACCGATGATACGTATCAGTTTGATATAATGGTTCAGCGACACAGTTTTCACAGAGTATTTTTATTTATCTTTTATTTTCTTACATATATATCTACTTTCTTTGACTGCAAAAAAACTGTAAAATTTGTACAAAAACGAATTTTATACATCGCTTATGCATATTTCCATCTATCAAACAATACAAAAAATAATCAAAACAATCAGAAATAATCAAAAGTAATCAAATAATCAAAAACAATCAAAAATAATCAAAAGTAATCAAAAATATTTTTTTTTATTACTTTTGATTATTTTTGATTTTTTTTGATTTTTTTTCTAAATCATAAAAAATCATGATTGTTTTTTGATTGTTTTTTAGAATAATCATTAAAACAATCATTAAAACCCGTAAACAATGGGTAATCAATCATTACTATGCTTTTCCAAAAAGTAATCAATCAAACCGGTAATCATTAGGATTATTAATCATTACTTAACAGGTCTGATTATTCCATATACAATATACATATGTATATAATAATAATAAATATTGTACAAAATCGAGTACAACCCTGGCATCCCATTCACAATTTACACAGTTGTTATTTTTCTGTTGGCCACCATTTCGTATGATAACAGAAAACAGAACAGATAACAGAATTCTTGGGCGGGCATAAGGAATTTAACAGCATTCTTGTGCGGGCATAAGAAATTTAACAGAACTCATTGCAAAATAATAAAACAGCTGACGAACATTAATAGTCTGCCATCGTGCAATATTTAACTTGATCATAAAGTTGCATTTTAAAGCTTGGGGCTTTTCAAATTTAGATTGTGTTGATTATGGATTTTTCCAATTTTCAAGTTCGCAGAGTAAATATGATATATGATACATGGCGAAAAATGTAGCACATTTGAAAATCAGTTGTTTTTCTTGAATTCAATTTAGTGCCCACCGTCTGCAATTTACATTCCAAACTTTGTTACTTCGGATGAGGAGCAACGCATTTTAGATCAGGTTGACAAAACTCCAAAGCCTAAGTGGACACAATTGCTTAACAGGCGGCTCATAAATTATGGAGGCATACCACATCCTAATGGAATGGTGGCAGAGGAAATCCCAGAGTGGCTACAGGTCTTCGTAGACAAAGTTAATAATTTAAGTAAGTTTTTTTTGTAAGAGCTAAAATTGGTTTGATGTTTATTGAAAATTAGATATTTTTGAGTCTAGAAAAGCCAACCATGTCCTAGTTAACGAATACCTTGCAGGGCAAGGTATTATGCCCCACACCGACGGACCTTTATTCCATCCAATAATATCAACTATTAGTTGTGGCTCGCATACCATACTTGAATTTATGGAACGGGAACAATCATCTTCGAGCGAGAAACACTCACAGTCTCATACAAATGTAAGCAACGCTTCAAAGACACCACCGAAATGCTATAATCGGGAAGTTAGCTTCAAAATGGTTTTAGAGCCAAGAAGTTTATTAATATTGAAAGATACACTGTACACCGATTACTTGCATGCCATTAATGAAGTCCAACAGGATGTTCTCTGTGATAGAGTCTGTAATTATGAAAACTGTGAAACTGCGCATAAAATGGGAGACGTCTTGCAACGTGAAACCCGGATATCTCTCACTATAAGGCATGTACCGAAAACGACTAAAATGAAACTAAAGTTTTATTGAATTGGTAAAATTTCCCCTTCTTATTTTTAAGTTAATTTGATAAGTAATAAAACACTCAAATAAAGCTTATTTTAGAATCTATTAGAGAGGCGGCAAACTGTTTTAATGCCCCATATTTAAATCGTCAATCTCGGAGCCAAGATATTGCATTTGTTGGAAGAAAATTCATGTTAAACGGTCGCGGGGTTAGGCGGCGACCAAATTGCACACAATGCAATTAAGCCACAATGGGTAATGACGATGAACTTGATAGTTCATCTACGGATATGATACCTCTCACCGCTCATTATCAACCTTCTTTCTTACGGAAGGAGTGAGGAGAGGGGAGGTGACCTAACAGGTTACAAATCGGTGTTCATATCCGGAAAGGACTGTCATTGTCGACAATACTCGCAACGTTGGACTGCCAACTACCTGAGTGGCCGTCAATCGTCGGTTGATTTCAGAGGCGCTAGATCAAAACCCAGAATAGTTAAACAAGGAGTGCCACAGGGTGGTGTCCTATCCCCGTTTCTGTTTAACTATTATGTATCGAGAAACGTTACTAGCTACATACAAAGCAATTGGTCAGCCGGTACTGAGCTACGCGAAGCCAATATGGTTGTTGTTGTTGTTGTTGTTAGGAGTGACGCCAATATGGTCGCCGGGGCTAGCTGACACACACTGGACGAGGCTTCAGGTCTGCCAGAACACCGCCCTTCGAACCGCCACTGGGTGTCTTCTTATGTCTCCTGAGCACCATCTTCATAATTGGTGCAGCATAATTTGGTCCAGCATTTGCATGTTTTTACACTTAAAAACAATGCAAAAACAACATTCCAAAATATTACAATATCTTGGTAGCGAGAATTAGAGTTTAAGGTCCGTCAGTTTTTTAATAGTAGATAGTAATCAAGCCCGGGATTGAAAAGAAGAACAGAATAGGCTTTAAGCTCTAATTAATGGATGTAATGATGTAAGACATGGTTAGCCTATAGTGGTGTTTTAAGTTTTTTTTAATACAATAGACTAGCTTAATGTAGCCTAAAATACAAATCGATTCGCCATTAAGTTTAACTAAAATTTAACACTTACACAAAAACACTGTGTGTGTATGCACACACTTTAGCCACGATAAGCTTAAGATAACGAAGTAGGTTACCTAACTGGAAATAAAACGATATTATACTTTTCTTTTAATTGAATCATAACGGCAATAATACCATGACCACGGGACCCGGCGTGAATATAATTACATAATTAAACACTAGTACACTAGATTAAAAACAAATTGCTTTATTTATATGAATTTCAGTAAGAATATTTATTTTGTTTTGCCTCACTCAATATCGTCCTGCCAATGTAAATGAAATTCACTCTCAAAGACATTCCTGTCGTAAAGTTTAACTGCGCTGATACGCGCGGAAATATCTAATCGTAGTTCATTCACTGCCAGATGGAAATTTTGTCTTGTCAATCGCTGTTTATCCACAGAAAGCTGCACTAACGGCTTACGAAATACATTCAACATTTTCTTCAAATGATATTCTACACTAGTACAACGACTAATGCAAACCCAGAGATTTTCAGGATTATATATGTCTCCAGGGAAACGTTTACGTAGATCGAAAGGGGCTTGACCAATGCTAAGTAGAGCCTTTACTTCCGCAACAATTTTATTATGCTTACAACTATCGTTTAGGCTGAGCGTTTGGTATTCATATTTATCGCAAAAAGAGATTAAATCACCAACGCAACACCAAGGCTGTGTAGCCAATTCGGTATGCTTACTCGTCCAATTAACATATTTACCCTTGATATTTGAAGGACTAGAACGACTTCGAAAGTAGCCTGCCGAAAAAAAACTTTGTTCTTCAGTAAGATCATAATGCCCAGTAGGTGTAGAGATAACGTTATTCGACTTAGTTTTATTATTGGTCTGTAGCTCCGTTGAAATATCTGAATGATCCTCAAAAGTTGATGTTAATGTATCGTTTATGGTCACTTTTTTTATGATTGATTTCGTTTTGCACTCCTCCTCTTCTTTTTGATCCCGCACCTGGTTCAAAAAGCGACGCACTTTCCAAGACACCGCCATAATCTTATGTACATATGTATATATATAAACGATTAGGTATGTAGAACAGAATTTCCAGAATATATTTTAGTTGAATTCTATCACACTCTTTATGCAATCACCTTGACTCATTCATCTTCAATACCAATTTCACTGCTAATCTGTGTTGGGCTTGAGTATAAATGTGCAGAGGTGCATACAAATGTATGCTTTATGTGGGTATGTATATATGTATGTACATACCTACAATATGCAATCTCTTCTACCCAATACCTCGTATTTTATCCTGTTGATTTATCAGTTCTATTTATGTTATTGAGTTTGATTGTACAGTGAAATGTTTCGTAAATCGGCTCACTTAAAAAGTCGTTTTTATGTTATCTAGTCAAATTGGAATTGGTTTCTTAACCATAGGTACATATATTCATATTCTTGATTGACCTGTGATATATGTATGCTCGCAATAAATCTAAGTCATTCAAGTCCGTGGGGGCAAATGTAATTATCCTTAAACTTTTATCCCATAGTCAAACAAAAAAGTGGTTCAAATTTAATAATTTTGGATTTGATGGCTTATATCAACATAATCCTTTAGGTGTATGTAGTGTTACCTATACGAGCATACATACTTTTAAAAATAAAAACAAAAATTGAGTAAGTTAAGGTATAAAGTATAGGCATATATTTTTTTGATTACCTCTCAACATCTTTTAAGGTAGACAGAAAAATCATAATTCGATTGTATTGTCAAGCATATACCTAGACAAGATCGCTGTATTTTAACTATTCCGGAAGATACTTATTTATTAAATACCACGAAAAGTCAAAAAAGCGCTTTGTTGAAATGTGAAGTTAATGTGATATATGCATACTATGGCACATACATATGTACATACTTGGATGAAGGATAGATGAAATTAATAAAGCCATCCATGCAGATATTTCATCAAAAGTAAGAAAAATTTTTTTAGCGAAATTAATTTAAAAATATTAAGCATCCACTTGGAGCCTTGGTGACTATATTAACCAAAAACAAGAATAAAGTATAAGAAGTTTTTAATCAAAGACATTTCTCTCTTTATACTCTTTATAGAGTACTCGAAGTTATTGACGTCCACACAATGGATTGATTTTCTTTGCAGTATCAGTTTTTGTTTACAATTATAGTAAAGAAAATATTCTTGTACAGACATAAATATTTTAGAAAATACCCAGGTATATTACGTTACCAGCCCATGTCAAAATACCATTACTTACTCTATGTACATATTTTTCAAAAAGTGGCTCCTACATAGGTTTTTAACTCGAGCAGATTTTTATCAGACGATGCGGCGCTTTCAGCTTTTGGTGTAATTTTAAAGATCTCACTCGTTCCTCGCAATTGATTTCGGGCCTTAAAAACTATATTTGTTTATTAAGTAAATCGTCGCTCCACAGTGGTCAACTCACTTCGCTAATCTTCATTATGTAGGATGCATGTACATATGTACATATGTATACTTACTACGTATGTATGTACATATGTAAATATATCCGTGGATTGCACGGAAAAGTCGCTTTATATTTAGCATGCTAAAGAAAAAATTCACAGGGGGAAAAAAGGACAACACATGTCTGACAATGCCAAAATAATGCACACTTTATTTATTATATTTTTAATTTACTTACATTTTCAGAATACATATGTACATATATGTCTGTACATATGGATGTATATAACAAGATATATGTACATAGGTATGTATTGAATTATGAAACGAACAATAATTCTTATAAGAACAATCCATAACTGTACTACACATATACATATGTACATACATTTGTACATATGTATTATGTATTAACATTCAGACATACATATGTACATATGTAGGTATTAAAAAGTATAATATGACCATTGCCACTACTGTAACAATTTCAGTATTATTTGAAAGCATTTTGATGCTATACTAAGCACATTTGATTAGATACCTATGTATATGTATGTATTTAGTGGTATTGATTAAGGCGTGCCATTAAATTGTGGCTTCATTGTTTTTCAGGTTCATATAAGTACATATGTATGTATATAAATAAATTATGAAAACATTGTAAATTAATTAGTGTCCATTGTTGTGCTTTGCACGTAAGTTTTTAAGTTATTCAACACTTTGTCATTACACCATTTTGTGGTTTTGTGTATAAACATCTACGACCTACCTACATATGTATGTATGTATATTCATTTAAAAATATATTGAATACCGTTATGTGTATTTAGTGTAAGGCGATGTATATTTATGTAAAAGATGGCACAATGTAAACACAGACATAGGCGCATATTAAGTATATAAGCATTAAGTTGAACAAGTCTTAATGTAAAACATTTACTTATATAGTATATGCATGCACTTTGTAGGACGAAACTCTGGCCTCTTTGTAATTACTTACATGTGAGTAATCTTCAATAAGGAGACCTATGTATATACTGTGGGATCGGACGTCTGTAAAATACTTTTGAGTTAACAAAAAAATAACATTAACTCAAGATACACGAAGGAATGAACCAATGACACTGTAATACCAATTTTGACGCCTGTATCTGGGATAATATTAGTAATATTATAGCCTAAGCAGGTCCATAGTCCTTCTACTATCCTTAACCGGTCAGATCGATTTTTCGCCTGAGCATTCATTGTACTAAATATAATCTGTACTTAATTTTATAATTTATAAAAAACTTTAAATTTATGATTTATACATTTTTCCTCACCAAAACTGAACGGGGCCACACTCATTTCCATTTATTGAATTGTACAATCTACACACCACACCATATCCGAGATCATCTCGTAAAATGTTTCCAGAGTGATATTGAACTGGCTGATTATTAACATCCAACGAGTTTTAGGTACAGGAAAACCCGAAATGGATATGGAGGGATTCAGTAAAAAACTTTCCATTTAGTTTAGACTTCCCATTTTGGTATTTAAGCCGTTTTGACTTTCTTTCGCTACATACCTTATCTTACAAAATACATATATCAAGGGTAAGTCCATATTTTGAGGGTATTTGAAAAGTTTGATATAACGATTTTGCTCTTATCTACTAGAATAACAAAAAAAATCTCTATAACGTTCAAAGTATAGCTACTTTATTCTTTTTTGTCACACAATGATATAAAAATACATTTGCTTACAAAAAGCAATTTTTTTAAATATGTCATATATGTATGTAAATATATTAAGTAAAGCTTTCCAAAATAAACTTTTTTAAGCACATGGCCTTTAAAGTGTTTCCCAGATTAAAATTGTATTTTTAACAAAAAAAATTTTCTGTGTTAGGTACCTTAAATTTTGACAGCGTATGTACATATGTATGTTTTCGAAAGCTAATTAAATACCTTTCTATGGCACAAACATTTTTGTAATCGTTTAAGCTACTCCACTATGCAATTTCTAAAAATGAGATTGTGTTTATGTAGGTAAAATGTACCTGTATGCAAAATTTCATAAACATTTGAAAGGATAGCGGTTTTTATAGGTTTTGATTAGAAATTCATCATACATAGTTAAATTTGTATTGTTTGTGGAGCATGTTGTCATCAAGGCATATCATAAAACAAAACTACTTAGTAAATGAATTTACACCGAGAAATAAAGAGACAAGAATACATAACCTTACTTATGCGTTAGAAATAATGTCGGACGGTGTAAAAAATAAGTATCAATACATATATCGTCGGCTTAGGTCGCAAAGGTGCTAAGTCCACCTTTTGGGTTTTTTCAGGTTTTGATGCAGAATGCTAGAAACAGTTAATATACACTACTTACATCATGAATTGCATAACAATTCTGTTTTTAAATGCGTTTTTTGCATTGATTAGAAAAGGTGCTAAGTCCACCAATGAAAGGAAAAGGTGCTAAGTCCAAGCGAATTTGAAAATTTAAAGTTAAAGTATATGTGGCATATTCATATTAGAAAAATAGTATCTAATAAAGGTAGCGTGGGTTTTTTGACACAATTTCCAACGCCCTATATGTCATAAAAACCGGCATAAACTTAAGTACCTACTTTATTTCGACTATGAATACATATGTTAAATGGGATCATCTACCTCAGCTGACCTCACTTCTCCTTTTTAACTGACACATAACTTTTTGACCCTTGATTAGTAAAGACAAATGTTTGGGCTATCATATTCAGACTTCCAAGAACCTAAATCACATTTACTTGTCGACTTTCACAAAAGTCCATTTTCGTCAAAAGTTGTGCAATAAAATCTACTCCTGCTTTTCTGCTATGAATCGGCGATAGTAAAACGCTGTTGTGTGATAAAAAGAAACGCCTAGGCTTTTAGAATAATGTATTTTGATCCAAATATTGCTACTAATTGCAGAGTACCAGAGCTTCAAAAAATAGGTCATTTGAGCTTTAAACGCGGATTGTGGTAGAACTAGGCTTAATATAAGAAATCTAAGACCAGGTAAAATTTCTACGGAAGAACCTCTAAGAACCCTCATACTCAGAAAATTGCTTTGGTTCACTCGCATGTGTTTTGATTTGGGAAAAGGTGCTAAGTCCAGTGAAAAAAATTAAAAGTAGCTGGCAAAAAGGTGCTAAGTCCCAAAAATGCATATAACTCGGCGAAAATTAAAATTTTTTGTTTTTTTATGAGCGTCCACTTATTGTACTCTAAAATTGAGTAACATGACGTAAAAAACCGAAATCCCTAATTTAAATTTATGTTTTTATATTGTTTTTTGTCTCTCCTGTAAAATTTGAAAAATGGTACTTAGCACCGTTGCGACCTAAGCCGACGATATGCATTTATATATGTTTTTGAAATTATGTCAGTAAAAATATATTGTCATCTTTACACAGGCATAGTGGTATACATACATACATACTTTATTTGCCGTTTGAGACAAATGCATTTAATACTATTAAGATATTATTGAAGGTACACCTGTCTTATTTACATTAAAGCTTCCTTACTTCAGTTACAGTTCAGTGGTATACATACATACATACTTTATTTGCCGTTTGAGACAAATGCATTTAATACTATTAAGATATTATTGAAGGTACACCTGTCTTATTTACATTAAAGCTTCCTTACTTCAGTTTACATCCTCGAATAAATTACAATTGTTTACTTTCATTAAGTTGAATAAAGTTTAAACAATTATTACTAAGCATTTATACACAAAAGTGTGATGGGACCTCAAAAATTATATTTCCCGCCGTGTGCCGAAAATTTGGGTTTTCCACTCCAGGTTCGCCCTCGACGGTGATAGTACGCGATTTTCCACCCAAACGGCAAGCAATTGTGGAATTCACATCTACACGTAGTTCCCTCTGGCAAATGCTATAAAGGAAAAATATCAGTTAAAAAAATCAATTACGGGTAAAATATAGATTATGGTTTTTGCGAAATTAGAATTCATACACAAATCCTAATGGAGAGCCGGTATAACTTATCTTACAAATCATTAAATTGTGCAATAAAAGGTAATTGTTTACGACCACCACCGGCAGCCAAAACACTTAAAAAGAAACGACGGGAGGTTTAAAAGAAAAGGGGTTTTCGGTCCCAGGAATCCTTATCTGGATTGGCAGTAGTAATATTGTTAATAATTTGAAAGTTATAAAGGAGGTGCGCACAGAAATACTGTTGATCGCGGAGTCGGTGTTAGACCGGTTAGGGGTTATTTTTTTGGAAGCGAGCATTTGCATTACTTTGATTTTTTTGCACGTCATTACTTTTGTACATATGTATTAGTCGCCTTTTACGACCGGTATGCCTACAGCGGGGACATTCTAAACCCCTAACCCGCACTCGGTGGTGCCACCACGTAAACAATTACCCACTAAAATTAGTGCCGTAGAAACCCGTAAACTGCGTTCTTTACTTTCATTTGAGAGCTATATATGTAACTACTTTAGAAACAAAATGAAAATATTTCGTTGTAGTGTACATAATTACCTAAAGCGCTATACTTACTCAAAATACTTTTTACATATCACTCCCACCAATTCACCTATGCGATCCTCTTTTAACTGCGAGTTTTCACCTTGCAATGCAAACACCAAGTCATTATTGGCAGGCGAGTGGAATATAATAAGTTGATCACATCCAGGACTTATACTGATAGATGTTAGCTGAAACGGAAATATAAGAGTTATATAATTGGTTCACAACCGCTATCTATTTTATGTGGCTCATCGCATATGCCCAGGCATATTTTATAATTTTTTAGGTACAATAAACAATTCTTCATCCTTCTAACACAGACTGGCTTAGTTTTAAAAACTAACACTCAATGAAGCAAACACAAAATAAAGATAATAAGATTATCTACCTTTGGGTTTTTTAGTACTTGTTCTTTGAGTTCCCTGGTCCCGCCGATATGGAGAGTTTTCTGCCTCAAATTTGGTATGGAAGACAAACATTTTGCAGTTACAGTACTGTTTACAAATTTAATGTGTGTGGTGAAAACCATCAAAGGGATCAATACATCGTGTAGCCCCATACAACACATTTCTCTGATAAACAGGGTCTGGGCTTTGTATCTTTTGTTAAGGATCGGACACTTAAAACTGGGATACGTATGGAAGGTATGTACATAACTTCCCTTACTTGTTTTAGACAAATAGAACCAATTTTACCTAGCATCGAAGTGACCAATAAAAACAGCCTATATTCATTAATGTTGTACTTGATTTGTAATTATTTGGCACTACTACAAGTATTTAGGTATATCTTTAGTACTACTAGTTAAGGCAGAGCGATTTTTGATCTTGTGATTTAAAGGAAGAGCGAAAACAAAAATTTTGCTGTCTGTTAATTTTTTGAAATATCATCATTTGGCAGCCGGTCAGATAATACAGAACTGTGCGCAGTCTAATTATTTTTTTCGTTTTTAAACTATCTACAAAGTTAGGAAATCATACCAATGCTGGCACAAACTATTTTGGCTACGTAGCAGATACAATTTATATAAATATGTGCTTACTTCTTTGATGACTATGGACCGATTCATATTTTTAAATTTGTGTTTTGCACCATCAAGTTTATATATTGCTGTATCTGTTACAATAAATGCACGATCAGAAGATTTATTATGTTTGTTAAACTTTTTTGCAAAGGACGAAAAGAGGACTGTATTATTTGCTTCGGTATTTTTTAAGTTTTTTACGTTAGTAGTATAAGATTGATAGCCTGAATTATCCTGTGAGTTAGCCAAATAGTCACCAATCCATTTCCGTTTTTGGCCCCAATAGGGCCGACGACCTTGTATAGCAATTGCAGCATGTATTTGCAAACGGAGTTGTGGCCACTCAGTTCGTGGGTACTTGCGAAGTATCATATATGCCCGCCAATTATTAAATATACGGCGTAATTGAGGTTCTGCTTTCCGCCCAGCCAAAGGCGGCTGTGGCCATTGGATGCTCCGTCCATAGTCTTTCATATTTTTTGCGTTACGGAAACGTTGTGCAAGCTCATGTACGTAGGAACGTATTTTGTATCTTTTATAGGCACTCATGATGGCGAGTGCTGAAATCATTTTTTTATAATTGCGACGATCAATCCACCCTCGAACCTGCTTTTGCAATAGTGTAACAATATGAGGAATCATTTCATTGCGCTGTTGCTCCAAAGTAAACAATGTGTTAGGTGATCGTATAAATATTTTAGTATGCCCGTATTTCACATCATTAGCAAAACCTTTTTCTTCAATTAAAACTCGTACGCCATCACGATCGCTTCCGGCACGAAAATTTGGCCATGTATATTGAGAAATCATTTTGTAACGTAAAAGAAACTTATCGTATCTTTGTCGGTGAACAAACCCAGCCCGACGGACACGTACATTTTCCAGCAGACCGAGATAGCGGACCTGATGTTGAACGCGATCATCATCAAATACAGTGGCACTCTTCATATCGTTAGGCTTTATGCAGCGGATGTAAAATGGATCTTTCTTTAGAAGTGTGTTGACCAGCTCTACCATAGACCGCTGAAAAAGCGTTCCAGCAGTAAGAGGGCGTTTGGTTGTTGTTTTAATGTCTTGGGCGCCTTCAGGCCACATTCCACTCAAGTTAACATTTTTCGAGTGATGCAAAAGTCGTTTAAAATCCTGGTACAAGGTGTCCTTATTTTTCTCAATAAATCCACTAATGTTATATATAACGTCACCAGCATAGTGTGTAATCCGAAAGTCTTCCCGATGCTTTAGTTCCTTGTCCATTGGCTTTAATTGACGACTGCTGTAGTGCGGATGAGCACTAAGATTTTTATCCATAGCACCTAGCAGGGTTTGATCGTTGATTTTACCAACTGACAGACAGGCTTCATCCATAATAGCGATCATACCTTTATGCGGTTGTTCTATCAGATCACAAATTATCTGAGTAAAATATGGATAAAGCGTTAGTAATATATACATATACATACTTACATACATAAGTATGTGGAATTTTCTTTGAAAAACATCAAATAATTGTTTAGTGGTAGTGGGAAAGGGTTTGAGCAATCGATTCATTGAAGAAGCTTCCGTTTCGTTTTGGGTAAAATTGTGAAGTGAGCTTATTATCACACATTTGTACATGCCCAAATACATACTAAGCGGAAAATAGCTATTTGCGTGAAATTTTCAGCAATGCATAGAAAATTGAATTGTTTGTTTTGATTTGAATGATGAAAGGCTTGGATAATTAATAAATTAAAATGAGCCAATCCGTAAAGTACATATCGACAGCCACACTGCAAAACCCCGTAAGTCACTATTTTTCCAAACATAAGGTTCTGAGCCTTTCCCATATACATATATATCGCGCATTAAAATGCAGTCGAAATCGAGTTACAACTTCCCGTTTCTTTCCAGTGGTGAAATGTAATAATCGTTTCTCATATACATATGTATGTTATAATTATCACAGTTTTTCCCCTCTCCTGACAAATTTTTGGTTTTGAACATACAGGGTTTTGCAGTGTGGCTGTCGATATGTCGAATTTCCCGACTTATGTATGAAAATAATTTGGATTTAAATCGATACATATGTACATATGTAATTTTGATAAAACGTTTGGATCATTAAGAAATTGATTTACAAACTAAATTGATTCTTATAAGATTTTAAACGTCTTTTAAGTGTGGATACATTCCGAACGGACAATATAAATACATACATATATACAATTCTAATGCGAGAAGAAGGACTAATGACATTAGGACTGATAATTTTAGCAATATGTTCCTAGATAAGTAGATCGATTCCCCTTCTCCAAGATAAGCTCTAAATGGGATACTTTGGAATAATTGACACCACAGACCAACATACATTGTGGTTGCTTATGCCCTATGATTTGAATGCTGTGGAACTGATTACTAACTTTGGGACTAGAGGCAAAGCAGATTATACGTTACCTTGTTATTGAAGTATTCGATATTAGTCCATTCTATGCCTTCTTTTTGATACTCCTCTTGCTCTTGTTTTAGTACTAGCTCTGTTAAAAAAAATATAAGGATTGGCAATAATATAAGGATTTGAGTTATTAAGACCTACCGATAAATAGCTGCTGCAACTTTTCATTGCAATAGTTTATACAAAACTGCTCAAAACTGTTACTGTCGAATATTTCAAAGCCATAAATGTCTAAAACGCCAATCACAGAGTTAAAGCGCGCTTGTGCTTTAGAACCGCGAAACAAGATAGCACGATTTATCCGTGATATGATCCACGTAAATAGACGATCATATATTGCTTTAGCCAAAGCATCTTTGCCATATTCAGCTTGCTGGGCGTTATGATCTTTCTGCATAACATTACCACCAGCGGCGATAACCCGAGTTGTAAGGGAGTTGGATAGTTCATTTTCCGTGACTTGTAATAGTTTGGCCGCCGATTGCAAATGCTTTTTGTTCGTAATTATTAAGTCATCTTCGATTGCTGTTGAAAAGAATCATTTGAGATAACTCATTGTTTTTAAAAAATTATAAAACCAGGACCTACATTGAAACTCAATATTGCCCAAATGTAAAATAGCAGCAACAATGCGCCAAATTGTATGAACTTCGTCCGTAGAAAATCCAAGCGTTTTAAAAGCATTGTTTGTTCCCTTGTAGTCTGCTTTCTCCGAAAGTATATCCATACTACCTTGGTTCATATAATGATAACGACTAGGGTCCTTACTGATATCAAATTGTTTTAACTCGTTATCGCTGGCACCTCTTAGAAGCTGTAATGTTCAAAATAATATGAGTTAATATAAAAAGCCCAAGGAGTAACGTTTTTTGTTTTAAATTAAATTTGGGAGAGTAGATCGATGATCAAATATACATACACTGTAAACCGCTTCTACTTAAACTTCAAAAGTCTATGTATAGTAAGTACGAATTTGGGGCTCTGCTTATTTGTACTGCGGCAAAAAGTTCATTTCTTAAAGATTACACGGGCTTAGAATGTCCCCTTAGATGTAAAACAAATAAAAGTTCCATTTGATCCCATAATATTTAGAGATGATGTTTCAGCTCAAGTTATACAATAAAATATTAAAAGTGTGTGGTTCTTGTGGAAATTTATACTTCACATTAAACACAAAGTGTAAGTTTATTAACACACAAAACTACCAAAGTCATTTTTTAAGTGTAGCTCTTTGAAAGTTGAAATGGCATTGGAAATGTATGGAACTCAGATAATTTTTTGTCCATAAACAACACAACTTTTGAGAAAAATCTGCGAAATTGTGCGTGTTGTATAACCTAGCACGGAGAACACTACGGTGGTACTATCTCATTTTCGACCAAACTTGAGTTTGGCTTTTCCGCTTATTTCCACAGAATTTATGTTGATCAGCACACATCGGTCGTTAGAGATTTCTCATATAACTTTACACACAAGATAAACAGTACATTGTGCATGCATATTGTGTTTTCTTCGTATTGCACTCTTGAAGCAAAAAAAACAGATTTGCTACTGTATTCAATAATGCTGCGCTAATTTTTTTCTTTTAACGTTTACTTCAAAACAAATAAAACTTGATGCTCTTTTTCTCTATCCACTGACGGGTGCGTCTAAAAAAGAATCTGTAGATTACAAGAACGGCTTAAATAGATTAGAATCAAAGACGGAACAACTTAAGATTTGAAAATTTTTTTGTCGGTGTGTAAGACTGCAAACTATGATTAAAATTTTGTGGGAAATTTTTCTTAAAAGTCTACGCCAATTGGCGTAATAGGAATATGACAATTCTCCTGCCGGTATAAGCATTGCCGAATACCCAGAATGGGTTGTGCACAGAAAAACTGAAGAGTGCGGGGCCGATTTCAATTCCACAAATGCTGAAAAAGATGTTTTCTGCTTACTTGGTAAAAACTATGAAAGTTTCGCTCGCCTCCTTGTTGCTGTACAACACGGGATTTTTCCAGCAAATAATTGGTTATAATGCCACCTACTGGATCTCCTTTGTAGTCAAATTCAATATCCATGTATTTCCCGAATCGACTTGAATTATCATTCCGATTTGTCTTTGCATTTCCAAAGGTTTCGAGAATTGAGTTGCTCTGTATTAGGACATTTTTCACCCTAAATTATTTCTTAAGTATTAGTGGTTTCGGGGTATATTTTTAAGGAAAAATTCTTACCTTTCAATCTCATTTTGACCATGTATATTTGTTACTGCAGCTATATATTTCATAATTATTTTGGAGGCTTCAGTTTTACCCGCTCCGGATTCCCCTGAGATGAGAATGCATGTATCTTGATGCCTTTGTTTTAAAATTCTATATGCCGCATCAGCAATGGCATAAATGTGCGGTGGGTTTTCAAACAACTCCCGACCTTTGTACGTCTTTATTATATCGGGACCATAAATATTTATTTGCCGGTACGGGTTCATGGACACACAAACTTCACCAATGTACGTGTAAATAGAACCAACTTGGAATCTATAAGGGAAAAACAAAGCGTGAAGAAGGTGTAATTTCAATTTGAAGCAGTCCATTTGTATGTGCATATAAAATAAGAAAGTAGCAGACTGATTTTAAGACCATATTAAATTTACTTTAAACACTCTTCTGTAAAGTTTCATCTCACAGCTAAAAGAGTTTGTGTATTTATCTAAAGTTTGAGATTCTAAACGAAAGAAAACAGGGATAAATAAATTGCGGTGAATAAAGTACATTACAACCTATGCACATACATACATACATTCATACTCATACATAATCTTGTTCAACACTTTTACTCGTATTTGTCAGTATAAGTTTTCTCATCCACTACATAAATACTAGACATACCAAGCTTTCAACACTGTACCCGTGCTCATACCAGAAGCAATTTTGTTGAACATATTCCCAACTAAACTTATTTTGATTCGTGTATTTATCAGTGGAACCATTTTTATTTCTATGGCTATAACTAGAGTATGAAAACAAACTAATCCAAATGTTTCTATTTGTGTGCCTTTAGACTTTCAATAAAGGGCAGACTATCTACATTCAATATTACCTGAGATATGCACTTAGAAAAATTAAATTATCTGGACTTGTCTTTGTGCCAAATGGCAGAGAAATGCATTATAGAAAATCCCACTTGTATGGAAGGTGCCACGCTCGCTTACCCCTACCCCTACTTAATTAATCGATATTATGTATATTTAGCCTATGACCGTCCCTAGAAGGCTTTCAGTTTGTTTTTGAAATTTGGTTATGATCGGTCAATTCGGTTAAGATGCAGACTAGCTCAGCCCCAATACATAGGTACAATATTTGCAGTTATGTTTATACATATAAAAGATACCGATATGCATGTTCGGAGTTATGTGTAATGTCGTTTCTATGAAATTTAAAGACCTGTAGCTGCGCTTTGTTAAAAACTTCATTATCTAGTATTTCTCTTTACCCGTATCGTTCACATATACATGTCTATTGCGGTGTCCGATGGATGCTTGGCTTGACTAAGCTAATATAATTAAAGAAAATCAATAAAATACAATTTTCTCAGTTTTGAAACTTAAACCCGTAACTGTATTTTCACAACTCGATTGGCGCATGGGAATTTTAAAAAACATTTAGGAAATATTTTTCTTTGGAAACTGCATTAGTACGACCTCTGCTGTACCCCCATTGTATCCAAAGCTGACGAATATCGCAATCGAAATATTCTCAAATCTTCGTTAACATTTTTAGTTTGAAGTCAGTATTGTTTATATCCAGATTAAAATCTTTCGAAACGATCTGGATCAACATTATGATAGATGCTTGTGTATAAACATTTACCGATGCTTATTTTATATACTTAATGATATCTTTTGGTTGCTGATTGAAAGAAACCGAAAAGATTCACTCTTAGTAATAAATTCTATAAAAATAATTAGTTGAGCGATTTATACTGGCTGGGATAAAGAATGTCGAAGTTTGCGAAGATATAGATTAAAGTAAATTTTCAAAATATTTTACTGTTCGTATAAACACATGTTCCTCGGTGAAGAAAGTTTACGGTTTAATAAAGCAGTGCAAACTTTGAACACATAAAAATAATTTGTTTTACTAAAAGCTAGCTAATAGAACATTTGTCATCACTGTTTGCCTATGAGTCAGCAATCAAGTTTAATTAAAAATATCACGTAGTTATTACTAATCATGAAATGACTTTATTTCTTCATAAGCTTTTACTTATACGAGTATACATACATATATCTATAGAAATACATTTGTAGAATAAATGGATATTTATGTTTGTACCTACATAACTACTGTCAACATAATTTAATGAATGACCCACCCCAACTTGATCTAAAATTACAAATAAACAAAATCCTAATGAATTGAAGCATCAATGCTCGGTTTAGCTGTCAAATTAACCGCCGGTAAGGCTTAACCGGCTTTTATGAAAGTGACCCTAAATGTTTTCTTAATTTTGGTTAGAAAGTTGCTTTGAATTCTCCTTGGCGCTAAAGTGTAAACAATTAACAAGTTGTTTATGTGTCATGTGTTTCGTTAAGGAACTGAACGAGAAGGATGTGTGTCGTTATGCGGATCTTTAAACTTAATGAGCAAAGGCGGTATTCGAAGTTACGAAACTTCTTCTTATTAGCTGCATAGTGTTATCGGTAATATATGCACTTCTACAATGTACATAAATATATAGACATACATACACATATGTAGGTGTACGATTCGGTACATCATAGATAGGACATCTATTAAATATTTTATCAATATTACTTATTAATTATTTGCATTATGGAGAACTCACTCTTGTTAGGGTTTCCAAGAAAATAAAATAAAATTATTCTGAACTAGTTTGTGACTTATATGTAGACGAACATTTTTCGTCGACGATCGAATCTTATCTAAGCATTATATCATGTGCTCATATGAATTATACTGTTAAAATTTTAAATTTAATGCAATAAAACGAGTGAAGTTTAGCTCGAGCTACAGATTATAAGAGGGTCTAATAAATCGTTATATTAGAATATAGAATATATTAGAATATACACATTTATATATTTTATTTGAGTTGTACGTATAATGTATGAAATATGACAGTACTTACAGAAGGAGGTAGCAAGATATAAATATTAGGAGTTAATTTTTTTCCTCCTTTTTAGTAACCGTTCTTATTGCATCACTATATTAAAAATGGGGGCATATCCAAAAACAACGAAACCGCACTATATTCATCGAGTGTGTAGTTATGGTCACATTCACCAATTACTTTGTCAAACTCACGAACTCCACCACTTGTGGGAAAGATGTGTCTTTATATTATGAGCATTTAACTAAGTCAAATCATTGTTTTCAAGAAAGGGCAAGACATAACCTTGAAATTGCTCAGACCTTCTGGAAGTCCACGCATAACTTAATATTGAAAATCATACTTCTAAGAAATTCAAACCAACCAATATTATGCAACGGAGGTTTAAATTAGTAAACAAAAAATATGGTTTGAATATACCATAGTTACTGGCTGCAGTTTCCAAGGAGTTGAGGTAATACCAGAAAGTCCACTTTCAAATCCAACATAAAACTGTTATGAAGAAGAGATACCTTTCATGCCTTACTATGACCCCTAACATCGTCGAATGGTAATGCGGCAAATAATAAATGAAAAAATACCCCACGCACCCCCAAGCTGTTATAGTGACTCAACGTCCAATATATAATATTACTATTTAGTGAAAAGCAGTGGAATTAAACTGTTTTTTTTTTTTTAATTAAAAATAAAAAATTACTTATTTGTTCAAGCACAAGTTGTAGCATTGCATAGTAGGTTCATTTAATGATTTTTTTTTTATATTTTTATTTTGGACTGAATGACTAACACCACATAAATATACAATTTCAAGGCAGTTGAATTCGTTTTTATCTGTGGGCTATTAATTTTATATAGAATCTTATCTGCATCCATACGTACAGGATATACATTTTTTATTACATTTTTTGGCTTATCAGTCCAAGCATTAATGGCGTACGAGTATATGTACATAGATCGATAACACGATGTTGCAGTTTGATCGCAGCTTTCCTGTGAACACTTGATTCCATTACAACAAACATGAGGAAACCCTTGTCTGTTTTGTTTGGCAGTGGTGGCTCAGCAGTAGTAAGAAACCATTTAACGAGAGTTTGTGCCAATAAAAGTTTCTCATCAAAATATCTGAAGATACAATTTGGAAGCTATGTATCAAGTTTGAAGGATGACTGTTTAAATTGTTTACAAGATTGTTCTGAATTTCAAAAATAAACAAATCACCCATGAATAAAACAACGGAAAAATAAAGGTATGATATTCTTATACATACAACACCTTGATCCGTGTAGCGCTTCCGTTGTAAAAAAGGGTGACGTGCCTTGTGTACATGGTCAATTAAATCTAGAATTTAGATTTTCACTTAGACCAACATTTTTTTTTAATAATAAATAAATAAATAAATAATATCTTATTTGATTCATATCTCAGACATTAAATTATGCTCACAGCGTTTTATTATTTGCATCGACCTATATTCAGTCACAACTGTTTTTCAATTTTTCCAGTTGTAGCTTTATATGATTTTTAAGAAGTCAATGTCACGTTCGCCCAAAGTCTTTATAAATGACGGCACAATCCATGTACCACAAATCCCAGTTTATAAAAGTCCCTCCGAAAAAGGTGTTTACCATACATATCCCAATTTCCTGAAAGTGCTATTTGAACAATACTTTGCAATGATTTAATAATTGTAAGATTATTCTCACCTTTTTTTTAAGTTTTCCATAAACTTGTCCATAGTAATTTTGTCAAGGAGCACAAAATCTCGGACACCAGCTTCTCTTTGTTGCATTGCCATTTTAAATATTTTCTTTTAGATTTCGTAACTTTTTCAGTATTTTATTATAGTACTTCAGGTTTATTAAAATTTTCACATACTATGTAGGTACTTAACTGAAACAATATCTTAAGTTTCCTTTATTATTAGACACATTTTAATTGGAATCCTTAACACATATTAAGTATGACAAGCTAAATGGCGAAATATTAACATTTGTATACATATTTTATGTGCATTCATGACCCTGCAAAAAATGCGATTAATCGAAGATGAGTCTCAAAGGAGCATGCGACCAAAGGCAATTTTGATCTCTTTGCATGGGTTGAAATGATCTCTTTTGTTTAAGCAAGTCCTAGGAAGAGACTCATTGGTCTCCTCATGTGTGAAAGATAGTGTCGGAGTTTACTTACAAGCTTACTATCACCACCTATAAGTAGGCTACGTAAATTAAACTCAAAGTATCCAAAATATGGCCACAATAAAATAGTTGGGATCACTCTCTTTACAGATCAGTCCAGTGTTGCCAGAAATTTTTAGAGCTTATAGCTAAATTGAAACAAAAAAATAGCTAAAAATAGCTACAAAAAAAATTTCATAGCCAAAAAAAATAGCTAAAATTTTTTTCTTTAAAAATAGCTAAATGAGCTTTTATTTCACATGAAATTAAACCACATATGTATGTCTGTAGTTACTAAATTATTATAAAGCAAAAAATAATAATAATAAAAATAATAACAATTCAGTCATTGAAAATATATGTACTTTTTAAGTACATAAATTAAATTATAATAGTAACATAAATTATAATCACGAATAGTTGATATACATACATCACTCAAGTTTTATTCAAAAATGAAGTTAAATCACAGCTGTGCAGAGTTCAAAAACAAAGTCATTGTCTTCGTTTAATTCACATGTTTAATCGTATATATTTACTAGGTATACCAAAGTTATGACAACATTTTCCAGGTCTTTTAAGACCGTATCTTATAGTTAGTAAAGAGTTTAACATCAAAATCTCCATTCTATTCCTTTGCTAGGTTTTTATTAAATTCAATACAGAAAAACTTCGTTCTATTTCCGCATTACTAAGCGGTATTATTAGCAAATTAAATACAAACTGTTGTAATTGCTCAAACGGATTTTCATTAATGGCATTTCCCAAACTCCCTTACCTCTATCCAAAACTTAACTTTAGAAGGGGTCTCTTGCCATGGATATGAATAGAGTTTTTTCCATTCCATTTCTATAACAGTAATTTTTTCTGCCTTAAAAGTATCAAATATTTTGGGCTTCACCACATTTAAAGCATTTTTTATAGCAAAAAACTCAATATTTTTTAAAGATTGAATATTTTGTGGTAGGCGTTGACGTAGCTGCTCAATTAACTTGATAATAAAAGTCTGACAAAATTTCTACTATCTATCAACTTTTGAACAGTTTGATAAACATAAGGCAGAGTGCACACGGTCGATATTTATATTCTAAAAAGTTCTGTGAAAATAATTTGGCAAATAACAAAAATGTTTTAGCTAAAATAGCTAACTCGATTTAAAAAAAAGCTAAAAAAATAGCTAAGAGCTAAACCCGAATTTCTATAGCTAAACGTCGAAATAAATAGCTAAATCTAGCTACAAAATAGCTAAAATGGCAACACTGGATCAGTCGCACGATTATTTGCAGGGTTGTTATACGCACATAACCACACACTTATGCTGGCTTGTGTGTTGAAACATTTCCAAAATAGGGTGTGTTCGATTTTATGTCGGGGTTGACTGAGGAATTTACACACAAATAACCGTAACCAACACAAAATTCTTGGAATGCGAAAAAAACACAAAATTTTTAATCCGGTACAAAACGACCACAATACACAATAAACATTTTCATGATAACAAAAACATTGTTTTGCATGCTTGCCACTCTTTATTTGATGTTAGCTGTTTATTTAATTTTTGTTGTACACGTTTCGGATACTTCCGGGTGAAGGTGGTTTATGTAGACCTTATGAGGGAACGCACTGACTATTTTGAGTATTCCCATTTATGTATCTGTGTAGTACGTTGGGTTTAACACACATTATTACATTGAAAAAAAAAAAAAATTATATTCACGGTTTTTAAATAAGCTCTGCTAAATAAAAATGGAATACATATAATAAACACTAAAAATATTAAGAGACAACGCTAATACGTTTTTAATAAGTGTTCTCTTTTCTTTTTATTGCATATTTCGATATACCGACGAAGCAAAGTAATATTACCACACAATCGGAAGAATGAAATACAACTGGCAAACAAAAAGTGAGTCAGCTTCATCGGCAGTATTGGGTGGGTTTTTAACGCAAACAAGGTTGCCAGTTATATTTAATACTTTCTTTGGATTGCCAATTACAAGATATGTATACCACCACATACTATCAGATAATTATCACAAGTAAACACACTTCATATGTTTGCCCCTTGCTTACTTTGATTCGTTCCGCAGAAGCACAGCGCCTAGACATACATACGTATATGTATGTAGGATGTTAGACTGGAAAATGCGACTCTGTCTCACAATCGTGCGAAAGTGCCAACTATATATGCATACCAATGTCGCCATTATGGTTATTTTTAATCAAAATCGCAAAATTCTTTTCACTTTAAACGTTATCGGTAGTAGTTTAATACATTTTTTCCTGTTTGGTAAATTTTTCGATGACCTGAGGTCAATATGTATCTTATTTTTCCTAGCAATTTCGAGAAGATTAAGACTTGAGATTAATCTGACAAGTTTTCACAACTATGCATGTAGTCTGTAATGTATTTGTTCTCAGAAAAAGGTATTTTTGTGGGAAAATGGTTTTTTAATGTTTGGCTTTTTTTTCTCTATCACTGCGGCAACACTAATGTATACTCACTCTTCCCAACAAATGAGCACATTTTTATTAGAGTCGTTGGTTGACTCATCATTCATTAAATAACGGCGTGCCTGGTCTACATCACTCGGCGGTGTAGTGTTATCGGGTTGCCTTTCAATGAAATCTATAATATAGGGAGTAAGAAGATATAAATACATATTAAACATTTATCAATTTGATTTATTTTTATCTTTTTCAATAGGTGGTCACACTCAATGTGGTAGCCCAGTATCTAAGTATACAATGCTAAAAATGAATATCAGGTGGCATTTACATATCTAAAACCATAAGAGATGCAATTCTTAAACTCATAAACCTAGTCTGGTGTGGAATTCTACCCTGTAAAAACCGAAATACTCCATTCCATAATCCAAAGAGTACTCCTTAAGCATTATCGGATTACAACAAAACTTATCCACATTAATATAAAAGAGGTGGTCAAATTTCTATGGCTATGCCCCGGGATTGGATCACCTAATCCAACTCGGAGTACTCCAGTTCTTTGCTTTTGAATTTTCTACAGACCACCTACATGAGAGTACTCTAAAAATACTCTCATTGGGTTACACTATGGAGTATACAACAACAAAAGAACAAGTACTCCTTCTCGTTTTTCTGCAGAATACGCTATAGAGTAATCTGTTGGCAGCATTTTCAAAGTACTCTCACTTAGGTACTCCATAGACCATTCAGAATGGTGCTCCGAGATGTGTTAGGTGATTGAATCACCAGGCATGGTCATGTAATTTGGACCACTTTTTATATGAATGAGGATAAGTGTTGGAGTACTCCGATACTCAAACTTTTTTACATGGTACATTTAGAAGTTACTATTTCGAATTGCACTAATACACCAGCAAAAACCCAATGGTTTTACAAACTTTCTAAAAGTCATACAATTTTTTTCGGAGTGCTGTGGACAGGATTACAATAAACTTATCGACTATAGGTACGATCACCCCAGAGCACAAAGCCGAAACCCAATCTTAAAACCGGACAGCATTTCCAGAACATAATTTCTTCTTTAGACGCGAAAGCAAGAGATTTATAGCATAACCCTAAGACCTGCATACCACGTAAATATATGTATGTTATATTACCACATGATTAAAAATGTATGATACTTTGCCTAATCAGTCTAAAATTATGAACGCACCCGTTATTTGATATCACTGCAAATACATGGGGGGAACAATTCAAACATAGACTGTTATGCATTTACTACATCACTTATTTAGATTAAATTCTGTTTTCAATGCAAGTTTGTGCTTTGATTCTTTTGTTTAAAAAAAATATATTTCTAAGTTACTCAATCCTAATGATCTTTTACCTCTGTTGTGAAAGAACAGCTGCATTCAAATTACAATACATGCAATTGAACCTTAACACATCATTTTCATTACAGTGCTGTTAACAGCACAGAACACAAATAAAGAAAATGAAAATATAAAAGGATAAGGCAAAGGATAAAAGAAATGTACAGAAATTTCATAAAAATAACTTATACATATTTCCATGAAGTCAAATTACTTATCTACGGTGGCAGATTTTACATTGTTGATGCCTAATTTCAGTCGGCTTCCTCAAAAACCCATATTTCCCAGTAGTCACTAAATTTTATGTTTGCTAAGGATATATTGCGTGCACGACAGTATATGTATGTATGTATGTCGATGCAGTATCCTTCTGACCACTAATTTAATTCCACGAACTTTGTTTATTTACTTTTTCGATAGACAGCAAGCAACTAATTGTAATTTTATCATTCGCTTGACAGCAAGAGATCAAAAGAACTAATAGGCAACAGCACCTCATAAGCACTTCAGTCTAACCGTAGCAAACGTAACCGCAAAGGTATATAGTTTAAGGATATCAACTTCAATCAATGTGGTGAGTTGCTGGCTTCTACACTGGATTTCAGGTCGCCGCTGATCATATTTCAGAACCACATCTTATTCAAGGACACCCTTTGAATTTACATCTGTGTCTTAGAACGGCGTTGCATGATATGGAGTGGCAGATAAAGGCATCTCCTTCCATAAATCAGGTGTCAAATAGGCATAGGTATTAGAAATAGCCAGGCGCGTATTCAGGGGGGGGTTTCGGGGGTTCAAACCCCCCCCGAAATTTCCGAAAATTAAAAAATATACGTCTGTACTAGAATAATTTCTATTCACCTTTAAAACCCCTGCTAAGAAATTAGCATTAATAGCAATAATGAAAATACGAAAGAATAAAATTAAATAATATTTCACATTGAGAGAAGTTATTGGTAGTCGCTAATCAATTGTCAGAGCAAGTCTGCGAGGTCACAACTAAATTCCTGCAACGGTTCACTCATTTGGCCCTTTAAGAAATTCGCGCCAAACTAACTGCTATGAATACAGCGGGCAAAAATCGTAAAACTGAGTGTCCCTCGTTGCCAAAGGTTTAACCAAAAAAATTAACAAGAAGTTAAAAAAAATTTCCAAAAATTACTAAGCTGTGCACAACGCAGTCGTATTGAATTATCAGAGAGAGTAACAATTAAATTGTACTTATACTTGTGAGGTGATACTAAAAAGTGACACTAATTTGGCAAAAAAAGATTGAAAACGTTTAAAAGAAAGCCTGGTATGCTGTTGAAAGGAAAATGCTTAAGAAATATTTTCAAGTATTTCTTGACTATGAAATTGTCATGCATAGCCAACAAATGTTGACGTTCCGTTTTGCATGTTGAATAATTGCAATCATCCGCTTTTTATATGAATTTCAATGTTATTTCATTATATTTTTTGTTTTTATTTTTCCGAAGCTTCAGTTTTTCTTCAAGAAATAAAGCGACAACTATTTACTTCTTGCCAAAGCCTGAAGAAATCCTACACAAAATTTCAAAACAAACAATAAAAATAAATATTGTTTTGTACACGGCTAAAAGATTTAGCCTAGATTTAAAACTTTTTGGGGCTACATATACACCTAGACCAGTATGTTTGCGTTCAAAGTGTTGTTTGGAATTTCCAGTAAGATTAACTTCCTTTGACTAATTTCATTATTTTTGTATGAAAGAATGTGCAAAAAAACAAATGGAAAATTCATGAAAATTCAAGAAAACTCGAAAAATTTCCATAAAAATTTCTAATTTTTTAGTACAAATTTTTAAATTTTTTCGAGTTCGCAGTTTTGTGGCCCGTTCAATTAAAGTGAACAAAGATAGCAATCTTAAGCCGCTAGAAGAATTACTCAATTTTTGGCAATTTTTTTTCTAGCCAAGTGCATTATCTTCCATACAAATTTATAAGCGTAATATTTTTATATTGAAGAAAATGCTCTTGGTCGGCTTTTGACAATTGAACGAGCAGCAAAACTGCATACCCGAAAAAAATCAAAAAAATTTTACGAGAAAGTTAGAAATTTCGATGAAATTTTTCGAGATTTCTTAAATTTTCATGAATTTTCCACAAACTTTTTAACTTCGATTTGCAGAAGTTTCATTATGTATTTGCACATACTTTCATTCAAAAATAATTAAATTAGTCTAAAGAAGTTAATATTACTGGACATTCAAAAAAAACCCTTTGAACGCAGACATACTGGTCTAGGTGTATGACCAAACCAAATTTCGTTTATAATTAAATTTACGCCGGTTTTTCATAGAAATGCGTCTAATAAAAATTATTTAAATTTTAAATCGAAAATTTTGCTAACAATTTTTTATGTTTTTTTAAAAAATGTTAGGTCTCGAACCGACGTGCCCCAAATCAGTGCGCAATGCTCTACCTACTGCGCACTAATGAATTTTGTGCGAAAAGTACAGTGTTTGTTTATCCCGGTTAAGTTTTAAATCTAAACCGCAAAAAATTGAGAAAGGTTTGGAATTTATTACCAAAAAGTTTTAAAAATTGTGTAAACCAATGAATGGTTTAAAATTTAGGCTCACATTTTTAGCGGTGTAGAAAGAGGAAAATTTCAAATAAATAAAAGCATAAATATGTAATATGTGAAAATATAAATATATCGCACCCTAAATACAAAAGGGTCACAACTCAAAATTAGAGGTTCTTTGCTTTGAACGCTTCTAGATAGCGCTAGCTTAGCTCTATTTTTTTAAAACCAAGTAGGTCGGTAGCCGTTTAGTTGAAGATGATAAACATTAAGAAAAAAATCGGCTGTTATAGTTGATCAAGCGTTTGTGAAAGGATAAATGTCGAAAAAACCACCTGAAATTTTTTTGAGTTGTGACCCTTTTGTATTTAGGGTGCGATATGTGTATTTATAGGTAATTCTTATTTACTGACACTTTGGCCAAAACCCCCCCCGAAATTTTTTTCTGGCTACGCGCCTGGAAATAGCACAGCACATACATATGTATTTTCTTGTTTGCTTGAGATGTGCATATACATATGTATATACATACCTCAGAAAAAATAGGAGACTCGGCAAACTTTGAAATTATTAGAAATCTTAAGTTAATTTACTATTTTTCATAAAACACTGCAATAGATAATTGATGAATCAATTAAAAATTTGTCAGTTAATAAAATTTACAAAAAATTACACATACATACACACGTAGGTACGTAATGGTTAATTTATTAAACATAGAAACCAATAAAACTTCGTAGAAAGTTGAGATATCGAATTACAATATGTATTTTTAACTGATACATATACTATGTACATATTGTAGTGATATGCACCATACCTGTACATATGGCCTAAAAAAAAAAAAAAAAAAAAAAAAGCTTTTGGGTGGGATTTGAAGTTCCGCGCTTTACTTGATTCCTATACCATTATAAATTTGATGGTTTTGCACCTCCACTTAACACCCTGCACTATCGGCATCAGCCGCGCTCGGCGGGCAAAATGCTGATATAATAAGCCACTGTTTGGAATTAATTTCTATTGAAATCCACCGGATACTCTACTCCCTACTGTTTGAACTAGAAATGCGATGGTTTGCACCTCCGCGTAACAATTGAAAGCCCCTGCAAACACTGGCGAAACTCTTTTGCATACAGTTTGAACTAGAAATGCGAGGGTTTGTGACTCCGCTTAACAGTTGAAACTGGAAACACTCTGTAATTACTATCTACCAGGGATTCCCCGATTCAATTTTTTCTAGTTCATAGTTTTATGCGAGGATTATACACATGTGCTGAATATGTGATGCCGGCATCATTCTTTTGTGTTTACTTTTACTTATTAAATTAGTTGATTAAAGGTTTAGGGATAAGAGTAAAAAATAAATTAAAGCTCTCTTACACTCGTTATTAGTGACGTTTAAATTTGAAGGCATTTGCAAAACGCTTTTAGGGGCAATTTGTTTTGAGAGATGGCAGTCCTATGCCAAGCTGTGAAATCTATAAATAGCTCAATCAGAAGCTTAACACAGTGATTCGCTATTTCTATGTTCACAAGTGCAATAGCCGAGTGTGTTGAGGCGATGGACTGGAGTTGATATGGTCACATTAAATTCACTGGTGTGGGTTCAATTCCAGTCCAAGGCACTACGATTCAGTATTAGTAGGTATAAATTTCAAACATACGTATATAATTTACAGCAAATAGCCACAAAGAAGAAGCAATCTACGCGAGGTGATTAACAGAGGGCGATCAAGCATGGTAGGCGGTGGAAATGACAGGTAGAAGAAGAGAAGGGTAGAGGAAAGAGTAAGGGGGTAGGGGAGAAAGAGGGCAGGGTGAGCCAGCCCTAGGGGCAGAGAAATAAGGAAAAAAAGATTTTTTTGAGAAGGCCCACGGCAGCGGCTTTCGGAAAGCCGCTGCCGTGGGCCTTCTCAAAAAAATCTTTTTTTCCTTATTTCTCCTTTTACTTATACGCAGCCCTATAACTGCGCTGCATTTTATTGAAACTTTATTAAAAATTTTACATATTATAATTTTATATTTTTTTCCATGCATGTTAGTACATGATACAACAAAAATATTTGGAAATATGCAATATTATGTAAGTAATATAATTCATATAAAAATTGAAACACGTATGTGTGTATGTATTAGTGTATAGCAGAGATGTGGCACAAATTTAACAAGTGTTTTTTTTTGATATTTTTAGAGTACACATGTGTGGTGTATTTGACATAAAAAAAATGTGGTGTTTGTGCCATTGTATAGGAAATATATAGGTGAATATACATGAAGTAATGATACACATAGATTTTCATAATTATTTCTAACAATGTTATCGATTGTTTTGACGCAAACATTTTTAAATTCATGTACATGCATGTTAGTAAGTGATGCAACAAAAATATTTGGAAATATTCGTTTTTATTTAAATAAAATAATTAAAATAAAGTAGTGAGTCACTTTGGCCACATGATGTATTTTGGGGTTAAAAGATTTATTAGGCAAATTTAACCGCAGATATTTTGTGATATTTTTAGAGTAACTGTATGTGGTGTGATTGGCATAAACAAATTTTTGTAAAAGTCCCGTTATATATGGAAAACACATAGAAGTAAAAAAAATTGAAATAGGGAGTAATTTACTTGTTATCGATTTGTACTTAAACTGTTATCGATTATCGGCAGATTATATTTTTATATTTTTTTCCATGCATGTTAGTACATGATACAACAAAAATATTTGGAAATATGCAATATTATGTAAGTAATATAATTCATATAAAAATTGAAACACGTATGTGTGTATGTATTAGTGTATAGCAGAGATGTGGCACAAATTTAACAAGTGTTTTTTTTTGATATTTTTAGAGTACACATGTGTGGTGTATTTGACATAAAAAAAATGTGGTGTTTGTGCCATTGTATAGGAAATATATAGGTGAATATACATGAAGTAATGATACACATAGATTTTCATAATTATTTCTAACAATGTTATCGATTGTTTTGACGCAAACATTTTTAAATTTATGTACATGCATGTTAGTAAGTGATGCAACAAAAATATTTGGAAATATTCGTTTTTATTTAAATAAAATAATTAAAATAAAGTAGTGAGTCACTTTGGCCACATGATGTATTTTGGGGTTAAAAGATTTATTAGGCAAATTTAACCGCAGATATTTTGTGATATTTTTAGAGTAACTGTATGTGGTGTGATTGGCATAAACAAATTTTTGTAAAAGTCCCGTTATATATGGAAAACACATAGAAGTAAAAAAAATTGAAATAGGGAGTAATTTACTTGTTATCGATTTGTACTTAAACTGTTATCGATTATCGGCAGATTATATTTTTATATTTTTTTCCATGCATGTTAGTACATGATACAACAAAAATATTTGGAAATATGCAATATTATGTAAGTAATATAATTCATATAAAAATTGAAACACGTATGTGTGTATGTATTAGTGTATAGCAGAGATGTGGCACAAATTTAACAAGTGTTTTTTTTTGATATTTTTAGAGTACACATGTGTGGTGTATTTGACATAAAAAAAATGTGGTGTTTGTGCCATTGTATAGGAAATATATAGGTGAATATACATGAAGTAATGATACACATAGATTTTCATAATTATTTCTAACAATGTTATCGATTGTTTTGACGCAAACATTTTTAAATTCATGTACATGCATGTTAGTAAGTGATGCAACAAAAATATTTGGAAATATTCGTTTTTATTTAAATAAAATAATTAAAATAAAGTAGTGAGTCACTTTGGCCACATGATGTATTTTGGGGTTAAAAGATTTATTAGGCAAATTTAACCGCAGATATTTTGTGATATTTTTAGAGTAACTGTATGTGGTGTGATTGGCATAAACAAATTTTTGTAAAAGTCCCGTTATATATGGAAAACACATAGAAGTAAAAAAAATTGAAATAGGGAGTAATTTACTTGTTATCGATTTGTACTTAAACTGTTATCGATTATCGGCAGATTATATTTTTATATTTTTTTCCATGCATGTTAGTACATGATACAACAAAAATATTTGGAAATATGCAATATTATGTAAGTAATATAATTCATATAAAAATTGAAACACGTATGTGTGTATGTATTAGTGTATAGCAGAGATGTGGCACAAATTTAACAAGTGTTTTTTTTTGATATTTTTAGAGTACACATGTGTGGTGTATTTGACATAAAAAAAATGTGGTGTTTGTGCCATTGTATAGGAAATATATAGGTGAATATACATGAAGTAATGATACACATAGATTTTCATAATTATTTCTAACAATGTTATCGATTGTTTTGACGCAAACATTTTTAAATTCATGTACATGCATGTTAGTAAGTGATGCAACAAAAATATTTGGAAATATTCGTTTTTATTTAAATAAAATAATTAAAATAAAGTAGTGAGTCACTTTGGCCACATGATGTATTTTGGGGTTAAAAGATTTATTAGGCAAATTTAACCGCAGATATTTTGTGATATTTTTAGAGTAACTGTATGTGGTGTGATTGGCATAAACAAATTTTTGTAAAAGTCCCGTTATATATGGAAAACACATAGAAGTAAAAAAAATTGAAATAGGGAGTAATTTACTTGTTATCGATTTGTACTTAAACTGTTATCGATTATCGGCAGATTATATTTTTATATTTTTTTCCATGCATGTTAGTACATGATACAACAAAAATATTTGGAAATATGCAATATTATGTAAGTAATATAATTCATATAAAAATTGAAACACGTATGTGTGTATGTATTAGTGTATAGCAGAGATGTGGCACAAATTTAACAAGTGTTTTTTTTTGATATTTTTAGAGTACACATGTGTGGTGTATTTGACATAAAAAAAATGTGGTGTTTGTGCCATTGTATAGGAAATATATAGGTGAATATACATGAAGTAATGATACACATAGATTTTCATAATTATTTCTAACAATGTTATCGATTGTTTTGACGCAAACATTTTTAAATTTATGTACATGCATGTTAGTAAGTGATGCAACAAAAATATTTGGAAATATTCGTTTTTATTTAAATAAAATAATTAAAATAAAGTAGTGAGTCACTTTGGCCACATGATGTATTTTGGGGTTAAAAGATTTATTAGGCAAATTTAACCGCAGATATTTTGTGATATTTTTAGAGTAACTGTATGTGGTGTGATTGGCATAAACAAATTTTTGTAAAAGTCCCGTTATATATGGAAAACACATAGAAGTAAAAAAAATTGAAATAGGGAGTAATTTACTTGTTATCGATTTGTACTTAAACTGTTATCGATTATCGGCAGATTATATTTTTATATTTTTTTCCATGCATGTTAGTACATGATACAACAAAAATATTTGGAAATATGCAATATTATGTAAGTAATATAATTCATATAAAAATTGAAACACGTATGTGTGTATGTATTAGTGTATAGCAGAGATGTGGCACAAATTTAACAAGTGTTTTTTTTTGATATTTTTAGAGTACACATGTGTGGTGTATTTGACATAAAAAAAATGTGGTGTTTGTGCCATTGTATAGGAAATATATAGGTGAATATACATGAAGTAATGATACACATAGATTTTCATAATTATTTCTAACAATGTTATCGATTGTTTTGACGCAAACATTTTTAAATTCATGTACATGCATGTTAGTAAGTGATGCAACAAAAATATTTGGAAATATTCGTTTTTATTTAAATAAAATAATTAAAATAAAGTAGTGAGTCACTTTGGCCACATGATGTATTTTGGGGTTAAAAGATTTATTAGGCAAATTTAACCGCAGATATTTTGTGATATTTTTAGAGTAACTGTATGTGGTGTGATTGGCATAAACAAATTTTTGTAAAAGTCCCGTTATATATGGAAAACACATAGAAGTAAAAAAAATTGAAATAGGGAGTAATTTACTTGTTATCGATTTGTACTTAAACTGTTATCGATTATCGGCAGATTATATTTTTATATTTTTTTCCATGCATGTTAGTACATGATACAACAAAAATATTTGGAAATATGCAATATTATGTAAGTAATATAATTCATATAAAAATTGAAACACGTATGTGTGTATGTATTAGTGTATAGCAGAGATGTGGCACAAATTTAACAAGTGTTTTTTTTTGATATTTTTAGAGTACACATGTGTGGTGTATTTGACATAAAAAAAATGTGGTGTTTGTGCCATTGTATAGGAAATATATAGGTGAATATACATGAAGTAATGATACACATAGATTTTCATAATTATTTCTAACAATGTTATCGATTGTTTTGACGCAAACATTTTTAAATTCATGTACATGCATGTTAGTAAGTGATGCAACAAAAATATTTGGAAATATTCGTTTTTATTTAAATAAAATAATTAAAATAAAGTAGTGAGTCACTTTGGCCACATGATGTATTTTGGGGTTAAAAGATTTATTAGGCAAATTTAACCGCAGATATTTTGTGATATTTTTAGAGTAACTGTATGTGGTGTGATTGGCATAAACAAATTTTTGTAAAAGTCCCGTTATATATGGAAAACACATAGAAGTAAAAAAAATTGAAATAGGGAGTAATTTACTTGTTATCGATTTGTACTTAAACTGTTATCGATTATCGGCAGATTATATTTTTATATTTTTTTCCATGCATGTTAGTACATGATACAACAAAAATATTTGGAAATATGCAATATTATGTAAGTAATATAATTCATATAAAAATTGAAACACGTATGTGTGTATGTATTAGTGTATAGCAGAGATGTGGCACAAATTTAACAAGTGTTTTTTTTTGATATTTTTAGAGTACACATGTGTGGTGTATTTGACATAAAAAAAATGTGGTGTTTGTGCCATTGTATAGGAAATATATAGGTGAATATACATGAAGTAATGATACACATAGATTTTCATAATTATTTCTAACAATGTTATCGATTGTTTTGACGCAAACATTTTTAAATTCATGTACATGCATGTTAGTAAGTGATGCAACAAAAATATTTGGAAATATTCGTTTTTATTTAAATAAAATAATTAAAATAAAGTAGTGAGTCACTTTGGCCACATGATGTATTTTGGGGTTAAAAGATTTATTAGGCAAATTTAACCGCAGATATTTTGTGATATTTTTAGAGTAACTGTATGTGGTGTGATTGGCATAAACAAATTTTTGTAAAAGTCCCGTTATATATGGAAAACACATAGAAGTAAAAAAAATTGAAATAGGGAGTAATTTACTTGTTATCGATTTGTACTTAAACTGTTATCGATTATCGGCAGATTATATTTTTATATTTTTTTCCATGCATGTTAGTACATGATACAACAAAAATATTTGGAAATATGCAATATTATGTAAGTAATATAATTCATATAAAAATTGAAACACGTATGTGTGTATGTATTAGTGTATAGCAGAGATGTGGCACAAATTTAACAAGTGTTTTTTTTTGATATTTTTAGAGTACACATGTGTGGTGTATTTGACATAAAAAAAATGTGGTGTTTGTGCCATTGTATAGGAAATATATAGGTGAATATACATGAAGTAATGATACACATAGATTTTCATAATTATTTCTAACAATGTTATCGATTGTTTTGACGCAAACATTTTTAAATTCATGTACATGCATGTTAGTAAGTGATGCAACAAAAATATTTGGAAATATTCGTTTTTATTTAAATAAAATAATTAAAATAAAGTAGTGAGTCACTTTGGCCACATGATGTATTTTGGGGTTAAAAGATTTATTAGGCAAATTTAACCGCAGATATTTTGTGATATTTTTAGAGTAACTGTATGTGGTGTGATTGGCATAAACAAATTTTTGTAAAAGTCCCGTTATATATGGAAAACACATAGAAGTAAAAAAAATTGAAATAGGGAGTAATTTACTTGTTATCGATTTGTACTTAAACTGTTATCGATTATCGGCAGATTATATTTTTATATTTTTTTCCATGCATGTTAGTACATGATACAACAAAAATATTTGGAAATATGCAATATTATGTAAGTAATATAATTCATATAAAAATTGAAACACGTATGTGTGTATGTATTAGTGTATAGCAGAGATGTGGCACAAATTTAACAAGTGTTTTTTTTTGATATTTTTAGAGTACACATGTGTGGTGTATTTGACATAAAAAAAATGTGGTGTTTGTGCCATTGTATAGGAAATATATAGGTGAATATACATGAAGTAATGATACACATAGATTTTCATAATTATTTCTAACAATGTTATCGATTGTTTTGACGCAAACATTTTTAAATTCATGTACATGCATGTTAGTAAGTGATGCAACAAAAATATTTGGAAATATTCGTTTTTATTTAAATAAAATAATTAAAATAAAGTAGTGAGTCACTTTGGCCACATGATGTATTTTGGGGTTAAAAGATTTATTAGGCAAATTTAACCGCAGATATTTTGTGATATTTTTAGAGTAACTGTATGTGGTGTGATTGGCATAAACAAATTTTTGTAAAAGTCCCGTTATATATGGAAAACACATAGAAGTAAAAAAAATTGAAATAGGGAGTAATTTACTTGTTATCGATTTGTACTTAAACTGTTATCGATTATCGGCAGATTATATTTTTATATTTTTTTCCATGCATGTTAGTACATGATACAACAAAAATATTTGGAAATATGCAATATTATGTAAGTAATATAATTCATATAAAAATTGAAACACGTATGTGTGTATGTATTAGTGTATAGCAGAGATGTGGCACAAATTTAACAAGTGTTTTTTTTTGATATTTTTAGAGTACACATGTGTGGTGTATTTGACATAAAAAAAATGTGGTGTTTGTGCCATTGTATAGGAAATATATAGGTGAATATACATGAAGTAATGATACACATAGATTTTCATAATTATTTCTAACAATGTTATCGATTGTTTTGACGCAAACATTTTTAAATTCATGTACATGCATGTTAGTAAGTGATGCAACAAAAATATTTGGAAATATTCGTTTTTATTTAAATAAAATAATTAAAATAAAGTAGTGAGTCACTTTGGCCACATGATGTATTTTGGGGTTAAAAGATTTATTAGGCAAATTTAACCGCAGATATTTTGTGATATTTTTAGAGTAACTGTATGTGGTGTGATTGGCATAAACAAATTTTTGTAAAAGTCCCGTTATATATGGAAAACACATAGAAGTAAAAAAAATTGAAATAGGGAGTAATTTACTTGTTATCGATTTGTACTTAAACTGTTATCGATTATCGGCAGATTATATTTTTATATTTTTTTCCATGCATGTTAGTACATGATACAACAAAAATATTTGGAAATATGCAATATTATGTAAGTAATATAATTCATATAAAAATTGAAACACGTATGTGTGTATGTATTAGTGTATAGCAGAGATGTGGCACAAATTTAACAAGTGTTTTTTTTTGATATTTTTAGAGTACACATGTGTGGTGTATTTGACATAAAAAAAATGTGGTGTTTGTGCCATTGTATAGGAAATATATAGGTGAATATACATGAAGTAATGATACACATAGATTTTCATAATTATTTCTAACAATGTTATCGATTGTTTTGACGCAAACATTTTTAAATTCATGTACATGCATGTTAGTAAGTGATGCAACAAAAATATTTGGAAATATTCGTTTTTATTTAAATAAAATAATTAAAATAAAGTAGTGAGTCACTTTGGCCACATGATGTATTTTGGGGTTAAAAGATTTATTAGGCAAATTTAACCGCAGATATTTTGTGATATTTTTAGAGTAACTGTATGTGGTGTGATTGGCATAAACAAATTTTTGTAAAAGTCCCGTTATATATGGAAAACACATAGAAGTAAAAAAAATTGAAATAGGGAGTAATTTACTTGTTATCGATTTGTACTTAAACTGTTATCGATTATCGGCAGATTATATTTTTATATTTTTTTCCATGCATGTTAGTACATGATACAACAAAAATATTTGGAAATATGCAATATTATGTAAGTAATATAATTCATATAAAAATTGAAACACGTATGTGTGTATGTATTAGTGTATAGCAGAGATGTGGCACAAATTTAACAAGTGTTTTTTTTTGATATTTTTAGAGTACACATGTGTGGTGTATTTGACATAAAAAAAATGTGGTGTTTGTGCCATTGTATAGGAAATATATAGGTGAATATACATGAAGTAATGATACACATAGATTTTCATAATTATTTCTAACAATGTTATCGATTGTTTTGACGCAAACATTTTTAAATTCATGTACATGCATGTTAGTAAGTGATGCAACAAAAATATTTGGAAATATTCGTTTTTATTTAAATAAAATAATTAAAATAAAGTAGTGAGTCACTTTGGCCACATGATGTATTTTGGGGTTAAAAGATTTATTAGGCAAATTTAACCGCAGATATTTTGTGATATTTTTAGAGTAACTGTATGTGGTGTGATTGGCATAAACAAATTTTTGTAAAAGTCCCGTTATATATGGAAAACACATAGAAGTAAAAAAAATTGAAATAGGGAGTAATTTACTTGTTATCGATTTGTACTTAAACTGTTATCGATTATCGGCAGATTATATTTTTATATTTTTTTCCATGCATGTTAGTACATGATACAACAAAAATATTTGGAAATATGCAATATTATGTAAGTAATATAATTCATATAAAAATTGAAACACGTATGTGTGTATGTATTAGTGTATAGCAGAGATGTGGCACAAATTTAACAAGTGTTTTTTTTTGATATTTTTAGAGTACACATGTGTGGTGTATTTGACATAAAAAAAATGTGGTGTTTGTGCCATTGTATAGGAAATATATAGGTGAATATACATGAAGTAATGATACACATAGATTTTCATAATTATTTCTAACAATGTTATCGATTGTTTTGACGCAAACATTTTTAAATTCATGTACATGCATGTTAGTAAGTGATGCAACAAAAATATTTGGAAATATTCGTTTTTATTTAAATAAAATAATTAAAATAAAGTAGTGAGTCACTTTGGCCACATGATGTATTTTGGGGTTAAAAGATTTATTAGGCAAATTTAACCGCAGATATTTTGTGATATTTTTAGAGTAACTGTATGTGGTGTGATTGGCATAAACAAATTTTTGTAAAAGTCCCGTTATATATGGAAAACACATAGAAGTAAAAAAAATTGAAATAGGGAGTAATTTACTTGTTATCGATTTGTACTTAAACTGTTATCGATTATCGGCAGATTATATTTTTATATTTTTTTCCATGCATGTTAGTACATGATACAACAAAAATATTTGGAAATATGCAATATTATGTAAGTAATATAATTCATATAAAAATTGAAACACGTATGTGTGTATGTATTAGTGTATAGCAGAGATGTGGCACAAATTTAACAAGTGTTTTTTTTTGATATTTTTAGAGTACACATGTGTGGTGTATTTGACATAAAAAAAATGTGGTGTTTGTGCCATTGTATAGGAAATATATAGGTGAATATACATGAAGTAATGATACACATAGATTTTCATAATTATTTCTAACAATGTTATCGATTGTTTTGACGCAAACATTTTTAAATTCATGTACATGCATGTTAGTAAGTGATGCAACAAAAATATTTGGAAATATTCGTTTTTATTTAAATAAAATAATTAAAATAAAGTAGTGAGTCACTTTGGCCACATGATGTATTTTGGGGTTAAAAGATTTATTAGGCAAATTTAACCGCAGATATTTTGTGATATTTTTAGAGTAACTGTATGTGGTGTGATTGGCATAAACAAATTTTTGTAAAAGTCCCGTTATATATGGAAAACACATAGAAGTAAAAAAAATTGAAATAGGGAGTAATTTACTTGTTATCGATTTGTACTTAAACTGTTATCGATTATCGGCAGATTATATTTTTATATTTTTTTCCATGCATGTTAGTACATGATACAACAAAAATATTTGGAAATATGCAATATTATGTAAGTAATATAATTCATATAAAAATTGAAACACGTATGTGTGTATGTATTAGTGTATAGCAGAGATGTGGCACAAATTTAACAAGTGTTTTTTTTTGATATTTTTAGAGTACACATGTGTGGTGTATTTGACATAAAAAAAATGTGGTGTTTGTGCCATTGTATAGGAAATATATAGGTGAATATACATGAAGTAATGATACACATAGATTTTCATAATTATTTCTAACAATGTTATCGATTGTTTTGACGCAAACATTTTTAAATTTATGTACATGCATGTTAGTAAGTGATGCAACAAAAATATTTGGAAATATTCGTTTTTATTTAAATAAAATAATTAAAATAAAGTAGTGAGTCACTTTGGCCACATGATGTATTTTGGGGTTAAAAGATTTATTAGGCAAATTTAACCGCAGATATTTTGTGATATTTTTAGAGTAACTGTATGTGGTGTGATTGGCATAAACAAATTTTTGTAAAAGTCCCGTTATATATGGAAAACACATAGAAGTAAAAAAAATTGAAATAGGGAGTAATTTACTTGTTATCGATTTGTACTTAAACTGTTATCGATTATCGGCAGATTATATTTTTATATTTTTTTCCATGCATGTTAGTACATGATACAACAAAAATATTTGGAAATATGCAATATTATGTAAGTAATATAATTCATATAAAAATTGAAACACGTATGTGTGTATGTATTAGTGTATAGCAGAGATGTGGCACAAATTTAACAAGTGTTTTTTTTTGATATTTTTAGAGTACACATGTGTGGTGTATTTGACATAAAAAAAATGTGGTGTTTGTGCCATTGTATAGGAAATATATAGGTGAATATACATGAAGTAATGATACACATAGATTTTCATAATTATTTCTAACAATGTTATCGATTGTTTTGACGCAAACATTTTTAAATTCATGTACATGCATGTTAGTAAGTGATGCAACAAAAATATTTGGAAATATTCGTTTTTATTTAAATAAAATAATTAAAATAAAGTAGTGAGTCACTTTGGCCACATGATGTATTTTGGGGTTAAAAGATTTATTAGGCAAATTTAACCGCAGATATTTTGTGATATTTTTAGAGTAACTGTATGTGGTGTGATTGGCATAAACAAATTTTTGTAAAAGTCCCGTTATATATGGAAAACACATAGAAGTAAAAAAAATTGAAATAGGGAGTAATTTACTTGTTATCGATTTGTACTTAAACTGTTATCGATTATCGGCAGATTATATTTTTATATTTTTTTCCATGCATGTTAGTACATGATACAACAAAAATATTTGGAAATATGCAATATTATGTAAGTAATATAATTCATATAAAAATTGAAACACGTATGTGTGTATGTATTAGTGTATAGCAGAGATGTGGCACAAATTTAACAAGTGTTTTTTTTTGATATTTTTAGAGTACACATGTGTGGTGTATTTGACATAAAAAAAATGTGGTGTTTGTGCCATTGTATAGGAAATATATAGGTGAATATACATGAAGTAATGATACACATAGATTTTCATAATTATTTCTAACAATGTTATCGATTGTTTTGACGCAAACATTTTTAAATTCATGTACATGCATGTTAGTAAGTGATGCAACAAAAATATTTGGAAATATTCGTTTTTATTTAAATAAAATAATTAAAATAAAGTAGTGAGTCACTTTGGCCACATGATGTATTTTGGGGTTAAAAGATTTATTAGGCAAATTTAACCGCAGATATTTTGTGATATTTTTAGAGTAACTGTATGTGGTGTGATTGGCATAAACAAATTTTTGTAAAAGTCCCGTTATATATGGAAAACACATAGAAGTAAAAAAAATTGAAATAGGGAGTAATTTACTTGTTATCGATTTGTACTTAAACTGTTATCGATTATCGGCAGATTATATTTTTATATTTTTTTCCATGCATGTTAGTACATGATACAACAAAAATATTTGGAAATATGCAATATTATGTAAGTAATATAATTCATATAAAAATTGAAACACGTATGTGTGTATGTATTAGTGTATAGCAGAGATGTGGCACAAATTTAACAAGTGTTTTTTTTTGATATTTTTAGAGTACACATGTGTGGTGTATTTGACATAAAAAAAATGTGGTGTTTGTGCCATTGTATAGGAAATATATAGGTGAATATACATGAAGTAATGATACACATAGATTTTCATAATTATTTCTAACAATGTTATCGATTGTTTTGACGCAAACATTTTTAAATTCATGTACATGCATGTTAGTAAGTGATGCAACAAAAATATTTGGAAATATTCGTTTTTATTTAAATAAAATAATTAAAATAAAGTAGTGAGTCACTTTGGCCACATGATGTATTTTGGGGTTAAAAGATTTATTAGGCAAATTTAACCGCAGATATTTTGTGATATTTTTAGAGTAACTGTATGTGGTGTGATTGGCATAAACAAATTTTTGTAAAAGTCCCGTTATATATGGAAAACACATAGAAGTAAAAAAAATTGAAATAGGGAGTAATTTACTTGTTATCGATTTGTACTTAAACTGTTATCGATTATCGGCAGATTATATTTTTATATTTTTTTCCATGCATGTTAGTACATGATACAACAAAAATATTTGGAAATATGCAATATTATGTAAGTAATATAATTCATATAAAAATTGAAACACGTATGTGTGTATGTATTAGTGTATAGCAGAGATGTGGCACAAATTTAACAAGTGTTTTTTTTTGATATTTTTAGAGTACACATGTGTGGTGTATTTGACATAAAAAAAATGTGGTGTTTGTGCCATTGTATAGGAAATATATAGGTGAATATACATGAAGTAATGATACACATAGATTTTCATAATTATTTCTAACAATGTTATCGATTGTTTTGACGCAAACATTTTTAAATTCATGTACATGCATGTTAGTAAGTGATGCAACAAAAATATTTGGAAATATTCGTTTTTATTTAAATAAAATAATTAAAATAAAGTAGTGAGTCACTTTGGCCACATGATGTATTTTGGGGTTAAAAGATTTATTAGGCAAATTTAACCGCAGATATTTTGTGATATTTTTAGAGTAACTGTATGTGGTGTGATTGGCATAAACAAATTTTTGTAAAAGTCCCGTTATATATGGAAAACACATAGAAGTAAAAAAAATTGAAATAGGGAGTAATTTACTTGTTATCGATTTGTACTTAAACTGTTATCGATTATCGGCAGATTATATTTTTATATTTTTTTCCATGCATGTTAGTACATGATACAACAAAAATATTTGGAAATATGCAATATTATGTAAGTAATATAATTCATATAAAAATTGAAACACGTATGTGTGTATGTATTAGTGTATAGCAGAGATGTGGCACAAATTTAACAAGTGTTTTTTTTTGATATTTTTAGAGTACACATGTGTGGTGTATTTGACATAAAAAAAATGTGGTGTTTGTGCCATTGTATAGGAAATATATAGGTGAATATACATGAAGTAATGATACACATAGATTTTCATAATTATTTCTAACAATGTTATCGATTGTTTTGACGCAAACATTTTTAAATTCATGTACATGCATGTTAGTAAGTGATGCAACAAAAATATTTGGAAATATTCGTTTTTATTTAAATAAAATAATTAAAATAAAGTAGTGAGTCACTTTGGCCACATGATGTATTTTGGGGTTAAAAGATTTATTAGGCAAATTTAACCGCAGATATTTTGTGATATTTTTAGAGTAACTGTATGTGGTGTGATTGGCATAAACAAATTTTTGTAAAAGTCCCGTTATATATGGAAAACACATAGAAGTAAAAAAAATTGAAATAGGGAGTAATTTACTTGTTATCGATTTGTACTTAAACTGTTATCGATTATCGGCAGATTATATTTTTATATTTTTTTCCATGCATGTTAGTACATGATACAACAAAAATATTTGGAAATATGCAATATTATGTAAGTAATATAATTCATATAAAAATTGAAACACGTATGTGTGTATGTATTAGTGTATAGCAGAGATGTGGCACAAATTTAACAAGTGTTTTTTTTTGATATTTTTAGAGTACACATGTGTGGTGTATTTGACATAAAAAAAATGTGGTGTTTGTGCCATTGTATAGGAAATATATAGGTGAATATACATGAAGTAATGATACACATAGATTTTCATAATTATTTCTAACAATGTTATCGATTGTTTTGACGCAAACATTTTTAAATTCATGTACATGCATGTTAGTAAGTGATGCAACAAAAATATTTGGAAATATTCGTTTTTATTTAAATAAAATAATTAAAATAAAGTAGTGAGTCACTTTGGCCACATGATGTATTTTGGGGTTAAAAGATTTATTAGGCAAATTTAACCGCAGATATTTTGTGATATTTTTAGAGTAACTGTATGTGGTGTGATTGGCATAAACAAATTTTTGTAAAAGTCCCGTTATATATGGAAAACACATAGAAGTAAAAAAAATTGAAATAGGGAGTAATTTACTTGTTATCGATTTGTACTTAAACTGTTATCGATTATCGGCAGATTATATTTTTATATTTTTTTCCATGCATGTTAGTACATGATACAACAAAAATATTTGGAAATATGCAATATTATGTAAGTAATATAATTCATATAAAAATTGAAACACGTATGTGTGTATGTATTAGTGTATAGCAGAGATGTGGCACAAATTTAACAAGTGTTTTTTTTTGATATTTTTAGAGTACACATGTGTGGTGTATTTGACATAAAAAAAATGTGGTGTTTGTGCCATTGTATAGGAAATATATAGGTGAATATACATGAAGTAATGATACACATAGATTTTCATAATTATTTCTAACAATGTTATCGATTGTTTTGACGCAAACATTTTTAAATTCATGTACATGCATGTTAGTAAGTGATGCAACAAAAATATTTGGAAATATTCGTTTTTATTTAAATAAAATAATTAAAATAAAGTAGTGAGTCACTTTGGCCACATGATGTATTTTGGGGTTAAAAGATTTATTAGGCAAATTTAACCGCAGATATTTTGTGATATTTTTAGAGTAACTGTATGTGGTGTGATTGGCATAAACAAATTTTTGTAAAAGTCCCGTTATATATGGAAAACACATAGAAGTAAAAAAAATTGAAATAGGGAGTAATTTACTTGTTATCGATTTGTACTTAAACTGTTATCGATTATCGGCAGATTATATTTTTATATTTTTTTCCATGCATGTTAGTACATGATACAACAAAAATATTTGGAAATATGCAATATTATGTAAGTAATATAATTCATATAAAAATTGAAACACGTATGTGTGTATGTATTAGTGTATAGCAGAGATGTGGCACAAATTTAACAAGTGTTTTTTTTTGATATTTTTAGAGTACACATGTGTGGTGTATTTGACATAAAAAAAATGTGGTGTTTGTGCCATTGTATAGGAAATATATAGGTGAATATACATGAAGTAATGATACACATAGATTTTCATAATTATTTCTAACAATGTTATCGATTGTTTTGACGCAAACATTTTTAAATTCATGTACATGCATGTTAGTAAGTGATGCAACAAAAATATTTGGAAATATTCGTTTTTATTTAAATAAAATAATTAAAATAAAGTAGTGAGTCACTTTGGCCACATGATGTATTTTGGGGTTAAAAGATTTATTAGGCAAATTTAACCGCAGATATTTTGTGATATTTTTAGAGTAACTGTATGTGGTGTGATTGGCATAAACAAATTTTTGTAAAAGTCCCGTTATATATGGAAAACACATAGAAGTAAAAAAAATTGAAATAGGGAGTAATTTACTTGTTATCGATTTGTACTTAAACTGTTATCGATTATCGGCAGATTATATTTTTATATTTTTTTCCATGCATGTTAGTACATGATACAACAAAAATATTTGGAAATATGCAATATTATGTAAGTAATATAATTCATATAAAAATTGAAACACGTATGTGTGTATGTATTAGTGTATAGCAGAGATGTGGCACAAATTTAACAAGTGTTTTTTTTTGATATTTTTAGAGTACACATGTGTGGTGTATTTGACATAAAAAAAATGTGGTGTTTGTGCCATTGTATAGGAAATATATAGGTGAATATACATGAAGTAATGATACACATAGATTTTCATAATTATTTCTAACAATGTTATCGATTGTTTTGACGCAAACATTTTTAAATTCATGTACATGCATGTTAGTAAGTGATGCAACAAAAATATTTGGAAATATTCGTTTTTATTTAAATAAAATAATTAAAATAAAGTAGTGAGTCACTTTGGCCACATGATGTATTTTGGGGTTAAAAGATTTATTAGGCAAATTTAACCGCAGATATTTTGTGATATTTTTAGAGTAACTGTATGTGGTGTGATTGGCATAAACAAATTTTTGTAAAAGTCCCGTTATATATGGAAAACACATAGAAGTAAAAAAAATTGAAATAGGGAGTAATTTACTTGTTATCGATTTGTACTTAAACTGTTATCGATTATCGGCAGATTATATTTTTATATTTTTTTCCATGCATGTTAGTACATGATACAACAAAAATATTTGGAAATATGCAATATTATGTAAGTAATATAATTCATATAAAAATTGAAACACGTATGTGTGTATGTATTAGTGTATAGCAGAGATGTGGCACAAATTTAACAAGTGTTTTTTTTTGATATTTTTAGAGTACACATGTGTGGTGTATTTGACATAAAAAAAATGTGGTGTTTGTGCCATTGTATAGGAAATATATAGGTGAATATACATGAAGTAATGATACACATAGATTTTCATAATTATTTCTAACAATGTTATCGATTGTTTTGACGCAAACATTTTTAAATTCATGTACATGCATGTTAGTAAGTGATGCAACAAAAATATTTGGAAATATTCGTTTTTATTTAAATAAAATAATTAAAATAAAGTAGTGAGTCACTTTGGCCACATGATGTATTTTGGGGTTAAAAGATTTATTAGGCAAATTTAACCGCAGATATTTTGTGATATTTTTAGAGTAACTGTATGTGGTGTGATTGGCATAAACAAATTTTTGTAAAAGTCCCGTTATATATGGAAAACACATAGAAGTAAAAAAAATTGAAATAGGGAGTAATTTACTTGTTATCGATTTGTACTTAAACTGTTATCGATTATCGGCAGATTATATTTTTATATTTTTTTCCATGCATGTTAGTACATGATACAACAAAAATATTTGGAAATATGCAATATTATGTAAGTAATATAATTCATATAAAAATTGAAACACGTATGTGTGTATGTATTAGTGTATAGCAGAGATGTGGCACAAATTTAACAAGTGTTTTTTTTTGATATTTTTAGAGTACACATGTGTGGTGTATTTGACATAAAAAAAATGTGGTGTTTGTGCCATTGTATAGGAAATATATAGGTGAATATACATGAAGTAATGATACACATAGATTTTCATAATTATTTCTAACAATGTTATCGATTGTTTTGACGCAAACATTTTTAAATTCATGTACATGCATGTTAGTAAGTGATGCAACAAAAATATTTGGAAATATTCGTTTTTATTTAAATAAAATAATTAAAATAAAGTAGTGAGTCACTTTGGCCACATGATGTATTTTGGGGTTAAAAGATTTATTAGGCAAATTTAACCGCAGATATTTTGTGATATTTTTAGAGTAACTGTATGTGGTGTGATTGGCATAAACAAATTTTTGTAAAAGTCCCGTTAT